>ML681964.1:15634925-15857425 GCA_007922195.1 Podocnemis expansa | reverse complement strand
AAGTTAGGTCTCGGTGTACAGCATTTTATGATGTTGTTTAATCAGAGTATATCTGGCTTTGCTTATGTAAGGTCAGATCTTGGTAGTTGCTGTGCATCTGTTGCGCATCTGCAATTCCCACTGATTTCACTGGAAGTTGGTGGTGCTCATCAGCTCCCAGGGTTTGGCCCACATCCTTTCTGTGTAAGTTCTAACCACTCTAAAAAAAACATATTTTAATCATTTCCCAAGCTCCATTGTACTTTGGGCCTGATCTAAAGCCCAATGAAAGAAATCACTGGGAATCTAGTCAAAAGTTTCTGGGTTTTTATAATGAACTCTCCCAGTTTTATTTTAAAAAAAGAGTTAAAAGAAAATTGATAGATGATTGATACCAACTCTTAAAGCATGACTGGTTTGCAAAAGCCTGCAAATTATGTAAATAAATGCCATAATCTAGAGCTATCTTTCTAGCTACTAGCAGAATGCTGTCATCCCTAATGTAGTCAGCAAACCACAGCAGCTTTTGAATGTGACCTCAGTCAAAGCTAAGGATTTCATACCTCTATAAGGCTATGTCTACACTACAGGGTTTTTTTAAGTCAACTTAATAACTTAAAGTCGACCTTATTAAGTCAACTTAGAAAGTCCCTATTTGTTTAAGTCAACTTTATAAAGTCGACTTAAGCCAGGGGACTCATTTAAAGTTGACTTAATAAAGTCGAGTTAAATGGCTTTGCTGGCTTAAGTCAACTTTATAAAGTTGATTTTAATGGTCACATTTAGTTAAGTAGCCTTTATAAAGTTGACTTAATCCTTAAAGCTGACTTTAAGAGTGAGAGTTATTAAGTCAACTTAAGAAAGTGCTTAAGTCAACATAATAAACTCCAAATGTGGCCATGGAATAGCTTAAATTGGCTTAAACCTGCGTAAATTGACTTAAGATTCCAGTGTAGACATAGCCTAAGAATTTGCTACTCTTCAGTAAATTTCTCTGCACTAGTTAATTTTATACCTAAACTCCTCCACTTAAGCATTAGCCATAGCCTTTCATTAACATTAAGCTAAATCAGTTTTCTGATGAATGTCCTAAGAATGCAGTTGTCTCAATACACTGTATCATACTGAAGTGTTCCATGCCACTGTGTCTACACACCTTTCATTTGATCATTTTACACTTACTCAGAACACTTTGGAACTGGAGTAGCCGCTCAGGCAGAAAGCAGCCCTGTGATGTACAGGGTGCTGCAATGAGAGTGTTTGGAGCTGCAGACATGTCCCTTTACTCTAAAGTAAATTATTCATCTTACAAAAGCCAGCCTAAACTTGCAAACATTTATAATGTGCAAACAGAATAAAATCCAAACCAATAATATATATATACACACTGGGTGCTTTAAAAGGGTTAATGGAACAAGGCTCAAAACAATTATGAACCAAATCAGCTGTGTTGAAGAATTTAATCAGAAGAATATGAATGGTAATTTGGAATTGTTTAAGAATAATTTATGAGATGCCTAAAAAGCCACAACAGAGGAGAAGAAGAAGAAGAAGAAGGCTGTAGTGGTTAGAAAAGCCAATCTACTTTAGAGAGGAAGTGAAGGCATCTTTAAAATACATATATGTAACACATGGAGGAAAGAGCATGATGAAAATAATGAATAAAAATCAAAAGCCAAGAATTGTAAAAAATTATAAGGGAAGCAAAATGAACACAAGGAGATATCTATGGCCAGTAAAGTTAAGGACAATAAGACAGAGATTTTTTAAGTACATTAGGAACAAAAAGAATTGTGGAAATGATCTTGGGCCATTACTAATGGAAATGGTAGAATTATCAATAATAATGCAGACATGCTCAATAAAATATTTCTGTTCTGTATTTGGGAAGAACAGATGATGACAACATTTCTTCCAGTCTACGACTATCTCAGGAGGATGTCAAAATGGTTCCTTCTGTCTTTTGAATGTATGAAACAGCCACACAAGCAAGAGAGTGTCAGTGTTGAAAGGCTGGTGTGAAAAATCCATGGGAGGCTTTTTCTTTATAAAATAATCCTTCAAAACACATGTATTGTTTTAAAAATTAGTCTATGTAGTGTACTGTAACGGTACAAACTGGAATTCAAGCCAGATATTTACTAACAATCTATAGTATTCATACTTTTTTTTTGTGAAAGGGACCCAAGAAAGATTAGAAATTCTAAGTAAAATTTCAGGGTGTCATTTTTAAGTATCCATAAATTGGTTTGATTAATAGCCTCTAGACATTTCACCTGCTTACTGGATCCTAAAAATTTCCCATGCAGAATTGCGAGGAGAGAGAAGATTGGTTTTATAATAAAACCTGACTGTAGATGCTCATAGGTTTCTACAAACAGGAGATTTTATTCAAAACAGTTATACAATCCTAACTATAGTTGATTGTAACAAGTGCTCCAATGTATATAAGCACTTAAATATTTAAGATTAGCCTGAAAACAGTTTAAAGGTCTGGTTTTCAGAACCTTATAACCTTCTCAAACTATAACTTTTTTTAAGTTCAGTCATTTTTCCTGAAGCAGAATAAAAATATTATTCACACTTCATGTGAATTACCGATCTTTAACAACTTCCAAAGGGGTAGCCGTGTTAGTGTAATTCAGCAAAAGAAGCAAGGAGTCCTGTGGCACTTAAAGACTAACAAATGTATTTATCACATGAGCTTTTGTGGGAGAAAATCCCACTTTGTCAGCTCATGTGATCAATAAATTTGTTAGTCTTTAAGTGCCATAGGACTCCTTAGATCTTTAACAATTTACCTCTATTTGAAATAAATGCATATCCAGAAAGACAGATACTTTTTGTGTATCATTACAATGCTGTTTGACTTGCCATGTGCACATGTAGTCTGTATGTGGGGTCAGAAGTGTTTTGTACCCATAACTGGGGCCAGATTTGCAAAAGTGATTGGAACTCATGGTACTGAATTCTTTTGAAATTTTGAATTCAGTACCCTGAGTTCTGCTTATTCAGTACCCGGAGTTTTACTTATTTTGGTGTCTAAAGTGGAGCTAAGCCTTCTGAAATGTTAGCCCTAACTGCATACACACATACTTGCTTCTCAAAAATGCTGTAAATCTGCAGCTTTCTGTATTTAGCAAGGATCAATTGCCCCATCTCTTTCCATCCTCAAGTAGCACACTTGATGTCATGTAATAAAAACAACTAAAATCACCCATGAGGGAAGGGCAAAGTGCATGGATTTCAAATTCATTGCTATTAAACCTTTCAGCCTGAAAAACTGAATTTTCTGAGTGTCCAAAGGCTTCATATTTGCTACTCATTAGTGGATACATAGATATGTGTTCATGCAAACAATGGTTTAAAGGTTTAAAAGTCAAATTGTAAAAATGATTCATTTTTGAATGCTCTAGATAAATCATTCTGCATTCTAATAAAATTTTTATTGTTGTCTCTAGTGTAAATTATAGTAATAATGTCTCTCATGGGATCTGATGATCAGACCTCCATTTGCAAATGCTCCAGAGTTAATCTTAATGCACCAAAGAGCTGCAACACACCAATATGTAATACTAGCTGATACAATAAGATAATCCTGTGGTAAACATACAGTGCAAACAGATTGCTCTTCTCAAAATTGAGGACAAGTTGTATGTGTTCACCTATGCATACAAAGCTAGCTTGGAAGCTGTGTAGTCATGAACAGAAAACTGTTTAAAAACAAACAAGAATGTCTTTCGTCTCCAAAGCAATAGATAATATAAGCAAGCACACTTACTGCATATCTGTAAGCCAACCCCCACATTTTGACCATTTACCTGGGGAGTCATGACCTATTTGCTATTAGATAGGTGGTGAATCCGCAGTAGATTTAGGCAGATACTTTGTTTCCAATAATTGCATCTGTTCTAATCTCATTTACTGGTACACTTTGATATGAAAATTCTGGATTACCGTGATTTAAACAAATACTTTAAAGACTGGAAGAATTATTTTCAGTGCCATTAATCTAAAACAAGAGATCAATTATAAATGAAAACCCTGAGCAATAATTTGCTTTGCCAGTAACTTCCTGCCTCCATTTTTTATTACTGTTATTTTACATTCATTTATTTGGCTTCCATCACCAAGTTATCTGAGCATCTTATATGGCTTACATTGAGACAGTCAGGATCCATTGATAGAGACCAGGCACTCTGAGCCCCTTCTGAAAGTGGCCTTAAATCAGAATGTAATCAGTTTGGGAAGCCTAGGCAACAAGATACATTTTGCAGCTCTCTCTAAAGGTGGTGAGATTTTTGTTTGATCGCGTTATGCAGAGAATTAATTCCAGAAATTTGGATCCACTACAGAGAAAGCTCTTTAGGTTCTAGTAGGCCAGAAGAGCAGACATGATAGAGTAGACAGAATAAGTTTCTTCTTTATCAGGTCAGCTCTATATACCTCCTGAAGGCAGTGGAAGAGCTTCTACAGTTAGATAGCCCAGATACCTCAATGTAAAAATCTCCCTTTAAGAGGAAAAAGAAGTATGATGGTCTATTGTAATGCCATTCAATCAGGCAGGTTTGGTTATTTTCTCTTTAACATTTGGCATACATCTCAGAAATTTCGCTAGTTGCTCTAGATGAGGGCAGATGAATCTGCAAAAAAAGTAGCTTCTGCCCAAATTATAAATCTTGTTCCTTTTTAAAACTGAAAAGCAAATAAAAAAATAAGTTAGAAAGACTTTGTCAAGACATCATCTGTAACAATTTCATATTCCCTTTGAGATTTGACACAGGATTTCCCAAAACGAACTGCAATCTATTCTATTTCCTTTTCATCTTTGTTTGCCTCCCATCCACCATTACATACTTAGGGTGTCTGCAAAATTTTGTCAATTTTTCCTCCATTTCTAACCAGTTCTAGTAAAGACACTGCTTTCTTATTTCAGAATGGTTCGTGAGTTTTTTATTCATTAATTCTCATGTATAACTTCTACAAGCAATCTGAACTCCATTACCATTACTACTTTTTGTCTGTTAACCATTGCTTATCAAAGTTAACAAAACCAGAAAGGGATGTCTTTTGCTGTGTTTGTGTCACATGGCTCACTTTATTTTACCCTGTCCCTGGTAACTATGCTAAAAGCTCAGGAAAACTAAAAAAGGTAGTTATCACAATGCTCAGGAATGAGGGTAATGGTCATTGTTATGGCTAATGTCTGCTATTCCAGATGGAAGGGTAATTAATTTAATAGCACACATCTGGAGGAAACCTAAGAAACACAGATCTCAATTATCACTAAAACCTAAAAAGCAATCTAAAACCTATGTAGAAATAATCACTTTCAGTCAAATTCATTAATAATCAACTTCAAATATGATGTAACAAATATGACATAATCCCTTTTAATAATCAGCAAAGCTGTCATTGCAATAGTAGACAAAACAAAGACACATGCACCCTCTAGAAGAGACATTAATGTCAGACAAGTGGGAAAGTTTGAACAGCCAATGTGTATGTCTAAGAATGGAGGATGTTAGTGCCTGGGACTGTCAAGCCATGTCTTTCACAAGCCATGATATTCTATTAATAAATGTAAGGAAAGAAGAGAAGGAGGTAAAAATGGGATTTGTTAGAAGCATTTGATTGATATACTTTCATCTTTGCTTTGTAGTGTTAGAATGCACCCTTTAGATTGCTACAGAAGTATCAGATAGCAAAAAGTCACATAGAGAAAATCTTCCACTGCCTCTTTAGTTTTAAGATATAAGATATAACTACATCTTCTCTGATCTTTCAGACAGAGACAGACATCTTCAGGATCTCTACCAAGCTTTCTTAAAATTAAAGTACCCACCTGGAGAAGTAAAGAAAAAGATTGACAGAGCCAGACGGGTACCCTGGAGTCAGCTAATATAGGAAAGGCCCAAAAAAGAAAACAATAGAACGTCACTGGTCACCACATATAACCCTCAAGTCACACCTCTACAACAGATCATTAAGGACCTATAGCCTGTTTTAAAAGATGACTCCTCCCTCTCTCTAGCCTTGGGAGACAGACCTCTCCTCACCCACAGACAACCCCCAAACCTTAAACAGATACTCACCAACAACTGCAGACCTAACAACAGAAACATTAAAGCAGGCACAAATCCCTGTAACAAACCACACTGCCAACTTTCTCCACATATCTGCACAAAAGACACCATCAAAGGACCTCATCAAGCCAGCTACTCCATTCACCTGCTCATCCACTAATATGATTTATGCCATCATGCACTGGAAATGCCCTCACACCTTATATGTTGGACAAAGAGGACAGTCCCTATGCAAAAGAATAAATGGGCACAAAACTGACATCAGAAATCACAACACAAAAAAACCAGTTGCTGAGCACTTCCATCTTCCTAATCACTCCATTAATGAGTTGTTAACAATGGTCCTCAAGAAAATCAATGGGACATCAAGACTTCAAAGAGAAACAGCTGAAATTGAACTAATATGCAAATTAGGCTGTGTGAAAGCAGGACTTAATCCTGACTATGGATTCTTTTCACCTTATAGCAAGTAATTTGACTTCACCCTCCCCCTAGGTGCTGTTTCCTAGAGTTTGAATCCTGTATGACCTGATCCCATGTCTTACACTCCCCTGCATTTATTTTCATCCCATTCTGTATCCTCCCCCTCTTCAAAGCATCTGCCGAAGTGGGATTTTTCTCCCATGAAAGCTCATGCAATAAATAAATCTGTTAGTCTTTAAGTGCCACAAGTATTGATACATCTCTTTGGATCAGAAACGTAAAGATAAATTCAGATGTGTATGTATTGCACATTGATACCAGTGATGTTGTGATCCACCAGCAGATGGCCATTCATTCTGGGGAACTCCTGTAGCTCATATTAACTGATTTTTGCCTCTATAGATGAGGTAACCTGCAGACTAGAACTTTTATTTAAGTCTGCTCAACTGTAAACTCTCTGGAGGTGCGAGCCTTGGCTTCTTGTGTTTGTATAGCACCTAATAGAGTGAAACCTTTATCCTGGGGTATTTGACTTCTATAACAATACAATAAATAATAATATACTCTTTATGTTTACAGTTGCCAAAAAGTGGGCCTACCCCAAATACACATGTGTATTGTGCTTCCTCTGCTCTCATGCTGTGAAACCTTAGGACTGATCACCCGCAGAATTCATTGGCATTTGGCATTCTGAAAATTGGTCCCTTTTCTTCTCAGGATATGGTTGTAGTGCTTGATCGTGTGAACCTGCTCTCCCTTGAGACAGTAAACATTCCTACAAAGGGACATAAATAGGGCCATAACTATGGTGGGGCAAATGGGGCTTTGCCCCAGGTGCCCTGGAGCAGCTCAATAGAGCCACTCCATTAAAGGGCACGTTTTGTGCTGCCAGCCCCAGGTGCTGCCAGGGCCATCCCTAGGGTAGGGCGATAGGGGCAGCCACCCAGGGCCCTGCACTTTGGGGGGCCCCACAGGGGTTGCACTGCTGCCCCCCCATGCCAGGGACTGGGTGAGCTGGCCAAAAGTTACAGTCCAGTTCACAGGGCCGGCTTGGTTAAGGCAGCCTGTTATAACACAGTAGATCAGGGTTGCAACAAAGGTGAGTCATTAGAATTAACAATGAGATGCTAATTGTTTTTCAAACAACCTCTATGCCTCCTCTCTGAGTTAGTATCTCTTTGGGCTTCTCTCATGCATAATAAAAGGACTGAGGTCACTGGCAAACAACCTTTGTGTTTTTTTATCAACAAACCCAATGAAGAAAAGAAAAAACTGTGAACACTCCTTATTCCACCATTTCTGGGATATGGGGATTGCAGTTATTTTTGCAAATTAGGACTTGCCTCTTTTTCAGTGGGTTGAGAATTCCCTTGCTTGCAACAAAAGTTATAACTTTTAGATTTTAATAAAAACTCCAGAGATTTTTTTTGACTGATAATGAAAAAGAGAAGAGAAAAGCAAACTATTCTAGTAGGAGCCTGTGTTACAAAGTATGGTATTTTTCTACAATTAAAAAGCCTAAGTAACAATAAAATCCAGTGCAGGGATGGATCTGCTGGAAGGAGAAGGTATAACAAGGTCCTAATCTGAAGGGGAGAATGGATAGCCCCATTGTGTTGCTGCCTTATGCGTGCTGCCAGGGGTCACCAGACCAAGCAGAGAGGGCTAGCATCCCTCCAATCACAATACTATGGACAATTGTGTGTTCATGAAAACTCATGCAGATTCAGGGATCAGATGAAGAGCAGAGGTAAAAGTGGAACCCAGAGGGGCTGCTTCAGTTCCTGGGATTGGGCAGTGGAGAAGGAAGCAGGACCTGGAAGGATTTGGACAGGCTCAGCAGCAGACATAATCTTCCAGGACTTTTCTTTTCAGCATGGCATTGGCTCTCTTCTCCTTCCTCTGTCTCAGCACTTCCATCTCATTTCTCCACCCAGGCCTCCCCAGCTTTTGCAAGGAGTTCCCACACACACACTCCAGGCTACTACATGCAACTTTAGAGACTTGCACTACTTCCTGATCTGAGACAGAAGTATGGCATGTTGGATCACCCTCTGCATGTTCCATGTAGGTGACCTCAAATTAGATGTGTAGATTTCAGAGATGCAATAGAAGCCTCAAGAGAAAGGATGAAAGCCATCAGGGATTGCCATTCCCCCCCATGCAGCCATGGTCCCTGTTCAATTTCCTGGTGGCGGCCTCTTTTTTTCAGTGGAGGGTCGCCGCATGGCAGAGGGGTCCAGAGTTAGGTCCAGAGGAAAAAGGTTTGACAACTACTGGCTTAAGGGTGGCTGAGAAACCAGACCCTGCACTCTGGTTCCGCCGCTTTTGGCCAGCTCGCCCAGTCCCTGGTGTAGGAGGGGCAGCGCAGGGGCCTGCCCCTCCCCTGGGCCAGCTGGCCCCAAACCCCCAGTGCCCAGGGGCCTGAGTGGGGGCCCCACAGAGGGTGATTCACCCAGGGCACCGCACCCACCTAGGGATGGCCCTGGGTGCTGCTAATTGCAAGGGGCACCGAAACAGAACATTATGGCTCTGGACATAAGCTACAGTTGTCTCTGGATTCTTCAACATTTTAGCCCGCTCCTATCTTCAGTGGAGTCAGTGGGAGTTGGCAGCACTTGGCTTTTTACTAGTACCTGATAATTTCAATAAAAGCAAGGAGTCTTGTGGCACTTAAAGACTAACAGATTTACTTATCGCATGAGCTTTCATGGGAGAAAATCCCACTTCGTCAGATGCCTTGAAGAGGGGGAACTTACAGAATGGGATGAAAATAAATGCCATTCTGTAAGATTCCCCTCTTCAAAGCATCTGATGAAGTGGGATTTTCTCTCACAAAAGATCATGTGATAAATATATCTGTTAGTCTTTAAGTGCCACAAGACTCCTTGCTTTTTTTGCTTTACTAGATTTACTCGGCTGCCCCTTTGGAACCTGATAATTTCAGAAGCAGAAGGTGCAGAAAGGTAAGACTAAACCAGAGAATTAGCTGTCAGTGGAGTAAAAGTACCAGCAGGCATTCTAGAGACAGAGTATAAGCATCTTTCCTCTGATCATAATCTCAAGACTGGGTTTCATTTCATCCAGTGTAGCCAGGGATATTTATTACATGGAACACAGTAAGAACACTTGAACTTGTGTGTTCACCTTAAGAAGGAGAAAGCTATTGTTTCTCTCCTAATTATAAAATTCATGGTAATATCATGTGAGTAGAAATGGGCCAGGATCAAAATTCAGGCTTCTAAATTCCTCTGCCTTTCCAAAAATTTAGATCCAGAGCTGAAGAGAGTAGCTGGATCTTTTCTCTATAATTGGCCTGCAGCGAGAAGCCTTGAAACTTTGGCGTAGCTTGGATCGAGACATGGATTGCATCTGTCTTCAGAGAAGGGCCCTGTGATAACTAAACTAGGTCTATGGAAATATATGTACAGTCTTCCCTGCTTGAGTTGCACTCAGTATCACTCACTAAGGCTCTGGAAGTTCTTGATTCAGTCTCCAACCTATTGACTGGACCGAAGGGAGGTACTCAGCACAATATTGGAAGAAACTCTTAATGCCTCCCTTTAAGAGGGCAGAGTTATTACATCTCTTAAAGAAGTGATTATTAGACCTTTGCTTAAGAAACCATCCCTTCATCCCATAGCAATCTCACCAGAGACAAAAGTGACAGAATCAAAGAAAATACATTCTAATACTCCCTGTCCCCAGGCCTTGCCCCCAGCATGTTTCCTCTGCTGCTGGCAGCAGAGAATACATGGTGCAAACTCAATGGCTATGTCTACACTAGGGGGCTCAGTTAAGTCAACTTAACAAAGTCGACTTTAAGTTGACTGAACAAAGGGCATGTCTACGCTACAGTGGCAAATTCGCTCCTGTCAGCTGGGTGTTCCAGGAGTGGTTCACAGTGAGTCTAAACTCGCTATACCACTCCCAGAAGTTGGTCCTGGAAGTCCTGGCAGCCAGGGGTCATAAGGGAAAGCCAATCACAAGGGATTTGTGGTCAGCTTTTCCTGGATTTATACCAGCAGCTTACAAAGTCGCCACCAGTTACACAAGAAATTTTATGTTCTTTGCATAACTGGCAGTCGACTGCTGCCAAAAAAGCCCTCAAGTATAGGCTAGGGCGAAGTCAACTTAAAAGTTAAGTCAACATAACAAAGTCTACTCAAAGGTTACATCCACACTAGAGGGCTCTGTTAAGTCAACTTTATTAAGTCAACTTAACAAAGCCTAAATTGTAGACAACTGTACCTACAATATGTTAAGTTGACTTAATAAAGTCAATTTTAATGCTTAAGTTGACTTTAAGGGCTGGAGTTATTAAGTCAACTTAGGCAAATGCCTAAGTCAACTTAATAAAAGCGCAATGTAGACATGGCTTCCTTAAGTCGACATAAGGAAGATTCAGTTGACTCATGGCTCCAGTGTAGACGTACCCAATGAGTTTGTGGAGAGCCAGCAGTTGGACACATTCCAAAGGGGTAGCCATGTTTGTCTAGATCAGCAAAACAAGCAAGGAGTCCTATGGCACTTTTAAAGACTAACAAATTTATTTTTTGCATGAGCTTTTGTGGGTGAAGTCCCCCATTTTTAAGTGCTAGAAAATGGAAAGTTACAGTATGGGAGGGAAAGATAAATCCTGAGATTACACTTTTGTGCATCAGGTCAGATTCTGTCAGTAAATCAAACAAGTTTTATAGATCCAAACAGTGTGGAACAACTTATCAGAAAGAGGTGAGGTTGAGAGAGGTGAGAATCACTGTTTGTAATGAAATGTAGGACAAAAAGCGAGAAAAAAAATAGAAAACCAGTAGAGCAGAATCCCTCCCCTTGTTCCTTTTTATTATAAGTGAAAGGAGTGGGCAGAATCTGGCCAACCATAAATTAAGGCTATCTACAACTAAAACTTGCAGAACTCTACAGCCTGAAGTAGTGGGAAGTGCAGAGTTACAGACCACTTAGTAAATATGTGAACTGTCAAAGTCCATGAAATGAACGATTATGAGTGAAAACTGGGTAGGCTGATGGGACCGAAATTTTTAATGTGTTCCTCGTAAGACATGAATTACTCTGTTCCTACTAAGACATGGATTACTTCTGGACCCTGTCCCTGTTATTGATTCTGTCAGACAAAACACATAAAATGTTGCAGCCATAAATCTTGACATACCCACCCAATACTCTGCTCATAGACCTAACCAAATAAAATTAAGGAAAATATTGCCCCTAAAGCTCACACTGAAGTGATAGGTTTTGTCCTATTACAAATAGAAATATCAAGAACATTGGGCTCAAAGACAGCGAGAGATCAATAAATATAGAAAGCACAGTATGTGAAAAGGCAGTGTTTACAAACCTAGCTCTCCTTTATCAATACTGCACTAACATATATTTACTTCCTTTGTTCCCAGTGAAAAAGCCTTTTGCATATTGTTTGATGTTTTAAAGTCATACACAGTGTACCCTTTTCTGGTTTATGTTTTAGAATATCCCACTGCATTTTAGTTCTAAATCTCTGGAAAGGTTTTCTGCAAAATGATGTTTGAATATTTCTTCTTAGTGAAGTTATATCAATCATAAGAGTAAGATTTTGAAATGCTTACAAAAGATCACAAAATATTCATTTAGGGAAAAAGAAAAAATAACATTTTCCTGTTATGATTTGAAGGCGCTTCTGTTTGTAACTTAATACTATGGCTATTCACCTTTGTGACCAAATGGTCTCAGAGTTCTTGAGGGCTGAACAAATATTACTTGATGCTGACTACAGGCAGGGCCAGTAGCATCATCAATTATTAAGGTTGACAGCCACTTCCATTCCAAGACCCTGTTTTCAGTTGCTTATTACTTTGCCAAACTTTAACCATTTGGACTGAATATTTCCATTCTGGATATCTGCTTCAGGTTGATTTTTGGAGGGAGTTGGTTGGTTGGTTGGTGGTGAAGTAAGATGGCACAGGGAGTTTCAGCCAAATCAGTAAGGCTAGGAGAAAAAATACTGAACAGGAAAATCTCTAGGCTCAGCACTCCAAACTTGTTTATTTCCAAAGTTAAATATTATAACTGCCTTACTGAAGCAGACCACAGTCCATTTTGCCTGATATCCCATCTCTAATAGCGGCTCATATCAGAGATTCAAGGAGTATTCAGAACAAGGCAATTATAGAGTGATCCACTCTATCTTCCAGTCATAGCTTTTGGTAGTCAGAGGTTTAGATTGCCCTGAGAATGGGGATGTATCCCCTATCATCATGCTAATTGATTGCTAGACATATCCTCCATTAATGTATCCAGTTCTTTTTTGAACCCGGTTATATTTCTGGCCTTCTCAACTTTCCAAAGCAACATGTTCCACAAGTTAGTTGTGCTTCCTCTTGTTTGTATTAAGCCAGTTGCACATCAGTTTCACTAGACATCCCCTAGTTTCTATATTGTGTGAAAGGGTAAATAACGTTTTCTATTTACTTTTCCAAACCATTCATGATTTTATTGACATCTATCATATCGTCCCTTAGTTGCCTCTTTTCTTAGCTTAACAGCCCTAATTTTTTTAAGGTCCAAAATGGTAGTCATGTCAGTCTGGTTCAGCAAAAGAAACAAGGAGATCTGTGGCACTTAAAGACTAACAAATTTATTTTATTGCATGAACTTTCACATGAGAAAATCCCAATTCATCAGATTCTTAGAAGATGGAGGAACTTTCTGTAAGTTGATTTGCTCCCATGAAAGCTCATGCAGTAAATAAATTTGTTAGTCTTTAAGCACCACAGGACTTCTTGTTTGTTTTGCAAATCTTTTAGGCTACTTTCACACAACAACTTGTATCGAAATAACACCTTATTTTGAAATAAGTTAATTCAAATTAACAGTTTGTTAATTCGAATTAAGGAAAAAAGCTCAAAGTGAAATAGCATGTTCAGACAACAGTTATTTCTAAATGAGTCACCATTGTTTCGAAACAACATGTTCTGACAGCATTGTTTCAAAACAATTGTTTTGAAACAACGTTGTTTCGTCCCCACATGGGGTTTAAGTTGTTTTGAAACAACGGAACCCATTGTTTTGAAACAACGGTGCGTCATGTGAACGTGGCCTTTCTTATTTCAAAACCACCTCTGTTGTTTCAAAATAAGACTGCTGTGTGAACACACTAATTAGTGTCTCCTCATACAGAAGTCGCTCCATACTCTTGATCGTTTTTGCAGCTTTTCTCTGAATCTTTTCCAGTTCCATTATATCATTTTTAGAGGGGGTGATCAGAACTGCATACAGTCTTCAAGGTGTGGGCATATCAAAGATTTATATAGGGGCATTACAATATTTTCTGTACTATTTTCTACCCAGTTTGTAATAATTCCTAATATACTGTTAGCCTTTCTGATTGCTGCTGTGTATTGAGTTGACACTTCCAAAGGACTGGCCACAATGGCACCAAGATCGCTTTCTTGGGTGGAAAAAGCTAATTTAGACCCCATCACTCTCTATGTGGAGTTGGGATTATATTCTCAAATGTGCATCACTTTGTACTTATCAATACTGAATTTCATCTATCTTTTTGTTGCCTAGTCGCCCAGTTTTGTGAGATCACTCTACTTTGGATTTGGATTTATCTATCCTAAATAATTTTGTATTGCCTGCAAGCTTTGCCACTTCACTGTTCATCCCCTTTTCAAGGTCATTAATGAATATATTGAACTATACAGGTCCTAGTATAAATCCTTGGGAGCAGCACTGTTCACTTCTCTCCATTTTGAAAACTGATCACTTATTCATACCCTTTGTTTTCTATCTATCGAACAGTTACTGATTCATGAGAGGACTTTCCTAATTATCCCATTGCTATTTAATTTCCTTAAGAGTCTTTAGGCAGAGGCCTTTTCAAAGGCTTTCTGAAAATCCAAATTCAATAGATCGACTGAGTCACCTTTATCCACATGCTTGTTGTCTCCCTCAAAGAATTCTAATAGAGTGGTGAGGTCGGTAAGACCCTGACTTCCCTTTCTAAAACGCCATGTTGACTCTTCACTCAACCAATGATGTTCATCTATGTGTCTGATAATTCTGTTCTTTACTATAACTACCCATTTGCCTGGTACTGAACTTGGGTTTACTGGACTGTAACTGCTGAGACCTCTGGAGCTCTTTTTAAACATCGCTGTTATGTTAGTTACCTTCCATCCATCTGTGGTACACAGGCTCAGTTCAGTGACAAATTATATACCACAATTAGTACTGCTGCAATTTCATATTGGGGTTCCTTCAGAAGACTTGGGTGAATACTATCTGGTCCTGGTGACTTATTTCTGTTTAGTTTAAACCTCTTCTACTGACACATTAATTTAGGACAGTGCTTCAGATTTGTAGTCCAAAAAGAAGAGTTCTGAGGTGGTATTTCTTGCACATCCTCTAAAAGATTGACCCAAAAACTTATTTAGCTTTTCCACAATGGCCTTGTCTTCTTAGAGTGCTCCTTTAATATCTTTGTCATTGAGTGACCCCATAGCCCTGCTGTTCCTGATGAGCTTTTAAAAAAAAATTGTTAGTTTTTGCATCTTTAGCAAATTGCTTCTCAAATTCTTTCTTGGCTTGTGGGATGGTTGGTGCTCATGAAGAACACTGCCTAATAGTCAAAGGGTAGGCACATCAACATGCAAAAATGGGTTTTGATAGGGAAACCTGGGCCCTATCACTCCACTGGGCTCTGACCCAGCATTTGGTGAAGATTACAAAAGGGTCTGATGTTTAAGGCTGACCTTCCTGGGCCATGTCCTACCACTCCTCTATTGTCCAAAGTCCACAGTCTGTAACTAGAAGATGTGATGGTACTCAGCTCACCTCTTGGCACCTCTTCATGGCTTGGTGAGGCACTGCAGCTTTTTCTTTATTGGTGTGCTGGCTGTCTCCTCTTGTGCCTTTGTCTGATGAAAAGGCCAGTTCCAAGCCTTTCCCTTCAGGTGTAATCCATAAACAAAACACAGGGAATTAACACAAACAGAGTCAGTACACAACAGGGGGACATGTTTTCTTGCCAGGATCTATCACAAGCAGATCCTCCATCCCTCAGGAAGGGACCTTCAGGCAATTGTTGATGGGAGAGATCCTGCTTTCCCTCAGCTCTTTCCTCAGGAGCTGCACATTAAAAATCCATTCTCTTCCCCACCCTGCCCCCATGTGAGCTGTTCTGCTCCCTTTTAATTCTTCCTCCAGCCTGTGTACCTCTTGAATGTGTGGAAGGCAGGGGATGGCTAAGCCCAGAGCAGCTCCTTTATGCACCTGTTGCACAGTATGGAATTTGTCTACACCATCACAAACTTGCCTTATTATCTTTTTACATCTCAGGGTTTGTGCTCCTTCCTATTTTCCACATTAGGATTTGATTTCCAAATTTTAAAGGATGCCTTTTTGCCTCTGAATGCCTCTTTTACTTTGCTTTTTAGCCACTGTGCCATTCTTTTGGCTCTTTTAAGGTCTCTTTATTTTATCTGGGGACATTTAGTCTGAGCCTCTATGGTGATGTCACATCTCCTTCCTATGTAGCTCCCCTTTTTAAAATTTAAATGTTACTGTAGTGGATTTTTCTGATATTTTCCACACTACAAGGATGCTAAATTTAATTATATCATCATCTCTATGACCAAGCAGTTCACCTATAATTACTGTTTCAACCAGATCTTGTGCTCCACTTAGATCTAAATCAAGAATTACTTCTTACTTTATGGGTCCAGGACTAGCTGCTCTGAGGAAGCGTTTGAGGAAGTGGGTTCTAAACAAGAAAGCTTATTCCCAAATAAATTTGTTAGTCTTTAAGGTGCTATGGGGCTCCTTGTTTGTTTTTCTGAAACAGTCTAACACTGCTACCCCTTTGGAGCTTATTAGAATAACACTTTTCAAAAACCTAAGATCAAAAGAAATGCCCTTATAATTTCTTTTTAAAATTCAGATAAAAATAATGATGATTTGACTGTGAGCATGCTACTTCCATTTCTGTAACCCAAATTATACAATGTTATTTCAATATGTGACAAAGGAAAAGAGAAACTGAGTATAAATCGTCTATAAACAAGAGTGAAACTGTCCAAGCTGGTTGTAATATAGGAAAATAAATGTTCAATATTAATGTTGGTGAAAGTAAAATTACTTACATAAAAAAGTTTATGTGATGCAGTCTTAGCCAGATTGGTCCTTGGATGTTATTCATATCTAGAGATGAATGACCAATATTAAGCTGGAACTCACTATTGACTGCCATCAAGTAAGTCTTTGATAAAACCAGTTAAAGCTTATGGGGACACCCTTCTTTCAGGCTAAATGGATAGCGTCATCAGACAGCCATATATAGTGATAACTAGAAATTATAAAAGCTGCTACCCAAGGCAATGGGCTTCATGGCAAGGCATGAACAGAACATTACATTAACAGGGGTTTTCCTAATTGCAAAGAAAAGAGTGAAAAGTTTGAATTTGTACCTTTGTATGTTAGAAGCAATGACAACAGTAGAAGCTAGAGAATAAGTTCTGAGAATGAAAATGAGAACAGATAGAGCTTCTTTGGCACAGAACTTGCCAAGAGGGGGGCTTGGGGATTTCTGAGCAAGCAAACTGCCTCCTGCTGTTTGTTTCTATGGAGTTCATAGAAAAAGAACTTAGTTTATATTCTTTGGGGTATGTCCGCATGTTTCTTTTATTGTGAACTAACACTGGTTATTTTGAAATAAAAGAGATTAGGTCCACATGATGTATTCTTATTTTGAAATGATGGGCTCCGTCATTTCGAAATAAGAGCCATCATTTAGATATAGCTTAAACCTCCTTTCAGTTGAAACGGCTGTTATTTTGAAATGGTTATTTCGAAATAATACCTTTCAGACATGTTATTTCGAAATAATCATTATTTTGAAATAACACTTTTGCCCTTCACCTTCCCTGCCTTTTGCTATTCTTACTTATTTACAATAAATGTGGCATATTGCCCTGTCCCCCTGAATAAGATCCTGCTAGTCTTTTCTTTTTATTTGGGGGTGCTCTCCTGGGTGCCCTTTTTGGTATAACATTTTGGTGGAGAATGCGAAAGGGGGAGTATAGCAGTATCCCACAATTATTGTAAAATTGGTGTGCACACCACAAGCTTTATTGAGCTTGGGAGTATAGAGAAAGATCTGAAAATTTTGTGTGTTTGTTTGTTTTTCTTTCTTTGTGGTTAACCAGGCAGGCTCTGAAGGATATAGGAGCTGCCTCAGACAGACTCTGAAGGATAAAGGAGTTTGTCCACCCTAACTCTGAAGGATATAGGAGTGTATAATCAGAATAACCAGACTGCTTATGGGAGTTTGTCCACCTAAACTCTGAAGGACATAGGAGTTTAGGGTTCTGTATTATTACTGATATTAAATAACTTTGTTCCAGCCAGGTTAAGCAGGCAGACTCTGAAGGATATAGGAGTCTAGGTTTATTAAATATATAATTTAGAGTGTAACTGCTGTGGAGCATAGAAACTGTAAGTTGCCTCTAGGCACAGTTCTGAATTAACCAGGCAGGCTCTGAAGGGTATAGGAACTGCCTCATTTTTAGAGTGTAATTGCTGCAGAGCATAAGAAACTGTAAGTTGCCACTGGGTGCAGTTCAAAATATTGGTAAGCTACCTCTGGTTGTAGGGAGAGCCGGAATTAGGGCCAGGTTTAGGATAATGGCCATATTGAGTGTCACAAGAGTTAAGGCACAGTCCCTGGGGAACAGCAGTGCCACTGTAATTTAACCCAGGATAGGGGCTAGGATGTGGGTCCAGATGCTCTGGCTCACAGAACCCCACTTCTGGATTTGTTGTTACTGTCTACTTTTCTTGGCTTGGATCTTCCTCTGCTTCTGCTTCCTTCGCTGTCTTTCCTCCCCCAACTCTCCTTACACCTCTGTGAAGGAAACTTTAAATAGACTGTAAATGTAAACTAAGAAAGTGGTAATCTAAGCAAGAATCTGCCACCCCTTAGGGGTAGATTTTTTTTTTCCTCCTTTCAGACCCTCAAGAGAAACTGGTGCCAGCAAAACACCTAAAGAAAAAAATCCATTGATCTGCTGTTGCAACAGAAACTGTGTTTTGTGTTTTATGTTTTGTGGTGTTTGTCTTGTTACTATCATCATTGTGTATTGTATTGTGTTTACAGGGAAAAAAAGTAATTTTGGGAATAAGTGTCTTAATGGAAGTCAAAGTGCTGTTTAACTTTGCTAACTGTTTTCTGTAGAAAATGCCTCTTGTGACACCATCCTGGGAGCCTTGGGAGACTTCAGCAGGCCCTAAGCAAACCAGTGAGGGCTGATATGATGCGTATGCTAACCCCCATGTGGGTGGGGTGCTCAAAGCACAGTTAAAAGCTCAACAGTCTCCTCCCAGGGGAAAATGAAAGGAAGAAAAGGGACCCAGGCCTAACTAGGCCTGAGTAGAAGTTTAATTGAGTTATCTTAAATGGTTTAATGATATCTCCTGCAAAGGGAGCAGAAAGGTTGTTCTGTTTGATGTTTCAAATTAACAACTCTGTGAATATTGAAAGATCTTAAGGCACCTATAGCAAGAAGTCAAAGAAAAGTCTTTGTTTTGTCTTCTTGATAACTACATGCATAAAGTAATCCTTACAAAAACATTTATTTTTGTAGTTTTGTAGTGATTAGCAAAAGCAATTTTAAATTTCAGGTGCCTGAACTTAAATATGAGCAGTTTAAAGGTGATGTTTGCTTTTTATTCTGCTGTGAAGCCCATACCATAAAAATGAATTTCACTGTTATACAGATGCTGCTTGTACATCTAATTGCAAAACCAGCTGCACTGCCAAACAGGAGGGCTGCAGAGTTAGGGTTATGCCTCATGATGCCAGACTTGGTATTTGCAAAAATTGACCAAGAATATAAAACATAAGTAGTAAAAATCATTGTTGAGATTGCTCCCCACTGGCATGAAAATATTAATTTGACCTTGCACCCTGTGGCAGTAATTTTGGGGTTCCAAGTAAGAGTGCTCCTCTTTACCAGCTAACAGCATGCTAGATCTGGTGCAAAAATTTGGCTACTACAAGTTTCCCAACAGAAAAGTCAGTGGCTTCTGCCCCCATCATTCTGTCCTGGAAGGAAAATATCTGTATATATAAATTTGTCACCCCTCTCTTAAATGGGAGTCAGGTGAGATGACTGCTTGTCAGTTGCTGGTCTGGTGTGCTGAGTTTGGGATGCCAACAAGAAGATCATTTGCCCGGTCTCAGGTGAGAGCCTTGAGCTTTCGTTGGATCACAGCTCAGATGCATCCATAATAAATGTGACAGCAGTTGAGTAAAGGCTGCATGACCTTTTAAGAAGGGGAACTGTATGGGAAATCTTTAATCATATTTGTTGCCAACAACAGTCCAAATTAGTACGCTTTTCTGCAGGCCTGTGCAGCTACAGCATAACAAAGCCAGGGGAGGATGGGAGCCTCTTGCTCAACATCTGCCTGACTCTGCACCCCTCCCTGATGCTCTGCTAAATGTGCTGCCAAACACCAATAAGCTAATTTATGGTGTCCTCATGGAATGGTCATCCACAGGCACAAATACATTATGTGTAATGGTCCACACATTCATAATTATTTCACTATCAAGCTGTTTATGCCTTAAAATACTGTACTGTACGTGCTATTGGATAAAAGTAAGTTGTGACCCATTCAATACATCCGAATTGAAGGGTCAAAAGGGGGATAATGCGGGGCACAGACAGATAATGCATTACATTTACCTTTAAAGTATATGATAGTTAATGTTGTATATCTGTCTTTCAGTGTCATAAGTAAAATAATTCTGTAACCCTGTGTAATAGACATTATAACCAATGTCCAACAAAACTCCATATTGTCAGTTTGGAACTTCTGCTTAAACAGTGAACTCCATTTTGGATACTTGATGAAATCTGGTTAGGCGTATGCTGTGTATGTTCTTTTAAATGTGTGAACAAGGTGTGTGAATTAAGGGTGTGTGTGTGTGTGTGTGTGTGAAGAGGCCAGTCTCAACTGCCAGCCTGTCCTGATGAACCATAAGTACCATCTAAGTGGCTGAATAATGTGGACATCTCATTAAAGCAAACAGAAGGAGCCACCCCAGAGAGAAAAGAACATAATACAATGAAGGCTGCAAGTGACTGGTGACCAATGATCTCCCAGGAACCCTGAGGCTACATGACACAGCAAATCCCATAGATTTACCTGAGGGCCAGCAAGTATAAAAGATGGGTGAGAACATGAAAACTTTGGGGGCTCATTCTGCAACTGTCATCTTGGAGGATTGGATCGCAACCGACAGAGGCTCTTTTCTTTGTGTTAGAGGGTGCTCTCCTGGGTGCCCTTTTTGGTATAACATATTTTGCTTTGAGCTTTTCCCTTAATTCAAATTAACTTATTTCAAAATAAGGACTTTATTTCAAAATAACTCATTTTGAAATACCGATGTACGTGTGGACATAGCCTTTGTTCATACACAGAATCTTACGAAAGAAATACCTGACTCATATAATTAATTTCTCTCTCTATGTGAAAAAAAACCAAAAAAGCTCCCAAAATTGGCTAACCAATCAGCCCAAAAGTTCAATGCTAATTAGTGGTGTATAAATTTGCTTGATGCGTTTAGCCTTTTTCTGCTCATAAATTTCCTTGAATTTATTTGTTATTAAAAGTTTTGTAGTGAATGTTTTGTGGTTTTTTCATTTGTTTATTTTTGGGGTGTTTCATTCCAAGAATTTACTACAAACAATTTGCTACAAATAGTCAAACAATTCAATATATGGAGTGTTATACTGATGAATTGTGATAAGTCACGTGATAGTCTTTGTATTTTTTTGCTTGGATGAATGTAACTCTTATGATAAGGAGATGCCATTAGGCTTTTCACTCTCACAGGAAAAGTTATGCAAGCAATCACAGAGAAGCAAAGTTATGGAATTTTAGAACATTTAAATATTTCTCTTCCTAGGCTATTTAAATCTTGCCTGAGGTAGCTTTTCTAAAAATATAGATCTTCTGTAGAGTTTAAATGTATTTTTCTCTTACTGTATATGACCCCCTATCAACCTTGCTGTGACAATAAGCAGTGTCAATCTCCTATAAAAAGTGCTCAGTGCATTATTACATTTACAGTTTGTAGTTATTTCAAGACCTCAGTGACTGACACCAAGTAATCAAGTTTGGGTTCCTGGCTTGGAAGGGTGTAGTCAGATCTGTTTGTTTTATTTAGTGGTCTCCGTGCCTTGGCAAGTGGTCTGGGGAAAGCTGTTCCGCTGCTGGTCATTGATGTTTCATTCCATGTAAAATATATCACTTCTGGTGCCAATACTTCACAAGTGAATTAAGCTCACATGCTTATCAGTTATAATGGGAGTAAAACTCAGTTGCTTGAATGTTCATGGAACGCAAACAATAAAAGGCCATAAATGCAGCCAAAGAAAATTCATTTTAAAATCAGAGTATATTCCTGGGAAAAGTTTGATATTCACCCAACCCTAGTTAACAAAACAAGAAAAAAGGCTTTTTTTTTTTTAAATAAATATATTATCTCAGCCTGAAAGCACTACTTGGCCAAAAGCTGGAAATAACAAGAACATTTTTCTGAACATCTCATTTAATTAAATCAGTTGTTGAATCTTGATTTTAAAAGTTTAGGACAGGAAATAGCATTCCAAGGAGACACCAAGAGTGTGTAAAAGGGTCAGAGTCCACAGATGATCTAGCTGTATGTATTACGAGAGAAGTTCACATACTCAGCAACGCATAACAGGAACCTGAACATATGACAAAATTACCCAAAACAATATAGAATCCCATATGACAACTTCTAAAAATAATCCTGAATGCAGAATAACAGGAATGTCTTTAATAGTGACAACTGCTGCCCTAAATGCCATATTTATTTTGACCAGTGAAAAATAAGTGCCCAAGACCTCTTTGGTGTCTATTTCAGAGGAACAGAGAAGATGTAATTAAAAGGCTATCAACTGGTAAGTAATATAATAACATGCTGGTTATATCTACTAGGCTATAGATGTAAGGTGAAGCAGGGATGCAATAGGCTCCCCATAAACAAAAGATTATGTTTGTAAACTTCTACAATTTTAGAGTTTGTTTCTTGTTCTCCATAAAGCATATTCTACAAAACCATGTTTTGAATTAGTCATTTAGAATTCAATGTTGGCCGTTTAGAAACCCTACCAAACCCTGAGGGAATCTCTTAAAAAGTCTTTGCTAACTGTGCCACACAGGGGGTATGGCTACACTGAAGGCTTAAGTCAATTTAGGCAATTCCCTGGGCACATTTGGTGTTCACTGAGTTGACTTAAGCACTTGCTTAAGTCGACTTAATAACTCCTGCCCTTAAAGTCAACTTTAAGGGTAAAGTTGACTTTATTAAACCGACTTAACACAATGCTCCCATTCAAGTTGACTTAATAAAGTCAACTTACGATATTAGAGCCATTTAAGTCAACTTTATAAAGTTGACTTAAGCCAGGGAACCCACTTAAAGTCGACTTTACATCTCTGCCTCACCTTACCTCTATAGCCTAGTATCTATAATCAGCATGTTATCTACCTTACTTGACAACTGATAGCCTTTTAATTACTTCGTCTCTGTTCCTCTGAAATAGACACCAAAGAGGTCTTGGGCACTTATTTTTCCACTGATCAGAAGAAATATGGCTTCACTAAGCCAATTTAATAAGGTTTACTTAAAGTCAACCTTATTAAGTTGACTTACCTGAGCCCTGTAGTGTAGACATAGCCATGGTTAGCTGTAGTTTTTGAATAACACATCATGTGCTGAGAAAGAGGATGATAAATTTCATGAAGCGTTATCTTTTCCCACAAGTACAGAAAAAGACTGGAGCATATTCTTGCTCCCTACAAATCAATGGAGACACTCCACAGATGTTTGGACTAGGCTCATAAAGGCCAACAACACAGGCCATCAAGATATTGTAAGTTAAATTTTCAATTCCAGGATCCAGTACTGAATCTTTGTACATCTTCAGCAAAGTCTAGAACAAAATAGCACCGACTTTTCAGAAGGTCAGTCAGTCACTGCTATGGGACTTTCCAGAATTAAACTGTTTCTGCCTTTTGACATATTTCAAACTGAATACGAAAGTAAAGAAAAACAGAATGTGGAAGGCAACACTGAGAATTCCATACTGGCTATGCAGAGCCCCATTTTAATCATTAGTAATGTGCTACCAAAACAGAGTTTGCAATGAAACCTAAAAAATAATCCAAAATTCTCCAGCAGGAAAAGGCTCATTTATTCCTCGCAGGTTCCCTCTCAGCCATATTCCGGGGAAGCATTTCTAATGGATGGATTACTGAAAAGCTAGATGTGTTATCAAATAGTTTGTCATAAAAATGTGTTTCCATATAAAAGATTTATTGTATCATTTACATTGGAGGAATGGAACTCAGACACTGTTTCACATTTGTTTACAAATCTTCCAATGGACAAAGTAGAAGCTAATGATTCTGTAAATCTTTCATATGGAAATATGGTAGATGGAGCTGAAGTAACTTTCTCATATTAAAAAGAATCTGTAACTGAAGTTGAACTGCTATGAGGAATTTATAATTTTTCTGGTGATGGGAAACACATTTTTATGGCAAACATTTTGATAACACATAGCTTTTCAGTAATTCATCCATTAGAAATGCTTCCCTGGAATATGACAATATTTTTAAAATAAAGCCCCAGGACACTTTTTTGTGATGACATATTTAGGGTCACATAATCATCACGTAAAAGACAACTTTTAAAAAAATGAATGTTTGGTGTTGCTTATGCAAGCTTCTGATTCAGCAGAAACTTATGGGCATTTTTTTAGTAATTTAGTGTATGAATGAGTTTGGCATGAAACACTGATCAAGTGTTGTGAACATACACACTGAATAAAAACAGCTTGGATGGTATCTGAGCTCATTAAAATATCTTCTTCACTCTAAACTATTCATCACACTAAATGCTCATTCCACTGAAGTTTGTTACTTGTAAATACAGAGCAAATTCTTGTCTGTATAGTCATATGTCTTGAACATACACAAAAAGCTAATGCTTTGATAGATTAAATGAAAAACAGGGACATTTCAGGTATCCAGAAGTTCCTCCAGGGACATGGGGACATCACATGAAAAAAGCATTCTTACCTTGGAAAAACTGGGATGAATCATCACCTTAAAAATACTTCCACTGAAGTCAATGGAATTTAAATAGGAGTATTTTACATGAATAAAGATTACTCACATCAGTGTTGCAGGACTAGGTCTTCTCAAAGTTAACCCAGGAAACAGCCAATTACTTGACATTTGTAGGTGACAAAGGAAAGACTTAACTTCATTTCAAAGGGTATGTCTACACTACAAAAGCAAAGTCGACTTTATTAAGTTGACTTAATAAAGTCTATTTAAAGTAGACTTTAAGTAGACCTTATTAAGTCGACTTAGTAAGGCTACACTACATTAAGTCGACTTTATAAAGTCGACTTTAAATGGGTGCCCTGGCTTGCTTCGACTTTATAAAGTTGACTTAATGGCTCCACTGCACTAAGTCGACTTTATTAAGTCAACTTAGTAACCCACACTGTCTTAAGTCGACTTAATAAAGTCGACTTAACTCTAAAGTCGACTTTATAAGTGGAAGTAATAAAGTCGACTTTACCTGATGCTAAAGTCGACTTTAGCACCCTGCAATGTAGACAGAGCTTTGTTTAAGTCGACTTAAGGACCCTTAAGTCAACTTAAACACACAGTGTAGACATACCCAAAGTGAATAATATCAAATGTACGACTTTGGGAAATCATTTTCTTATCCATACATATGAAAACTTTTTTCTATTATCATGAACTGTTAAAATGCAAATGCATATGTGCATATACAACATATGTATTTGATTGATTCCCTTTCTCCCTACCCTTTGTAGGTCACTTGCCCCATCCTGCAAAAGGAAGCAAGTAATTGAATCTCTTTGCAACCGATTACAAATTATAAGGTTAGAGATGCTTTAACAGTAAGCTCTTAAGGGCAATGATTCTGTCTTTGTGTATATATTCCATCTAGCATAATGGAGCTTGCCCTTTATGGGGAGCTCTAGCTGTGGCTATACTATAAATATTAAATCTTAATATTAATAATCTTGAGAACCATCAAACAGAATAAAGTACTGATCATGTTTTCATGAATACTGCTGGTTTTCTGTATCCATTTCAAACCACCATAAGCAGCCCTCTGGAAAAAGAAAAAGCTAAAAGATGTAGAAACAAAAAGTTCCTCTTATTCAGTCACAGTATGTTCAAGATGTTTCTTCAATTCCTTCTTTAATGAAAGGCCCAGA
Organism: Podocnemis expansa; assembly: GCA_007922195.1. Lineage (NCBI taxonomy): Eukaryota > Metazoa > Chordata > Testudines > Podocnemididae > Podocnemis > Podocnemis expansa. The sequence goes on along the minus strand of ML681964.1, from coordinate 15,831,573 downwards.
TTTCCTGAACCAAATTCTTAACTCAGTTCTTAATTCTTACCCTTTTGCTGTCTGGAATTTTTTGCCCCTCTCTCCCTGTAGTATGAGTTATATAATAATTGGATAGTATCACTTTAAATGAGTTATGAGCCCTAGCCTTACTGTCTGCCTTCCATGTGTAGACTCCTGCCAGAGCATTACTGTGAATGAGTAGTGAGGACTTACGTGCTATGTATAATTAATAAAGCCAGTGATTTGGACCCCATTCTGTCCATGTGGTTCCTTCACCTTATTTACCCACAACTGTAACAAGACACAGCATGCCTCTGTCAGCTTCCTCCTAGTCCCTCACCATAGTTCTCTTGCAACAGCAACAAAAGGCCTCTATTCACCTTCACTGTGCAATGTGGTAGAATGAAAGTAGAACTTCAGGAGGCATAAGTGGAAACATTTAATATTTTTTAAAAAATAGGTGCTGGGGAAAGATAACTATTTACTTGCTTGTTAATGACTTTTAATGTATAGAGGTGTTAACCCCAGTGCTTTGGCCACAGACCAACTCATCTAATTTCATTCTGCTTACTTAAATTCCTTCTGCAGTTGCATCTGGCTCAGTAGTTACAGTGCCAGAGTGGGAGCCAGGAGATTTAGGCTCTTTTTCTACTCTGTCTTGGGCAAGTCCCTTAATTTCTTTCGGTGTCAGTTTCGCATCTGTCAAATGAGAATAATAGAACTTTCTTGCCTAAAGGGGTGTTGTAAGGATAAATACATTGAAGAATCTGAGGTGCTCAGCTACCATGGTATAAATATCTAAAGCAGACAGACATATATCCATCACTTCCTGACTCTAAATGCTATGTAATATAGTCATGCATTCTTGAATAGTGTAATATTGCCATGCATTCTTGAATAGTTACAGCTAATTCCCAGAACTTAAACATGGATTTCACTACATTTGGTGATTTTCTACAAGTCCTTACTCCGGTAGCCAAGTGATTACACGACATAGGCCCTGTCATAACATAACTTCTCCCTCCTAAGAACTGTGAGCAACCTACCCTGAAACAAGCAAAACAAAGTAATTTTTCCCTGTGTGAGGTGCAATAAATTGGTCAACAACAACAAACAGCCTCCCTGGGTGTTACACTTCATAGTTGCAAAGCAAAAGTTCCTCTGCTGGAGCTCAAGCAATGGTGGGATGTTTCCATTCCTCCACCACCCTTCGGCCTAGTTTTGCCCTTATCAGACTCCCCACAGTGCTGCCTTCCTCCTCATTTTATATCCCACAGCTGTGTTTGATAAGCTGTAGAGGCCAGCTTCCCCAGCTCCACAACCTCTAAACTTTTTTGCTCTGGTTCCACACCTCTGCAACATTTATAGGGAACAGAGGCTTGAGTGTCTACCACCCTAGTGGATCTGAAGCCCAACAGCCCTGAAGAGTTCACCCAATGGTGTACACCCAAACAGAGGCCTAACCTGGCTGTCACTACAAAGCCACATGCTTGTTACCATGAGTATCCCTTTGAAGTCAATGAAGCTACTTATGGTGGTAAACATTAAGCTCAATGGAAAGGGTTTGCAGGATCAGGCCCTTTGGTGAGTCCGATTTCAAGGGGCAGTTTGCTCCAGAAGTGTGAAGAAGGGAGAAGGTACAAGATAATCTTCCCACCAACATACAGCTATGATCCCTGTTGTTCCTGGGGCTAGGAACCACTCCAGGCTCTTTCCGGTGCTCAAGATACCTGAGAGGAGACAGAAGGAACTCCAGTTCCTCTAACTAGCAGAGGCAGAGATGGCCAAATTTACTTGGGGAATATGCCACCCACTCTTTTAACCGCCATAGTCCCATTGGGCTAACCACTGCTAGCTGAAGTCATGTTAAACATGACAACATTCATCTACACTGAGTGCTTAACATATGTGTTAAGGCAGCATGGCCAAACTTATGGAACTCAAGAGCCACACAAGTTGATTATTAAACCTTCGAGAGCCGCACTGAGGCATATAGCCATGTACTTTGACCTATTCCAAAATTATTAAGTTTAAAATTCATTGCACACTTTAATTTTATCATAAAAAGAAGACAAATATTGCTGCTAATATTCTGCTAATGTCAGATTCTAATAGTTCCTTCAGGTTACCATGAAAATTAGGCCTATACAGTAAAAACTTAGCTGCTGCTTGATGTAAAAGACTGCAGACTTGTTGCGAGTTTTTTAAAATCCCAACCATGCTGCACTTCTCTCCACCGCCCCAGACCCCCATCCTGAACTCCTAGGCTGGGGCTACTTTCCTAAATTGATTTGCTGATGTTCTTCCAGGAGCCACAAGTTTTCATTCTAGAGCCACATGTGGCTCCCGAGCCACAGTTTGGCCATGCCTGTCCTAAGGTAATGTAGCATTCCAATGCTGACAAGCCCTTAGACAGGCTGAAAGCCTCCTAGAACTTCCTCTGAGGCAGAATGGCTATGCATTGTCACCAAAGGGAGACAGATGACCCCACATTTATTGTTGCATAAATGACTATTGGTTTTAAAACAGTGACACAAAATTATACACAAGAATGGCAAAGCATGGCCAAACAGCAAATACACATGCTGCACAAAAATCCTCTACTGCTGTACCACATTTGTAAGGATCTCATGTCCCTTTCACCTGCATATTTGTGTTTTCCTTTAGATAACAAATGCACTGTGGCCTAGTAGATAACACACTAGACCCCGAAGACTAGAGGTCTGTTCCTGCTACTCCTGGTCTGCTGGGTGGCCCTGGACAAGTCCTGGATTTCAATTTCCCCATCTATAAAATGGAAATAAAGTTACTGACCTCTTTGTAAAGCACTTTAAGATCTACTGATAAATCCCGCTATGCAATATTATATAATATACTATATTTTATATAGTATAATATATATTATTATTGCCATGAAATGCTTCCTTTGCATCATTAATCTTATAAATACAATATTCATAAAAAGCTATTTCTGCCAAGTCAACATTTCAGTCTGTTCACATTTCAAACATGGGATGCAGAAAACTGTATTATTGTAACTTTGCTTTTTTTGGCTCTACCTTTCTTTGCCTCGTGCTTTAGGATTTCAGTTAGTGAAGTGCAGTTATCCACTGGCTGTAAAGCTGTCAGCTGGTGTAAATTTGAAGAAATTATCCCACATGAATAGGCCATTCTTCTGCCTGGTACCAAAAAAGGTCATGAAAAAATAAGTGTCACTGTGTGTGCTACCAGATTTGACACGGCTTGGGCTGATTTTATTTCTAGACATGGAATTTGTGTAAAAAAAGCTCAGAAAGCGCAGGGAAATTTTAGAAGTGTTTGGGGGGGTGGGAGGGCAAAGAGGAGGAAGTTGTCCAAAATGGCATTTTTGCACTATTCTATTAAGGTTTTAAACCTCTGGCTGAAATACAATGTTTGCTAACAAAATAGTTTTTACTGCATCATTAATAATTTCCCATGAAAAAAACCCAATGTATTTTTATATTTTGCTAAACATCTGGAACATTTTCTCTTAAGTTCATTAAGAAGTTGCATCCAGAATGGAGCTAAAATCATAAAAGAGAGCTCATACTTAGTGGTGAGCCAGAACAATGCAGAATGAGTGTAGTAGCCATACTTCAGAAATTCCACTGAGAGCAATAGGAGTTTACCCGTTGACTGGATGGCAGTGGGATTTGGTTCAGGCACAAGGGACTACTCCCGTCCCCTTCTCTGTGTGTATGGAGGGCTTCCCTACAGCAAGACTGTTGCGGCACCAATATGGCTTTGGGTAGCATCTGGTGAACTATGGAATGCAGAGCTCATGTGTCTCCTTGCAAAATGTCATGCATAAGGGACTTGGGAGCCAGGAAGTACTGGAGCTGATGGATCTATTGCATCAGCAGCCTGTGTGTCATTCTCATCATAAGTCAGTGAAGATGTCATGGAGGATATGCCAACCACAGAAACAGCCACAAATGTTGCAGTGTGGGGAACTCCTAGACACAGTAGCTACGTGATAGACATGATTTATGCTATAGGTATTAGCCAACTACAGTAACAATTGCAATTTTAGAGTTCATCTCATGAATCCATTCAAATACTTGCTGGTCAAAATTGAAAATCAATTGCTTAATTTTATCTGATGAAATTCATCTAACAATCTTTATGAAACAACACACTTGATTACTAGCAAACCTGTTTGGATTCAGATAGAGCCAGAGATGAAAGGACCAGGGATACCGAACTATTATTTTACAACTGCAGCTAATCGTTCCAGTTCAAGATGCAGGAGGCACATTGGGACAGCAATATGGGGACACTTGCACTGCTCCTGCTCCTACTGTATAGCTTTCGTGTTCTGGGACAGGACTTAATCCCCCAAAATTGCTCATTCAGCACCTTTCATGAGTGCAACTAAAGCATTTAAGGGGGGCGGGGTACTGTACTTAACTGATATAGCTGGCAAAACACAAGTTCACAGATTTCATTTTGCTGCTACTAGAAATAACTGCAAATATTTTTTTTTTCTGGCTGACAAAGCTCTAATTATTTTGGGGGAAACTCGAATGCATAAAATTCCATAAAGTGAAAGTAGTTCTTGGTATCATTCTTGCTTACTGCTCATGATTTGTACCTGTAAGCCAGATCACCTTACTCTGCAGTATACTTAAACAGTCATCGGGTTTTTTACTCCATCTTGACTGGAATTGGCAATGGAGCTTTGAAGGAAGAATCTAAAGCAATTTGCTGTATATCTTCAGAGAAGCAAGATCTAAGGCAATTGAGAGCTATCCCAAAACCAATTGAACAGGTGTGCATTTCCATAATGGCTTCCGAATTCAGAAGAGCTGTGGTGTTTTGTTGCTTGTGCTTTGGAAGTGAATTCGTAATCTCACGTGCTCTGTCTTAGTGATTGAAATAAATTACTTGGTTAAATTACTAAGCAGGTTGACCCATCTGTTGGACCATGAATGTTCACATTCTCAGAGGGTTTATTATTGCAAATAATGACTGCCATGTGCAGGAGCATGCACAGGAATTTAGATTTACCCTTTTGGAGGGACATATTCTGTTCCCTCACCTCACAGGCCCTGGGGAACAGCTGACTTCCCTACCAGACTGATGGCACTGTGGCAAGAGAAGTTTTGTGTCCTGGATGATTGTTGTGGGGGGTGCCTCTGCTTGCCCCCTCCTTGCCCCATTTCACACACCCCTGATCATATGCAAAGTAAACAGAATTTTATACAGACCAAAAGATTCCATGATACTTTGGAAGTCAATTGATAAAGCTGTTCATGTCCCCCCTCAATAATCTGCTCATTAGCTATACTTTGAGAGAGTGATCCAGTCCGAGTCATTCTGAAACACATGTCACGTTTGTGTTCTGTGAAGGCACAGGAAAGCTATAGCAAGAGCCTGGCTCCTCCTGACATTCATTCCTTGGAGACAGAGCAGCATGAAAATTATGAATTACAGTGTAAAGCTGGATGCCTCCAAACAGCACCTTGCATTTCGTGATTTATCTGATTGATTGATTGATTGATTGATTGATTGATTTACACAGAGCTCCTACCATAAAGCCCTAGGCGCAGGAGCAATCCGTATTTTAAAATACCTATTATGAAATAAATCTGAGCTGGTGCAATGGTCAGAGGAACCCACACCCCTGCCACAAAAAAATGGGACTCTTCCTGTTCAGAAAAAAATGGACAAAATAGATTTGTTGAAAGTCTATCTATTCCAGCCCTGTCAGCCCACATGAGGAAACAGATTCTAAAGCTGAAAGGTCTCCCCTGAGAATGTTCTGCCAGAAGTTCCCAGATATAAAACACAAGGGACTATTCCTTGAGTGTCCCAAGAGATGTCAAGTACCAGGACAGAATGCCAAGGTAAAGGAAGGGTTTGATTCAATACTGTGATATGAAACTTTTCAACAACATATCCCAGGATGGCAGGACCTTGGCAGTGGGAAGTCTGTCTAGAAGAGGAATTGCAATGGCATTTGATGACTAACATGGAGTTCATGACCTAGTGAGGGTAGTTCTGTTTAGGAAATTTGCACTGTCGGCTCACCCCTTTGGCAGCTTCTCCTAGTGAGTCTACCTTTAAGCATGTTACTCCAGTTAAAGCTGTTCTCACTTGGTAGACTCTTTGCAATGAATAATTGGTGGTGCAAAAACACCATCTGTCCCTCCTTAAAGGAAAAGCCACCTTGGGACAGAGCAGCTTTGAACTGGGAAGTTTATATGTATATGTGTGTTTGACTTGTATCAATGGGTGCTAAACTAAGCCCAAGGTCTAAAATATGCAGCATCAGAACTATAATGTGCTTTTTAGGATAAAACATATGCCTCCACGTTGGATTTGAGCGCATCCTTTTGTTTTATTGGTCACAATTGCTTACTTTCTATTAAATTTATTTTTCCTGTCCTCTTCCTAGCCTTCTCTTTTTTGAGAAGGGTTGAAGGCCAAAAAATTTGCAAGCAGTCATCAAATGGGACTAATTTTTAAAAAACTGCTGGGCCTCTTTTTCCATTGGCTTTCTTTACATCTAATTTAGACCATCCTCATTTTGAAATCCCTGAACAGAACACACATTCTATTCATACAAGGCCTATAAACCACTTTAAGACCATAGAGGATCCATGATTTGTTCATGATGTTAACAATGACTCACCGTGGCTAGATTGCAGATGTTAAATTGCTGATGGATGGCCCCTTTCCAGCACATGGCTGACTCTTCTGGTGTTCAGCTGAAGTATTAATCATGTGTAGAAAGATTTTTTTTGTCCCTCTGAATAATGAATAGTCTTATACAGTATATTGTACTTTACAAGCTTTCTGAAATGAATTCCTTTCTAAAAAAAAAAAAAGAGAGAAAAGAATAATGCTGTTAAAGGAATAAACTGCTGTACATGACATGATGTCATATTAGGATTTTCTGACTAGCGAAATTAATAAACTTACAATGATTTATGCTGGTACAAAGGGCCTTTCTTTGAGGAATCAAAGAGAATAGATGGAGCGTTTCCATGATGTGTACTCTTCCTGTTTCCCTTCTTTGTTTGGAGCAGGTAACTAGTTTGGTCCAGACCCAGGCAAGAAGTCATTTGCTTGAGCAGCAGTTGTTCATAAAAAACACAAGTGTAAGAGTTTGGGAAGCAAGAGGACAAAGCTAAACAAGGGGTTGAACTGACTGATAGTTTGGAGTTACGGATGAATTTTTCCTCAGAGCCTACTGGTAGAGACCTATTAAAGGATTCTATCTTCCCTTCAGGTTTTGAATGGCAGTCGTCTGTGGGTATATTCCACATAGTTTTGAGAAGTTGCTTAGGGCTGCTATTTGTGAGTCTCCGTCTTTCCCAGGATCTACTTTTGTGCTTCTGTTGGATTTGAAAAATAGGCCTTAGTTTTTTCCAGTGATCAAGTCTAAATAAAATTCCTATCATTACTCTTTCCATCTGTGAAAGAATCACAAGTTAAACCATATCGTATGCTTCAATTACAGAAAGTGAGAGCATTTGGTTTTATAGTCCTGTTATCTTTGAACATGATCCAATGCCCGCTCTTATTGACTCTAAACAATGGATCTCCCATTGACCTCTGTTTATTAAGCAGCAGTTTCATTTTATAATGCATCATGATCCATAGTATTCTGCCAAGTCCCTTTGTATTGGTAGTTTGGATGTAGGAAGAAAGTTTTAAAATGCTATAAAACACAAAAAGGAAAAGACAAATTAAAATAAATGGAGATCAGTGAAAAGGAAGAAGCAAAAATAAGAACTTCTTCTACTATCGAAGTCATAAAACTGCTCTTGTAAAAGGAAAAACAGATGACAACCTTTTAAGGTAAGCACTAGTCACTCTGCAGGAGAAGGCGACATACTCTCTTATCTTCTCACTGTTAAATAATTCTGTCTGCTGATAGTGAAATAAGTCAAAGGGCTGAGAAGAGCAGCAGCCCTGGTCTATCTAAAGTACTCAGATGGTTCCCATCACTGTAACGTCTGTTCACCTTGTAATCTTTGATATATTCACCCTCACAGCACCAGTCAGAAAAGCCCAATCTATTTTACAGAAAGGGAATAGAGGCACAGAAAGGCTGAGGGAACATCTATACTGCAATAAAAATCTTGCATCACAGAGGTCTTGTCCTTACTGATGGCAGCAGATTCGCCACTGTCAATTCAAACTTCCTGGTTCACTGCTTGAGTCTGTGAAGACCTGCTCAGCTGACCAGGGAGTCTGATTGCTGAACACCACTCCAGCACCTGGAAAGTACTGAGTTGAAGGGAGGCCCCCTCCTTTTGACTCAGCATAGTGGCCGTGCCAGGAGTAGGGAAGCAGAATGCAGATATGCAAGGTTCCAAAGGGGTAGCTGTGTTAGTCTAGTTCATTGTTTTCCACCCAGTGTGCTATACCATGTAGATGTGCCCTGAGGACTGAGCAGGAGTGCCACAGAATTTTCTGAAAAACAACTCAAAGTTCTGGATGGGCTCATGAGTATTCAAGAGTTCATTTGGCAACTGTATGGTGGTCTGCCTCAAAATCATTAATGATATCAAGGTGTGCCACAGCAAAGTTTGGGAACCGCTGGTCTAGTTCAGCAAAACAAACAAGGAGTCCTGTGGCACTTAAAGACTAACAAATTTATTTATTGCATGAGCTTTCTTAGAGAAAATCCCACTTCGTCAGACACTCAGGGTATGTCTACACTAATAGCGGCAATTTTGCTGCCATCAGTTCGCCCTTCCGGGAGCTGTTTGTGGCAAATATGAACTCACTATGCCACTCCCAGAAGTTGGCCCCAGAAGTCCTTGGGGCCAAGGGGTGTAGAGAAAGGCCGAAAATGTGTAGTGGCAGCTTTAAAAATCACTGCTAGTTACACAAGGAATTTTGTGTTCCTTGCGTAATTGGTAGTCGACTGCCGCCAAATTTGCCCCAAGTATAGACTATGACAGGCATCCGCACCCCAACAAAAGGGAAGAGCCATTTCCCTCCCCCCAACTGCATGACCCCGAGCTGGCCCAGTGGCTGCAACGCAGCCCCTTAGCGCTGGCCGGGGGGTGTAGGCAGGTGTGCTCTCTCCATCCCTCCCTCCAGTAGCAGAGTGGAGCAGAGAGGCCCTGCCTACCTCCAGCCCAGCCATCCTTCCCAAGAGTGTCAGGGGAGAGCTGTGCCTTGCGGAGGCAGGGCTCTGGAATGGCCCCTCCGCAGCGTTTAGGCCGCTTCAAACCCAGCTACCCCAGGTCTGAATGGACCTGATCCAGGGTCTGGGGGCAAGGTGGCCACTGGACTCACTCAGGCTCCTGTGGTTATGGTGAGAGGCTGGGGGCACCCCCAGAGCCCCAAAAGTGGGTGGCTTGTGCCAGCTAGAAGCCCCCTTATTTGGCCCCAAAGCTGGGGCCAGCCAGCAGCTCCCTTGCAGCCAGGCATCCCTGGAGCTCACCTGGCTCCCTGGAGGACATTGCCAGGGAGCCAGAAGGGGACACTCAGGGAGCCACGGGTGGGTCACGGAGCCCGGATTGCCAATCTCAGGACTAGGGCTTAGAAGGTCTTCTTAAAGTTGACCTTGTTAAGTCAATTTAGGGGTATGTCTACACTAGTAGATATACCCCGGGTCAGGGCTTGGGCCCAACCCCAGGGCACTATCTGGCTCCAGGGCCCTGACCCAGCCCTGGGGTCCCAATCCAGCTTCTGCTGCCACTGGCAGGCAGCTGGGAGCCCAATCTGGCCCCAAGCCCCTTGCCACAGTTGGTGGGAGCTGAGACCTGGCTCCAAGGGGCTGACAGTCTGATCTGGCCCCAAGCTCCTTGCTGCAGGCAGCAGAGGCTGGAAGCCTGATCAGGCTCCCAAACCCTTGCCACTAGCGGCAAGAGCCAGGTCGCAGCCCCCACCGCCTGCAGCAAGGGGCTGGGAGCTGGATCAGGCTCCCAGCTTCTTGCTGCCGGCAGCTGGAGACAGATCAGGGCCCTGGAGCCTGACCAGACCCCCAGAGCCTGCTCGGGACCCAGGGCGGGGCATGGGGGTGGGCTCTGGAGGCTTCCTGCCCTGTAAAGTTAACTTAAAAGCTTAAGTAAACTTGCAGTGCAGGTTTTATTAAGTCAGCTTCAGCATGTGCTTAAGTTGACTTAATAAATTCTAAATGTGGCCATGGAGTTGCTTAAGTCGACTTAAGCCGGGTTCAATTGACTTAAGTCACCAATGTAGATATAGCCCTTGTTTGTTTTGCAGATATGCAAGTTATTTTAGGTAATTTGCATATCTCCATTTGACTGCTGCTGAAAAGGGCAGGCAATGTAGACTTGCCCTGAATCTCAGAGCCGATGTCATCTTACTTGGGAACAAGCTGCAGGATTAATAACTGCATTGTAAACATTTGCACTTGAGCTGGAGCCCAGGCTGTGAAATTCTATGAGAGAAGTGGGTCTCAGAGCCCAAGCTAGTTCCATCCAAAGGATCCTGACATCCACTGAACCATCCTTTCCCACTGTTAGCAATAAATTAAATCTGAGCTTGTAAAAAAAAACCTACGAGGTAATTTTCACCACAATATCTGCTTTTTCTTCTGCAAAATTGCAAATTTTCAATTTTTTTATTCAGCTTTATTATGCTGCATTTTTCCTTTCTCCAAGCTTTACCAAGAGATAATAAACTGAGGCATGTGTTATGCACCCCTGAGTAATGATTCAGTAAAGCATCCCTAATTGAGAAATCACTTAAGCACATGCTTTAATCAATGAGATGTAAGTAGATGATTAAAGCTGAATATTTGATTAAGGGCTTTCCTGACTCCAGGTTCTGGAGCTAAGAAAAAAGGCACATAACAGTATTAAGTTCCTCCATCACATTAGTTAACATGTGTGTTAGTGATCTCAGGATTTAGGGTGTGGACCAGTTCCTGAAAGTTTCTTTAAGTGATGGCACAGAATGAAGTCCTAGGGATGTTCTTACTCTTTTTAATGTATTTTGTTTAGTCCAGTTCAATTAACTTGTACACTTTTTAAGGTTCATTTAGTCAAGACCTCCTATCCAAAAAGATATCAGAAATCATTTATTATCATGGCCTCCCAGAGTTGGTGTTTCTCAACATTTCTGGCTGTAGCTACCAATACAGTAATGATTATGCATGGGGGGGAAGGGCCCCAAGGATCTGCTCTTTATAGCTTTTGGTTTGGTTTCAGACATTGTTGACACAGGGTAAGAGCAGAACACTGTTCTGTTTACGTGTAATCTGCACTGCGAAGGGACTCACCTAGGAAACTTAATAGATATTTTTGGTTTCTACAATCAATGAATTTTCTGACCTCTACTTTTTTTATGGTAGTCAGAGTTTCATTGTTTATACCCTCTCTCCCCTTGGTGATAATAGGGAACTACTTTTCTCCTCCATTATGTTGTCTAATATTAGCTGTATTTTACCCTATGTAAGAGCTGCTATGAGCCTCCTTCATGCAAATAATACCATTTTAATTGTCTTCCTTCTACCACATAGTGTATGCAGTATACTGTATGCTTTCCCTATCATCATTCTATCCACCTACTGCCTCTATCAGAACCAAAGCATCCCAACATTTTGTTTCATAACTAATTTCCTTTGACAGGTCATACATTTTCACAGACGGATTGAATTACTTAAATGTCCACAAAACACTATTAACTGGGCATGCAATTTGTAGACCAAAAATCTGCATTCTCCCATACTACCAGGAGCAGAGTCCTTTCATCCCATTTTTTTTAGGTTAGTGAGCGATGGTACAGAGGAACTACAACACTTGACCAGACCAATATCCCGTTAGCCCAGATCATATCTCCAGTAATGGACAAGTGCTTCAGTGGAAAGTGTAAATTGTCAAAATAATAGTGTGTCACCGTTATCAAAGTTGGTACCACTGGAGATAATTACAGATCAAAAGTGCCAGGAGTTTTTTCAAAGTAGAAAGGAGAACAGGGATCAAACATTGTTTTTTCTGTATTAGAGATTTTCTGAGATTAAGGCTTTTCTTACCTGGCATGCCAATCCTTCTGGAAAGACAAAGATAACAGTGCATTGAAAAATGAAATACACAAATATTCTTTTCCCCAACTGAAATATCCACCTTTAATACACCCCACACTGTATGTTATGCTCATTAAGAAGAAGGTAAGCAGATGGTTTTGATATGACCATTATTTTCCCATGAGAAAACAAAGTCAGAACCAAAGCAGCAGATTGCAAGACCATTCAGCACCAAGGCTAATGAGGATTTCTGGTAAAGATATTATGGATAAGAAGGGATGATCAGTGGGCCATCAGAGGCAGCAGAGAGAGAACATCCTGTCGACTTATATAGAAGGAGGAGAAAACCTGGGAAAATAATTGTTTCAGAGACTAAAGCTGTTCAAGAAGGAGTAGATTCACTTGTTCTGAGACTGAGAAAGAAACTAATTCAAGTGAGGGTAGTATTGCAAATATTTCAGGTACACAAAGCTGGCTCAAATATACAACCCTTTTCTATTCTCTGAGGGCTATGATTTTTTTAAAAAAAAGGATGGGAAGCTCCATGTTGGAAGCCAAGAGAGTTTTCATGGGAAAGTGGAAATCTGAAACATCCTATTTTTTTTAACCAACCACCTGATGATGTAATTCACCCTGAGATAGAGGAGCTGCTTTAGATCTATATATTGCTTTTGTCCCACTTAATTGCTCAAAAGAGGATTCAAATGGATCTTTAAGTGGAGCACTGACCTACAAAGAGGTGAATATCACACTAACTGAATTAGTCATTATAACATTGGAGGAAATAGCTGGGGAAAATATAATGATATCAGAGCACATAGGAAACAGCTGCATTCCAGATCAACTTTGGAGCTGACCCTTCAACCCTTCCACATTACTCAGATGATTAATATTTATGAAACTGGTCCCAATAAAGCCATTCACACTACTCTTGTGAGTAAGTGTTGCAGTATGACATAATTACATACTATTATCCTCTCCCTCACTTATTCCAAATGCATATTCATCTAACTGGTACAATTAGCCAGTGAGGACTGCTCTGTAGAACCTTCCGAGGAACACATCTTTAATTGAAGAATCTACTTTGGTGAAAAGAACAACAGTGTCAAGTTTGCTCTGTTGTTTACAGTGTTTTTCCAGACCTCCTTGAATCAATGGCATTGGACATATTTTTCAAATAAGATCATATCTTCACAATCTGTCATTTAAAAAATTCTCTCTGTTACTCATATGCATAAACAGAAAGAAAAACAAAATGTGGTTAAACAAAAGCTCATAGCATTTCATGAAGAGTATCTTCCCCTCTCCAAAATTATATCCCCGGCCAACTTTGTCCACATTTATTCAGTTTTGCACTTTTGTATTCATTTCACAAAGTTTACTATAATTTCCACAATTTCCCTAGAAGTAATAATTATAACAACAGAATTTGCTTCTCATATAGCACTTTTCGTCAGTAGATCTCAAAGTAGTTCACCACCTCACAGCACCTCTGAGTTAAGGAGATTGTACAGTAGCCGGTTGTATAAGGAAACAGTACGACAGAAAGGTTATCTGCTCCCTCCCTCACATTTATGTCCCACTGTATGAGAAATACAGCTTCCACCATGGCTCTAGGACAGTGTTTCCCAACCAGCGTGCCATGGCACAGAGGTGCACCATCAGGCCTGAGCAGCTGTGCCACAACATTTTTTGAAAAATGACTCAAAGAGCTCTGGATTGGCTCATTGGCTCATGAATATTCATGAGTTCATTTGGAACCTATATGGTGGTGTGCCTCAAATTAATTAAAGGTAACAAGGTGTGCCACGGCAGAGAAAATATTGGGAACCCCTGCTCTAGGATGTTCATTATACGGTCAGGAAAGAGGGATGAGAACAGCAGTTTTGCTCACCTATTACTGAAGTACCTGTATTGCAGCTTTCACCTCTAGATCTCTTCAGCATAAGCCCACCACCTCACTTGCTGTCAGACACAAGCCTCATTTGCACTGTGTAAAACAATCAACCTGAGCTACTCTGAGAGCAAGTCCTTCCCACAAAACCATCAATACATAAATAAGACCAAAATTTGATTTTTTTTTCTGTTTCCAAATTAAACTTTTCTCCCAGTTCCTATTGGCTGGCATTGCTGAGGACCAAGCCACGCAAGCATGAGGATGATGTTCATCTACCAAGAGAAACTAGACTAATGTTTGAGGATTTGTCCAGAGGAAAACAGGGGGCCAAGCATCTGAAAAAGAAAAGGAGTAGTCAGCCTTTTTTCTCTTACTTCTGCAATCAGCAGAGCAATATTTGGGTACTTCTATTCATATTTATCACCATTGAGCAAGGTAAAAGAAATTGCAGAAATTACTTGCCACCACAAGAAAGTATGAATGAGAAGAAGAGAGAGAAGAGAAGGAGCATGATGGAGAAAAAGCATTGAATAAGCTCTGATATCTGGGGTTGAAGATAGGTTTAGTTGCCCAACCTGAAGATGTGCTCTGATCAAAGAAGCAGAACTCTCTATGTAAAAGATATGATTTCCGGTCAGAGCCTCAGGAAGGCTGTCCCTGTGTGAGCTGGCTCTCAGCTGCTGACTTCCAGTTCAGGAAAGTCTTTATTACTATATATCAGGCTAATTAGTAATTACGTGGTCATTGCCAAGTTTGCTTTTGGAAGAGTTTATGGAACTCAGTGCAGAGCAGTGTTAGTGGCTTAAGTTTCAGTCCTAAAACACCAACATATATCATAGATTGATAAAGTTACATAGACTTGTAGGACAGAAGGGACCACTAGCTCATCTAGTCCAACCCCCCCACATAGCATGGGCTGTTAGACTTCGCCAAGCTACACCTTTATTAATCTTGAGTTAATTTAGGTTAGACTAAGGGACTCTAGCCTTCAGGATACTAACCTGTTGTGTGCCACAGGCTAAAAACTAAGAGAGACAGAGGTGTCACCCACAGTGGCAAGAAATTGATTAGGTGGGTCATGTCTGAATGATCCTACTGTGCCACCTGTGTCCCAAGCTCAAAGAAAGACAAAAGATACATGGTCCCCACCACTCTGCCCCAAAGGAAAATTCCTTCCCCACTCTAAATCTGGCAATCAGCTTGATCCTGAGAATGGGAGCAAGAGATGCCCATGAGTGTCAAAAAAAAAAGGGGGGGGGGGCTTCTGTACCACCCCACAGCACTGCATAATTACTTATCAGTAGTTCCACTGAAATGAATTGAGTTGTGTGCAGCTGTTTCCCACATCAGGGCCTTAATCATCATTATTTTCAGAACACTAATCCTAAAAAAAAGATGATTGGCACTAGCAATGCCTATGCAGAACTAGAATGTTTTGCTTGAGTTGACTATAGACTCCAAGCTGTTGTCTACTGCCATGTACGGAGCAGAGACCAACGCCTGTTGATCGCTGCTAGAGCGCATCACAGCGAGGGAACACTTCCGCCACCACATGTTCCCCTTTTCTCTCCTCTGTGGAGGCTGTGCAGAATTCAGGCTCTAGAGGTCTACTCCCACATAAGGGAAAAAGGACCCCTACTTTTTTAGACATAGTTCAGGAAACTGAAGTTCCCAGCACTGTAGCAGAACAGCTGTAAAGAAACAATAATGGCAGGGTGAAACCTAGCCATCAGCAGTGCATGATACTATAAATGTTTTCATTCTTCCTAGCTGACAAGGGAGCCTAAAAGCCCATGGAAACACTTGCCTCTAGCTTGCATATTTCACTCTCCATTGAAGCCAATGACAGGTCCCCTCCCATTAGCTGAACTCTAGACTTATCTGGAGCAGACGTCTGTGGCCACTGTCTAGTGGGACCACCCATCATCAACAGAAAATACCACTATGCACTCAGTGAGCAGAGCGAGGCCAGGGGTCACTTGCTCCAACCAGTTGACTAAAAGTATCTCAATAAGACTTGAGTGAAAAGGTCATTTTAAGATACTGTGCAATCCACTGACGGCACAGCGCAGACAGGGACAAAGGCAGCAAAAAAGAAGCTGCTTCATTCTGGCTTTGGATTGACATCAGACGTCTTAGAATTCACTACAGCAGCAATTTAAAATGGATGTGTTCTGATTAGTCAAAACTTGGTATTAAATATCAAAAGGCACACTCAGATTCCTGGGAAATTTTGCAAAAATAGGCAAATGTGGAAAAATATCATTTAATTTTTCTTCAAAATACATGCATACACTTGTCAGGATAAAGCAGCCATAATTAATTTAACATCCTCGGTTTCCCATCTCAAGGTTTAAATACAGCCCTAAGTACATTCAGAGAATCAAGTCTTGCCCACTTCTCCTACTCACAGGCACAAACAACTCTAACCACTGTCAAGTGACTGAGCTTCCAAAGCACAAAGGATGCCTGGACAAGCAGCACAAGGGGTATGTCTACATTGGAGACTCTGTTAAGTCGACTTAACAAGGTTAACTTTAAGTCGACTTAAAGTCAACATTGCTAAGTCAACTTAGAGCAGGGGTCTGCAACCTGCAGCTCCAGAGCCGCATGAGGCTCTTTGGCTGCTCCCTTGCAGCTCTGGGCTCCAGGCTCCACCCTGCTATCAGGGGATCTTGCAGGTGTCCCAAGCCTGACTCAAGGCTCCCCACCACCACTGAGGGACCCTACAGGGGCCCGTTCCTGGTTCTAGGCTCCCCCACCCCCTGCAGCAGGCACCCTGGCCCATCTGCCTCCAGGAGGCTAAACCCATTGCAGCTCTCAAAACACTTGGATATTGAAGGAATTTTTAAAAATGGCTCTTCTTATCTTTTGGGTTGCTGACCTCTGGCTGAGAGTGTCCACATTCAAAAGTCCTGTGGAGTGCCCAAGTCCACATGGGCAGCTGTTAGGTTGACATAAGTGTTAAGGTGGTGTTATTAAGTCAACGTAAGGAAGTGCTTAAGTCAACTTAATAAATTCCCAGTGTGGACGGAGCTTTCCTTAGGTCAACTTAAGGAAAGTAGTCGACTTAAGGCTCCAGTGTAGACATAAGGAAACATTTCTCCCCTACACACTAGACAGCAGTACTCTGCAAACTAAGTTTTCAAATATCATTTCATTCATGATTTGGTCCATTGACCAAAACTGCCCCAGAAGGAGGAGGGCGGTGTCTATGCACACAACAGCAGCCATGAAATGGCTCAACTGATGCTCAGTGTCCTGGAAGCAGATTTCATTCTCTCCCAAAACCCAAGGATAACCCCTGTGTAAAGCCTATTATAAAGTTTCATTGCTCCCCAGGTGTTTGCCAGTTTTAACACCATAATGTCCTGTATGAAATAAAAACAGAGTCAGAGATGAATGAATAGGACAGAAATGAAGGAGAGCAAGGAAGGAGGCAGAATGATAAGTGAGAAGGATAGCAAGTGAAGACTCACTGGCCTATGCAATGAGGACTTGCACAGAATCTGATCATAGAAGGGTTTTTAGTACATGAAACTATCTCACAGCAGAAGCTCTAAGGAATGGGGGAATAAGCCACATTTCCCCTACCCCTAGAGGATGTGATGATTCTTTATTGTGAAGGCAAGCACTAAACATGATTTCCATTTAAAGACCAAAGAGGACAGCAGTCTTTCCAATGTTTCTGTAAAACTATTTTAAGTAGGGCAAGGGCTGTACGGACATATTTTTTAATGATGAAAAGGTATAGGGTCATCCTCATCAAAGCCAAGGATGCAAAGTCTAATAAAAGGGTTAATGGGGTAGTTTAGTGCTTCTAACATGTGAGTGCGTTTGGTTATCCACACAGGGGAAACCATGTGGCAAGACCACAGGGCATGCGACAGAGAGGCATGTAAGCAGTTGCATCTCTGGCAGCTTGCTGGTAATGAACGGAAAGGCTCATAGATTTTCCCTGTGTATATCAGGTGTGAGGGTTTAATTTCTTTCTGCCTTATACAAGTAGTGTAAATAGACATGGATCCACTGGGGATCCTTTTCACTTCAGCAAGTGAAGGTGCTGACTCCACTTCCAACCAGCAAACCAGACTTTATTTTGCTGACTATAGAAGATGCCATTTAAATGAGGACTCACATAGCCATATGTTTCAAACTGGTGGGTCATATTTTATACAAAAATGACTGTGACAGTCTGTAGATTACTGCTGAGGAGTTCTATTTTTACAGTGTGCATTTTGAGTGCTGTGCTAATATTAAAGCTGATTAAAGTCATAGAACTTTATCCTATTTTTAATTAAGAAAGACAGAGTCTGTATCATACAGATACGATATAAATTCATTAGTTTAATAAAAGACACAGCTCCCATAGACAATATATTCCCTACCATGTTGAGGGACTAACTTATAACCATACAAATATTTTGTACAGCTTAGATTTGCAGTATTCTTGGGACCAAATGATGTTTTAATATGTACTTCAACCATGCGACAGCTTTGCACTTCTCAGTGAGATACCACAACATGGTAATATGATTAAACATAGCTTGAAGCATCTACACTGAAACTCCAAATGGTACGACACCTGGGTCCCCCTGCATTTTAGATTTGGCCTAAGAGCTGCATATGTTTAAACTATGCATCCCACAATTTCAGGGGACCTGGTTACACTATCGTTGTCCCCTGTTACAGTATGGGGAAGTATGATTCCAACTTATAACATAGCTGGAACATTAAATGAGTCTCTGAACCTTACTAAAATGCATTGCAGAGTTCAGGAGACATAGTTCCTGTATGCACTCCTGGATGAAACCATGCTTTAGTCATGCCTGGGAGTCAAGGAAAGTTGGGCTGTTTAACAGGATTCCCTGGGAATTGAATTTTAGGTGCAGTCTAGGAATTTAGGTGGAACCTATGTGGAAGTCACCAACAGAAGTCTGTACTCAAGGTATTTGGCTAAAATATATGGCTAATTCAGTGATCTATGAAGCTCTTTTGAGAAGACAGTAGGCACTTTATAAATTACCCAATATACTGTCAAATCAAATGTTGATAAGTTCAGTTCCACAGGAGTCTCCACACAGATGGTCCTGCTGTCTTGATAATCCACAGAATTAATAAATCTCCCCACCTTGCCCAATGCACACGTAATTTGTGGAAGTCACTGCCACAAGATAGGGAGTTCAAGAGAGTCACAAAGTATTAGACCTTTATACTGACGATGAGAACTTCCACAATTAACATGAGACAGAATGTAAAATATGTTTTTAGAAGGAATATAAAATCTCATGCTCCAGGTCATAAACTAACTACTAACCGATGAAGGAAGGAAGAAACTTCCCGATGGACAGGTTATTTCACTAGTTGTCTGTCCAACTACAAGGGTTTTTTTGCATCATCTTTTGAAACATCTGATACTAACCACTGCCACTTAACCAGACTGATCTAAGCTGGTATGCTAGACTGATCTTAAACTCGTATACAAAACTGGTATGTACCAGAGGGTGTATCTACAATGGATTGTAAACCTCAGTCTGTGGAACCTGGGATTGTGAACTCAGTGGCTATGTCTACATGAGCAAATTATTTTGAATTAAGGAGCTTTGATTCAAACTAATTTGAGCCCTGTCTACACTAGGCTTTGACTAGTTTGAACTAAAGAAGTTTTTAGTTAGATCAGCTGGTTAGCGTGAACTAACTGTTTAGTTCAAACTTATTTCAAAATTTAATTCAAACTAGCACGAGGTGGTCATGCTAGTTGGAACTAAGTGAGCTTGAACTAGATGTTAGTTCAAACTAAGCTTGGTTTTTTAGTTTGAACTAACTTTTAGTTCAAACAAGCTGCACTTTTTTAGTTTGAACTAAAAAAGGCGCAGTTAGTTCAAACTCAAAAGTTAGTTCAAACCAAAAAACACACTTAGTTCAAACTAACTTTGAACTACATAATTCAGATTAAGAAAGTCCGAAATAAGCTTTTAGGTGTAGACATAGCCTTTATGCTCATTGCTAGGTATCAGTAAATATACCTATAAGGAAAGGTCCGGTAGGCAGAATTCTTTTGACTGAAGAAGCAAAGTTCACATTTATTTTGTCACATGAAATTCCACTGGCAAGGTCTAGCAGTGGGATAGAATTTCTACACTTCACTGAGATTTGGAAGTGCAGATGGGTTCCACTACAGCAAAACAAATCACTCTAAGGAACAGAGTCTCTGGAAAGGAGTTGGAAAAGGAAGATGAAAGCTTCATGGATGCTTTTAAATTATGTATTATCTGCACCTCTAATGCTCAGAGGAGTAATAAATTTAGAGATTTTGACAAAAAAGCCCATCACTGACACCTTACATTCCTAAAACTCATTACTATGCTAGGACTGAAAGTAAAAGGGAACAAAACAGGGAAAAATAATGAAAAACAGGAAAAGATTTAATCATTGCTGATGCATTTTAAACTTTTACAAATAGTTTCAAAACTAGTACAAGGAAAAACCCTGTCTACTAAATTACTCTTTTTATTCATATTACTAATGGCCTTAGAGATTGAAAGAAATCAATATTTTCTTGTGCCCTTGATTGCAAAATACAAAATGGTCTTGTGACTGCTACCAAAAAAAAACAAAAGCCAAAACTGAAACTCAAATCTTTGGAATTTCAACAGGATTGTGTTGGGATTGGATTCAAATTGCCAAATCTAAACTTGCTGCAAATGTTGCTTCTAGACTGGATCCAAACCCAAACACTGCTATTTGTTATTTCTGTTCTTGCAACTGGGAAAACAAAAGTTTGGAGTTCAGGAAAGCTTTAGAAAATTTGGAGGGATCTAGAGTTTCTATATCATGAAACAATGGCTTCCACAAGTTCTGTTTTGTAAGTCTGTCTCTTTAAATCTACGCTTTAGGACTTCTTTGGCATTTTCTATATATCTCTCAAACTGATTGAAGACTTCCTTTAAAATCCCTAGAATGGTGTTCCATAGAGTAAGCAATAAAGGGGAAAAAACAGTGACCATTGTAACATGTTCTACTAATGCATAAATTCCAGTTCTGTCAGCTTTTAATGTATGTGATAGAGAAAGTTTGCACATTTTTTTTCCAGCCCTTCTCCAGGAGCTGGCTGTTGTAGACCCACTTAGATATGACCTTTACACTGTTCCCTCACCCCCATTTCTTTACTTTACCTGCTGGAGGACTGGAACTGGCACTAGGAGGAGTACATACTGCACTCTTTCTAGTGCATCAAGGAGGTGTTTTCTCTAATCTCTCCTCCACTGGCAGAATGACTATTGGATCTGCCACTGATACCCTGCTGTTCTGCTGCCCCTATTGAGTAGCTAAAGCATGTCCCTACAATGACACTCTAGCCATAAGCATAATAATAAAATAATAATATCTAATGTTTGCAAGGATCAAGCTAGGCTACCAGATAACTGGAGAATGAAATTGATTGTTCCTCTTCGGAATAGTAAGGATGGTGTAAATGACCAAAACACCACGTCCTTGAGAGAGTTTCACAGGCAAGACTGATATGCAAGATGGAGGACAATACTAGAGAGGCACAACATAACTTTAGGAAAGAGTGGTCAATTTTTGCACTGAGACAGAAGTTTAAAAGAATGACAAATCAAATGGCTGGAAGGGACCTCATGAGATCATCAAGTCCAACCCCCTGGGAATCAAACCCAGGACCTTCACTATGTTAAGCAGAGGTGTTAGCCACTACACTATTTGCAGGGCAATGATGAATGTGACTGCTGTGTAGCATTTATTGAACTTGAAAAAGCATAGAATTTGGTTCCATTGGACCTGGTGTTTGAGGTACTGAGATGGATGGGAGGGGGGATCTTCAAGAAATGAAAATGGTGAAGGAACTGTATCAAGGGTCAAGAACTGAAGTAGTAACTATAAATAGAATTTCTGAGAATTTTGAGGTGAAGGTGGAACTAAGGAAAGGTAGTGGTGCTGAGCCCACATCTCTTCATCTTAATTTATAGAGTTAATTCATAGGAGAACTGAGCCCGTGGACACACAGAGAAAAGTTAAGTATGCTGATGATCTGGCCCTTTTGGCTAACAGCAAAGAATAATTAGTAAATATGATAACAGAGTGCGCATCTGTGTTTAGAGACCATGGTTTGACAGTAAACAGAAAGAAAACAAGTTATGAAAGTAAGGAAAGTGAAAGATAGAAGAACAATTGAGTAAATAAATGAAAGGAAAAGCGTATGTTGCATGTATTTGTCCCTGATTGCTCTATGGTTTAGAAGTAGTTGGTCCTATAGAGATGGAGTTAAAAAAGATACATGTAGTAGGAAATAACATAGTGAGAAAGCAGGCAAATGATGGGTAGACAGAATATCCATGAAAGAAATTAGGAGGAAGATGAACTTGAGATTCTCGGTGATAGATAGAGGGGAGAGGACACATTTGGTGTGGACTGAACATGTGAGAAGAATGGAAGAGAACAATCAACAAAGAAAGCTTGGGAGGAAGAGCACAGAAAGAAAATATGTGAAAGACCAAGGGTGGGGTGGAAAGACAGTGAAAAGAAGTGTGAAGAGAAAGTCTGGAATTCTAAGACCTACAGACCCTATGCCGTGAACCAGAAGGAGTCACAAAGAATTGTGAGCACCCTCAAACCTGTGTAAATGGGAAAGGAGTTGAAAAGCAAAGCGAATAATATTTAGCTCTTATACACTGCTTTTCATCCATAGATCTCAAAGCATTTTACAAAGGAAGTCAATATAAGTTTTGTTTAATGTAAGCTTTGAACTGTGGAGCTTGTGAGATTCATAAAGGTTCTATGCTGTAAGCACTGGGTTTTCCCACCTCTATTGTCTTCACAAAGAGGTGACCTAAATGCAATCACAAAAAGAGACATCCAAGTACTTTATAGACCAGGCGTGGCCAAACTGCGGCTCGGGAGCCGCATGTGGCTCTTGAATGAAAAAGTGCGGCTCCTGGAAGAACATCAGCAAATCAGTTTAGGAGAGCAGCCCAACCTAGGAGTTTTAAATCTCCCGTCCTGAGTGGGGGGAGCCCCCAGCCTGTGCCGAACTGCCAGAGTGGCCAGGTAAGGGGACCCTGGGGAGGTGGGGGGTCGACTGGTGGGAGACAGAGTCAGGGCCTGGGGGTTTGGGAGGGGGTCAGGACAGGGGGAAAAGCTGTGGCATGGTTGGGAACGGCAGGGAGAAGCACACCATGGTTGGAGACAGCAGGAAGAAGCGCACCATGGTCAGGATTTTAAAAAACTTGCCACTAGCCTGCAGTCTTCTACACTGACTAACAGCTAAGCTTTTACTGTATAGGCCTAGTTATCATGGTAAGCTGAAGTAATTATTAGAATCTGACATTAGTAGGATCAATATTTGCCCTGTTTTTACAATAATTTAAAATTAAAGTGTTCAATAAATTTTAAACTTAGTGATTTTGGAGCGGGTAAAAGTATATGGCTATATGCCCCTGTGTGGCTCTCAAAGGTTTAATAATCAACTTGTGGGGCTGTTGAGTTCCATAAGTTTGGCCACCCCCGTTATAGAATAACAGATTTATTTATCGCATGAGTTTTCATGGGAGAAAATCCCACTTCGTCAGACGCACTCATCCACTAATGTAATTTATGCCATCATGTGCCAGAAATGCCCCCACACTTCATACATTGGACAAACAGGACAATTCCTGTGCAAAAGAATAAATGGGCACAAAACTGACATCAGAAATCACAACACGCAAAAACCAGTTGCTGAGCATTTCCATCTTTCTAATCATTCTATGGATGATTTATTAACAACTGTGTTCAAGAAAGTCAGTTGGGACATCAAGACTTCAAAGAGAAATAGCTGAATTAGAACTGATATGCAGATTTGATTGTGTGAAAGTAGGATTAAATTGTGACTATGGCTTCTTTTCCCATTACAACAGGTAATTTGACTTCACCCTCCCCTATGTGCTGTTTCTCAGTGTTTGACTCTTAACAACCGCTCTGATTTGCTGCTACTGTACGACCTGATCCCATGTCTTATACACCCCTGCATTTATTTTCATCCCTTTCTGTAATTTCTCCCATCTTCGAAGTGTCTGATGGAGTGGGATTTTCTCCCACAAAACTCCTGTGATAAATAAATCTGACAGTTTTTAAGTGCCACAGGACTCCTTTGTTTTATTTTATTTTATTTTTGCTGAACTAGACTAACATGGCTGCCCCTTTGGAACTTGGCAGGTTCTTTATGATGTCAGAACCATGAGATGAACCTGATCTTTATTCATAGATTTTCCCTGATCTATTTTTTCTTAATAAACAGATCCTTCTTATAATGAGCTGCCTGCCTCCTTCCGAGCCCCTTACCCACGTCCCCTCCCAGATGCACTGCCTTCATACTCTACTTCCTTCATCGCACCTCCTGGCAAGAAAACTCTAGACTGGACATTTCAATTAGAATTAGAAGGGAATTCTTTTCCTCACAAGTGCAACTTAAGTCCGGGTCCTAGACATAAGCACCTACATCTATACTGAGGCACATAAATTAGTAGCCTGATCTACAGAAGTTCTGAATTCCCACAATCTCTCATTGACTAGAAATCGACCCATAAAAATCTCAATGAAATAAATTTGTGAAAGGAAATTTCAAGAAAAAGAAGGACAAAGTCCATGTTTTGGCTTACAGTAAGAGCATGAAGTTCTTTTGGACTAGCAGACTGTAACATCATAATATGCCCTGAGCAGGGTCAGTGTATAGCTGCACCGCTAAAGAAGCAGACCAGAGAATGACAGGTGACTAATACAGCCATAATTCCTTCCCTCCTGCTCAGTTGCTCAGGAGAAGAAGTAGAGCAGAGCAGGAAAGTCTTCCTGGCCTGCAAAAAAATAAAACAAAAAAAAAAAACCCACCAATGTGAGATTTCAAAACTTTTTCATGTTCCAATTTGGAACGGAAGGTTGAAATCTTGAAAATGTCCACAAATAATAATTTAAAAAAAAATCAGCCAGCTGAAACATTTTGATTATGACTTTTTTTTAAAAGCAAGCTTTGTTTTACTATAAATTAACTAAAACTTTGAAAAAATATATTAATTTCAACCTGGAAAATGAAACTCTTCATTACAAAAATGTCAAAATGTGACATTTCAACAAGTTCAAAACTTTTTTTCCAAAAATGCTGTTGCACTTAGAAGATGTGGCAAAACTGATCTTTTCCTGAAAACCATTTCAGTTTAGACTATGTGAAGGGAAAGGTTTTGTCCAAAAATGTTGGTTAGTTGGAAACATTTCATCAGAAAAGTCTCAACCAGCTCTAGCGAGAACTAAATTGTTTCACCCCTTTTTGTGGAGTACTTAATTCTGGCCAGCTAAGTAAAAGGGCAGAACTTGGGATTCTCCTGCTCACCACTTTTCTCTATTTCCTTTCCCATTTACTCCACCCACACCCAGCACTAGTTAGCTCAGTGTAGGCAAACAGTCTCTGCTCACCTCACCACAGCCAATATTATACAACCTGAACAGGGGCAAAAAAGAGATCTTTATTCCCCTTATCCCCTGCATGGCCAAATAAAGGCCATTCCCATCCAGCTCTTGATATCATGAACTCTGGATCACAGTCACTGATCACACATGGGACAATGATTCTGGGCCCAATCCTGAATTTCACATTCATTTATTACTGTCATGGATTTCAGGGAGGACTGAAGGCTTGGGCTCTGTAAGAGAATGATTCCCAGAGGTCCCTGAAGAGCAATAAAATTTGCTGTGCACAAATGATCAGTGTGACACTTACAACTGCTGGTATTCCTGCCAATCAAAAGAAGTCCATAAGAAAACAGTCTGAGAAGCTATACAGACAGGAATGCCCCATGGAAATTTATACATAAACACAAGATCTTGGCAATACAGTGAAGTGCAGTGTTCCCGCATACCACAGTTTAGATTGCTCTGAACTGGTATATTTTTGTATGTCTTGAAGAAAAACATCTTTCTCTTTTGCAGAAGATAAATTTAAACACCAGAGTTGCACGCTAGCACCTATGGCCTTTTACATATCACTTTTTACTATTCTAGTCCATGAGTCATAAATTGAAACACTTATCCCCTAGGTATGTCTATTCCCAACGTTATTCAGTCAGATTAGCAAACCAGCATGTTATCCATAAGAGGCTGAAATTAAAACAGGGAAGGTGGAAGTGTAAGAAGAGGCCCCTAGTAAAATAAATTATGGTCATGGAAAGTGCTGTTTATTTGGACTCCATGGAGTGGTTCTTTGCAAAGGAAGAGATGAACAGGCTGCACTGATTCAACAATGAGCAGCAGATTAGGACACTGAATCTGCAACTCAGTGCAAGCAGCAGAATTATCACTGTGCTCTAAATACTGGGTTTCTGATGATACCATCTCATATACAAGCAACACCCAAACTGTTCTTCTTTATGAAAGAGCAGCAACAGATCAAGTCAGAGCCTAGCAAAATGCCCCTGGAAACCTTCTGTCCCTGAGTTACATTTTGTTGACCCATGGTTTGCGTTGTCCATGCAAAAGAATATGTGCTTTTTTTTTTTTTTTTGTTTGGTATATTAACAAAAACAGCAACTGAGGATGAGTGTTCAAAGTGATGTGTTCCCTAATCTCCCACTGATGTCAATGGGAGTAGACAGCAGCCAGAATTACGCAGCAGGCAGCCAGCATTTCACAGGATCAGGCCCAAAGGACACAAAGCAGATAATAACAATGCACCTAACACTTTAAAACAGATGCATTGTATAAACTGAAAAAAATGAACTGAGCTAACATGGAAGCAAAAGTTTGACTGAATAGGTAAAATATATATACATATATGGTGATATTAATACCCTCTGGAATGGCATATGTGAGCTGTACATTCTAATGAGTAATAGACAGAATCTCAAAGGACTCATACACAGAGTCTGCAAATATGACATTAAGAGATTTGAACAGAAGCCAGCTAGTTTAAAGTTTCACCCAGTTGGACAGCCTGAGTGTACAGTATATCTAATTTATATAGCCAGAGACAGATTTTCATAACCTCTCTTGTTGTTCTTGTAATTAATTGTAAGTACAATTTGGGCTATTTATATGTCTAGGAACTTAATTACACCCTCAAATCAGGTAATTAGACACTAAGTAACCTACATTATACCTTCAATTATATCAGGATTGTGGGAATAGAAAAGGAGCCTTGGATAAAACCACATTGAACAGTTAGTGCACGAAGAGTTTTTGAAAAGCCATTGTCTCACAGGGCGAAGCCCCAAGTGATACATCTGTCACTCATTCTGAAGGGAAAGTGAAACTCTATCCAATAGTGGAAAGCAGACAGCTTTAATCGCCCATCAGAACTCTGCAGTAGCCCTTAGTAATATACTTTATCTGCAACCCTTGTGAGCATAATAGGGAAAGACCTTGCTTTCCAAGAATACCTTCATTGAAAAAATCTGCATAGTCTGCGTGTGCTGCTGTAAGGTGGTCTCTGGTTTCACAACTATTTTCTTAACATGTAACAGAGGGAACCACTTTAATATCCTGCTATAATATTTAACAGTGAGGGTCAAGAGCAACCTGGGTGGAACTGAGACAAACTTAATGAAAAGAGGCTCAAATGTCTTGAAAGGGTATGGCTCTGCAGCTTACAGGTTAAAAAAAAAAAAAAGAAAAAGAAAAAAGAAAAAAAAGGCCATGTCTATGAGATGCCACCTTGTGGCCTGAAAAATCTTTTATGTGAAATACTAAAAATAAAGGCATTTGCTCTGTGATACATAGAGAAAAGGTTCTACCTGCTGCACTCATCTGTAAATTAGAACTGACTTGTGGTTTGCAACCAGCTCTTCAGTTTGACTTTTCCCACTTGTATCCTGGAGCTTTATACCTTCTTACAATATTTCATATTAGATCCTTTGCTAACACAGGACTGTAGCTTCTTATGCAGGTAAAGAAAGCTGCACCCATTTTGCTGGAGCAGTTTTGAATTTGCCCTGGCGATGCATGCACCCCTTAAACACCACAGATTGCAGCACCTGCCTTAAATTAAATACTTCGATCAAAAACAGCATTTCAGACCTCACTTCTTGAGATTTCCACACTATAAAAGAAGGGGGGGTCCTTTTGTTTTGTTTTGTTTTGCAAGAGTAATATCAGAGTCTGAAATAGAGAGGGTTTTTTTTAATTAATTCTCCTTTAACAATAGCCAGAATATCTGTAGATTTTTAAAGGCTTAACTTTAATCTTAAAGATCTGATTTGCAACAAAGTCTCAGCCCAGTGTCTTATTTGGCAAACATAATATTGATCCTGCAAATAACAACATCTCTCCCCCCCCACGCGCACACACACACGGCAGGTAGCTGATGATGTAACAATGAGAGTGCAGTTATTTTCAAATAAAAATCAAATTTACATGACTGGTCTCTAGGTTATACCCACAATAACTGCACACACATATACCAAACTAACTAATTGTGCAGACATGGCACACATTTGCACAAAAGGGTAGCTGTCTTTGTAAATACAAGTGTAGTTATTTAGCTGTAAATGTATGTGGCACAAAAGAAACTAGTCCCAATGTTAAACTGTGACCTAACTATTTTGTTAAAAATATTAGAATCAAGGTGTTGATTGCATGTTAAAACATACGAAAAACTTGCAGTTTGTGCTTTTGATCCTGCATTCCTTGCAAAATAGAATGCATGATCAGGCCTTTTGATAGTAAGCATCCGTTTACTGCTTGCTAGGCTGTCATCATGATAATATTCCTCAGCAAAATGGCAGCTATTCCAGTAATCAACCATTTTATATGAATAGCTTTGCTTTCTTATTAAAGTCACAGTTAAAAAATGATTAGGAGTGCTTCTCACCATATAAATGTTCAGACACCATACTAAAAAAAGTACACAGATTTTTAAGGGTTTTATTTGTAGTTCTACTATAATATGTTCTTCTTCTTCTTAAAGCAAAGACCTACTTATATGTGATAATTACAGCTCAGATTCACCAAGGTATTAGGCTCCTAAGATCCATCAAACTCAATGGAAATTAAATCTTTTGGTAGGTCTATGCTTATATTCTTATTCATATATAACTTTACCACCATTGAAACCAGAGCCTTTTGTTAACTCAGCTACCCCTGCTTCCCAGGCTCAGCTCTGCCTTGCAAGATGGAGAGTGAACTCCTTGATTTGTGAAGCCACATCCCACTTCATTACATAACACCTACAGATGCTCCACACAGGGACAGGTGTGTGCTAGCCTCTCCTCACACAGAACTCACACCAGCAGTTAATAGGATAGTTTGATTGTGCCATCCCACAGCTTCTACTCTAGCCTGAAGACAGAAATAGAAACTGTGGCCTTAATTACTTCCCTTCACTCAGGGAAGCAGATGGAGGATCCACATAGCAGAACCCTCCTTAGACTTGCTCCATTCCCTTTCTCCATCACATTTCTTGGTCCCTTTTGTGCAGCAACAGACCAGAAGCACTCGTAGAGCTAGTCTCTGTGCTGCACATGGGATGTGTTCCCTTCAGTACCTCCCCATCCAAATGTGGTCATTGTTTGGGCATTCAGGCCATTCTTTCCTTTTCTTTTCAGGGCAGTAGACAAAAGATGTAGTACCATTATTGCACCTGTGCCCTTTGGACTGTTCTGAGGTAGCTTGATTTTCAAGAACACCAATCCAGTTGGCCAATAAATGAACTTTATGATACTTCATGGAAAACTCCCATGGAACTTAATAGGGATTAACCAGTAGATTCCTATGGAAATATGCTAGATTCTGTAGAAATTATTATTAAATGTATAGATTTTAATAGATTATTTCAAATCTCCCTATAAATGTCTTTTAAACATACTACACAGTTCTATAGCAGGGATATGCAGTAATTTTCTACTAAATTCTATAGTCATCCAAGAGGTCCCTTAGAAAGAGTCTCCTTTTCTATTAACTTTTATGGAGCTTTTTCCAGAAGATTTGCAAGGAGATGAATCCAGCTCAAGGTTGAGTTGACTCCCTTGGCCCCTTCAGGTTCCTGTATCCTACTGGCAAGTATTAGCCTTTAGGGGTTGTTGCTGTGTAGCTCTACTAACTGAGGCCATTCTGTTTATCCAAGGCCATGCTCATTTCCTTTAACAGTTTATTTGAAAGCTGCTGAAACTGTAAATCTCATGAGTCAGTGTATTCCTCAGGTGCTGATAGAGCACTGTCTCAGCAGGCCGATTGCAATCATCCATAGCTAAGGACTGGCTCCATTATATAGGCTGAACAAACAGTTACTTAAGGCAACCACATTTCCAATAACTATTTGTGGCAGTGACTTTGGACTGATACAAGTGACTATTTCGTGGCTTCCCCGAAGCAGTTGAACCTCTGGACCCACCACTGTCTCAGCAGACTCTCTCGCGGACATGAATATATACATATATACATGCATTGCTGACAATAAATAAAATACAAAGGATACCCTTTATAATAGAGGGATAAGAGGAAAGGCATTTTTATGCACTGCTAAGCACATGTTAATATAGCATGAAACTTGTGATTTAGGTCATTGACTGCCAAGCTGTCTGCTGATTTTTCCATGGGTTTGCATATGGAAGGAACAGACGTTTTGCTAAATAAGAGCATGGTACAGTCCCCACTACAGCCAATGATAATCTTTCCACTGTCTTCAGTGGGGCATGAGATCAGGCCTGATATACTTAGAAACACTGGAGAAATAGCAACAAATCTGCAGAGAAATAAACTAACCAAATTAAAAATTGAAATCCACATATTCAAGTGCATCCAGAGATAAAAAAAAAAAGAGAGACATAGCAAAACAGAATCATTTAGTGTGCAGAATCATAATTTGCCATCTCTGTAAACATGGCAAGACCCTTTTCCTTGGAGATTTTATAAGAACAGGGATCGTTTGTTTAAATCCATTTTTCCCAGCAAAAAGTCAAAAGAAATAGCCAGCTCCTGAAATACAGGGAGAGGATCATTATTCTCATTAGTGCAGCAGTTTCTCATAACGTGTAGTAAAACATTGGTCCTGTAGTGAATGAAACCAACTGTTCAGGCCCAAAACAAATCACACAGCAGTCTTAACGTAATAGGTAAGATTAATGGAACGTCATAGAATGTGGGGAGACTCAAAAAATTAAGGTAATTCTGCAGAAATGGCTTGGAATCGTGGCCCACCTAAATGCATTTCATCCGGAGGATTACCGTCTCCAGTGTGTTTGGTTAAGAGGTATATTAATTTTAAAGCTATACCTTGTGCAGTTCTATCCACTGGTTAAAGGTTGGCTTTATGTTAAAAATGCTTAGTATGAAACCTTTGCTGAAAGTTTGCCCAAACATCTCACAGTTGATTGCAATCCAAAGTGTCTGGGGGCTCCAAGCTCCATACCTCAAAAATGTTTATGATTGGTTGACTTTTTGGCTCCGCCACCTGGATTTGTCAGGGCCTCTTAGCTGCTGCTGGGAATGTGCCCTAGTCAGGCCCGGCTGCTCTCCCCTATCACCTCTCTGACAGATGAAAACACAACAGGGTCTGTTGGATGACTGACACATTCCTCCCCTGTCTGACTCTGAAAGGACTTCTTTAACAGCCCTGCAGTTGAGCTTTTGACTGACAGATTGTGAAGGGAAAAAGTCATTCAGTTCCATTAAGCTCAGTAACCGCTATAGAACAAAACACCTTTTTAAAAAAATTGAATGAAAAAAGAGCTGTGGAAAGTGGGGGCATGAGCTTTAGGGGAGAAAAAAGAAGATTCTTTTCAGGTTCAAAGACAATCTTTCTCTTTGCATTCTGTCTATCAATTAGGGCAGCATTCCCAGAGGGAATATAGTCCAGCTCTCATTGGTGTCATTCAACTGCCAATCTGCCTGACATGAGCACCAAAGGGCCTCATGTTGCGCTGCGGAAACTGTCTGTCAGGCAATCAGCAGCTGCTATGACATCACCTTCTGTGTTTTTCTAGGACTATTATAGGAAAAGAAAAAAAAAAGGCTGAGTGTGTCCAAGAACTCTGCTCCAGCTCAGTATTCATATTTTCCTTTTACCCCCAACCTAAATTTCTTTATAAAAGGAAACACAGTTCAAGCTGCAGGGCTATAGTAGAAGGATAACTAATTCCATACCAAAGAATGCAGACTGCCTGGTTTCAAATAATTCCTTTTCCATTAGAAAATATATCAGATGAAAGGAATTCAATCATAAAGATTTTTAAAAATAATACAATGTGATTTTTAAAAATATTCTCTCTTAAATAAGAATAATAAATTTCTCCATCTGCCTGTTTCTTGCTATCTGTCTCTAAGCGTCTAACACACATCACTGCGATATCTCAGTGTGCTCACCATGGCATCTAAGGCTGTACTGTCATAATAATATTTTACACTTGTAGAAAAACTTTACATGCCAGATTCTGACATTAGGTATGACTGGGTAAATCAGAAATAACTGGTTTTTTTTCACAGTTATAATTGATATCAGACTTAAGGCCATACATTCTTTAAGACAAAAGCACTACTCAACTAAGGGTACCTCTACACTTTGGGTGCTGTGTTGGGCTCCACAGATCATGCAGCGAAATCGACTGAATGGCCACTGGGGACTCATACAATCAATCCCAGAGCGGCTCTCCAACTGACACAATAAATCTACCCCGCTGCCCGAAAAGAGGAACACTGCATCAACTGGAGAGTTCCAAAGGGGCGGCTGTGTTAGTCTAGAAAAGTAAAAAAAAGCAAGGAGTCTTGTGGCACTTAAAGACTAACAGATTTATTTATCGTATGAGCTTTCATGGGAGAAAATCCCACTTCGCCAGACGCTTTGAAGTCCTCTTCAAAGCGTCTGACGAAGTGGGATTTTCTACCATGAAAGCTCATGAGATAAATAAATCTGTTAGTCTTTAAGTGCCACAAGACTCCTTGCTTTTATCGACTGGAGAGTATTTCCTGTTGACACAATACAGTGGAGACACCACAGTAAGGAAACATTAGTAAATTAATGCAAGATATTCAAGATCCAGCACATAGGTTGCATATCTCCCATCAACGATGTTGGCAGTGTAAATCAGGCCTAAGTAATAACTAAGGCTACACCTACAATACAAAAGTTAGTTTGAATTAACAAAGGCAAATTAATAAGTGCGACCTCAGTTCAAACTAAACCCAACCTTAGTAAGTTGAATTAACAAAGTGCACTAATTCAACTTAAACATTAAGTTGAATTAGTGTACTTTGTTAATTTGAAATAACTGCGCTAATTTGAATTTATTTAGTTCAAATTAAGCCTTAATCCTGATCTACGCTGCCCTTAGTTTGAACTAAGAATCGAACTAAGCACTTAGTTAGAACTAAATGCAGGTGTTACTAATTCGAACTAAGCTTTCATTAGTTCAAATTAAGGAATTCCTTAATTTGAACTAGTGAAAGTCTATGGTGGACAGGGACTAAGTTACTTCGAATTAAGGATCCTTAATTCGAACTAACTGCCAGTGTAAATGCACACTAAGACATAGAGAATCCTTATAACTCTCTAGAGAGGCAGATATGTAAGTCACTTAACATACAGGTTACTGCGTGATAACCACATGACTGTGCTTTGCACTTCAGGGAGAGTAGTGGGAATCAGGATATTTTGGCTAGGCTCCTCTCTTGACTTTGTCACAGACTTTCAGGCAAATCACTTAGGGCCCTCTTTCATTGAAGTCAATGAGAGCTGGTTTGAGTGGAAGCAGGACTGAGAATGGGAGGGCACAACATCTCTGTGCCAAGGGTATGTCTCCATGGCGAGTAGCCACTAGCCTATGACAGCTGACTTGGGCTTATGCTACTGGGTTGTTTTAACTGCTGTGTAGACTTCTGGGCTCCGGATTCTAGTACCCTGTAGGTTGGAAGGGTCCCTGAGACCAGAAGTCTACAGACAATAAGGCAGCCCTTCACCCAGGCTGGTATGGGCCAGAAATGGGTTTTCTTTGTGACACAGACATAACCTGAAAGTCCCTGCCTGTAAAATGCAATCTTAACCTCCTGTGAGGCAGGAGCTAGGCTAAATTTATTCATATTTCTGAAGTGCTTTGAGACCTCCTGAGTGCCATGCACTATGGAAGTGCAGAATACAACCCAGAAGAAACTGCCATTGACTTGTAAAGAACTTTGCCCATGTCAGGTCTTGCATGAAAACTGAGAGCTGGGCTGTAAGTGCACCCTGCATGGGCACAGAGAGGAAAACAAGGAGCTAAGGAATTCCCTCCTCCTTGCACTATTTGCAGTGATAAACTTCGTGCTTCCAGGATAACAGCATGTGTCTTCCAGCTCCTTCACCTGGGAACAAGCTGTGAAAAGAAAAGAGGGAGTGGTGGAGAGCAGTGGGGGTTTCTAATTCTTCCTACTAGCCCCTAGCGTAGAACCTGTACAACTGGAGAGAAGCATACATCAGCCCAACAGGTATAATCCCCTTGGTGCTCCTCTTGGTGCAGTTTGGCTTCCATATCACTGGGATATTAAAGTTTAACCCTCAGCAATGATATGAGGATCACCTTTTACTATCATCTATTCAGATCCCCTTGGTAATAATTCTCTTGGCTAGTTAATTTAGTCATGGTTTTTTAATTTGGGATTATTTTGCCACGGTTTTTAGTTCATAATTATTAAAGGCCTTAATATATTAAGGACAGGCTATGCAAAATGATAACAACTCAGCTCTGTATGGAACTGTGTGCTAATTTGTACAGCTGCAAGGCCTGTTGTATGAGCCATTTTTGGCTGTTCATTCCCCAATCATGTTTCAGTGAGGGATTATTATAAATCTTCACACATTCCGTGTGGCCCTTACAATCTGTTCAGCCAACCTCTGCATGGACTTGCACACAAAGCTGTCCCACTGCTGCCAGAGTCACTATGTATTTCTTTTTTTTATTTTTATAGCCCTGTGAAAGTCCTAAAAGCCTTCAACAGCTACCATTTCAGTCCTCTCAGGAAAACCGTAGTGTGAAACCCTAGCTAAATTTGCTGCCTGCATTTGTGCACTATCCCTTCTAACCTGGAAGTGAACCATACAAATTAAGACAGTCTCCAAGCAAAAAAGTTGTGAGTTGCTGGATTTCAAGTTCAGCAACATGAATGGGGAGGAGGGGTGATATTTACCTTGACTTCTCCCCTCAACAAGGAAAAGACATGCAATGAGATAGCCTTATGCCATCTGAAGCAAACAGACTCGGCTGAAACAACAGGAAGTATAAATGGGAGAAAAATCTCTAAATTGTTTTAATCCAGCTACTACCTGCATTAGTCAACATCATGGAGTTTCATTAATGAAGCATGACAGCACAAACACAAACAGCAGGTGCCTCACCAAGAAGTAGTAGAACTACCAAGATTCCAGGACTTGGTGACCTCGGAGAACCTCAATATGGAGGTGCCTCAGAGCATTGATGTTTGGTGATGCTCTCTACACTAGCACAGAAGAAGGTTTTAAGGTAGACCAGCATGGCATGTGCATTTGGCTAGGAGGTCACAATTACATGAAACCACTGGGAAAAGCAAAGCAAATGGAGGGCCCCATGTGCCCAGCGCCAGCGACGCCCCTGCCATTTACTTTCCTTTGTGCATGGATGCCTTCCCCTGAAGAGTGAAGGATTTGGTGTGATTTTCTCCAGAGCAAGTCAACAAAACAAACCTAACCCAAGCCTGATTTTCACATCTACTGACTGTCCACAGCTTCAGTTGCAAATCAGTGGGAGTTTTAGGTGATCCGCATCACTAAAAAATCAAGGTTCAGGACCAAAATTTTCAAACTCAAAAGCCTAAAAATAGGTAACTACTTTTACATGTAAACCCCAAAAAAGAAGTTGCTTGATTTCCAGATTTGCCTGTTGAAGTCTTTAGAAGCCACAAATGCTCAGCATGTCTGAAAATCAGGCCTGTGGTCTGGGTGTCTGAATGTAGATTTATATGCCTGTCTTTAAGTATTCAAGTTTGAAAATGTTGATCTTAACCTCTCTGTGTCTTAATTTACCCCCATTTCATCCACATCTACCTCAGAGATGAGTAGTGGCTGTTATTTAATAAATATGCATGCCACGCTTTGAACATGTAAAGCTTGGTTTAACTACAATAATGTCTTGGGCAAGTATTCTCAAATTGCTCTGGCCTCAAATGAAGTGAGTGGGCCATGCAAGAAGAAAGGAAAAAAGCAATAGACTGGAGTGTTGCATCAGGAAGTCACCTTTTTCCAAGTGACATATGAACATACATGCTTGCCACAAGATGGGCTTGTAAATGAAGTGGCAGGGGTAAGGATGACCAACCACATCTGGTTTCTTGTCCTGGATGGACAGCAATTAGCAAACTTTTGTAGGTGAGGATGGAATGTGTTTGTAATTTGTTATAAATCCCAGCTGTTTTTCTCTTGTCAGAAAATCAGGCTTAGTACTAAAGCTCTGCACATGTACAACTAGAGCACACAAAACAAGTTAGCCCTAGTCTACTCTCAGCTGGGTTTTCGGCAGCAGTCAACTGGCATTTACTCAAGGCACATAAAATGCCTTGCGTAAATGCTGGCAACTTCCTAAGCCACCAGGACACACTCAGGAAAGCCGGCTGCAAATGCCTTGTGGTCAGCTTTCCCCTACGTCTCCTGGAGGCCAGAACTTCTGGTGCCGACTTCCGGAGTGAAGCAGCAAGTTCATAAGTGCTGCTAAGCGCTCTCAGAGCACCTGGCTGACGGCGGCAATTTTGCCGCAGTCAGTACAGACATAGCCTTATAGTAGTGTGCTGCACAATTCAATGAAAATCTAGACTGATTCTTGTCTGTCTCATTTTATTAGCTCCTGATCTATATATGATATGATGCTTTGAGGGCCTAATTCTGCAACCAATCCTATTAAAGTCGGTTGGATTACTGATGCACTGAGCATGTCTCCTTTAATTCTAAACTATAATGCATTTTCTACATACAGGACAAGGGAGTGTTGTAGTTTGTCACCCAGCTTAGTGGTGATTTAGACATTGAAATGGACAGTCACCACCAATTTGAGGACTGAAAATGTAGCTGAGCACAACAGAAAGTGCACAATGATTTGAATGGTTGCTCCTTTCACAGTGTCAGGCTAGTTAATGATACGCCAGGAGGCGGAGAATTCACATTCTTCCCCAAAACATGTTTGGAGAATAGACTGCTTTAAAAAGAGGGAACCAATCCTGAAGTAAATAATGTCAGATTTTATTTACTTCAGCTTTGAACCTTTATCACATTCTTTAAGATTTACAAGCAGACTGCATGTAACTCATCTATCACAGAGTGTTGTTTATCCTTTACCAGTAACATTAAACTTTCAGTGACATGTACCCAAGCCCTGGGAGATCCAAGCAGCCACAGGGTCTGGAAATCTTGATTTATTTTCACATGCAACAAACAAACCTACTTAATTAGAAAAACATGTTTGAAATTTTACACAGAATGAAACCAACTTTTTTGTTAATGAAATGGTTAAAAAAATACTTGGTTAACATCCAGAGCTCTGGAAATTGTTTCAAAATGTAATGAATTATTAATTATTAGTTGTATTACATTAGTGCCTCTCAGCTCCAGTCACAGATCAGACCCTGCTGTGCTAGTCACTGTACTAGCCCAGAACAAAGGGCAGTGCCTGCTCCAGAGAGCTCAGAATCGAAGGATAAGAAAAAGGAAAGCAGATGGACACAGACAGACAGATGGAGAAATACCATGCTGACCAATATTGTTTCATTGTTTCCTTGCATTTATCCACCCGTCTGTCTGTCTGCATCTGCTATCTATATATAAGAGGTTTAACCATTTGGAGTAAGGAGCCCACCTCCCAGAATTCTCTGCTGCCCCATTCTTTTGTATACCTCCTAGAAGAGTTTTCAAGGCAAGTATATTCTCATCGGGAACTGGCCTATTTACATGATCTATATTTATCACTGGCATATTTATAGGTAGAATGTCATAATCATCCCTTTGTTGCATTACAGGCCAGTGTTCAAATGTGCCAGTAAATTAATTTCAAGAGTAATGGCCTACATTTTCAAAAGTGACTAGTGATTCTGGATGCCCAGTCAGAGATACCTTGAAGATATTTTCATATGAGGGCTGCCCAGCACTTTCTGAATATCAGGCCTCTATAAGTCCTTGTCTATACAGGGATTTATTCCTGCTTAACATTTCCTGATGTACTCCATTTGTGGGTTTTATTATTCCAGAATAAGAGTATTTTATTCTGAATTACTTGAGCTGCTAAGCTAATTTGGCATGCGGCACTCTTATTTGGGAATAAGCGCATCAACACATGGAGTGAATCAGAAATAGTTAATCCACTGTAAATTCTCACCCTATCTTATTCCAGATTAATTTTAATGTAAAGACAAGCCCTACACTGTCCCAAAAGAGGCATCCAAAACCAGAGGCATGCAAATTCACAGCTCATTTTTTAATGTTTAAGCCAACAGGTTTCTTACATTTCTTTGATTTGCTTATTCAAAAAATAATACTGCACTAGTCTTTCTGTGACATTGCACAGTTCTGCACCAACAGCCACATTTGTGTTCAATGTACATCACATAACACACTGGGATTTTTTTAAATTGGTTTAACAAATGATAGTTCTCAGATGTGAAACTATTTGTACGTGGCCCTATGATGGGAACTTTAAAGATAACCTCTTCATTACATTCTGCCTGCAAATGGTGGGTAGTCCCTCATTTGCATCCTAAGGGCCTATCTTATTCCAAACACTTTACCTGGGTTCTGAACTTGTGGGCTGATTTCTGAGGTGTCAGCAAGGTTTCCTGTACTCTCTGATATCTTTCTCCTCCTAATTTTTCCCCTGGTGATAGAATCAAAAAGTTTAAGGTTAAAAGGGACCACCAAATCACTTAGTCTGACCTCCTGTATCAACACCACCTAGCGCACTAAAAAAAAGAAATGAGATCAACATATTACAGACCACAGGAAGCTATACTATTCTCTGCCACAGGCAGAAAATAAGAGTGAGAAAAATCAGTGCTTACTTTGTAATGAAAGAAGTATCAATGCTCAAGTAATATTTTTTGCATAACTGGTGCAGCGAACCCAGAAGCACAGAGGCTTAGCCCTGGCAAGCCTGGCACAGATTAAGCACTGACCAAGGTGCACCAGTGCTTGAGGTCCCTGCAGTAGCAGGGAACTGATTTAATAAGATATAATCAGATAATCCTTGCAAGTGACCTGCGCCCAGCGAAAGGTGAGGAAACCCACAGCTGGACCATGCCAG
Organism: Podocnemis expansa; assembly: GCA_007922195.1. Classification (NCBI taxonomy): domain Eukaryota; kingdom Metazoa; phylum Chordata; order Testudines; family Podocnemididae; genus Podocnemis; species Podocnemis expansa. The sequence goes on along the minus strand of ML681964.1, from coordinate 15,792,449 downwards.
CTGACTCAAACTTGCAGGGCTTGGGCTGGGGGTATGTTTAATTGCAGTGCACTTACAGAGCCTGAGCAGTAGGTCCCTTCATGGTGGGAAGATCCCAGAGCTCAGAATGAGCCAGAACATTTACACTGGTCTTTCCAGTGGCTCTCTGAAGCATGAAGATTAAGAACATAAGAAATGAATCAGATGCAAGCCCAAGAGCTGTTGAGCCTGCTATCACAAGCATGTGCAAGAGAAAGAGAGACAGAGTCTGTTGTTTGTACAGAAAAGTAATTTTGTAAGGACTTTCAAGTAGACATTAAAAAATAATTTTTCTCCATGTCTGGAGTTTGTTTTAGGAAAGTCCATTAAGTGCAGGTACAAGCAAGTTGACTCTTCTTCACAAACAGCAATATTTGTAAATGTCAAGTGAATTCAATTTTTAAAAAATTTCAGTTGAACACATTTAATTAAACTGTAAAAAAACCTGTAAATGTTAATTTTAAATTCACATGACACTTACAGATACTGCTGATTGCAAAGGAAACTCAGCTCCTGTATACTGTCAAATAAATGTCAGAAAACTAATATGTGCTATTAAAAATCACTTGACAATTACAAATAAAATTATTAATGTAGTAATAACATTTAATTGCAGGCTTGAGTGAGCTGCTGTTTCTAAATGAAGGTAGCAGATTTACCTCTTTGATAATAAAGGGCCTACATTTTGCCTTGCTTGGGTAATCAAAATTCTTTTGAAGGCAGTGGGATTTTGTGGTGTGCAAAAAGCTGTATCAGATACAAACTCATTACCCAGAAAACAAGTCTCCTGCCATGACTTTCTAAACGTTTGAAGGATTTACTTAAATTCAGATAGGAGTTTTAAAGGTGGGGAAGGATTTTTTTAAAGGTTCCTTAAATCCAGAATAGTATCTTGGGGTCTTACAAAACAAACGTTTTCTTTGAGTTTATAAGACTATGCTTTTCTTTGCAAATATCAGGTGAAGGTTATTATTTTAGGCCCTAATCCAGCAAAACCCTTAAGCATATGCTTAACTTTTATAATTGAATAGTTCTATTGAACTTATTTTTACTTTGATGCGACTACTTACATGTTTAAAGTTAAGCACAAGCTTAAATTCCTTTAAGGACTAGGATTTCATTCAAGAGACAAGAGGTGGGTGAGGCACCATCTTCTATTGGACCACCTTCTGTTGGTGAGAGAGACAAGCTTTTGTACTATACAGAGTTCTTCTTCCCATCTGGGGAATGCACTCAAGAGTGTCACGGATAGATACAAGGTGGAACTGTTTAACATAAGTAGTTAACACATATTTCAAATGACCATTCAAGGAGATTAAACTTAATACTTTTCCAGTGATGGGAAGAAGGAAGAAAAAAGCTGGGGGGGGGCATGTTAAGTGGGTTACAGATTACTGTAATAAGCATAAATCCAGTGCCTTATCCAGTCCATGATTTTTAGCATCTAGCAGTTATGAATTTAAGCTCCTAGACCTAAACTCATCCTTTGAAGGTGTCGTGAAGGTTTCCTTTGAGGACTGTAAAGTCCAGGACAGATGACTGCTGTGTAAAAAGTCTTCACCTACTGGTGATGGGGTTTTTTGTTATCATATTTCTGTGTGAGTCCAAGAGTGCAGTGATTGTCTGGTTTCTCCCACTTAATTGTTACTGGGGCAGTTAGTTCACTGGATGAGGAATATTACATCTTATGATGGGAATGTGTAGGGCCCATGAAAGATGTATTTTGCGGGGTGTTGATCGCTGTAGCAGTGGAGATACATCTGCAGGTTTTCCATGTCTTGTTCAGTCAGGGTCTGATGCCACTTTGAGTTGGTGCATCCTGTGAGGCTCCCGCTCTGCTTCTATTGATGAAGTTAGTGAGCTGTTTAAAGGTCAGAAAAGGAGGGGAAAGGAAAGATTTCTCTCAGAATATGGTCCCCATCAAGTACAGGTGGTAACTGTTTCATGATATGCTGCATGGCGTTCAGTGTAGTATGGCATGTGGTGGTATGTGGTCAAACAGGTGTTTATTTCTGTACTGGAGCTGGTTCTCTTGGGGTATTTGGGTAGTCTGTTCCATGACATGAGCTACTTTTCTTTTGGATTGTCTTTGCACAACAAAGGTGGTTTTAAGTGTGGGAAGATGTGTACCCCAGACTTTTTCTTTGGCACATTATCTGTAATACCTAGCTGTAGGTGACTAGAGCCCTGCATGGATACACAAATGTGGATCCACATCTGCCCCAATCAGCTGACCTCCAAACACCATCCACAATGTAGTGAGCCATACTCATATATACCCCCACCTCTGGAGCCCTCAATCAGTTGTTTGGAGGCCATCCCCACTGATCAACTGTTTTGGGGACAGCCCCTTCAGGCAGCTGCCTGACTTTTTGGTTTTGTGTTGGACGATTGTCATCAGGTTTTTTGAGTTTTAATTCTTGCCTTGTTTTCAGGTAAGTGTTGTGATTTCTTTAAGTATATGAAAATGGAATAATTTCTTATCTGAGGTGGTCCTTTTTGGACTATGTGACGTATAGCTCAGTTTTTCTGAAGTCTTTCTGCATAGCTGGAGATGTATGTACTGATCAGAGGATTATAGATAGACGCTTGATGTTTTTGTTTTCTTGCATTTGCTCAGGAAGTAGATGTCGCTGTTAAGTTTTGCTTCCTTTTTCTTCATCGGCTTGAGTTCCCATTTCAAATGGCAAAATTTGATACTTTCTACTGTTATAGCCAAACTGGTTCCAGGATATTAGGAAAATGAGGTGTGTAAGGCAATATCTTTTATAGGACCAACTTCTTCTGACATATTTTTGGACCACCTTTATTTGGCAATTCTACTCACACTATAGTTTTATTCCTCCCTCCCCATTTTTATTTGTTTTCTCTCTGTCCTTTCACAACACATATACGTAAAGGGCAGACTCATGATTAACTTATTAGGAGCCTTACTTCTGCATTTCATGACATCTGTAAATTTCTAAATCTCAACCTTTAATTAATGTAGGGCTTATTTTTTTTCCACTGTGTGTATAACAGATGGATGTCATATTCCACAATTTATTTACTCACTTACAAGAATAGGTTTTGTCTATTTCTTGAGGTTCCACTTCCTTCAGACATTCAGAATGTTTCAGTACCAGTGGAAATAAGCTGTAGTGCGCTACTGCCCACTGTTACACACTCAGTGAATAAGTATTCTTTTCTTCATGCTAACGGTGCAGTCTGAGCATATGTCTGTAAATCAGGCCTTGCAGGGACAGCAGCCCAGGTTATACTTAAAGGTTGCTATCTGTCTATCTTCCAGTGTGATATAAAATTATTAACATTTAGGCAACTGATCAGAGAACAAAACCCAAAGCCAATCAGAGAAGTATGATCTCAGACTGCCAATTTACAATTACCACAACACCTGTGGCATTTATAAATATTACCTCACAAAATTCCTGTCCCCTTAGGTAAACCTTTAGATTTTCAGTCTTATAAAATTAATAACATATGTTATCTGCTGCTGTATCTTGACAAGCATCTTTACATAAAGCACACCATTTTAGACTATGTCAGTATTTAAGGCGTTTGACATGCACAACTGTTCCCAATATTTTACTATTGTGATTAGCAATCTGGGTGAAGCTACCAAACTCAGGGTCAGCCAAGGACTTATATGTAAGCATATGCGTCAGCCAGCACCATGGGATGACATCATTTGAGCACAAGACAGGTAAGGGTGATAAGTGAATATGGCTATCAGCACTGTTTATAGTCTTTGTTTTTAAATTTCATTATATTATTAGATAATCCTAGTGTATTGAATGAGTTCACCAAATCAGTTGGTAACCACCGGTAATTCCTTCAGACACCCGAGTTTTGGCCTCAGTGTATTCCAGCCACTTGAGGTCCCACCAGGGAGAAGACAGCTCAAATATGTGCTCCAACAGGCAGTCTCTGAAGCAGTATTGAATGAAATTCATCTTGTCTGAAACTTACTGCATGCCTGAAGAGAGACATGCTGAGCCATCTGCTTTAGAGCTGATACCTGAGAACTTGACTACCTGCCAACACTACTCGGTCCCATTTATGGCCCCATTCTACTGAGGACTGAGTACCTCCTGCCACGTACTGAACACAATGCATTATATTCCTCACTGACAGCAGAGGGAATCTTGCCTTTCTAGTGAGGTGGATGAACATTGTGCTCCAGTTGAATTGGACTCTTTCTGAAACCCACGTCTTTCCCTTCATGATACACAGGGAGCGATGTCATAAAACAGCATGTCACATGAGGCAACCTTATGTTAACAGTATCTGGGGCAAATTGCCGCTGTAGCAGCAGGGAAGAAAAGAAACCTGATGAGAGCATGTTGCTTAATCTGCATTCAGATCATTGCAGCAAGACAGACAGAGTTGCTTTCTTTCTCCTAAGTGTCCTGTGTTAGCCATTGAATGAGGAACAGATGACATACAGGCTGCACAGTTAGGCTAAATACAGAGGCAGTTTGTTTTCTTCTTTGTGCTTTTGCTTTAATATTCATAGCCAACTAGGAATAAATGTGAATATCCAGCCAGATATTTCACTGTTGACTTCAGTAGAGCTTTGCTTATTTACACTGACTGAAACATCTTGCCCTTGGACTTCAATTACACTGGTGTAAACCCAGAATAACTTCACTTAAGTTACTCAAGATTTATCCCAGTGTGAGCGAAAACTGAATCTGACCCATGTCTTTAAAAATAATACTCTCACTCTTCAGCGTCTTTGGATCCCTCTTTCTGTCTTGGTATTTCCTTCTTCACTATACACAATAAAACTACTCCCATTTTGGTTCTTTTCTTTCCTTCTCACCGATACACTTTGCAACTGCTAACATAAAATCGCAGTTAGGCAATTTCAAATTATGAAATATTGCCACCTTGCCTTTTCTGCAATATATTGGGGGTCCTCATGCTTGAAATACCTCTTAATCTCATGGTATTTCCCCTCTGGCTTCAGTTTCCAGACTAAACACGCATTGTTTCTGATGTTTGTTTCCATGAATACTTGTATGAAAGGGACAAATCTGAGCAGAGCAGTGACTAAACAGACACGACTGGAGTTAATTATGAGCAGTAACATGTAGATAAATTCATGTACAACCAACAAAAAAAATGACTGGGACAAACTTATCAACCAAAAACCAAATTCAACCCTCACCTAAACTCTCTGCAATGGTAAGTTTTTTGGGGGGACAATCTGTATTTCATTCTATGTTTGTACAGAGCCTAACACAGTGGAGCCCCACCCCCTGATTGGGGCAGGTTTTGCTACTGAAATACACATAACTGCTATGACTATTAATCCATCTGAGTGTTACCTATGTAAGGAATGCAGACTCGGAGGCAAAAGTTTGACAAATGCTTTCAGTGAAAAGTTTACTAAAGCTACTAGACAGCTCCTTGTCTTAGAGAAGGCAACTTTAGTGATCCTTAGGTTTCCAGTGCAAGTTCTGGTATCTCTAGTTAAAGGTAGCCCCTCTACTAGATGACAATTTTTTGGTGTTCCTGCATGTGATCATTTAAGACAGGCTTTCTTTATTCAATTTGCAAGGGCCCAGATGCTCACTGGTATTTGGGACGCTAACATCCACTGATTTCAATAGTGCGTTTCCCTAGTGACATTCTTGTATGGACCATGCTATTCAACACATTTCTGAATGAGTGTGCAATCCCCATCATATTGCCACCAGAATGTCCTATATAGATCCTAGAATCATCAGACTGGAAGGGACCTTGAGAAGTTATTCAGTCCAGCCCCCTACATTTATGGCAGGACTTCAACATTTGTAGCCCTGCTGCCACATTGCAGAGGGGTGAGGATACATTGTCTCTGATTTTAATGCAATTCTACTTGCCTCCAGGGCATTTTGGAAACTTTGCAATTCTCTCTTCAAGTTCTCTCCCAGGGTTTCTTCCCACTGCGGCATTCAGATGGTTTCATTTATCCCAAGGAATTTAGTTTTCCTTTCTTACTATACAGTAAATGTGTGTCATACAGGAGTGCTGATAAGAGACTAATTTTTCCTTAGAAGTGAGCAGGCTTAATTACTACCCCAATTTCATGATGGAAGTTAGTATCCATTGACCCTAGTGGTTCATGAGGAGTGGGTATGAGGGGAAGGGCAGAGATGGACATATGTAATGGAAAGTATGTGCTCTGTCATCCCTCAACCCATCCTCAAAACAAGAGTATTCACTGTATTCTGCCAGATGCAATATTCATCGATATGTGCATATCCCTAATGGGGAATGCTGATGCATGCCTGAAGATTTTATCTCTTTGCTATGGAAGAAACATGGCTACATATATACAAACAGTCACAGAGACTTATGTCGTCTGGGGTGAACTTATGTTAATTGTATTAAGCATGGTTCTCTTAGGTTAATCCAGGGCTTTGTAGTTGCAGAACAGGCTGCCCTATTCCTGTTTACACTGCTATAAATTATATGACAAACTTTTTGCATGTTCTGAAAACAATTTACTCATGAGCTGAGCTGTGGCAAGAATGAAGGAAAAGAGTTTCCTATAGCCCTATCAAATATCTGAGTTTGAAATCTATTCCAAAGGCATGCATCAAAACTTCCATTCCCAATACCTCAGCAAAGACATGGACACCTGAAAATAATACAGTATTGTAAGTATGGTGCACATCTGGCCAGAGATTGTGGGGTGATAATTTTCATTGATGCATGAGTTTCAGCTCTTACCCCAGGCAACTGTGCTCCTATCAGCTAACCATGAAAATTGGTCACATATGTCTGACTCTTCCCCTGCTATGATTCGACAGGTTCCCCCATGCAAATACCTCCCTCAAATCTTTTCAGTTCATTTCACAAATATTTTCAACATGAATAAAAAAGGATTGTTGAACCATTTAGTATAGTTTAATACAAGCAGCACAAGTAGGAATAATGGGATGACATTAAGAAAAAGGAAAGTTTAATGAGAATAGGAAAGACTATATCCCAAAAGGGAGTTATTTAATGACCTGAAGTAGTCTTCTCAGGAACAAAGCAAAAACTAGACTGCTCAAAACACCAGTAAATGCACATGTCATAGAAAACAATTCTGGCTGTAAACTAATGGAGTCTTACATCTCTACCTTGTGTGAAACTGTGATTCACTTTATGTCACAATCTAAACATTTTTGAGGCATCGCACATAGGCATTTTGTGAACTCCAGATGATATAGAACCAAATTTTGCATGCTACTGAGTGCCTTTTGAAAAGGTGCTGAATGCTCTTAGTTTCCAAAGATGTCAAACTGAGGCCAAATTTGAAGTCAGCAACAGATGAAGGCATTCTGCAACTCACATAAAGAGCTTTTCATGATCCGACTGGCCCATGAATAATAAACAATCCATCAACAAGTCCTTCTTGCTACAATACATTTAGATCAGGGGTGTCAAACCCATTCAATGTGGTGGGCCACACTGGAGGCCAGAACACCTGTCGCAAGCCATGAGTCCACAAGGGCTCCCCAACCCTTTCTCCTACAGGGTGCAGGGTGACATGGGCTACCCCGTCCCCTCTCCAACCCCACAGCCTCTCCACACCTTCCCTTTTTCCTCGCGTTTGAGCTCCCCTTTGCCACACTGGCCCCTGACCCCCTTCTCCTATTGTACAGCTCCCAGACCACCCTTTCCTTGCTTGGCCACTCCTGCAACCCCCCTCCCCAGCTGGACAGCTCCTAGACCCTTGCTTCCCTTTACCTTTCCACTTCCCCTACCAATCAGTCTCAGTCACAGACACAGGCAGGCTGGGCTACTGCTTCTCCACCGCCCCGCCCACTCACTGTCAGTCATTCAGCATGGTGGCCTTTGGTTGGCTCATTCCCACAAGGGCCCCAGCCACTTTTTCCTTTTCTTATTTGTGATTCACGCAATGTGCAGTCAATCAAATTGGCATGCTGACTGACTACCAGTGAACAGTTGGGATGGGGGTGATGTGGTGGCCCAGCCTGCTTTGACTGAAAATCTGATTGGTTGGCAGACCACAGCAGAGCTGAGCCAGGAATGGCTGGAGCAATTAGTTTGTTCCCCTGTGCTCTGACTCACTCACATGATCTGACACAGAGACACAAGCACACTTTGCCCTGGTCTGTGAGAGACAGTCTGTCTTTGTTGTTCCCTGCAGCTGCAGAGAGCTGCCAGGCACAGAGCCCAGGCAGCAGCTCCGAGGGCCAGATCAGTGACCTTGGTGGGCCAGATCTGGCACACAGACCATAACTTCGAAACCCCTGATTTAGATTACTCTCCAGTTCTTTAATTCTAAACCCAAACTACAGCAACTGCTAAATAAGGTAACATGTGTCTCTCTCTGGAACAAGCCAGGAAATCTCTGAAAGGTTCCCTTTTGGTCACTATGGGCCAAGAAAGTACTGTGTAAATTAGTAGTCTGGTGTATGTAACCTGCAATCTGCTGTTCATCTATCAGGGGAAAAATCCATATCAGTTGAGAACACCAACAAATATAAAAAACAGAAAAAAACAAACAAGAAGAAGAAACTGAAAATTGTTAAAGTTGTTTAGTTTTCTGCCAGGAGCCAAGCCCAGCAGAGTATGCACAATTTTGAACCTATACACAGTCTGCTATGAGGGCCTAGTGGGCAGAGCTTGGGAAAATATTTCAGGGGGAGTTTTGGAAAGTTTTCTTGCTCATTTTAAGTCTTGGCTGTGGAGATTCCTCATATCATGCACACCATCCTAAACCTACCACTGCTTCTACCACTGTCACTGCCCAGGTGCCATAGTAACAATGGGGCCGTACAAAAAAGGAGGTCAGTCTATGAATCAGTCTTCCTCAGAAGCATGAGGCATTAGCCATGGTAGGAAACAAGATCCATGGCTAGGCAAAGCAATGTTCTATCCTGTCTAAGGTAACTTTCATATTCCAAGTATCTAGGTCTATTCATTATTAGTGGACCCTTCAAGGGGCAATATCACAGCTACCTCTCCTGGTTGTCTATTCCAAAACCTATATTGAACTTCAATATGTTAATTCATATTGTATGTGTATAGAAGATGATTTATTTTAAATGTCAGAAGTAAATTATTTTTGCAGACTGTGTAGAGGGTTTTTCTTCCTGACAAAACAAATGATTTTTCCCCTAGTATTACTGAGTTTTCTTGGGCCTTGGTTTTCCTCTTCTTTATTTAGAAAACCGCATGTATGACTACACTAAATATTTATGAAAGTAATTTATGAGCTTGGTTGTCTGCTTCTTGCCAAAAGTAAGAAGTATGCCTGTGTGTGGCCTGAAAAATCCCAGCTCTGAACAGACTGAAAATATAGAGGTGAACAGCAACTTCACATTAATAGCGAAACACATCAACCTTCAAAAAAATCCATAAATGACTTATGAATGTGCCTTAGCTAGAAAGTCAAAGTATGTCATCTCTAAGCACACCAGACCATTTGTTTAGAATACAATACTACACAAATAGGCAACGTTCTTCACTGAGTGTTTATCAACAACATTATAAAGAAAAGTTCCAAAAGGGTAGCCATGTTAGTCTAGTTCAGAAAACAAAAAAAGGAGTCTCATGACACTTTTAAAGACAAAGAAATTTATTTATTGCATGAGCTTTCATGGGCAAAGTCCCACTTCATCAGATGCCAGAGTGGAGAAAACTTACATTGAAAAAAAAACCTTGCAGTATGGGAGTGAAAGATAAATCTTGTGATTATAGTTCATTGCATCAGATCAGATTACTTCAGCATATCAAACAAGTTGTATGGATTCAAACACAACATATCAGAAAATGGTAAAGTTGAGAGATGTGAGAATCACTGATAGTGATGAAAAACAGAGGAGGAGTCCTCCATGGAAAGGAGGTCCTTGAACCATTCCACTGAGATTTCAACAATTTCCACTCCACAATCAAACTCAGCCTAGAACATTCCACGTGGGAGATCAACTTTCTGGACACTACAGTGTGATGTGTCCCTCCCAGCATCTGGTCTGGTGTGCCACTGTGATCTCACCTCCCACCCCCACAGGTCTCCACTCCTGAATTCCAACTTATCCTGCGATGCCAAGTAACCACTTACTCCTGAGACAGTTCACACCAGCTTCCTGTGTGTAATCAGTCCCAGGCAGTGGGTGTGTGCTTTCCAGCAACTTAGGGGACAGTCCCTCCGTAAGCACCCCAGTTCCCAGATGCCACTCTGGGAACTACCATCCTACAGGGTTCAGGACTCTTTCTCCAATCACTGTTAAGCTCATGGACTCCATATCACTCATTTGACAAAGAAATGAGAATACACAGCTCTGCTCATTCACAGCCTCTAAAGTCCATACAGCTTTAGATAAAACAAATGCTAGTCTATTGATTAGAGCATGATTTTAAGTGAGTATTTGGCAAATCCATGCACAATCATTTAATAAAGGAGTCAGGAGTTATCACAAGCAAATAAAAGATATAAAATGCATTCTAAACCTCCATCACTACATAACCTAACATCATGGTCCAAGATCACTCACAAGATGTTCAGCTGAAAGATGTGTTTATAGCCAGTCTCTGCCTATCGCTAGGCAGAGCCCAGATCTTGCCTGAAGTTGGAAGATATGTCAAGATGAAGTTTGTCTGGCAAAAATCCTTTCACCATTAAAAGTATCTGTATTTGTTTTCAATCCCCCCTCAACTTCTCCTCCTCCTCCTGGGCCAAGGTGCTTTCCTTTGTTCTACCTGTGCTAGGAACCCCAATTTGCATTGTCTTTGTCATGGGCTCCTCCAGCCTCTGTGCTGACAGATAGCCCTGGTGGTCTGAGTCATGTAACATGTTTCACATCTGTACACATACCTAATGCTGCAGGACATGATTCCATAGCAAATAAGTTACAGCATTCAAAAGGGAACCTTGCATAGCATAACTGGCTTCAAACCATATAATTACATTGCAAAAGTGAACAAAAAGTTATATAGATCGTAACTTAGGGGTGCACAGATGTGCATCCCATGATATACAGTTCAAATGAGTAATGCACACATAAACATCACCCTATTCCAGAAACCTACTGACAGCTATAGTTACATCCATGGAGCTTTCATCCAAACCACACCACATGATCCATTGTCTACAGTCAAGCACTAAGATATAACTGCATTTGCTCTGATCTCTCACACAAAGTCGGACAACTCCAGGATCTTGATCAAGCATTCTTAAAGCTACAATACCCACCTGGTGAAGTGAATAAACAGATCAACAGAGCCAGAGAGGCACCCAGAAGTCAACTTATACAGGACAATCCCAAGAAGGAAAACAACAAAACACCACTGGTCATCTACAGTCCCCAATTCAAACCTCTACAACACATCATCAAGGATCTACAGCCTGTCCTACAAGATGATCCTTCACTCTCCCAAGCCTTGGGAGGCAGATCTCTGCTCACTTACAGAAAGCCCGCGCCCCAACCTTAAACCAATACTCACCAGCAACTACAGACCTTAGAACAGAAACAGTAAGGCAGACACATATCACTGCAAAAAAAAAAAAAAAACACCTTTGTAAACTCTGCCCACATATCAGCACTAATGACACCATCACAGGATCTAATAAAAACAACTACTCCATTACGGGCTCATTCACCTGCTTATCCACCAATATGATATATGCCATCATGTGTGAGCAACGCCCCTCCGCCTTATACATCAGACAAACTTGACTGTCTCTGCACAAAAGAATAAATGGATACAAATCTGAAAACAGAAATAAGAACATTCAAAAACCAATAGGAAATCACTTTAATCTCACAGGCCATTCTGTAATGGACTTATCCATGTGTAACCCTTCTGCCAGGGTGAGATGGCAGAACCAAGGCCAGGTTCTAGGGGTTTCCAAATAATATTACACCACCAACCGGCTTGAGCCCCCACCCAGTTTTCTGGAAAATCATGCACTATTCCCTGGGCACCACAAAGGGGTAATGCTTCCCTGCTCACAAGCATGAGTCTGAGTGTAGTATACAGAACTTTTAATAGTAATAAAAACAGAATATGAAAGGCCCAATAACAAAAATCAGTACTGACCTGGAGAATCAGTGCAGAGCAAGTTCCCAACATGATCCCACAAATCATAATGGAACATGTGAACACAATAGCAAAACCAATACAGATCTGGCGATTCAATGCAAAACAGGTTCCCAACATAACCCAGGGTATACAGGGAATGTCTTTCACGCTAGCTGTCCGCTGGCACCACCCACTGGTCACTCACTCCATCCACCAGCTCTGCCCACTGTGAGCCAGCTCTGCCCCGCTGGTCACTCATGCTGCCCAGCCCTGCGTTGGCAACTCTCACTGTCTGCTGGCTCCGCCCACTGTCCGCCAGCTTTGCTCACAGGTCACTTACTCCATCCACTGCTGCTCTTCAGTGGTTTCAGCTCAGAGAGAGGGTTTTCCTCTATCAGTGATTTCAGCTCTGAGAGTGTCTCTCTCAGTGATTTCAGCAAAGCTGTAACACCAGTTTTTGCCACCTGGGGCACACAGCCATAGTTACAGCTCTGGATTTCAGCTCTTAAACCTCAAATGGATACAAACAACTTCTTCCATTAAAATAACAAAGAAAGACTTCACAAGAAGCCTGGCCAACTCTATCCTTTGACAGTGGGACTAGGAGGCTAACCACCACCCCTTTCTTAACTTCACAAGGCTGAAACAGGAGGGTGGCCCCTCTTACAAATTTCTTTTTTGCTAAGGGTAGCCTTTATCCTTTAACTAACCTAAATAGAGTTTGAACAATCAAGAGTGTAGCATATTACAAAAGACAGTACTTCATGTTTCTTTTCAGTAGAATTACAGATATTGACAGCTTTGTGATCAAATCAACCCAACTACTATTACCCATATTGCCCTGCACCCATAGTGAGACTATGCTAATATGCTCTTTGTGCTCATACAAATACACAACCCATGCAGATTAGTTGCCTCCCCTTAGAAGCTGTTAGGCACAGCTTCTAGACCTGCCTTACACATGGATTCTCAGGCACATTTACTCTAGCCTTGTTAAGTCAAATTCAGGGTATATCTGCACTGGACACAGTGCAGACATACCCCACCCCCTGCCCTGACCCCAGTCCCAATCAGGCTCCAGGAGCCTGATTCAGCTCTGGGAGTTGATCCAGCCCCAGCCACCACTGGCAAGTGGCTGGGAGTTGGATCCAGCTCCCAGCCCCTTGTAGCAGGCAATGGGGGCTGGAAGCCGGTTCCTGCCACCCACACAAGGGACTGACAGCCTGACTGGCCACCTGGCCCCCCTCTGCTGCCCATGGAGAGAAGTGGGCTCCCAGCCTCTCTCTGCAGGCTGTAGGAACCAACTGCCAATTCCTGCAACCTGCAAAGAGGGGCTGAGAGCATGATGTGAGCCCAATCTGGCTTCCCGCTGCTTGAGCCATGGGGCAAGCAGCTTGGAGTCTGGTCAATATCATGGGCTTGGCGTCTGTGAAACTGACCAGGCTCTGAGCTGCTTGCACTACAGCACAAGCAGCTGGGAGCCAGATCGGGCTGCTAGCCAGCTCCTAGCCCAGGCATCCTGTGGCAAGGAGCTGGGGGTCAGATTGGGCTCCCAGCCCTCCTCTGCAGGAGGCAGGGGCTGGCAGCTGGTTCCTGCCACCTGCAGAGAGAGGCTAGGAACCGGATCTGGCTCCCAGCCCCTTTCCACAGGCATTGGGGGCTCGCAGCTGACTCCTGCCCTGGTGGCTTGCAAGCGGCCAGGGTATGAGTCAGCTGCCAGCCCCTGCCACCCGCAGAGAGGGGCTGCGAGCCAGATCAGGCTCCCAACCTCTCTCCACAGGTGGCAGGAACCAGCTGCCAGCCTCTGCCCCCCACAGAGGGGGGCTGGGAGCTGGATCCTGCCCACAACTCCTTGCCACACAGCAGGAATTGGATCAGCTCCCCCCTCAGGGGCCAAATCAGGGCCCACAGCCCAATCAGGCCACAAGGCTGGGAAGGGGGTGGGCCCTGCCCTGTATAGTTGACTTAAATGCAGAAGTGGATTTACAAGGCTGGAGTTATTAAGTCGACATAAGCAATTGCTTGAGTCGACTTAATAATTTCTAAATATAAACTGGGCTTTGCTTAAGTTGACTTAAGTGGCTTTAAGGCAACTTACGCCCATAGTATAGACCAGATGTGGCCAAACTGTGGCTCAGGAGCCACATGTGGCTCTTGAATGAAAGAGTGTGGCTCGCAGAAGAACGTCAGCAAATCAATTTAGTAGGTAAAAGTACATGACTATATGCCTCAGTGCGGCTCTTGAAGATTTAATAATCAACTTGTGTGGCTCTTGAGTTCCGTAAGTTTGGCCACCCCTGGTATAGACATGCCCAGTGATTCTCACCTCTCTTATCCTCACCACTCTTTGATATGTTGTGTTTGAACACCTTATTTGATTTGTTGTAGTAATCTGACCTGATGCAGTGAAATGTAATCACAGGATTTATCTTTCACTCCCATGCTGTGAGGTTTTTTTCAGTAAAACAAACAAGGAGTCCTCTCCGGCATCTGATGAAGTGGGACTTCTCCTACAAAACCTCATTCAATAAATAAATTTGTTAGTCTTTAAAAGTGCCACAAGATTCCTTTTTTGTTTTACTATACAGAAAACAGACCACATGCAGACAAGGTGGGGAAATGATGCAGTATCTTCCTAGCAGTGGTGATATGTTTGCTTATTCCTTTTGCCTCGTATGTGCCCTGTCATTTTCGAAACAAGCTTATTTGAACCCCCTGGATTTGATCCAACTTCCATTAAAGCAAAGAGAACTCTTTCCACTGATTTTACTGGGAGTTAGAGCATACCCGTAGATATAATGGAACAGGGATCAACAAATCATGAATAGATTCCTGAGACAGCTCCAAAATAAGCTTTCTTTGCATGCATAATGTGAAGTCTTGGCCCCACTGAATAAATGGCAAAATTCCTACTGACTTCAGTGGAATAAAGGCTTTTCAGATAATGTAAACCAGTCTCTGGACTTCGGCCTTTAACTAGAACCATCGTTGCCCCGGAAAAGACCCAGGGCCTGGGCCCCGACCCCAGCCCTGCCCCCTGGGCCCTGGCCCCATCCCCTGGCCCCGATCTGGAGTTGGGGCCTCAGGCTCCTGAAGCTGCCAGCCTGGCCCTTGGTCCCTGGCTAGGGATGGGGCCAGGTAAGACAGTGGATACCATGGGCAGCCCGGCCTAGGAGAGGCAGGTGCCGCTGCAGGTGTCCTGGCCCTGACTACCAGGCCAGTAGAGGTAGGCACCGCCATAGCTGGCCTGGCCCCAGTTACCTGGCCAGGAGAGGCAGGCACCGCCGCAGCCGGCCATAACCCGAATACCCAGCTGGGGATGGGGCTGGGAGAAGAGGGGGGCACCCCAGGCATTCAGGGCACTGGCACCAGGACTTAGGACATGTGCCCAGTGTGCCAGGTGCCAGCAACTCCCCTGCCTTTAACTATTGGCAACCCCAAATTGTGGATTTTCATTGTCTAGTTGAAATATCATTTCTCAAAAGACTTTTTTAATTGTAAAAAAATATATAAATATACATATAATATTTTAAAAGTCATAAATATGTGGTTTTTTTATATTATCAGGTACTATTGAACTTGCACAAATTATGACAATAACATCAGAAATTCAAAAATTAACCTGGGGTGAGCCTCAGAGCTTAATAAATCAACAAAAATAAAATAAAATAAAACTTTTGCTTTTAAAATTAACAATTATTAATGTCTTTATCTCTGTAAATCTTTAAGATAGTAGGTGGAATTTGAAAGATGATGATTTTGAAAGGATCTTAGAAAGCAATTTACATCTTATTCAGCCAGGGAGTGGAATGGGCTTTAAAGACATTTAATATCACATGATTATCTATTTGCACATTTCAGCTTCCCTGGTTTCACAGAACTGGGGAGTTCCAGCTTTCTTCTTTCAAAATAATAGTTTTAGAATGCAACTTAAATATTTGTGACCATGTTCCATTTCAGTAGTGCTGTGTATCAACCCATTTACAAAACTGTATTAAACAGCAGAATATACTGTAAATCCAAAACTTGAAATCTATTGGGATTTATCAAGTACCAGTCTCAAAATTTGGAAAGTCTAGTAGATAGCAACATTTCTATACCACACATAATTGAGTGACTTTTCCTGTT
This sequence comes from Podocnemis expansa, assembly GCA_007922195.1. Taxonomy (NCBI): domain Eukaryota; kingdom Metazoa; phylum Chordata; order Testudines; family Podocnemididae; genus Podocnemis; species Podocnemis expansa. Next base: position 15,776,273 of record ML681964.1, on the reverse strand, counting down.
TAACTCCTGGTGAGAGCAAACTACTGATCATAAACTTAAAGCTAACACCTTGTTCTGTAGAAATGCACATAGTTCACAGAATGAGGCAAGTGTCTGAAAGCCTCTGAGGTAAAATTTCTCTTGCATCCCCAGAGAGAAAGAGCTCTCTGGACTTTGAGTGCTTGCCCATGTGAACAAGAACAGCTTTCATTTCTGTCTCCAATACAGAAGTGTCTGTAGGTACTGTAAAAGGATAATCTTCAAATACCATTCAGTTTTTGGGGGTTTTTTTAACATCAGGATTAAACCCAGGAGCACATTTTAAAAGCTTAGTTCAGTCCAGTCTTTCAGTGACCCTGAATTTTGGCTACAGCAGTTGAAATGTTTCCATGGTGCATGTTACTGATTAGTATTTTTGTGCTATTTATTTTAATGCAAATTCAGTAAAGTTTTGTGGCCTGTTCACCCCAAGATGCCTCCAAAGGCTAACACAACACTACAGAACTGGCTTCAAGGGTCTTGAGGTTCAAAGGGCCTTGAATGTATCTACTCTAAACACATGCAGCACGACAAGTGTGAGCTGAATCAAATTCCTTAATTAGTTCTGTGATAGGAAAGCTAACACTCCACCATCTGTGCAGAGTCTGATTTGAGACACTGACCAGAGACCTGCCTTTAGTCGCCCTGCTTGTTATTTATGAGGTTTAGAAACACCATTTAAACAAGCATACTCTGCTTGCCTAATTTCTCAGTAATTTAACACATGCAGAGTTGTTGGCAATGGATTATTTAAAAGAAAATCTATGTGTTAATTCCTTCTCATATTTTCTACAAATTCTGGATAGGAAAAGCACAGGGTAAGGCTGTAATCTCAGTGTAGGACAAATCTTTGCTGAGGCAAAACTTTCCTTCATATAAATAAGAGTTTTGCCTGTATAAAGATTTAGGGAGTTAGCTGAAGAGTTTTGAACTATAAATAGGCCATACTAACTACAGTTTTCTAATTCCTTTATATTTGTGGGTATTTGCTTTTATCACTTTGATTAGTACCCATTACGTCTTACCCATGTTTGCCTTTTATCTTTGACTAACCGCAGGGAAATTTCATTCAATTTAAAGTGACATATCAAGCATCCTACATTTATTTCTAGTGCTAAGTGGGAAATAGTTTACCCATCCAATGAGCATTTTTGCGATTTCAAAATTTTTCCCCCAGCCCAGATAAGGATGAAAAGTCAAAATTTCAAACATTTTCATAAACTGAAAAAAAAATGGTTTGGGTCTATCAAAACATTTTTGTTTTGATCATTTCAAAATGTTTCATTTCCGTTTCTATCATTTTTAATTTTTTGATCTGTAAGTAGTTTCAATTTCTAGGTGAAAAGTTGTTTTGAACTAGAAACTAAAAAAAAAATTATTTTGAAAATGTCAGGAAAAAATCATTTTTGACAATTTCAAGCTGTTCTTTTTCAAATGGTTTTGAGTTGAAAAAGTCCATTTTCCAAAAAATACATTGCATTAACAAATTCCTACCCAGCTCTACTTATTTGATACTGATATTTACATGTGATGTTTATGGCAGCATACATAGTGCTATTTCAGTATAGATCTAACAAAGGGAATCGGTGCTGTACCATCATAGGAAAACAGCAGGAGGGCAAAATACTCCCAGGAATCCAGAATATAAATATCTCTTGCAGCACCCCTTTGTTACCAGCTCCATGGTGGCATGGATAACCAGCTGTACAGAGCAGTGCCGGAGGGACTCAGACAACTGGAACTATAACCTGAAGTCCTTTAAGCACCTCTCTGCTCTGTCCAGGAAGCAAACAGACTGTATGTCTGCTTGATCCATATGTGAGTTGGAGGAAAGATCCTTACATCCTTGCCCTCAAATGTTCACACACACCAAGCAGACTTCAGCTCAGAACTATTTTCCGTCTCCTTCACAATGTGTATGCATACCAATGGACTCAGGCCCGTAAATGCTTATTACCAGGCATGAGTAGCCCTTTTCAAGCTGACAGGCACTGTGTCTCCTATGCAGCATCAGGCACAAGGAAGGAGGTATCATGATGAAAACTCCAAAGACGTGTAGTTGTGAAGCACAAGCGATAATCATCATCACATGCACTTCTTTATCATCTCTCAGCCCAGGATCTCCAAGTATTTTGCAAGCATTGATTAAGCCTTCTAAATCCTGTATGAGATAAGTAAATATTATTATACCCATTTTACCCCAAATCTTATGTCAAGGAAATTTTGTTTAAGAGCTCAGGCCTGCTGACCTATATAAGAGCAACAGTTAGTATAAATATGCTGACATTTTGAAATGTTGTTTCTTGCACATAAGAGTGAGTTAAGTTTTTCATTAAGGTAGCAAATGGAAAAATATATATCTCCCATGTACAGTTTGATTTAAATACATTGTGTACACATATGTATAGTACATCTGACTAATGTGCAGGCTGTTTAAAAGAGGTGATATACTAGCAAGTGTAGTATATTTAAAATATAATTAGTGATAACATATGTTTTAAATGGCATGCTAAGTGGTTAGCTCTGTAATAATTTAGATAGACATGCACTACATTTCATCAGACTTTTAGCCATTATATGGAAAATATATTTTGTTTTCCATATGGAAAAGCATATTTCAGAAACAATCCCTGTCCAGCCATGTAGACTGGGGCCATACACTAACATGAAGAAGATCTAGGTTTGATTCTTGGTTTTAATCTCTCATTTCTTAGAGCTGGGTATGCTGAGGTTTCTATAGCAAATCATAGAAATCTAAGATTAGAAAGGACCTTGAGAGGTGACCTTGTCTGGCCCCCACTCTGAGGAAGGACCAAGTAAATCTAGATTACCCCTGACAAGTGTTTTTCTCCAATCCGTTTTTACAAACTTCCAGTTATGGCGATTATACCACCTCCTTTAATAATCTATTCCAATAGTTAACTGTCCTTATATTTCGAAAAATTTTTCCTAATCTTCCCTAAATCTTCTTTGCTGCTAAGCCCACTATTTCTTATCCTATCTTCAACAGACAGGGAGAACAATTGATCAAGCTCCTTAATATACATTTGCAGAATATTATCAGGTCCCTCCTCAGAACTGAACATGCATAGTTTTTTAACTATGCATCATAAGTCAAGGTTTCTAAATCTTTGGGGGTTTTTGTTGATCTCCTCCAAACACTTTCCAATTTGTCCATATCTTTTCTAAAATGACCAAAAAGTGGGCACACTACTCCATTTGGGGCCTCACCAGTAGTAAGTGGAGTGGAACATTACTTCCTGTACCTTTACACATGACACTCCTGTTAATACACCCCAGAATTATCCTTGTCTTTTTGCAATTGTATCACACTGTTGACTCATATTCAATTTGTTATCTATTATAACTGTCTACTATACTATTGCCTATTTAGTTATTCCCCATTTTGTAACTGTGCATTTAAATTTCCCTTCTTTTTTTCTCCAAGTTACCAAAGTCATGAATTCTAATCCTCTCCATCAAAGTGCTTGCAACCCATCCCATCTTGGTGTCATCTGCAGATTTTAAAAATATATGCTTCACTCTATTTCCAAGTCATTAATGAAAATATTAAATAATATCAGTGCCAGGACAGAGCTTTGCAGGGCCCCATTAGACAAGTTGACAGTGATTCATTGATAACTGTTGTGTGAATAAGTTTTTTCAACCACTTGTGCACCCAACTTACAGTAATTTCATCTAAATTATATTTGCCTAGTTTGCATAGGAGAATATCGTGGGAATGTGTCAAAATCTCACTAAAATCAAGACATATCAAGTCTGATGCTATTCTCCTCTCTACTAGGCCACTAACCTTGTCAAAGATGGAAATTAAATTGTTTTGGCATGATTTTTTCTTGACAAATCCATGTTGGTTATTATTCTCTAGGTGCTCACAAATTGATTGTTTAATAATTTGTTCCAATATCTTTCCAGGAATCAAAGTCAGGCAAGCTGCTCTATACTCTTTTGTGTTATCTTTGTTCCCCTTATTAAACATAAGTACTATGTTTGCCCTTCTCTAGTCTTCTGGGACCTCATGCAGCCTCCACTATCTTTCTTGAAGATAATTACTAATGGTTCCAATTCCTTCAGCTATGTTTTTTAAGTACCCTAAACTGAATTTCATCAAACTCCACCAGATTGAATGCATCTAATTTATCTAAATATTCTTTAACTTGTTCTTTCTCTATTCTGGGTTGTGTTCTTTCCCTCTTGTTATTAACACTAATTTTGTTAAACATCTGGTCACAATTAACTCTTTTAGAGAAGACACGCAAAACAGACATTAGACATCAAAGTCCATTATTAGATCTTCTCACTAAGTAGAAGACTTAAACTTTCCTACATCTTTCTGTTGCTCCTAACGTATTTATAGTACCTCTTTTATTGTCTTCTATGTCCTTTTCTAAATTTTACTACTTCTGTGCATTACCCTTCCTGATTTTGTCCCCGCATGCTTGTGCTATTCTTTAGTAATTTTTCCATGTTTCCACTTTTAGTAGGCTTCTTTTCCAGGTCATGAAAGAGTACCTGTAAGATTGAGGTAACACTTTCCTTGTTGTTACAGCACCATAAAGCTACATTGCTGAGCTTTACTTTCAACCACCAAAGGAAATGTTTTTGTCATTGTTTTGTATGTACAGCATCAAAAACTATGAGAATGAAATTCTGGACTCATTGAAACAATGTCATTTTTGCCATAGATTTTAGTGGGGCCAGAAGCTCACCCTGAATGGCTGAAGAGATAAGATTTGTTTAAAATAAAGTGTAAAAAGAAAGAAACCATTGAAATTATGGCCCTAATTCAGCACAAATTTTAATGATTTAAGACCTCTGTTGGGTCTACACATAATAATAAGGATCCTTTCCTGACACATCAGAATTACAGAACATTCCTGGCCGTTCTGACTCGTTTACACTCTGCCTGAATGTTGAACAGTATGTTTTAGGCTGAGAGACAAGATTCAGGGCACCCTTTGGCTGTGAACTTATATTCACTGCTTTTGTGAACAAACTAGGATGTTTCTCCACATGAACATTCATTGTTTTTTCATTTGTCGTAATGGCATGCACTCCCTAATCCTGCCAAAATCCCTCTCCCCTGCTGTGTTGCACTTAGAGTTGTCAGTTGAATCAGTGTTAAGAGATGCATGAAATCTCCTGCAACAGAAATAATAAGGTGTGATAGCTAATGTAAAGCTGGCAACTCTAAGGAACCAATACTTTGGATTATTTTCATTTTCAGAAACCTCCCATCACAGGAATTACAGGAACAAGAAGAATGCCCACAAACATCTAAATATAGGAGGGAAACCACAGAACAATTTTCACTATTACTCTTCTCACAAATGATAAAGCCTCTAGAGTCAATAGTATCCCTTCCTTTCTTGTTTCACCTTCCAATCCACCTCCTTCCCCAGATGTTTCCAATCATCTAAGCAGTTCATGTATTCGTATAACTGATCCCAAGTAGTGTGCTGCATGTTATTAGCCTTAACTCACCAAAGAACAAAGAAGTACAATTAATCCCTTGTTAAATAAAAAGCAGATTAGATGTATTAGTGATAAGCAAAGCTCAAATGCTCTGGAAGTTGGATTTGGTTTGAACAAATATTCGATAGTTTTGGTGTTTACCCAAATCCTATCCAAGCTTTCTGAAGGTACCATGCCATCAGATGGTAAAACTCAAGGAACGGCTGCATTCAGGTACTTCCTGCTTTCTGCTTGAAATACCACAAAAACAGACATTCTAGTGGTATTTTAATTTTTGGCACTACCATTTCTAAGCCTGTTCAGAATCAGGAAGCACTGAAGTGCAGAGGGATGTAAACTAGTAGGTGGGAACATAGTTAAAAGAGCATTAGCTAACCTCAGAAATTGTTGAGGATCACTTCACCTTGATTCTTGGGTTAAGGTTCAAATTGGCTCTGATGATTTATTATTATTGATGTAGCACCTTCAGTGTCCCTGGTGTTCTGCATTTGGTGCATAGAGCTCCTTGGAAAATGGTGTGAAATATGTAGCATCATTATCACAAATACAAATTCCTGTTGGTTTCTTTTTGTTGAAATTTGAATTATTAAATAGTGGAACAAGCAATAGACTTCTATTCCAAGGCACATATGAACTAGGGACCTGATCCAAAATCCACTGAAATTAATGAAATGCTATCCATTGACTATAATGAACTTTGGATCAGGCCCTTAGGGATAGATTACATCTTTTAAAGAGAAACTTAAATTCCATACTCAAAAATGTCTGTGTATTTACATACCTGAATTTGTATGTGTAATTCCTTGTACCATAACTGTGCTCACAACTTCTGTTTTGAAACATACATTTGGTCATTCAGATGTCTAATCACCAACTTCTTCTTGCAACTCCCAAGCTTCTTGCCAGATTGGTATATGATAAAGCAAAAGAATTCACGTACGAACTCAGATGCTACAAACTTAAGGGCATATTGAGCTTTACTCCCATTGAGGTCATTGAAAGTACTCCCATGCATAAAATGAAGCTTATACAGAAGACTTGGCAGAATGAGGGCCATGTTTAGGACCCTGGACCTAATTTTTTAGATATCATAACCTAAAGTTTTTTTTAGCTGAAATAGCCTGGTTCACCTGTCCCTAATATGTATTTATCTCATTGTATCTATTTTTGTGTGGGTGTGGGCATAGTTATATAGATATAAATGCATATATACCAAAGTATTGTAGCCATATAAAGACTTATTTTTTAAGATTCCTTATTAAATTCAGTCTCTGGTGTTCACTGTTGAAGTAAGTGCCACAAGACTCCTTGCTTGCTTTGGTTTTTTTTTTTGTTTTTTTTTTTTTTGCTTTACTAGACTAACACGGCTGCCCCTTTGGAACTTGGTCAGATAACAGGGTTACAGGAATGCTAAAAAGGGATAAAATAGGCTGTGTTCACACAGCACTCTTATTTCAAAACAACAGAGGTTGTTTCAAAATAAGAAATACCCTGTTCACACGACGCATGGTTGTTTCGAAACAATGGCACCTGTTGCTTCGAAACAACGGCGTTGTTTTGAAACAACTTAAACCCCATGTGGGGACGAAACAATGTTGTTTCGAAACGATTTTTTCAAACAATGCTGTCCGAACATGTTGTTTCGAAACAGTGACTTGTTTCGAAATAACTGTTGCCTGAAACTGCTATTTTGCTTTGAGCTTTTTTCCTTAATTCGAATTAATAAACTGTTAATTCGAATTAAGTTATTTCGAAATAAGGCGTTATTTCAATACAAGTTGTTTTGACACAACTTGTATCGAAATAATGCCTGTGTGTGAACATAGCCATAGATAGCTAGGTGCTTATTCCACTTTACTAAAGAAACAGATTTTGTTCAAATACCGCCTGGAGTGAATCTTTCTTCTGATTTTTTTTTATTTTCATTCTATACATTGCAGTGATGCCACAAAACAGCAGAAAAATACTCTTTCCCTGAAAAAAAAAAAATCAAAAATAATAATCCCTAAAGACAAAACCATGAACTTGATTCTGACAGTTATTTCTTTCATGTAACATATTTTTGTAATGAAATGGCAAGCAGAAATTATTAGAGATTAAGAAATATATGCATGAATCATAATGTTATTGTTTCCTTGCTAGGTAACTGATTTCACAGTTTTCAGTTTGAACAAGTGAGATGACAGACAGTCACTTTCAGGTCTTGCTGTTGAACTGGGCTAGGTAGTGCTGGAAACTAGTCATTCAGTACACAACACAATTTGTTCCCAAAATGAACTAAACTAGTTACTAAATCTGACATATGGAAGTAACTCCATATAGCTCCATATAGCTCAGGATTGGGTCCTGTATGTTAAGTAAGATGATCAAATTTCATTCATCAGGCAAAGATGGTATCTCACCCTCTTTCCCGTTTTCTAATTAAATCTTTATTATTCAAGACTACATCCACAGATTAGAAAATTGGAAGTGTGGACCACTGCATTGACTCTGCCTCCTTTTTTCATAATGAGTAGCATCTTGCTCAATGAGTACTCCTCTGAAATTAATGGGATTTATTAATTATTTCCTGCTCAGCAAGAACATGGCAGACTCTTAGGTGCTAAAAAGTGAATACTTTAGGTTCTCCATGACTAAACTTTTAATAAACTAAATGAATCCCTTTCTAGCCAGAAACATCTCTAATGAAATGATAATAAACACAGAAATACAGACTTGTAGGAGTGGAAGGGACATCAAGAGGTCACCTAACCTCGTCCCCTGCACTCATGGCAGGAATAAGTATTACCTAGACCAGGGGTCTCAAACATGTGGCCTGCGGGATGCATACGGCCCCTAAAGTTATTTCCTGTGGCCCGCAATGACACTATCATTACTGATATTTGCAATATTGTTATATGAAAAGGTTTCAGAGGTGCTGCATTTGGGCTATCATACTAGTCCTCATGCGGCCCTCATGATGATTTGACTTCAAGACCCCTGACCTAGACCAGCCCTGACAGAGGTTTGTCTAACGTGCTCTTAAAAATCTCCGGTGATGGATATTCCACAGCCTAGACAATTTATTCCAGATTTTAACTACCCTGATAATTGGGAAGTTATTCTTAATGACCAACCTAAACTGCCCTTGCTGCAGTTTATGCCCATTGCTTCTTATCCCGCCCTCAGAGGTTAATGAGAAAATTTTTCTCCCTCCTCCTTGTAACAGCCTTTTATATACTTGAAAACTGTTATCATGTCCCATCTATCTTCTGTTTTCCAAACTAAATAAACCCAGTTTTTTCAGTCTTCCGTCATGGTCATGTTTTCTAGACCTTTAGTCATTTTTGTTGCTCTTCTCTAAACTTTCTCTAATTTGTTCACATCATTCCTTACATGTGGCACCCAGAACCAGACCCAATGCTCCAGTTGAGACCTAATCAGCAAGTGACAGAGCAGAAAAATTACTGTTCATGTCGTGCTTGCAACACCTCTGCTAATACATCCCAGAATGATGTTTTTCTTTTTTTGCAGCAGTCTGACACTGGTGACTCATATTTAGCTTGTGATCCACTGTTATCTCCAGATTCTTCTCTGCAGTCCTCCTTCCTAGGCATTTCTCATTTTGTATTTGTATTTTCCCATTGTTCCTTCCTAAGTGCAGTTACTCGCATTTGTCCTTATTGAATTTCATCCTATTTACTTCAGACCATTTCTTAGTTTAGTCCAGATTATTTTCAGTTTTAATCCTATTTTTTAAACACTTGCAAGCCCTGACAGCTTGGTATCATCCACAAACTTTATAAGTATATGATCTCTGCCATTATCTAAATCATTAATGAAGACATTGAAGAGAACCCAGAAGTGATCTTTATTGAGATCCCACTTAATTTGCCTTTCCAGCTTGACTGTGAACAAGTACTCTCTGACAAGGTTTCAAAGGGGCAACTGCAACAATGTTTGAATCTGAACAACTGCTTTGATTTGCTGTTAGTGTGACTTGATCCCCTGACTTATACTTCCCTGCTTTTATTTTCTCTCATTCTGTAAGTTGTCCCATTTTCAAAGCCTCTGATGAAGTGGGTTTTTCTCCCACAACAACTTGTGCAATAAATAAATTTGTTTGTCTTTAAGAGCCATAGGACTCCTTGTTTCTTTCTCTGACAATGGTTTTCCAAAGAGTTATGCACCCACCTTACAATAGCTCCATAAGTTGTATTTTCCTAGTTCATTTATGAGATGGTCAAGCAGACATCATCAAAAGACAGTGAAGTCAAGATTTGCCACATCTACCACTTCCCCTTATCCACAAGGCTGGTCACCCTGTCAAGGAAAGCTAGTAGATTGGTTTGACATGGTTAGTTCTTGACAATGTCATACTGACTGTCACTTACCATCTTATCATCTTCTAGATGTTTGCAAATTGATTGCTTAAGTATTTGTCCATTAGCCTTCCAACTTCTGAAGTTAAGCTGACTGGTCTCTAATTCCCTGGGTTGTCTTTATTTCTATTTTATAGATGGGCACTATATTTGCACTTTTTTAGAACTCTGAAATACCTCCTGTCATCCATGACTCTTTAAAGATAATTGCTAATGGTTCATATATTTCCTCAGTCAGCTTCTTGAGCATTCTAGGATGTATTTCATGTTAACTTGCTCTTCCCTTATTTTAGCTTCTGATCCTATCTCATTTTCACTGGCATTCATTGTGTTAGATATCCAATTGCCACAAAACTTTTAGGTGAAAACTGATACAAGTAAGGCTATGTTCACACGTAAACTGTTATTTCAAAATAAGTTATTTCAAAACAAGGGCTATTTCGATTTCAAGTGAGGTTTTACCGTTTCAAAATAATGGCCATTATTTCAAAACAACGGGTTCCGTTGTTTTGAAATAACGGAACGTCATGTGGACATAAGAAATTTTATTTCGAAACAACAGCTGTTATTTCGAAATAAAACTCATCTGAACACAGCCTAAGTGATATAGCATTGCTGCCACTTCCACATTTCCTGTTAGTGTTTTTCCCTTCCCATTGAGAAACAGGCCGACCTTGTCTTTAGGCTTCCTCATGCTTGACTGTATTAATAGATTGTTTTCTTGTTACCCTTTATGTCTCTAGCTAGCATGTCAATCAATAATTTTTGTGATACTGTACCTATTTGGAGTGAGAATAGTTAATAGCTATTTGTTCAAGATGAATTATAGTGAAATATCACTATATTCTGTCCTGTCCTTTATCTGTTGCAATGTCTACTGCCTCAGAGGTCCACAGCCCTTATGTGACTTCTTAATCCCAAATGTAAATACAAAAACAACAGGGAAATATTCCTCTTGCATTCATATTTACCTTCCCTGGCAAAAGGCCATTTCCCTCATTCAAAGCTCATGCTGCTCTCCTTTTAATTTGGCATCCGTTCCATAGATGCTGTTAAGAGTATTGTTGATGTTAGACATGAGCCAGATGCTGTACTTTTCTAACTAATTTGTCCAAATACAATTGATTTTGTTGGTTAATCTTTTAGTTTTTGAAGAGAGAAATCTTTAGTGACATTCTCTTACAAATATTTTGCCATCTCATCTTTTCATAAAGCATTCATTGCACCACTTTGATGCAATTCCATACCAGAAGGCGCATGATGATATGACACATTCACAGAGAATGAACATTCAGCAGAATGTGTTAAAATAGTTTGAACAAAAACATTTCTTTCATGACCATTTTGGCTGTTGTCAAAATTATCCATTTTTTAATGAAACTGTAAAATGAAAAAATGTACCTCTTTTTCTTTTAGTTTTTTGATTCATAATTAGTTTTAGCTCTGCACCACCTCTTTTTCTTTTTCCACACTCTCTCAATAGCAAAATGGAAAAAGAAATGCAGGGAGGAGGGACGAGGCAAACAATTTGATTTTTAAAACCCAAAATGTTCAATAATAGTCATAACAAAAATGGAATAAATTTTTAAAAGTTTTCCTTTCCACGAAGCTTGCAGAATAGAAAAGACTTTCAAAATATTTCTCTATTCTCCTCATACCCACACTCACTTTTTTTGACTTCCTATAATCTCTAACTTGAAAGAAAGAAAGAAAGAAAGAAAGAAAGAAAGAAAGAAAGAAAGAAAGAAAGAAAGATTATTATTAGCAGAAATTGAGTTTTATACCTGTCATATAGCAAAGAACAAATTGTAACACAAAGGTAAACAGGGATGTAAAGTACGTAACTGCTTCCACACTATGGATCATTGCACCTGTAAAGATGTACTTGCAAATGTATTCTTACTTGCCCTCTTCACAGACCAGGCAATTTGCATGAGCACATGCATATTTCATGTTATCTTTCAGGCGTGCATATTTTAGAAGCAGAATTTAGGCATCAATTTTTGAAGATCAGGCCAACAATTCAATTGAAAGTTAATAAATTCAGTAACGATCCACATATAATGTTTTAGCATGTAAGTCAGTATTGTAAACGAATCTCTGTTATTTTTTGAGTTTTACTACATCTATTTTTATTAGAGCAATCCAGGTCAGTCAATTTTCTTTTAATTTTTGGCCAGACTATGGCCTAGCCTATACAATCATGCAGGAGAGTAGGGGCAATTAAAATGCATTGCTTCCTATTACCTCTTCATGACCTCCCTGAACTGGCCTTGCATGTGTAGATAAACTGAAAGTGCACACCCGCTAATCCCACCCCTTGAGGGACAGAGAGTAGATGGAGCCATGGCTCTATACCAACACATGGCCTAACCGGCACAGCTCTGACAGTGCAAAGAGTAGGGCGTTAGCAGCCCATTACTGACAAGGACAAGCATTATTATTCCTCAGATTCAAAGAGAAGCCAGGAAGGAGTCCTGGTAAGCAAAATGCTCTGTCCTCTTAGCTTCCTGGCTCTGTTTGTAAGGCAGCAGAACTGCAAGCCAACCCCTATGCAGGAAAGATTGTATAATCTAGCCCGCTGAAAATTTAAACTTAGAACTATTTCCTCCCATGTTTTTAGATTTGAACAATGAAATTTTAAGCATGACATCTCTTAATTCAGAGAAAGGCTTTACATAAATATGCACTGGCTGTCTTCCAGTCTCCTTTGTAACAGAATGTTGAGAAACAGACATATTTCAAAATGATGCAGATGAATATCTTCTCTAACTTCAATTACTACTATTATTATAATTTGTTATAAATTCCAGATATTAATACTATTTTTATGCTGACACTGGAGTCTGAATTATCACATGGCATGTGCACATGGGCTGAAGATCTGACTCTGTGTCTGCTGATTTCCTATTGGCTAGGAGGGCTTGGCATTGAAAGCTGAAAGCATGCTATGTCTAATGCAACTCAAGCTCTTTATTAAGGAAATTTAGGTGGGTGCTTTGATGAGGACACAATGCCACTGTAAGAGCACTTGTGAAGCTGCTTTATGTTGATAGAAGAAAGTTGTCCCACTGACTTAATAAAACCACTTAAACATGCGGTGGAAGCTATGTCAACAGGAAAGCAACAGCAAGTTTTGCTGACATAAATACTGGTGCAGACAAGGCCTTACTTATGTAAGGCAGGCTTAGAAGCAGTGCTTAACAGCTTCTGGGGGCAGGGGGGCAACTAATCTGCATGGATCCTTTATTAGCATGAATACAAAGAGCACAATTAGCTGATTAGCATACTGGGTGCAGGACATACTGGGTAATGGTATTTGGGGTTAGTCTGCTCAAGAATCTATCAATATCTGTAATTCTGCTAAGGGGAGATATGAAATACTGTCTTTTTGTGAATTGCTATTCTCTTCTTGTTTTAAATCTGTTTGGGTTAGTTAAGAGGTAAAAGCTATCCTTAGTTAAAAAGGGACCTGTAAGAGAGGCCACTGGCCATTTCAGCCCAAAAGATTTAGAGAGGGGTGGGGTTTTTGCATAGCTCCTTTTGGAGCAAAATGCCTAAGGCAGTCTGCCTTCCTCCCAACTGCAGAATGATGGATCTGGCTGGGTCTCTTGGAGGCCTGTTTTTTGTTATGGAAGTAGCTATTAACAGATATTTAAGGGCTAAGAGCTGAAATCACTAAGCTGAGATTCACTAGGGGGGAGAGAGCCCCTGTATCTGAGCTGGGTAGCATGAATGACCAGAGGGTGGAGCTGGCAGATGGTGAGAGTAGCTCACTGCCAGTTGGGTGGTGTGAGTAACCGGAGCTGGTGGACAGCTGGTGGTGTGATTGGAGGGTGGAGCTGGCAGACAGTGGGAGGAGCCGAGGAACAGTTCTAGAGGATGGAGTGAGTGACCAGTAGATGGCTTTGGTGGCCAACTGGTGTGAAAGACACTCCCTACGTACCCTAGGGTTTGTTGGGGGCCTAGTTAGCACTGATTCTCCAGATCAGTGCCAGTTTTGCAATTAAGTTTGTATATTCTGTTATATGGTATAGGTGACTGAGAACTTTGCTCTATACTGATTTTTCTAGATTAGTGCTGATCTCTGTTATTTGGCCTTTTGCATTTTGTTTTACTACTACGTATTAAAAGTTCTGTTTACTACACTCAGACTCATGCTTGGGAGTGGGGAAGTCTTACTCCTTGGGGGTGCCCAGGAAACACTGCAGGGCTCCCAGAAATCTGGGTGGGGGCACAAGCCGGTTGGTGGTGCTACATTATTGAGAAACCCCTATATATAGACCCCAGCTCTTTTCCTGCCAGCCCGTCCTGGCAGAAGGGTTACACTTAGACTACCAGCTATTTGGGGCAGGAACTTATCTTTTCATAGTTTGTGCACAGTCATGTGTATCTCTACATTTTGCCTCCCTGCAGTTTCCTCTATAGTTCTATTCTGAGTTTCTACCCTATAATACTGTTGTGTAGTTATAATGGCAGTAGACATTCTAAAAAAATAATTAAATAAATAGTCTTGTGGCTTACTTCATGGATTTGGCTGTATTGTATATATTTGCACGTACATACATTATTTTGGATTCGTAGTGGTATAATTAAAAGCAGAATTTGGTCCTGTATGGGTAAATATTAGAGCTGTTTGGGAACTTTTAAGTGGAATATTTTTTCATCAGGAAGATTTTGGAGGTCCAAGAGGGCTTTTCTGTTCAAAAGCAGAGAAACACCAAATACTAGTCAATAGACTAAGAGCTAGGGAAGTTGTTTGGGATGCAGAAGACCCAGTTCAATTGCTGGTCTCCAAAAGGCAAGATCAGGGTCTTGAACTTACATGCCTAATAGCCCACCTGAGTACGCTAGCCCATAGGCTATTGCTACTGTGATTGTGCTTTGTTTTTGACCAGAAATTCCATTTTTGCATGAACATGGTCAAAAGGTCTTCATTTTCTTGGAACATTGGAACAGAACCAAATGTCAAAACTTCAGTTTTTTTCATGACAAAGAATTCTTATTTTCCAATTGGCCATAGCTTCTCTATCGCTTTCCCCTCAGTGCTAAAGCATTCCAACGTATGAAGGTTTACCAAGGGCCTATGACATGGCTGATGTGAATGGGAAACAAGAAGAAGTTATGAGGTACAAAGGAAGCTGTGACACAAGTGGAACTGGTGGGTTATGTTATGCTATGTGAATATTGTAGGAGCTGCTATGTTAGAATCTAAAATCAGTAGCTGTGTTAGGACTTGGAATCCAAACAACTACAGGGCTGGCCAGAGACAGTGAGGAGATACCCTGACATTCAGTTACTTGTCCCTGGGGAATGCCAAAGTCAAATGCAAACTCTAACCCATACGATGACATGGGGATGCAAACCCCACCCTGCATGAGGGGCAGCAATACTAATAAAGGCTCCAGAATTAAGCTTCATGGGACAAATGTCACCATTGTATAAAATACTGTTATGTAACTTGGGTATTGAGAAAGAGTCTAGAATCTGTATGGGAGCAGTGGAATGTTTATTATACACAAGAATGCTTGAAATCAATTTGGGCAGTGGCAAGAAGAAACAGAGAACAACACAATGGCTTCCCAGATAAGATCATCCAGGAACAAGACATTGACTTCAAGAAGTTGGTCTTATCTCCCAAACCTTATTTTGCCTAGAAGGGAGCTGAGGGATCTAAGGATGTTAAAACAGTCTAAAGTCCCCTTGGGAGAGAAGTTGTCAGTCACCAGTAGCTGTCTAGGAAACAGGCTGAGACAAAGAAACAGGCTCTGAGGAGGAGTCTAAAGAATCTGGGCCGTCCCAGAGCCAGGGAACAGTAAGAGTTAGGGAAAGCTCTGTGTTTAGCTGATGTATTGTTTCTTAACAAGTGTTTTCTCTTAACTGCTTTTGTTCTAAAGAAATACTTGGCTTTAAGAGACTGGTTACTGAATATTACATGCATAGCCCCAGAGGGACCTGACCTGCAGAGTCTGAATTTATGTCAGAGATGATCACAGATGACGCACAGGAACTACAACCTACATTCCATCCCAAAAGACAGAGGTGAGGGCTCAAGTCCTGAGGCCTTGAGGGGATGAATTCAGAGAGATCAGAAGGTATCAGAGGTTCAGTTTGTCCAGTTATCATGACAGAGACTACCTTGGGAAGGGAGGAAGGCGTCCTATCCTCTCCCACATGCCTGAACCTGCAAATGCCTTAAGTGGCTATTATAGAGTATTTTGAGTTGATTTGTTCTGGTTTTGAGTTTTGTTTTGGAAACAAAGCAAGCCCAGAGGAAAGGGATGTGAAGTGACTTGTAACAGGAACGTATATTGTTCCTTCCCCAGTGTATAAGTCTGCACATGGGCTTACAATGTAATAGTGTAATAAATCGAGTACATAGCTATATACACACAGGACCTAATTCTGCTCAGAATTACACCAGTGTAAATCCAGAATAACTCCATTGGCCTCACTGGAGAGTTGTTTGGAATGGATTTACACTTGTGTAACTGAGAGCTGTACTTAAACCACAATCTGAAATCTATTTCACCTCCAGGGTGAAAAACGTTACTAATGTCAGTTGTTATTACATTTAAAATAACCAGAACTAATTTCACCTGGATGGAATACATTCACAGTACATGGCAGTGGTTGAGCTTTTTTTCTTGCCTTAGGTTTCCAATGGAAAATAGCAGATATTAATTTAAATTAAATTTTAATTTAATTTAAAATGAACATAAACTACTATGCCTCAAATGGTATACAAAAATCAATCATTTCTAGAAGGTATCCATATTTATTACATATACATCATTGAGATTTTACAAAACATTCTTAGCCAGCTTTCTGCTGAAGCCATTCATGACTCTCATTATCAACACATGAAAAATAGCTTATACTAATGGCCTCTGTTCCATCAATGTAAATCCACAGTAGCTAAAAACACTTGCACTGAATTATTCCAAATTTATTCTGAGGCAAGTAGAATCAGAAGCTGGCTCTTGGTGTATACACTGTTGACATACAGAGGAAAGTCTCTTAGGCTATGTCTATGTTAGTGGGCTCAGGTAAGTCTACTTAATAAGGTCGACTTAAAGTCAACTTTAATAAGTTGACTTAGAGAGTTATCATTTGTTTAAGTTGACTTTGTGGAGTTGACTTAAGCCAGAGGACCCATTTAAGGTCAACTTAATAAAGTCAACTTTACATGGGTCCCCTGGCTTAAATTGACCTTATAAAGTCAACTTAAATGGCTCTCCTGCTTTAAGTTGACTTTATTAAGTCGACTTTAATAGCCACATTTTGTTAAGTTGACTTAATAAAGTCAACTTTAAGGGTGAGAGTTATTAAGTTGACTTAAGCAAGTGCTTAAATCGACTTAAAGAATTCCAAATATGGCCCTGGAGTTGCTTAACTCAACATAAGCCTGCTTAAGTCGACTTAAGCCTCCAGTGTAGACATACCCTTAGAGACTAAGACCTAAGTTCTAAATTAGGAAATTAAGTTGGCCTAAGTTGACATGTTTCAAAGTAGTTTTATATCCATTCACACCTAAATTTGTCTTCCACCAACATAGCCACACCATTACATTGCTATATTACACTGATTGACAAACACATAGCAACGTACCTCCCTTCAAATGGTACTGATGGGCATAAAAGGATAAGGAATAAGCACCCAGTATAAGTAAAATAAAGGGGTTAAAAAGAGCATCAGCTGGAGCATCTGCACTAATCTTTTACATGGATTGATTGAGATCAGAACAGGATTCATTTTTAAAAAATGAATCAACAGTGGTGTTGTAAGAATATTTCTGGCTCACTGGATTCAAAGTATAGTTGCTGAGGTGTCCCATCCTCCTTTTGGCTCTCTGTAGGAATCTTAGAGGATGGCCTGATACATGTTTCTGCCAAGCAGTCGAGTTTCATGTGGATATAGCAGATAGGTCTGTAAATTCACTCTATGACCTTATTAGAGCCCCCATTTTTCCACAAACCAGTTTAAGTAAAAAATACCAACTTTGTTCTTCCAGTGACCTCAGCTTGAACCCAGTCCTGGAAGGACTAGCTTTGAGTTAAGGTAATACTTAGCAATAAAGCTTCTTGCAAACAGAAGACTGCCAAAGTTTAAGTGTATATTTTATTATCTGGATTATTTGTCCATTGGGGTACTCAGATGCAAACACAGACTCATTTCATTTAGGTCTCCAGTTTTGACTTTAACCAGGGTCCAAGTTTCTAATAAAATTGCCAGAAGAGAAAATTTAGGCCTTTATCCTCTACCTTGAACCTCACTGGCTCTTTTCTAAAGAAACACACTAATGAAGTCATGTGCTATTTTGTGTAACCGCATTAACATTCCACTGATTTCTACCTTCTACTGTTTCACCTCTTTCAGTAGTAACAAGTCACATACAAAACCATGTATACTATGATTTATCAGAGGTGCTAGATGAACAATGATTGACTAAACAACTGCAACAGTAAAAACTAGAAGAAAAGTGTCCTGGAGTTATTTGTAGAAAAGAAAACATTTCCACAAATGATTTTCTGTAATAAATCTTAAACTACTTTTTAAGGGCATGTGAGGGAATACTTAGAACAATAAGTAAAAGTCATTTCAGCAAAGGAAACATGGAGATTCATGATGCCAACTTCCAAAGGCGTAGCTGTGTTAGTCTAGTTCAGCAAAACAAGCAAGGAGTCCTGTGGCACTTAAAGACTAACCAATTTATTTATTGCATGAGCTTTTGTGGGAGAAAAATCACACTTTGTCAGATGCTTTGAAAGATGCTTCAAAGGGTTCTCCCATGAAAGCTCATGCGATAAATGAATTGGTTAGTCTTTAAGTGCCACAGGACTCCTTGCTTGTTTTCATGGAGATTCATGTACAACATATGATGAGGATGAGTCCCTGTGTCTCAAAAGCATACACCTACTAACTGATAGAAATGACATATATTATATATGTGTGTGCAATAAATAAATCCATTAGTAGTTAAAAGTGCCACAGGACTTCTTGTTTGTTTTGCTGAACTAGACTGATGTGGCTACCCCTTTGATAGAAGCTGTGTTAATTCCTCTTCTACAGTAACAGGGGATGAAGGTCACATAAATTGACTGCAACTTTCTACCCAAGAACAGTCCAGGAGCAAATATCTCTAAAGAATACTGCCTAAAAGCCACTACATTCTCTTACTAATGATGACAAATGGTCTAGTATTTATGTCCCAAGGTAGTTAGTCAAACTTTAAAAGTATTCATTTTTAGGCTAACATACAGCTCTTTAAACCTGACCCCAAACACTAAAGGGAAATAAATAATAAAGCCCCAACATTAGGTTTCAGATCATTTCATCCTGTACAAATTGCTAAAAGAAATAAGATGCAGTAATCTGTGTCTTAACAAGGAAAAGATGAACATCCACTTGGATGCGCAGCAAAAGTCAAATGTACATAAAGTTTGTAGCCTGATCCTTTATGATTTGAAATTTGGAATGAGACTGCACATTGGTCTTGCCAGGGAATTGGGCCCTTATTTGAATCCAACCACAGAAAATATCTAAACTGAGAACCCCCAAGGATGTCTAGTAGGAAGAGTCACACAGATGCTTCTATTTAACTTTCCAAAACAGGGCAAGATCTACTGATGAGTCAGTGTGCACCAGCTCAGGGCACTGCATCTTAGGGGCACCGGGGGCAGGGCAGACCAGGCTGGCCCAGCCCAGAAGCTGGACCCCTGCTCCAGCTGCTCCCCTGAGCCAGCCCATGGGGTGGACTCTGCTCTCTCGCTCCACTCCTGAGCCGTCCGTCCCCACCCCTAGGGTGGACCAGCCAGCCCAAGAGAGGGGCAAGAGAGCAGAGCCCTGCCTCTGGGATGGTCCAGTCTGCCCCTGGGATGACTGTTCCCTGCTCTGGGGGCAAGGCAAGCCAGTCCAGAGCAGAGGCCAGGTTACATCCCCACCGCCAGGGGCACAAAAGGCAAAGCCAAATCTGAGCATCACAACCCCTTAAGTCAGCCCTGTTACAAAATCCTTTTTATTGCTAAAAGCACAAATAATAAGCATAAAATCAAGAAAAAGTTTAGCTGAGTAAATGTATATCTAACCGAATTACAATTAACTGCAATTTTGAAACATGCAAGAAATCCTACACTTACTTAAGTTTGATATTAAAACCTATGATTGATACTCACAACCTGGTTTCCCAGCTCGATTGAGAGAGATGTCCAAGGACTCAACTTGACAGAAAGGGTGTTCAGGAAGGAGTTTATTAACTTTAGCGATATATCTAAACTTATGAAAATAACTTAAGCTAACTAGCTAGGAAGGGAAATAAATTCCATGGTCTGTGGTATTCTTCTTGAGAAAAGACTAGCTGAAGAGCTAGGAGCTGAAAACTGAGAGCAAAAGAGCAGAAGAGCTCAAAAGCCAAAAAGCTAAAAACTGCCCCAGCAACCAGGAGTGCCTCTGGGAAAAGACCCAGGGCTCAGGTGCCAGGCTCGGGGCTCAAGTGCCATAAACACACCACCACGGCAGACCTGGGGCTGTGGCACTGGGACTTGGGGCTCAAGCCCCATAAGCCCAGCACCAGCAACACCACTGCTAGCAATAAAGTTTGAGGTTGTATATCCTTCTCAACCCAGAGCAAGCTAGATCCACCTCTATTACCCAAATATGGGGACATTACCCCAGAAACTGTAGGGGTACATCTACGTCATTGGTCAAGGGGTTTGGGCATATGATTGATGCATGTCCACCCTTTAGAATGTTTCATTATTATTTCTGAATATCTTTGTGGGTTTTGTGGTGTTTTACCAAATGTCAAAAGGGTCCGAACTGGAAAGTCTCGAGTTGCTTTCTGTCTGTTGACCTAGATATCGTGATCAAAGTATAGGCTCTTGGATCTATGCATCGCTGAACACTGATGAACAAACAGACCCACCTGTCTAATTTCAATCTAATATTATTTTAATTTTCCAAGTTCTATGCCTTTAGGTGTTCATACAAGCTGTATAATTTCACAGGCTTGTCAGGTACCTTGCATTTCCATCTCTCCATACAAAATTTATGCTAATTTATGAGCTTATGCTAAGTACAAAAGCCTCTATAATGCTAACAGCAGGATTTCTTAAACCTATAAAGAAAGATATATATGTGATCTATAGGGTTGATATATGCATGCAAGTTAAGTCAAAAGCTACAAGCCAAAGAGCTAGTTCTGCCTTTAGACTCATTGTGGACTGAGGTGATGCATAACTGCACTGCCCCGTGGGAAAACCAGAGGCATTCTAATTCAAAAAAGCAGAACAACTCCCAGAGCACGCTTGCACTCAGAAAGAGTCCCTAGAAAAGAGGCCAGCATAGACAGACAACCTCACTGGTTGGCAAGTAGTGAGACGGGTTCATGGTTCCCACCTACTTGTCATTCCCACACAGGCTTTCTAGATATAATGCATCCCCCCATAATAGTGTGGGACTAGTCCATGGACTTCCATGGATTAGTGTATAAAATGCATGAGTTCTAGGTCTGTCGACTACTGACACAGTTCAAAATAAAGAGCGGAGGGTGCTTCTTATGCACTCCACCTCTCCACTGCAAAGCAGTGCAGGGCTAGCACAATGGAGCGTCTAGGAAGTCTGGGTCCTTCCTAAGGTGAATCTTGATTTCTGCAAATGTTTTCATGAGTCTTGAGTCTTGACCAAATGGTTTACTGAAACACATTTTAGCTAATGAATTGTTTGAAAACTGGCAGCCTTGACTATTTGTTCCTTCTTATCTGTGGCATGTGATCGGTCACCTTCATCACACTGTTTTCTTTCTGCACAACAATTAGATTACTGCAGTTCTTTAAATAGTGAATAATAAATGATGCCTAATGCACTTTCAATAGGAAGTCTTGGCTCAGGCAATGCAAACTTCCTCACAGCTGCATCAGCAGTTGTCCAAATAATTTTGAACAACAAATCGTGACCTGAGAAATAAAAGCAGAGAACTCAACATGTTCATTCACAAAAGTATTTGTAAATCACTATTCAAACAGATCTATTCAACATTCTGTTTTTTGTCACACACAGTTGGTTTCAATTTTTAATAATTAAATTGGTCTAAAATGAAAATCATAATAATGGATTTGATGTGCATTATTATTAGTTTAGCTTTATTGAAAATACAGTAATTTGAACTTAATTACTTGCTTTCATGCTTTAAAATACAAGTACAAGACTATGCCAATATTTAATTCCTGTTGGGAGTGCAGGTATGTTAATTATTTCTTGAGATTTTGATTCATATCCACTATTATGCTTAAATTAATAAGGATGGAATTTACCCTTTCTCCCACAAAACCAGGGCAAATGGATTAGTTTTAGGGAACTGAGCAGCAGCTGATGGAAAAAATGCATTTTGCCAACCTGCAGGGTGATCATGGGGTTGCAATATATCTCCTCTGTGCCCTGCAGGTAGAGGCTTGCGATAAATAGCTTTACAAGAGTACAAAAGCACATTATTTATTATTTGCTGTTTGCCATTCCCCAGTCTTTATTCTCTTGTCCCATCTCCTTCAACGAATCAGCAAGAGAAAGATACAGCAGGTGACCAGTCATAGTCCACAACAACAAATTGTAAAACCACATAGGAAGACCCATAGTCTGAAAATGATTGATCCAGATTTTCTGGTGAATATTTATTAATACTGAACACATCCACAGCTAATGAGACTAGTTCATGGCAAATTCTCTCAAGCTGCATGATTTTATTAATATATGTATGGTTGAATATTTTCTCAATAAAAATATACATTAAAAATGTCAGCTATATAGAAGTCTTACAAATCCACCATTTTTCTGTCCACAGCCTACCTCTCTTTGCAGAAGATCATAGACCTCAGCTGCATTCCTCAAGGATTTACAGGGCACAAGAGAAGCAGAAATCAGCTCAAAAGGAATATGTGTATTCAGATATATATTGAGGCTTTTCCAGCTTTTCAGATATCTCGCTCAAATTAATCTTCTTGAAGGCACTGGAAGTATTTGCAATACCACTTTAATGATTTCTTCACTTCATCACTTTTTCAGCACATCCATTATTTTCTCTTGATGGGAATAACTGCAATGTAACCAGAGATGAAAAGGATATTGAGTCAAAATACTGAAGGGAACCCACAAAATCAGGCAAAAAATGCAGGTTATTTGAGAAGATTTACCACTTTGGTAAATATTATGAACCTAGGCCATAGCCTAGATTCTTATCTCAATTACTATAGTAGTTATTCTAGAATAACTCCATTGACTTCAATGGAGTTACTTCAGCCAACTTCAATGACGTTCAGTTAAAAGATTTCCATTGACTTCTGTGTATTTTGGATCATTCTGTTATACCAGGATAAAAATTTGGCCTAATAAATGCAATGCATTTGTCAGCATTGCATTATAAAATTATTTATACTAGGTTGTCTAATATCTCTCACAATATGATAGTTACTATATTTCTCTATATTCTTCTATATTTACTATATTTCTCTTTTGTTTACTTGTGTGTTTATGTTCTATTCCAATTTTAATCAGATATACACACACTCATGAATGCTGCTCAACCATTCTGCTAGCTGTCCTTAGTTTCTAATAACATTGGTGAAACATAAGCAAGCGAAGCAATGCTACAAGTAATGCATGAAGACAGATACAAAAAGAAACCAATGCTTGGACATCAGAAGATGCTGTGACCAAAACTGATGCATGTTGCTTGTAGTCTGAAGTGGCCCTTGGGGAATTCCAAAACATTGTCCCTTAAAACACTGCATTCAACTCTGAGAAATATTGAGCTGGACTAATGAAACCCCCAACATGCCCTGTAGGTCTGCATTTTGCTCTTCAAATCCAAAAGCATCAAAGAAAGATAGAACTACTTCCACCCCTTTTACAAATAAAATGGTGCTGTAACCTGATGGAGCATAACCGATAACTGTACTGCAAGAGTGGGTCTCAGATACCATTGAAATTAAATCTACAGTTTCTACTTCCCAGACGATCGTGACTTGGATTCAGAGTGTAGTGCAAGCTCTATCCAGACAGATGGGTGATGCAAAACATAGACCTTCTGAAGTGGAAGATGATTTCAAAGAGCACAAATTGCAGGTTATGAAGAATTGTGATAGTAACAAGATTAAGCTAATTGACCTAGAAAGCCACACATGACAATGAAGCAACAAGACTGTGTGTATCCCTGAAGAAATGGAGAACGGTAAACCCTCTGAATTTGTCCCTAACCTGTTAAGTTGTTGGATCAGCCAGTGGATTTTTGTTCTGCTACAAAACAGGCTTACAATGGCCTTTGCCCCCAAACAGGTCTATGAGGTTGGCCTACAGTGTTGATAGGTAAATTCTTGAAGTTTACCACTAAGGAGCTTATACTGTAGAAATCCAAAAGGAAGAAAAAGGAGCTGTCATGCACAGAACCAGCAATTAAAATACTGCTCTTTCAAAATGATGCCTGTGATGTGGTTACAAGGAGGGCAGCTTTTAACTAAGCAAAACAATTGGCCAGGAAGATGGACCTGAGGTATGTTGTTAAATACCTAACAACTCTCCATATTAAGAATGATGAGAAGAAAGAATCAATCTGTTCCCCTCAGGAGGCAATAAATAACTCAACAATCTTCGGGCGCCTTCCTCTCAAAAGGAGACTTCTGTGGAAAGATTTGACTGTATGGACTTTATGTATTAAACTCTGAGATTTGATACGAGTCCTCTGAACAAGCTGATGAGATATGCCAATAGCAATTATTAATATGTTTGTTATATCAGTATTTCAACTTGTGTGATTCTGGGGAACACTCCAGTCAGGATGTCTACAGCTATTGTCTCCTTAATGGACCATTAAGGGAACCACAGGTACATGGCCCTAGGGAGAAACCTGCCCAATGAGTCATGAAGAGTGGCCATGTGACAACACTGATCTCCATTTTGTTTCTGAAAAATTCCATACAGCATGGGGAAGGCCAGAGTTGATAAAAGGGGCAGCAGCATTGCCTCCATTTTGTTTTCAGTCATCTTTTGTCTTCAGAGAATGCTTACCTCTGGATCTATTCATTTGCAGCTGTGAACTCTGAATAAAGGACTAGATCAGGTACAGGGTATAGACCAGAGGAACTAATACACGCTTGCAAATTCCAGATTCTACCATGGACTTGATTCACATGGCCTTTCAATCATTGTGTGTATGTGATTTGCTTTGACTCTTAAACATTTCTCTCTTTTTTCTTTTCTTTTTATAATAAACCTTTAGTTTTACTTACTAAAAGATTGGCTGGCAGTGTGGTATTTGGGTAAGAGCCAAAGCTGTATTGTTCTGTGTAATGTGGCTGGCCCTTTGGAGTCAAGAGAACCATTTTGATAAAGAGCTTGGATCTTTAAGTAACTTAACTCTTTACTAGACCCAGTGGCTGTTTGGGAACCAGTGGCTGAAATGCAGTAAAGGGGGCTGTGTATATTTTGTTGTGGCTTCTTGATAACCAGTGTGAGGAATTAGAAGGATTGATTGTGACTGGTTGGGGGATATTTATCTTTAGGTAACCCACCAATGCCGGGAGAATCTTCTCTCCTTTTTGCAGCCTGCCCAGATATTTGAGTTTTCACGTGGTTACTCCAGGAGGCCTGGGTCACAGGTTTCTCACTTACATAATGTAAGGGGACTGATAGCCCCTTACTGAGAGTGAATGGGCCTTTTGATTGGCCACTCCCGCCTGGAAGCAGGGCTCTGAAACAGACAGCCCCAGGGCCAGTGGGAGAGGCCAGTGTCCCAGGATGGCCAGAGTTGCCTGAAGCTGGGGCAGGAGGCCAGAGAAGGAGCCCAAGGTGCTGAGCTCATCTGTGCAGCCCCACAGCAGGAGGGCCAGAGGAGCCCCACTGAACCCGAGCAGCAGCTGGGAGCCGGAGTTGCAGCCATCTGGAGCTGGGTGTGGTGAGCAGCTGGGGAGCAGTGAAGGGGGGCTGACGCTGGGAAGAAGGGCCCTGCCCCTGGAGCTTGGGGACGTGTGGCCACAGCCGGAGCCTGCATCTGGCCCCCTGGATCATCCAGTCATAGCCAGGCCTGGGCAGAGGGCTCGCAACGTGGAGGACAGACTGTGAGGCTGTTCCTCAGGCCCCAGAGACTCTGTTTGTAGTGCTCCCACACCAGGCGGCAGCACTGGGGGTTTACTGTTCACCTTTTTCCACTTTTTTCTATTTTCTTATTGGGTTATTCTTTTTATTTCTGTATGCTTAAATAAATTGTATATAGTGTATATAGTAACTGGTGGGCCAGAAGAGTGGTCAGTGTGGTCAGCACCCTAGCCCTGTCCTGAGAGACCATGATAAGAGTGGGAGTTGAGCCCCCAGAAATCCTGGGGCCCAGCCTTGTCGGGGTTACGGAGACTCCTCCAAACAGGAGATTGGGAGGGGAGCCTTTGAGGTCAGGCAGGCCTTGGGGTAAAGGAAGTGGGAGCAGGGACTCAGATCCTTTTGCTACCCACCTTCACCGGGGTGGTATACAAAGTCTGGGAAGTTCCCCACAAGAGCGGGTCCATTCCCCTGCTTACAATAAGTTTCCAGCAGCTGTTCTGTTTCAGCCCAAGAGGATCCAGCATTTGTAGGTTCAAGAGATGCTGTTCCCATATGTCCCCTAAATGATGGATAACTTAAATGTCTTTTTTGCTCACCTGATATTATTTCAAGTCCATTGTTTCTGCCTCAAGACCACATTCTGTCTGCCAGGCTGATTGCTGAACTGTCTTCTTCCCCATATATCTAGCTTGATGGCTTCGTTTACCTTATATGTAAATATACTCCCATTGTTCTCTGCTTATAACCATGCTGGTCAGACAAATACACATTACTTTGTCTAGGGTGGGCTGGTTCTGTGCTGTGCCTCCCAAACATGTTTAAACAGTATATTTCCAGCACCTATCTATAACTCATTGTGCACAACTTATACATACATCACACAACAATGTTTTGGGACCTGTGTATCACTCGATTATATATGATGTCTTATATGGCACCTTTGGGACATATGTACAATGACAAGACCATGCTGGGGCCCTGAGTCTGACAGGCCTTATGTGAATTATATTATGGGGGCACTCTGCCAGATGGTACTGAAAGATGCACAGGGTCACATTTTTCACAGTGAGACACCTTCCTAAAGAAAGCTGAAACCAAGAGAAAGCCACTGGGTTTGGGGTTTTATTGCAGAGCTGAAACTTGAGCCCATTTTGCTGAGATTCAACAAGTTTTGCAGGCCTGGTAGATGTAGGTGAAGCTGTGCCCTATTTCAAGTGAACCAAAGCCGAATTTAAGGTGAACCTGGGCTGAGTCTGACAGGGTATGATTTGTGTTCTCTAAGTGTACAAACTGAGACACGAACAGGCCTAATGTCCCAGCTGTTCTCAGCTGTTTGGAAAAAAGCAAGATGAGAGAAGCAGCCTTTGAGTTATCTTGGATCTGAACCATAAAGGGCTATATAGAGCAAGATGTTGAGTGGCACTTGGAAAGGCACTGGATGCTAGAACAACATTTGGAACACAGGTAAAATAGGATGCATACATAAAACATCACCAGGAGGCAGGTGATGCCAGGAGGCAGCTGCATCTGGGTGGCTTTAATGGACATTTCTGTTTTACCCCTGAGAAAGAAGAGCAATCTATTTGTGAAAACAGAATGGAATTAATCAGTATTTTCTGATGCCTTCCATTGCTGCAGATAGAGTCTTAAAACCTTCCTTTAAATTAAACTTACATTAGATCTGGCAGCTGCCTCTTAAGACTCAGGAAATTCTGGCTTTCATTATCAAAGAGTTGGAAAGCCACCTCTCTGGCACTGTTTCATGCTCTCTCTTCCTTTTCATACTCCCTGAACATTAGTGACTTCCTGACAACGTACAAGCTGGGCACAAAACAGTTTGAACAAATTTGTCCCACCAAGAACATTGTCCAAATAATTGTATTCTCAGAAAAGAAATAGAAAGAAAAACTTTTACATTACAGCATTGTTTGTTAACCCATCAGTTGTGTGTGTGATTTAGCCTGTAGTGATTTCATTGTGGGTATTTTTAATAACGGGTTGTATGAGTATACAGAATGACCAAGAAAAAGAAATCTTCAGCTGAGTTCACCATGTGGTTTGCCAACCATACAGTTTGCATTTTAAAATAAGCTTTGGGTGCATTGTAATTTTAAAAGTAATACTCCTTGGCTTTCTGAGGTATTTTGGCAAGTAGGATAATGCAAGGATATGAGGAAGTGTTTTTCCTAATGTAACAGAACATACATATGGCAAGAAGAGTTTGATGCTTCCCATTATGTAAGGAAAACTTACAGTGGGGGGACCAAGAACAAGATTTTCAAACATGACTATCAATTTCAGGTGCCTGGCTTAAGATGCCTTCAGAGGGCCTGATTTTTTGAAGGGTCGGAGGTCAGCACTTTATGAAAACCAGGCTCCTTTGAAGTTGTCTGCAGTTGGGAACCCCCAAAACAGGAGCTTCATAAATGACTCCTGCGGTAAGCTGGGGGTATCTCTCTGCAGTTTATTAATTCTGGTTAATATTGCAAAGATGCATTCTGAAAATTTGCTGTGTCATGAGAGTAGATCCACCATTGCTAACAGCTCCTGTAGCACCTATGTAGCAGACAGATACAATAAGGAGGCGGCGTCAGGACATAATGCCCCTGTTTAGCTGCAAACATTTGGGGAAATGAGTGTATTGCTTCCAATTTTAGATGACTCTAGGAAGAGAGGGCAGAAGTTAGAAGCAGTGGAAATTTACCAGGATGAAAACAAAGAGGTCAGGTGACCAGGATAGATTTAACATAAAGAAAGACACAGGAACGGGAGCCAGATATGTAGAGGCAATGTATGACAGAAGAGTGAACAGGGTCACAAAAACTGGGTATGGAGCTCCCAGTGGAATGGTCGCCCAGCATGTACCAGTCTCATACGGTTGCCTACTTCCCTGATTACAGATAGCCCAAAGACTCTGGATAACCCAAGGGACTCATACCCCAGCCAAATGAATCTCCTGCAGTGGTGAAGAAACTAAGGCAGCGACACGTGTTTAGTGTTTATTATTTGTATGATCCATATTCGCCTGGACTTTACGTGATAAAGTATAAAAAGAGCAATAATGTGTTAGGCTCTGAGCCAAATCTCCCTGTATTGTCACTGTTCCACAACTACTGTGTGTCCCTGAAAGCATTAAACTGTAAAGCAGAAGCTTCACATCTTTGGGATGGAGTTCAATGAGAGGGAAGTATTTAAGTACCCAGGAATCTGAAGGGTCACAGCGCTGTGGCCAGAAGGACTAGGCAACTGGACAGTGGGTTCCCAGCCTCAGAGGGGGTGCCAGATAGGAGGACTGTGCCTTAGGACTCTGAGATTGGGCAGTGATTGGACTCCATCCATGCTCTAGAACAGGCATGGCCAAAGTGTGGCTTGGGAGCCACATGTGGCTCTTGAATGAAAAAGTGTGGCTCCCGGAAGAAAGTCAGCAAATCAGTTTAGTAGGTAAAAGTATATGGATATATGCCTCAGTGTGGCTCTAGAAGGTTTAATAATTAACTTGTGTGGCTCTTGAGTTGCATAAGTTTGGCCACCCCTGCTCTAGAAGCTTAACATACCACACAGGATGCAGAGTACAGACGTGTGGATTTTCCTTAGAGCAATCCTAATCCTAGTTGGTGGCCAGGAAGGGACTCTCAGTCGGATTCATGAGAACTAGTCTCTTCAGAAAACCTTCCTCCAAAATGCTCATTTTCACAACAATGGTCAATGGATACTTGGAGGCCACAATTGTTCGTATACTGAAGTCAACAGTAAAACTTATCTTGAGCTCTGTGCCTTTCCTTGACTCAATTAACTCCTTCAACAAACATTTGTCCCAACTAGATCTATCTCCCTTTCCAAAGCCCTTCATTTTTGCCTCATTGTGACTTTCAGTACCACTCCCCACTTCTCTGGGATAAATGCTGCCTCTCACTCAAGCATGGGCTTTCACTGATGAAAACGGAAGTCATGCTTATGCATCTCAGGGAAGCATTTGTCCTGCTGCACTCAAAAAAAAGCCATCAGCTGGGATGTGCCCAAGGTAATCTGCTGAGGGAGTGGATCAGCCACCCAGTATGATCATCTCATCAGCCCCAACACTGCTATACTAATGACGTTGTGTAGTTGGTGTAGTATCACTTGTAACCCAGCTCACCCGTTGTTACAGCAATGAAGTTAGAGCATTTGAGTGTTAGCTCAGCCAGTTTGAGCTGGTTCTTAGAGTTTCCTATAAAGCCATTCACAAGCATGGATTCCTCTGTGCCTGTGTCCTTCTGATATCTTCTTAGATATAAACTATTCCAAAGATTCAACATAACAAAAAAGACTAACTCCATGTGGTTCATTGTGGTTAATTTGCCTATATCAGAACAGAAATGTGATAACAGACACAATGTGGGGAAGACTGCCAGTAGAAGAACAAGACTGATGGCAGACAGAGCACTAGGACTCCAAGGACTGTATTGAGCTGCTCACCCAGCTTGACAATAGGCTGTGCGCACTCATTTAGAACAGCAACTTCCTTGCTGGTCCCCCTACTAGTTGCCCAATAAAAAACAAGTCTCAGAGATGGTCATAATTCTGTGGGGACATTTACAGATTCAGAGTGAAAGCCTGGTTCCACTGGAGGCGGTGACAAAACTCTCATGGACTTCAGTGGGGCCAGGGTTTCTCTCTTGTTTGTTACAGAAAAGTCTTGAAACCCAGGTGAGACTTAGGCTGTGTCTACACTTAAAAGGTTACAATGTAGACACTTACTACAGCAACAAGAGGGTTCTCCTCTTGCTCTAATAGAGCCACTTCTGTGGGAAGCAGTAGCTAGTTTGATGGAAGTATTCTTCTTTCAACCTAGTATTGTCTACATGGGTACCTACACTGGCTTAACTACGTTGCTCAGTGATGGGATATAAGGAACCCTCTTATTCCCCTCTGTAGGCTATCTACATCCAGGGTCACAATGCAGTGGGGTGAGCAACTTCTCCAAGGCTGTTCTTCTCCCTTCTGGGCAACTAAGCAGTAAGTAAATGAAACCTTGACACCACACACCCCTGTACAACAGCCAAGCAGTTAAGTCAGCACAGAGAAGGTAGTGAACTACACCGACTAATGGGCAGCACAGATTATTTTCTACATGGAACAGGAGAAGCAGGAACTGAGTTGGGTCTCTCGCTGTTCTGCCTCTGGAGCAGCACAAGAGGCCCATCCAGCCCTGTGACTACTGAGACAAAAAGAGATGATTATTCATGCGCTGTCTTCTTTTTGCTAAGACTGTAATGGAAGGTGAAAGTGTATTAAACTGTTTGGGCCATAGGTGGTATTGTGTGTAAAATACCTTATTAAAACAAACCTCACCTAAAACTGGCAAAGCATTCAAGAATCTTATGATAAATATGTTTGGTTTGTATAAGCAGCTCTGTGACCAGT
Source organism: Podocnemis expansa (assembly GCA_007922195.1). Lineage (NCBI taxonomy): Eukaryota > Metazoa > Chordata > Testudines > Podocnemididae > Podocnemis > Podocnemis expansa. Next base: position 15,744,915 of record ML681964.1, on the reverse strand, counting down.
CCATATGTGATACAGAAGAATGTGATGTGGTGTCAGGAGTAAACTAAGAACAGAAACAGAAGAAACAACAAAGGTTGCAGGACTTCATCAACATGATGATCTTTGATGCCCCAGAGAACTTCAACTTTGACAGACCCTCAAAATGGACACACTATATGAAATATTCTGAAAGACTTCAAATTGCAAGCTCCACAAAGAAACTGGAGATATGCAGATATCTTGTTTAATTTATGTCATGGGGAAAGTGGCAGAGCACATCTTTTAAGTCCTTAGACTTTACTGAGATCACTAAGATGATTATGAAACAGTTGTGGCTATGTTTGGTGCATACTTTCTACCTCAAAGAAATGTGGTTTATGAAGGAGCACATTTCCATCAGAGAATTCGAGAACCAGTGGGAGAGGGGGTGGTGGAATTTTAAATGTTTTATAAAAGCTCTGCGTGGATGGCTGAAAACTGACTTTTGAGAAACGAAAACATGAAAATATCAGAGGCAGGCTGGTTATTGGGTTAGCAGATAAGTCTTTTACAGTAGCTATGACTGGTGATTTAACCTTAACCACAGCTATACAGCTAGCAAAGCAGACAAATTAGTCAAACTACACAACAAAAGGAAGGAGTCATTTGAAACACCAGGCACTAGCTTATAAGCTATTAACAGACACCTGAGAGTTAAAAGTCATCGTAATAGAATCCCTGAAGCAAGAAGATAACATCCAGGTTAAGGACAAATTCCAGTCTACATGCACAAGATGTGGTAGAAGTCACATCCCAGGAGATGATGTATGTCAGGCCAGAGGCACACATGTAATACATGCATGAAATATGGACATTTTGCAGCTGTTCACCACACCAAAGCTATCAGGGAGTTGATTCTTGTTGCAGACAATCGAGAGCTATTGTTTCTGGGATTTATCAGTCGTGATGACATAGAGCCTGCCTAGAAAGTGAAACTGAATATTCATAGCAAGACTATTGACTTTAAACCTGAGTCAGGGGCCAACACCACTGTCATCTCAACAGGGACTAATAATTACCTTAAACCCCTACCAGAGTTGAAGGCACCTGGCACAGCTCTAACTAGCTCTGGAGGAAACTGAACTGCATGCAGCAGTTCACTACAGAAAGAACTTGCAAAGACAAAAGACATATATTCACAGTGCATGTGATCAACGTATCACAGATGCAGGGCCAGATCAACACAGGGGCTATGGGGGACAAAGGCCCAGGCCCTGGCCTAAAGGGGGGCCCGAGCTCCAGTCCCTATGGTCCCTGCATGATCCAGCCCCCACCTCTTCCCCAGTGCCAGTAGGGTGCCTCCCAGCACCTCACCAAGTCCTGCCAGCGCTGGTGGGGGCAGGGCCTTGGAGCAAGAGGCCAAGCTCTTTGGCAGTCCTGCCCCACCTCTGGGCTGGCTGGTGCACCCCAGCACTGTTCATTCCTTTCCAGGAGTGGGGCAAGCTGGCATGCAGTGTGGCCTCCAGCACAGCCTTCCAAGGCCTAGGGCCCCCAGCACCAGCCAGCCCACAGGCCACCATGGTGGAAGGTCATAGAGGAACTGGGGCCCGAAGGGCCCAGGCAACAGGCCAGAGGTGGACCCATAATGGTGGCCAACCCAGAGACCCAAGGCCACTTAATACATCCCTGCACAGAAGACTTCTCTGTGACAGCCATGATGGTACTGTTGAGAAAGGTGGAGGAACTCAATGGAGTATTTTATGATATTGGATTTTTGAAAGATCTAATGCAAATAACCATAAAAAGCAATGCTGAACCATACAGTGCGCTTATACCTTCCAAGAAGCCTAGCCTGTTACTTCATAAAACAGAAACTAAGTGAGAAAGAATGGAGGGAACTGGCATAATTGAGAAAATCTCTGAGCCAACAGCACAGTGTGCCCCAATAGTACCAGTTTTAAAGAAAAATGAGAAAATACAAATCTGTATGTATCTTAAAAGACTTAAAAAAAAGAAGCTGTGAGTGAAAAATATATCCTCCCAACACTGGATGAGTTCTTCCCCAAAGTGAAAGGAGCTACAGTATTCTCCAAGTTGGATGTTTCAAGTGGATTCTGACATTTGTTTAGCCAAAGAAAACATTAAACTGACTTCCTTTGTCACAACCTTTGGGAGACTTTGCTTTCAAAAATTACCTTTTGGGATTGTCAGTGAACCTGAAATTTTCCAAAGGAAGATGGCAGAAGTGTTAATGAACACAAATGGAGTTGTAGTTTTCATTCATTATATTCTGATATATGTATCAGGAGGAAAGGGGTACACTTTACTGAGGCCTGGCCCAGGCTGCAACCCCCTGAAGTGGGGCTATCTGGCATGCAGTGCTGCCTCTGGTGTTACAGGTTTGTACTGGGCACGAAAAATTGTGCTGCAGACCTCATATGGATCTTTAATGGAAGAACACAACAAAACCCTCAATGAAGTCCTAAACTGAATCAGTCAGTCTGGACCATAGCTAACCAAGGAAAAAACATATTTTCTGCTTACCCCAGATTGAGTTTTTGGAACAGAAAATAAACAAATGTGGAATCAATCTTAGCCCTGAGAAAATAAAAGCAATTTAAGAATTGAATACCCCAATTAATGTAACAGAACTGAGATGCATGGTGGGGAAATAAATTTGTTTGGTTCGTATCTTGAAGACCTTTCTACAGTTAAAAAACTACTGAATGAACTGTTAAAGTACAACACATCTTGAATACAGGGATCAAATCAAGAAGCTGCCTCCAAAAAAGTAAAGGAAATTATCTCAACTAATCCCATTTTCAGTGCTGTGATCTGAGCAAGCCCACAATAGTCAGTGATGATGCAAACAGCTATGACCTAGATAGCGTACTGTTGCAGTAACATGGCTTCGATTGGAAGCCAGTTGCATTCTGCTCTTGTGTAGTCACAGAAGCAGAAAAATTATATGCACAGATCTTTTACAGATTTCTGTGTGGACTGGATTCATTTACACTGATAAAAGAGATCATATGCCACTTTCATCTATAGAAAAGACCTGGATCAAGCACTACTGAGATGCCAGCATCTGTTGCTAAAGTTAATGTGATTGTAACCCCAATTGTTAAATATGTTCCAGGGAAAAATCTGGTAGTAGTAGACACATTGTCTTGGAGCATGGTGTCACACTTAACTACAAGTAAACTTGAAGATGATATAAATGTGCATCTAGTGCTATATAGGTACATGCAAACCAAGGTTAGAAAAGAGACTGCTCTGGCTACCAAAAGCAGCCTTGCCAGATACACAGTTTCAGGAAGTTCTAAGTTACACTGAGGTGATTGGCTCAACTAACAACATTAGAGGAGAAATCCTAAACTTCACTCTTGAAGGCCATCAAGGATTAACTAAATGCCATGAACAGGCCAACCAATTGGTGTGGTGGCTGGCCATCAGCCAAGACATAAAAGTAGAAAATATAGGCATGGAAGCATTGCAGAACTAAGCAACCAACACAACACAAAGAACCCTTAAAAACAGCAACTCTATCAGACCAATCTTGCAAGAAAATAGCTGCAGATTTATACAAATTCAGAAGGCATCATTACCTGATCATCATGGACTATTTTTCTGTGTATTTAAAAATAATGTACTTGAAAGACATAACATGTTGCAGTGTTCTTAAGAAACCGAAATACACTTTTGCACAGAACAACTTGTAATGAACAATGGACCACAATTCACTGCAGCAGAAGATAAGTCATTTCAAACAAAATATGATTTAGATCATATTAATAGCAACCCATATTACCAACAAAAGAATGCAGAGGTTAAGAGAATTATACAGACAGCCAAGAAAACCCTACAGCAGGAAAATCCATTTCTTATTCTTCTGAGTTACAGATCAGCCCTAACAGCAGCTGCTGGATATAGTCCAGCACAACCCCTAACGAGTAGACAACTCAGAACTACTGTTCCTACTTTGGAAATGAATCTATCTCTGAAGTGGCCAGACATAAAGAGAGTAGCCAAGTCAGATAAAAAAGGTTAAAAGGGCTTATGAACCACTTCTTCAATTAACATCACTAGGGGGAACTGCCACATCTAGAACCTAGTGACCATGTTCAAGTCAAATTGGATGGGAAAAAAATTGACTTCCCCAACTCCCATAAAGAAAAAGAATGTGATTGAGACTGACAGTGGAGAGTTCAGCAGAAACATCAACATCTACAGTTTGTGTTGCTCAGAAAGAACAATCAACAGAGCAAATCCTATAAAGGACGGATGCAGAACAAGAAGAAAACAAGGATTCCAAATTGACCACAGCTAGTCAGTGCAACTAATGGAAAACCAGATGACCAAGTTGTTATGTGGTTGTGGTCATCTACTTAGAAAACTGGTATGAGAGACACTTAACAGACTGATCCCTGCTGTGCCTCAAAGATAGAGTAATAATGTAAATACTGTAAATGGGCAGACTGCAGAACTTAATGAGAGAGGTTGTATGGAATGCTATCCTATGTATAATGCTATACCAGGCATTGCTGTCTGTAAAATACCTTATTAAAACTAACCTCAGCGGACCTGGCAGAGCATTAAAGGATCCTACGATGCACACATCTGGTGTGTACAAGCAAGCTCTGTGACCAGTCCATATCTGGTACAGAAGAATATGATATGTAGTCCAGTTCTAGGTCCCCTTACTTGTACCAATGAATAGAAAGGATGTTTATTCATTAAACCAGCTCGATTTACTCAGTATCTCATAACTCTAACTGCTGTATTGGAAATCTTTACATCAACCAGATAGATAATGATGATGATGATTTAGTGCAGCACAGTATAGCCTGAATGATCACAAAAGTGCTTCTCAAACCAGATACATAAAACATCACTGCAAGGAAGCCATCTCTTTCACAGCAGACTGCATAACAGTGGGATGGATGGGAAGAGCATCCTTTGCAAATGACAGTAAGCAAGCATTGCTCTTACCAAAGTCGCCACAGAATCCGTGCAGAGCAGACAGGCCCATTTGTTTTCCACGGTCTCATCCAAAACTCTTCTCACAATAAATGGCATCTTACTCAGTTTAGCCACATTGGCTGGATGAAACTCTGATCTGACCTTGTTGGAATTCAAAAGGAGGGTGGAAAACCAATATCCTGTGGTAAAGCTTCAGCCTTATGCTTGACTTTTATTATAAATCATCAGTACTGAATCCCAGCAATACCGAGGTCCATGTTACATGATTCCTTGGCAAGACAGTGCTAGTGGCAGTTAATAAACAGAGTTGATATATACAGACTCAACAGTATTATAAACGTAATGCATCATCTGGTGTAGCTATAACATCAAAATTTTGAGTAGGTGAGATGCAAGACAGCTGCCATTCATCTAGAAAGGTGACTAGTGCCACAGATACAAATAAAGATGCCTGATATTCAAACACACTGTACACTGAGGCTATGTCTACATTGGCAAATTAGCCTGGACTAAGGAAGCTTAGTCTGGACTGATTTAGCCCACAGCTATACTAGGCTGTGCCTAGTTCGAAGTAAGAAATTTCTTAGTTTGAACTAGGCAAAGCTTAGTCCGAATTAGTAAGACCAGGCACAAGTCCAGACTTCCAAGCTTAGTTTGAACTAGCTAAGTGCAGGCAAGACCCAGACTAAGGCTTAGTTCAAACTACAGAAGTTCAAACTAAGCCATTACTTCAAACTAACTGCGTGTTCTAGTTCAAACTAAGCGTTAGTTCGAATGAGAACGTGCAGCTAGTTTGAACTGAAAAGTCCACAGTCAGTTCAAACTAGCCTGAGGTTAGTTTGGACTAACCTCGGACTTCTTTAGTTCAGACTAGCAAGTCCAAACTAAAATTGGAGATGTAGACATAGCCTGAGTGTTTAAAGCTCAGGAGAGAAGACTCATGGATGAAAATTATTTCCTTACATCATCTCAGAAGAAAACAGGATTTGTGTGGGGAGCTATGTGGGGATCGAATCCCATTGATCCGTGTGCAGGACAAGAAAACTGTAGACTCTGCTTGGCCAGTCTTCCAGCCCCTGAGATGGAATAGGGGCCTCCTTATGTTAAATTAGTGGCCCATGAGTCCACCTACTTGTGGATCCAGAGGCCATAGCCTGGCCCATTCCCCACACTTGTTTACTAAGCCCCTTGGAAGAGGGATGGAATCCAGCATGGCCACAAGCAAAGTTTTTGGAACCCCCTATATGCCTACTCCTCATTCCAGTTCCTGTGCAGTAAAGCTGTTGTCGTTCCACTTCATTGGTTACCATCTGCAGTTCTGGGTGAAATTTACCCTGCAAGTATCTTTTACACCTCTGAAGAAGTCCCAGTCTGGGCAAACTGCAGTTAACTAAATGATAGTTAGAGATATGGAATCATTTTGCTCTTCCAATGCGTATGTTTGATAGAACATAGTGCATTCAACTTTTTTCTGTAATTTTTGTGTGCAAATATTTGGCATATTATTAAAAAAATAAATTTACACTTTTGGAAAGCATGTGACAGGTTGACTGGTAGATCAGTTCACATCTCGTCAGGATGACAACCCTGCCTAATATACTTGGAAGGAAGGGAAACAAGTGAAAAACCATATCCACAATTCTCTAAGGGTAAGTCTACACTTACACTTTAAATCGAAATAATGATGATTAAATCAATTTAAAGTAGTGCATGGCCACACTAGCTTTTCTTAGATCAAACTAAGGACCTCCCTCAGTTCAAAATAAGAAAAGGTTATATTGAAATGGGAAAATCTGGTTTAAAATCGAAACAAGGGTTATTTCAATTTGACTAATTTGAAATAACCCAGTGTAGCCGCATTAAACCAAAATAACCGTTATTTTGATTTAACACAGTTTGCCCTTCTCCTTCCCAGGGTGCCTTCCTCTTTCTATATATTAGGCGTGGGCATGGCCTATCTTGGGAGCCATCTTGCCAAACCTCCCATGGTGCCTCTCTCTGAAATCAAACTGGCAAGTCCTGTCCATGGACATGCTAGTTTGATTTGGATTTCCAGTGTGGCCATGTTAAATTGACTTAATTTAATTTGATTTAATTATTTTTAATTTGATTTAATTAAATCAATTTAAGTTAAATCAATTTAACAATCTATGTGTAGACATAGCCTAACGGAGAGATGCACCATCAGAGCTGCTCTATATACCTAATGTATCTCCCATTAACTAACAGCATGTGAAAACCACCCAGTAAGGGCTGCAGTGACATTCATCAGTATGAGTTTTCACAAAAATGTATTTGCAGTAGAGGGATCTAGCTCGAACACTGAATGGCACATGGGCCCCTCAGAAATAATAACGTGTAATAATTAATGCTTGTGTCATAATTAGAGCAGGGTGAATGATTGATTTTTTGTTTTGTTTTGTTGGCAATTCTGAAAAATAAAAAAAATTCATTGCAAATCAACCTGAATATTTTTTTAAAATTTTCAGTGAATCAAAAAATGAGAGGGAATCACTTTCAGTCAAATGAAATAATATGCTTGACCTAAAATGAAACATTGCATTTTTATTTCAAGTGTTTTATTGTATTCTATTTCTTAAATTACAAAGCAAAAAGCCCTTTTGAATCAAAATGTCTTGTTTTCAATATGTAGAGACAAAACTATGTTAATTTTTTTCAGAATTTTTTTTTGCTGTTATTGTTATTTTTCAACCAAAACAATCTAGCAAATTCAAAATGAATTTGTGAAAAGTTTTGGTTAACCATAACCAGTTTATCACCAAAAAAATATTTTGGTGGAAAAATTTTGCCAGTTTTTGTCATAATCTATATGTACAAGGGAATAGAATGAAGCGAGCACAAGTGCCTTTGGGACTGATATTTTCTGACTTTTGAAGGCTTTTACTTCACAAACATAATGGCCTTTTAGCATACCTACACAGAGAGAAAGCAAGATTTTATTTTCAGCATAGTGCATTTTTCAAAGAAACAGAGAGGTTCAAATATCTACTGAGGTAGGGTAAATCAACAGAAGAATAGCCTGGAGGTCAGGGGGTTCTAGAATAGAGGATTAAAATGTCACAACTTGAGATTCCATGTGAGCCCTACACTGAAATCCCCTACCTGAAAAACTTTTTATTTGTTGTTAGATTCCTAACTCACCTTATTACAGATCTAAGCCCATTTTCTTTGTAGACCACTCTTTAAATGGTCATATTTAAATTGTCAAAAGATGTCAACAAGCGGTGAGAGCCAGCCACACACTAGCAGTAATTACCAGAAGGCGATAATCAGTGGGGTCTTTTCTTAACATTAGAGGATCACAGTTGATAGAGGAAACAAGTGCCCCAGTGGTTTAGACTGAAGCTGACATGGACAGCCAGCCTTGTTTTTGGCTGCTCACAAGCCACTAACCTATGCTTAGACCATTAATTATTCCTGTCTAAATGGCAGCAAGTGTTATGATCCACAAGCAGCCGAGGAAAAGGAGGTCACAGGCAAACACAGAGGTTCCATTTACAAAATCAGGAAGCGCATCCTTTCTCCCATGTGTGGCAGGACTATTGTTTGACTCCACTGTGGTTCCTTTTATAAACAGCTACCAAAGCACAACGACCCCATCTCCTGCTAAATGTAATGCTTTGATACATTTGACATGTTTTTTCCACTCTTAAGATTAAATTTACATGGCACAGTGATCTTACTAATTGTATAGATGGGAAAAAAGATACTCTCACATTCTACCACAGCCACATTGCCTGGATCTTCACTTGATCTGTTACTCCAAACCATGGGAAGAACCTGCAGCTATTTGCAATGGACTTTACTCATGTGAGTGGTACCACATTGCTGCAGTGACACTACTTGTGGGAGCAAAGTGATACGCAAAAGTATTTGCAGGATTGGGCCCTATAGATTTAGAGACTGATTCACGTTAACGCTAATGTTCTCCTGTTACATTGCCCTGGTATTTACATTTATACCCAGTTAAGAAGGAAGTAAAGCAACAAGAATCCAGCTTGTTATCCATTTTAAAATACCACATTGTATTACTTTTCCTTTATACTTCCTTGCTCAAAAGGAAGTATTTTAAATTAATTTCTGTTTTTCAAAAGTCATTGAGGGGGTACGCTAAAGAGAAAGAATATATACAAAAATAAGTACTGGCAACTCTTAGCCCAATGCTGCCCCTGTTAAAGGCTCACCATTGACTTAATGGAGAAGAGAATCAGGAGTTTGCAGAGTAGTTGCCATGTGAAGGGAAAGTCCATCTACATATTGATTTAATAAGCACAGCCCCAAGTGGTATTTTGCTTGCAAAAGGATCGCTCTGCTCCCACTCCTCCCTCTGAGGAACTGAGCAGCAGCACTCAGCCAGAGAGTTCAAAAATACACAGAAAAGTCCCTGCCAAGGAGCCATTTCCTTCTGTAAATTGCCTTTGTGGAAGAGGATTTTTTTTCTTCTCCCAAAGGTAGATAAAATATGGAGAGGCCACTTGCAACATCTGCTCCAGATTGGTGTTTGCCTTACAAATCCACTGATTTTTTTTCAAGATACACATACAGTTCTTTTAAGACACATGCAGTTCTTATAGGTTAATCAGGCCATATTTTCATGATACATACTCATCGGATTCTGTATGGCTTGTATAATGTAGATGACATGAGGGCTTCCATATGCAAATCTACATTTAAAAAAAAAATCTAGATTTGTGCCAAGCACCATTGTACCAAAGTTCACAGAATGTAAGGCCTGTTCAGTGGCAGAAGAAACAACATAATTACATGTCTGAATGTACTTCCAGTGAACAAACCTCAACAGTGAATCTTTCAGGAGATAGAGAAATAAAAAATGAAAAGTGTCTATTGGGTGGTTGTTTTTAAAGACCTCCAACTCCTCATTTCCTCTAATATTGAGTGACAAACTTAAACTTTACAGAGGTATTTTCAATTTTGTCCACATCCAAATGGCCCCAGGAACCTTTTCAATCTAACCGGGAACCTGCTTCCCATTTGGCAACTGATCATGATCCCCTCATGCCTGTCTGTAAACCTCTGACTTAAAGAACCAGGTTCTCAGTGGGCTTCTGAAAGTGATCCAGCGATGTTTGTGGATATGTTGAGGAAAACGTGGCAAGTTTGCAAGTTCAAAGAGTCTAGTGAACACAATTAAGTAGGGGGGGTTTGAGAGAAATCCACTCTGCCACCATCAAATCTGAGTGACTTGACTAGATGGGGGATGGAGGGCAGAGGGGTTGTAGAGATGATGTCGGACATCCCTTATATGAGTCCAGCTAGCAGGGCTGCTGGGCAATTTTCTCTCATCTCAGTTGCATGGGGTGTTAGAAGCACTCAGTTCATATTGTTCTTAATATTATTGCAATGCCTCGAAGCCCCAGTTGAGATAGGAGTCCTACTGTGTTAGGCACTGTACACACAGTACAAGACAGACCCTCCCCCCCAAAACAAAAAATCTAAATAAGACCTGGCAGGCCAAAGGCAGAAGAAACAGACAGGACCAGATTATCACAGGAGCTAAAGGGGCTGCAGCCCTGGGCCCCGGCCAAAAGGGGGACCCCAAACTCCAGCCCCTGAAAGCCCTGCTATAATCTGGCACACACTCCCCAGCCCTCTCGGTATTCCTGCCCGGATGCATTGGGGAGTGGGGGGGTGCCTGGAGCCAGAGGCCAGGCTCTGTGCTCCCGCCCTGACCCTGGGCCAGCTGGCTGGAGCCTGTTTGCTCTGCCCAGTGGGTAGCACCAGCTGATGCACCTCCACTCCAGCACAGCTTTTCAGGGCCTATGGCTCTGGGGGGCTGCATCAGGGACCACTTTGCCACATGCCTGTTGGCCCCCCCATCTGGGAAGACTGGCCACAGCGGGCCTGAGGCAGGAGCACCAGCTTACCCCATCCCTCCCACCCCACCCCCCAGTGACAGGGGGACAGGGATCCAGCCCCCACAAAGAAAGGTAGGGCCCCAGGCAGGGGGACTTTGTGGTATAGGCAGCCCAGGGGCCCCAGACTGGTTAACCCAACCCTGGAAACAGATGCAGGAGAGAGTTAAGTATTTTACTCTTGCCCAAGTACTTGGCAGATTTTTAATACTATGGTTGAAAGGATGTCAGATAAAGCTCATTATTGTATTTCTTTCTGTCAATGATATGTGACCTTCGTGGTATTAACAGGCCCAGTGTATATCCTGAAACACACGCTCTGCACCAGAACACAAGGAGTTCCGTCCTAGTAATTATACAGCTACTGCTCTGAAGGCCAAGTACTGTGGCTAAAGGAGAGCACCATGCTATCAGGATTACTCCAGTAAACCCATCATGATCAGCTTCATCCCCCTAAATCCTGCAGTCCTGACTCAGATAAGTAGGACAAGGTTTGCCTCAGTATTACCAAACATTTAAAGTCAGACTTTGCCTCGCTTACCCCATGGTAAAACCAAAAGGGCTACTCAGAGTAAGATCTTACTCAACTCTAGGAAAGGTGCAGGAGGATGAATCAGGACTTATATGGCTGGTAAAAGTACACAGTCTTTCACACAGTATGATTTAGTCACTGCCCCAAAGATCTTACAGTCAATCTCCCTGTTAAGTCATCCCAAGAGCACTATTGTATACTTTATCTACAGCTTTTGCCATGTCGTAGTGATTTCTTAATCAATGTTTAATCAACCGTACATGGTGTCAAACACCCAGAAAGTCACTGTCTTACTGCAGCAAGTGGGTACTTAAGTATCACTCAAGAGTCACTGAAGAAGTTGCAGGAAAAGTCCAAACAACAGAAGTACTTGATCAATTAGCATCCTGGATGAACCCACGTTGATTAGCAAACAAGAATGTCACTTCACAAATTCCCAAATCTGTTCACTGTAGAATATGAACTCTGCAGGGTCAACATTACATTAATCTGACAGTGGACTCCGGGCAAACCTGAAGAAGGCAGCATTTTAAATCAGTTCTCTAGTGCAGTGTTTCCCAACCAGGGTGCCACTGCATACAGCTGTGCCAGTGGGTCTGAGCAGGGGTGCCACAAAATTTTTTGAAAAACTCCTCAAAGCAGTCTGGATTGGCTCATTAGCTCATGAATATTCATGAGTTAATTTGAAACTTATATGGTGGTGTGCCTCAAATTAATTAAAAGTAGCAAGATGTGCCACAGCAGAGAAAATGTTGGGAACCACTGCTCTAGTGAACCTGTTGGGTTTGTGTTTCAGTTTTTGCTGTGGCCAATAGGGGGCTCTACCTAAGCTGCTGGGCTTTATATTTAGGGACTCTACTCCAGAACCCGTATGTGGACTTGCCCAGCTAGCTCATAAAAGAATGGCAAAGCATTCTTGAGCTATTGGATTATCTGAAAGGAAGGATAATCTTGTTGCTAAAGCATTGGAGCAGAGATTTAGGTTCAATTTCTGGCTCTGCCATGGACTTCCTGTGTGACCTTGGTAAAGTCACTTAGCTTCACTTAAGTCAACCTAAGGAGCTCCATGACCAAATTGTGCTTGTATTAGGTCAACTTAAGTACTTGCTTAAGTCAACTTAATAACACCATCTCCTAAGATTGACTTAAGAGTTAAATCGACCTAGGAGCCGAGGCCCCGCCCCAGTGTGCAATCCAGCTCTGGGGCCATGATCCAGACTCAGGGGCCCAATCTGGCTCCTGCTGCTGCTGGCAAGTGGCTGGGATCCTTATCTAGCCCCAAGCCTCTTGCCAGAGGCAGCAGGTAACTGGGAGCCCGATCTAGCCCCGAGCCGCCTGCCACAGGTGCCTCAAGGCTGGATCGGGCTCCCAGCCACTTGCCAGTGGTGGCAGGATCCAACTCCTACTCCCCTGCAGCAGGTGGCTCAGGGCCAGATCGGGGCCGTCAGGTGGGCCAGGAGCAGGGTCAGGGCCCAGGCCCAGGGTATGGCTACCCGTGTAGACATACCCTTAAGTCGACTTAACTGAGCCTCCCAGTGCAGACATAGCCTCAGTGCCTTAGGTCCCTCTCTGTAGAACAAGAGGAACAATATTTTGTGGGTAAGATCTTTGTCTCTTACGATGTGACTATATAGTGCCTTACTAGGGATGTCTGGGCACTACTGTACATGAAGGAATAATTATCAAAATGGAAAAAGTTGCCTGTCTACTCGATTGTAAATCACCGAAGTCTATGTCATAGGGTAGCTGGTCCTTGTGAGCAGGCCAGGCCTAGCTCCTCTGTGTCAAAGCAAGTGAGCCAAACTGAGCCAAAGAAAGCAGGCAGGGCTACTCCTGGGGCTATAAAAGCCTGCCACGGGGCAGGAAGAGGAGGAATGCCTGGATCACGCTGTGCCTGGTGAAAGGAAGCCCAGAGGAGTAAAGCCAGCTCCTGAGATGGGCCATTGGAGCAAGGGGCCAGCTGTCCAGGAAGATTGCCTGGGAGCTGCTGTTCCAGAAGAGTAATAGGGCTGGCACAGAACAGAGCTATCTGAAAAGAACTGGCTGAGAAGGTGCAGGAAGCACGATTACTAAATTCTCTGAAACCCTGAGACCGATGGGTGAGTTGACAGACTGTTTGATTTGCTTGTTTTAATTTCTTATGTTTGGACAGTCAACTTACTTAAAGGAGACTGGGCATGGCAGTGTATGCTGGAAAGTTGGAGTAGAAGTCTTGCAAGTTAACACCATATTAAAAACACGCAGTTACCACCAAAAGGATGCCTCTAGCACAAATAGAAATCATTTGGCTTGCCCTGTGTTGTGCTAAATAATATTTCTTTAAAATGAATGACCAATCCTACTCTTCAAACATTTTATTCACCACTTAGAAAGCTGTCTCTATGTTTGGCATAACTATGCAGCCTTTTCCCACCTATTCAATGGTTCCGAGCCCACAAAATTACATGCAAGTGTGTCTCTGTGTATACACAGTGTATGGCCAATCATATCATTCTGAAGGCTTTCTCAATTTCTCATAGGATCTGCAGCCAGCTATTTATTCAAACAGAATTTGCACTTTTCCAAAGATATTTATTATTCAGAGCCTTTTCAAGCTCTCTGCGGACAGCAATTCCACCACTGCCTGTGTTTGTTCCTCTCTGTAGGGAGTGGGTATCAACAGCAAATCCAGGGCTGGGGCTGGAGTGGGAAGTATTTTGCAAATTGCAACTCAACTGAAAAAGCTAAGGACTCAGGCACACCTTCAAAGCCTTGTTATTCTGTGCTATTCATGCCACTTTTCTTGTTTATATAAAACAAGTTTTATTTTCTTTTCCAGAAAGAATGCTGCCAATCGCTAGAGGCAGACATGTTTATCAAGCTGTGTATCTTGAAGTCTGACATAAAATCTGTGGCCTTTGGTACAGCTGAAAAACATTCTGTCAACACCTTGGAGAGAGCAAGTCAGTGGGACTGGCTGGGGACCAGGCAGTTCTGGGGAATGGACAAGAATTTGACTCCAGGCCAAGAAATACAAGATGGGGGAAAGTCAAACTCACACCGAACAAACCTTTTCCATCCACTCTGTTTAATATCTGAGGGAAGCATCCAAACCACAGATTGGTCAGTTCTTAGATGAAAAAGGGGAGGGGGTCTCCTATTTGGAAAACTACTTTGCCTGCAGGCCCATGAATATATCATTATATTAGACCTGAAAGTTTGTCAGTGGGATGTTAAAGTTCTACCACATTTAAGATTACCCACTTCAGAAACAAAACACCTTTCAAAGGATTGCTGCACTTGATCAAATTGATTTAAAAAAAAAAAAAAAAGCATGAATTTTCCAAAGCAAGGAGAAAAAGAAAGAGAATGAACCAGAAATTAAAGGAACTTTTGTTAACATTTTCAGACTTACTAATGTTCCCACAGAATGTGCCTTTGAATATGGCAATGATGAAGACTGTGTGCATGACAAATGGATCTCTTGTGTCTAGAGATATGGAGTTTCAGTGCTAAACAAGCCCTGGTATCTTTGGAAACTGGGCAGGTTGACCTCAGAAAATGGCGCTTCCTCCTGCAGTCCCATTTTCCGGAGTAAGAAATAGATCTTTGAAAGGGTGGGGGGATTTATCTGGGGTTTATGGGGCTAGAATGAAAAAACAAGATCTCCTGAAGAAGGTAGTTAATATGCAGTTCTTTTCTTGTGCATGGAAAACATCGCCTGTTCTGTGCAGAGTTCCAATAGGCTTCTTGCTTGTCTGTTGATCACATTCACACTCAACTCCTGGAATTGCAGCAATCTCCACACTGTCATTTTCGGAAATCACTCTTTCTTTTCTACAGCCCTTCTCTCCTTCCCTACACATGCTCCATGGCTTGCACTGGGCAGCATGCCTGCGAGGGGGAGAGGAGATTGCAAGTTTCATGCTGTGTGCACATATCCAGAATTCCACAAGATTCACATCTTTGAAGTCTGTAAAAATACACACAGTGGGAAAAACACACACACACACACACACACACACACACATATATATATACAGGAACAACTTTAATTGTTATTTCACTGAGAGCAGAGCGGGTCAACAGATGAATGAATGCTTTACCAGTTCCCTAGAATTTAGCAGACACCTTTAGAAAAGGAATTAAATATTAAACCACACCTTTCAAAACTTGCCATGAAGACCAATTTAAAGTCAAAGTACCCCATTCTGCCCTTTGCCTGCCCCCATGCATCTGTTAGTTCAGGCATATGCTTATTCTTCACAATCACATCCCTACCAGAGAGTGTCTGTCCTCAAGCTCATCCATAAGACTCTTTTTCTGTCCATATGTATGGCTCCATTGAAGACCTATTTCTGCTTACAGTGAGTCTAGTTGATGGGCAGCTGAATTGTTTGTTCCCCTTTCCCTAACCTCTGTCCTCCTGCCTGTGTTTAGGCTGAGCCTCTCAGAGTACAAAATGCCTGTCCCAAATGTTTGGGAAGAATCTGGGTGTATGTGGGCAACACCACAGACAAACAATTCTCCACCTGTTCTGCATAGATTATCACCAATTGTATTAACGTGAATTGGGCACATGGAGAGATCAAACACCAGACATGCAGGAGCGGCCCTAGTTGTCATGCTGTCAGGGCCAGAAAATGATTTTGGTGCCACAACCAAGCACAAAGGAAAAAGGCCAGACAGACAGAGAAGCAAAACTGACTACCCAATCTCTAAGTAGAGTAGAACAGAAAAAAATAAATAAAAGCCAAGTGGCATAGCTTTACAGCACCCTCTGGAAGGTGATACACATGGCAACTGTCCTACTTGACCACCCCTAGAACTGCTCCTGCCTGACTGATTTCTGTTGACACTCCTGGGATAAGCACTGATGCCAAGAGAAAGGAAGGCTCATTGGGCATGTCTACACTGGAGACTTAAGTTGACTTAACCTGGCTGAAGTCGACTTAAGCACTTCCTTAAGTCGACTTAATAACTCCTGTCCTTAAAGTCAAATTTAAGTGTTAAGTCAACTTTCTTAAGTTGACTTAATGAAATATGGCTGCCTAAGTTGCCTTTATTAAGTTGACTTAAGCCAAGGTAGCCACTTCAGTTGACTTAATAAAGTCAACTTAAGCCAGGTGACCTACTTAAAGTCGACTTTATTAAGTCAACTTAAGTGATTACCCTGGCTTAAGTTGACTTAATAAAGTTCACTTAAAAAATGTAGACTCTCTAAGTCAACTTAATAAAGTCATCTTTAAGTCGACCTTAAGTCAACTTAACTGAGCCCTCTAGTGGAGACATTGCCATTAAGGAGATCCACGTGCAGAAACACAAAATACTAGTGATTCTCAGCACACTGCAAGGCCCATAAAATTCTCTCATGCTGTTGCCCTGTCCGCTCTCATGATCCTCATTTGCAAATGTAACAGTGGAAGATGCCACTAAATTCTTATTGCTCAGCCGCAGTACACATGGGCTGGTTTTAAGTGTATATTGTTGGGTTTTGCTGGTGCATGGGGGGGGGGGGTGAGGGGGGATCGATTTGGTATGGGTTTTTAGGGATGTTTTTGGCTGCTTTTTCCACCAAACACAAAATGGACATCACAGTTACTCTCTAACATGAGTTTACAACTAATATCTCTCTAATTCTTAACATTATCTGAAGTGTGTTTACCTCTCTTTTGGGGCATTCATCATTAATGCAGCCATGACCCTGATAGCTAGAAATCAATGTTTCTGGAGTCACCACAGATATCCAAACTACTCTTCCATAGTAGACTATGCCAGGTAACACTTTCTAAAAATGTCCACTAGCACAAAAATACAAAGCAGCCTATAATTGCTTGGTGATCCTCCCCCAAGGCCAGTCAGTTTTCACCAACCCACCTAGCCACTAGGATTCAAAAGAAAACAGGATTATCTGTTTGGCTGCAACATACCACCAAAGCTGCGGCAGGCAAGGGATAGGTTACAGCCAGCCCCACCCAGGTTATTGCTGGGTTCCATGAGATGGCCAAAAGTCACATGTGATTGAGATCCTTCAAGCACATGCCCCACTGACATGAATGCACTAAACCACCACATGTTACTGTACCTGCATATACTTGGAGTATGCAATTTTTATTCCACTCTGTTCTCTTGTTTACCCTGTGTGGTCATAGAAAAGAGTGAATTCTAATTTGTAACAATGTGTTGCTCACTAATTGGCCTGTACGGACCCAGCTGGTGAACACTAAAGTTCCCTAATGCACATTAATATAGTACAAGTACCACTTTATAGGTACATTAACACACCTTATGGAATGCTTAGTGCATGCCAATTACCGAACAACACAATGGTGAACGTCAGAAGTCACACTGTGCAGGCAAGGCCATGTTCACAGTTCAAAGTGCAGATATGGTTCAAAACATTCACAGAGGGTGTCCACTAACTGCACCCATCTGACGCTTCAAAAGCACATGCCAACATAATTTTCTTACATAATTCTGAGTTATTCATGCTGGGATATGCCACTTCTCTTCTGAAATCAGTCACAGCAGGTTGATTTGTGTTTCCATTTCACTAGCAGGAACAATATACAAGTGGAATTGTACGTGTTCCAAATGATGGACAAATTTTTTTAACAGATTTCTCAGAGAATATCTCAAATCCACAAATATTTGTGTGCTAGTATTTCCACTGAAGCCTTTACATTAGAACGTTGGGGGGAAATAACCAGGCAGATCCTTGCCTTGTCTAAACCATGAAGCTATTTTGACTTTGCTTAGATTTTTCAGACATCTGTACACTAATCGGAGCAAACTCAAGAGTCTGTAATTCCTTCCCGTATTGCCATCATCTCCGTTTAGTGGAATGTCTGAAGAATGTTGATTTTCAGGGAATAACACTGGGAAAAAAGCTATATAAGCCACTCTGTTGTATATACCTCTTAACTTGCAAAATTTCAAGTGCACTTCCCCATTTTTGCACACCACTCTTTTATTTGCACATATACTTGAGCATCTGGGTACTGCTTAGGTACCTCTGCATCTAGCTGCTTGTTTTAAATGTGACAATGTACCTTTTGTATATTAAATCAGAGTGTGTGAAAAATATCTGGTTACATCTAGTTGGCCAGTTGAAAATTCAGCCCTATATATTTTGCCAAAGCTGCGTCCCCTTTGGGGGAATCACATCACAAATACTGGTTTTTATCTGCCCTGTTTGGTCCATCCAGAGACAGCTCTCAGCTCTTACATCACATGATCCATGTGATCAGACACTTTGCTAAGAGCTCTGCTATGGAGCTTATGAATTGTGTCGATGCTGGATTACACTAGACCTGGTCATATGATATCAGACCGCTGTAACACTAATTGCCACAATCAGATGATGGGAAAGCACTGGAATCCTTCTGTTTTGGATTTCCTGTTTCTTTGTTTTCAAAAAGAAAAGGACAATCTTTCTTGAACATAAGGTATGAGAAGCCATGGTTCTGAGACTCCTACTAACTTTCTCTTCAAATCCAAGAATCTCCACACTCAGTGGCCTTTTATCTGATGTCATGAAAGAGGTTGCAGCTATTCCAAATGGTTAGGAACAGCCCCTAAACCAGCAACACCCATTCACAGAGTCCTCTTTACTCCAGGATTACTAATACTATAGAGTGTAACAGTGTGCATGGATTTAATTATGCATTCTTGTATTTGAATTATACAAATTGAATGAAATCCAGATTCTTGGCCTTCTTTCTACATATTAGAAGAAACAAGTTAAGTATCTACTATTGTTTCTTTTATATGCATGTTTATGGGTCGCTACTTTTATTAGACCCTAATGAATGACTTGTATTGAATAACTGATTTGATGAACTTGGTCTGTTTTATCCATTCTCCGATTTAGTCATTATTTGAAAATATTCCTTAGCTATGTTTATTATTTGAAAGCTCTCTTAGTTATGTTTCCTTTACAGCTAGTTAACTGAGCTGTGTTATTTAATTGCAGTTGGTTACATAAGTCACCTGGTATTGTTTCTGTTCCTTGAATGGATAAGTATAACTCATGCTCAGGTTTCAGATGCAAATGTTTACATAGAGCAAATGTAACACTCACCTTTCATAAGAATTTAAGCTTAAAATGTGCTTTTTCACAGCTGTTTTAAGTACCAAAACTCATAGATACTTGTAGAAATCAAACAAAAGGGACATCAAATTGACTGAAGCACATTTCTTTAAAAATCCAAAAGGAGATTCACTGAAAACATTCTGTAATATTCATCGAGGTCAAATTTGTATGTACCTAATGCATGCTTTATAACCGACTGTTCTTGTGAATCAAAAACAGATATTTTTCCAGGAGTTAGCAGTTCCCTATCCCTTATTTCATTTATACATTAAAACAACCTTCTGCTTTTCTAGCATTCTTCCAAAAATGTCCTTCAAATCCACTACTGAAAATAGCTCTGTAGCTACCTAAAATCAGTTCTAAAACTCACTCACGCAAACCATAGTAATATGCATTAAAAGAATGCTCTCTTTGGAGCTGCCTGAAAGCTTTTTTGAAACTTTATTTCTACAAAAATGGCTGTTCAACTTACTGAATTTTTTCCATGTAAATTTCCAATTTTTCAATGAAAAACTGAAAACTAGAAACCAATTTTTGTTTTAGTTTAAACTGAACAGTTCTGGGTTTCGGTTGCCAAAAGGCAGGTTTTCAGCTTTTTGACTCAAATCAAAGATACTCATGTTTGTCAACATTTTTCAGAAGGAAAAAAATCCTCATTGGCTGCGGTCTCGAAGTTTCATTTTAACTCCAACACCAGGAAAAGTAAGAAATAAATTTTTTCTTAGGATTTTCAACTGATGGGAAATTAAGGTTTAAACAGTTGGAGTCCACATGAAAAAGAACTCCTTTTTATGAGGAGTTTGCTTTTTGGACAAGCACTTTTTAATAAATAGTTTGGGTGAAGAAATATTTTTAAACAGTCAATATTATAACACGCTATAATCCTGTAATTAGGGGAACTCTATGAAAATGTAATGCGTCTATAAAGAAGTAAAGCCTAACCTCTAATAGTTTGAGAGCTGAGATTTTGTTTGGCAATGTTAAGACCAGAGCAAATATTAGTGCTGAGTAATAAAGATCTATACATGGAAATGCTGACAGGCCCTGTGCTATGACCTTGTGGGACTATGTGCCTTCCCACTGATGCACTTTAATAAGAGTTCTCAGTTTTGAAGGTAAACACTCCAGCAGAATCACATGTGCAAAGAAAGCTGATATTTCATTCTAACACAATTTACCTCTTCAAGCTAGTTAGGTCAATGTTTCTCAACAACCAGTCCATGGACCAGCACCAGTCCCTGAGAATCTCCCTGCGTCACTGGCACAGTATAGGACGCCAGTCCCTGGTGTCAAAAAAGATTGAGAAACACTGAGTTGGACTATTTGCACTGAACAAATGTGGTCTGATTCAATCTAGTCTATTCACATCAAACCAAAGGGAGACTGGTCTGACATTTTAAGGATGGCAGAGGAGTCCCTGGACTACTCTCACTTTTACATATAGTGCATTTGTAAATAGATGAACAAAGGGCAAGAAATAGAAGATTTGTCAACCCTTCCCAAGACCCAGGAGAACAAGCAAAACTCACAGAGTTACATCAACTTGGCACGGTGTATCTGGTTTTTTTTTTTTTCTTTTTGGCCCTAGTTTATACAATGAAAATATTTTCTTGATTTGCTTGCAGGCTTCACTCTTAAAATACTGAATCTTTGGTAGCCTTTTCTAGCACATTGTTCTGAGCTGTTCTCATTGGTGGCTGAGCGCAGTTCTCCCCTTCCTGAAACAGAGAAATCAAGCAACATCACCTTTTTTTTTTTTTTTTTTTTTTTTTTTTACTCTAAACACAGTTAGTATCTGCAAGGGGCTGGGGTTTAATGGCACAAGCCTGTTTCTAGAAAAAACGTGCAGGTTTACAGGGTGAAAATGAAAGAACATGAGATCCATGAGAGGATATGCCTGTTTTTCGTTAATAACGTCATTTAGTCCAGTCCTTGAACTGCTGACCAAATCGATCTGCCTATATCTACTAATAATCAAATGGAGCTTTTGAAAGAAATACTTCTGCGGGCCGTGTATAAGTCTAAATCACACAAAGGGCAGAAACAAATCAACTTTTATTGTCACATTCACTGCTTTTGTGAAGGACGAAAGCTTAACACACGTTTTCCCTTTGCCTTCTGCTGCGGTGTTTGTTGCCCCCTAATGGTCCCATGCAGTTAGAGAGAGCTTTTGGGGTGGCCTATCTAAGAAGAGCATGTTAAATGACAGGTACATAGACATAGTGTGACGAATGAACACGCCACCTCTCCCTCTCATCACCCCTGCAATTAATGACTTATTTGACATGGAAAGAAAGCAACCGATACAATGCGAGATATTTTTAACTGGAGGGAGACAGAAGTTCGCCCAGCTACAAAAAGCAAAAGGTACAGACTGTTTTCTTTGACCTGACCAAACAGAAATCATTGAGTAACATAAACCAGCATATATCTGTGAAAATGATCCTTGCTTACATCCCAGGTTCTGTAACAGTGTTTAGCTTTAATAACAGTACACAGTGCCCCATAATCAGAGCCAAAACATTAGCCCTTACGTCCAACCAAACACACAAACTCTTCTCATAAGGACGTACATGGTAAATTCTCTGGGGAGCAGAAACAGTAACTGAAATTTGTTCTTAAAAACTCTCAGAATTTTGTATCCAAAAGAAAATGATTCCTCCCCAATTTAGTGATAGTTAATTTGAGAGAAAGATTCTCAGTCTTTTCTGTTGTTTTGCCCCCCATAAAGCACCCTGGTGCGTTATTACAACATTTGTGCCAAATTAGCTAAACCTCCTGGAACCTGAAAATCCAAGCTGCATCAGTTTCAGGCTTGCCCCATATCAGACAGGAAAGTTCATACTCTATAAACAAAATAAGGACATGGCCAGTTTGAAACCATCATTTTGCACTGAGAGGCAACCAGGAGGGGGAAGAAAAGACAGAGTAGATTACTACAGATGCAGTAGTCAAAAGCGACGTGATGAGATCTGGCCCCCTCCCCAAAGAAAGAAGGAAAAAAGCCAAAAAAACTTGTGGGAAGGTGCGAGTGAGACCCTAGCAAAATCAGCAAGTATCACCAGAAGCCAGTGTTTAGTCAGATAAGGGAGCGACACTGGACATTGACTAGGAAGGCCCCAGAAACAAGAAGTTGGCAAGGAAAAGTCTGAAAATTGGCTAGGAAGAGCTGAGGCATTGAAAATTGTGAACCAAAATTCTTTCTTTGGGAACCCACAGAAGGTCTATATGAATCCAAATGCAGTCTGTAAGACTGGCCCAATGTGCAAAATGAAAAGATGACCAGTTCTGCACAGTTCAGTTGTTTCAGATTATTTGGGGTGGGCAGATTCTTCCCCTGAGTCCCTCAGGTAATCAAGCACGTGCACTGAGGCATAAAAAGTTTGCTTCTCCTTGTCACTATAACAAATACCTTCCAGGGCAGTTAGACATATGGATTATACTTATTCATAGGCACCCAAGCCTCTTTCAAAACTATCTGACTGGGTAATTTCTTGTGGGGGTGGGGGGGAGAAGTGACACAGATTTATTCTCTGGGGAAACTTCTTTATTTAGATCCAAACCACACACCCTGGAGATCTGGGGGAAATGGCTAGAGAGAAAGAAAGAAATCTGGCTTGCTTTGAGGCAGGCAGCTAAACAGCTGGGAGATCTGTCACTTGGTTTATATTTCTAACTCTGTTTTGGTCTTGCTTTACAACCTCCAATGAAAACAACTCTGAATTGTTTCCCTATTCTTGGAATGTCTGTTTATGATTTAAAAAGGGGAAAATTCAGCCACGGTTCCCAAATCTTCCAACCCCCTAACACACAGAGACACAAAAAACACAAATGATGTTTGGTGAAGCAGGCTCTTGGTTACTGCACGGGCGGCTCTCCGGCCTTTCTTCTGAAAAGAAACATGTGTTTTTTCCCTGTGTTGGCTCATTGCAGTGCTTTGAAGAATGGCAGATTGTAAGATAAGCTGATCTGTTTTGCTCCACTGAAATAAATAGTGTTGACTTAACTTGGTCTCAGTAACAGAACTCGCATCCAATGTTCCCGTCTTCTTACCCATTCAACAAGAGTACCAAGGTTTACTTTTTTTTTTTTTTATGGAACGATTTCTAACTCTTTTTCTAGTACACAGTCTGTTAGTTGTTGTATGAATTTATATCATATTTTTATATAATTCTGTTGTATTTATACCATGGACAGACAGACAGCTTGTGTTTCTTGAGCCACTTGAGGTTGTTTAACTTGGGAAATATTTGCCTCCAGTGCACAGGTCTGCTAAATAAACTTCAACAAACAAAGGAAGAGAGTAAAATCCCATGGGAAAAAAATGCAAGCAGAGGGAAAGGGAGAGTAAAACACAGCTAGATTCACCATAAAATGGGGAGGGTCCTTCTCAGAATTTACTAATGAGAAAGATGACGAGAAAGGTTTAAATCTGTATACAAGGAGAGTGATGCATTTTTCTCTCTCTCTTTGCCCCCCCCCCCTCCCCTAACTGATTGGAATACTTCAGTTTCTTCTGGTTTGGCTGAAAAGTTTCTTGGAGTCACTGTTTGAATCAGGTAGATTCTCTCTGTACCTTATGGAGTTCTCACTCTCCTGCCTTTGGGATCATAGCAATAACTGGCAGAGTCTCTCGTGGGAGAAAAATCCCACTTTGTCAGATGCTTGAAGATCTTCAAGTGAGATTTTCTCCCACAAAAGCTCATGCAATAAATAAATTTGTTTGTCTTTTAAGTGCTACCACACTCCTTGTTTGTTTTGCTGAACTAGACTAACAGGGCTGCCCTTTTAGTAGAGTCTCTGTATCCCTCAGGCCTGCCCTGAGGGACTGAGAATCCATCTGCAGGGCCTGGTCAGTAAGCCCTCAATTTAGGCAAATTATCAACACCTCTGTCTGTGCAAACTAAATAAATGTAAGTGGAGTGTCTTTTGGCAGGACTGGGCTCTCTAGTCCAGCTGCTCTTCCCTTTTATGCCTCTGACAGATGGAAAGCAATGGCAGTTTTGCGTGAGGGAGAACTGCAGTGTCTGATCCCTGGAGAGATGCATGCAGCAGGGGGCCCCTCGCTGCTCCCTGCTATTCTGTGGGGGCCAAGCTGTGCAGAGGGGCTGCTGCTCTTGCTTTCGTTGAAATTAACAGCAACGTTCACAATGAATCTAATCAGAGCACCAGTGAGGCTGGCTCTGCTGCTTTGTGTGGTTCCCCCCAGCCTTGCTTCTGTATTTTCGGCTCCATAGCACCTGATCGGCGAGATATTTACTGTGGGATTTGGACTGACAGGACTGGAGCATGAACGAGTCCCCTTGGTAGGAGATCTGGAAAGAAAACAAAATGTAAAGACAGCTCCGTATCTTCCCCACACCCAAAGCTCACCTCAATTCCCCTACTGAAAAACAAAACAAAAAACTGGTGTGCTAATCAGACAAAGGCGTAGCACTCTTGAATTCTGTTTTACTTCTTTTTTCCCCCAAGTAGGGCGTTCACATCCACTCTGAATGTCAGTGTGTTATTCAGGATCATTGGATTGACTGAAATTAGGCTTTTGTAAGCTAGTCATTGCAAATCTATTTCCTTTTAGAAAAA
This sequence comes from Podocnemis expansa, assembly GCA_007922195.1. Lineage (NCBI taxonomy): Eukaryota > Metazoa > Chordata > Testudines > Podocnemididae > Podocnemis > Podocnemis expansa. The sequence continues at coordinate 15,719,891 of ML681964.1, read as the reverse complement.
AATTGCAAGTAATGTCAACTTGGAAAGTCGTTTATCTTAAAATTTCCTTTGTTCAAATAACTCCTACTGGCAACAGAAAAGTTTATAAGCAGAGTCCAAAGCAGAGGTTGCTTGACAGATACAGATGGAGTAACAAAGCAAACAACAGAAGGGGGGGTGGTTTTTGTCACCAGACCCTCACTAATTTGTGTATATCACATCTAATCAAGCAATTACATTTTAAACCTTTAATAAGCAATAATTAATTTAAACGGACAGCTGTAAAGAGGTGTAGGTGTTTTAAGTCTTTGCAAAGCAGCATTACGGGAAATATTTTCATGCAGTTAAAATCAGTGGCAGCTTTAAAAGCTTGGCTTTAACTATTTCACTACAGCGTTTGCCAGCTCACCTAAGCAGAACTGTGCAGAAGATTCAAAGCGTGAAATAAACCAGGCTATTTTCATTGCCCACAGGGAAGGAACACAAAACCCAACCGTTTGGGGAGTTTTTTAATGAAAACTGAATTCGATTCCTTTAAAAATCTCTGGTTTTTGTCATCAAAGGAGGCCAGTCGTTATACAAGTAAGAGAGTCACGATATTTGCGTTTCACCAAGTGGTGCTTTTAAGGTCAGAGTCTGCTCCCACCAACTTCATCGGGAAAGCGCCGTTTGACCCAAACGCTGAAGGATCGGGTCCTGCAGCAGGGCGCCACCTGGCGGTGCAACACTGAACTGCCATAGGAGCTGGGCTACAGCCCACAGCCATCAAGGAACCGGACAAAGGCACCAGCCAGCCGCGCGCTTTGAAACCCAGCCAAAAAAACCCCGCACGCTTTTAAATAATATGGCCCAGTGCACGGAAAGGTCAGTGTCTGCATTTGCTCTGGGAGTCCCGTACAGACCACAAAGAGTTTATGTACCACCCACCCCCCGCCAGTCCTTCTTGCTGGGGGAGACTCCCTCGTTTGGACAATCTCTAAAATCGCTCCCACCCCCGCTTTGGTTTTGTTTCAGTGAGCTATTAGGAAATCCCCCGGTCTTTTTTACTCCTCTTTCTCGCTCATCTTCCCAAGCAGCTTGGGACAGCGCTAAATAACCAGTGCGGGGCAAATCCTCCCTTTGCCTTAGCCCCTAAGGGAGCAGCCTGAGCTTTAAGCCCTTCTGTGCACTGCAGGCAGTAGTCGCCCGGGGACTTGAAATTGGGGGAGGTTTTGGGGTGCTCATTAAATTGGTGTAACACTGTTACTGGCTGACAACCGGGGGGGGTTAGGGAAATCTCTGCAAGCAGGTTTCCAGTCATCAGCCCTGATTGCCAGCAGGAGCCGCAAGCCGTGCAATAGCCTCCACGCAACACGGCGCGGCGCCCGCGAGCACCCCGCAGCCCCCCCGACCCAGCCGCACGATTGTCCCTTATTTGCATATGGGGCAGCGATTGGTTATTTATCACGGCAACGTCATCCCTTACGTCTCAATATTTGTCAACCAATGGCGAGTCCGGCCGCGGGTGATTGGTTCCCTTGACGGACATCCATCAGTCCTAATTTGCATACTGGACGTGCGGGCGCCGGGCGGGCCCCAGTTCGGAGCTGCAGCCGAGCCGAGTGCAAGGGAGGGAGAGAAGGAAAAGTCCCCGGCCCCAAGTGCCCGGGCAAAAGCAGTGCGGGGCGAACAGCTGGAGGAGTGCATGAGCACCAGCCAGTGCTTTCTAGCCCCGCTGCAGGAAGCCACGGACACAGCAACCAAAAACCCGAGAAACCTTCCCTCCGGCCTGCTGTGTGCCCTGCACCCACAGGAGACAGGCTACATGCGTTTACACGTGCTCCTGGGGGCAGCGCCTTAGTCTAGTTCAGCAAAACACACCAGGAGTCCTGTGGCACTTTGAAAAGCTAACATATTTATCAGATTATGTAATAAATTGCTTTTCAAAGTCCTTTTTTGTCCTATTTACACATAGCAACCCTATTTATATATGCAGTCCTCTATTATATTTAGCTGTCCGTCAGTGCATAGGTAAAAATGATACACAAATGATACATATGGGTGTATGGATGTGGTGTTCCCACCCAAAGCTAGCTTCGCCTGCTGCCTAGACAACAAACCCATGTCCAAAGCAGGGAGGGAATTGCCATGTCTGAGCTCATGATCACCAAAGGGGTTCTTTTAGAAACTTTTTTTTTCTTCCTTCAGTTTTAAAATGGTTACTCTGGGCTTTGGGGCCTTTCCGCAGGGGGGGAGGGAGCCACCGATTCCCTCCGTTCAGTATTCTCTGCAGGACTTCAAATTAGGGGGGTTTCGGGGTGCTCACTAAATTGGCGTAAGACTATGGATTCTTGTCACATTATAACAAGTAATTTGAGTTCACCCACCCTCTGTATGCTCTCTCCTGGAGTTTGAATCCTTACAAATGCTCTGATTTGCTGTTGCGGTATGATCTGATCCCATGTTTTGCACTCCCCTGCATTTATTTTCATCCAGTTCTGTAAGTTCTCCCTCTTCAAAGTGCCTGACCACAGTTCATGCAATAAATAAATCTCTTAGTCTCTAAGTATCACAAAACTATTTTTTTTTTGGCTTTACCAGATTAACAGGGCTGCCCCTTTGGAACCTGGCGTGACACTGTTGCTCACTGACAACTGGCGGCGTTGGGAGATTTGGGGGGACTATAAGGCGGGTGTGTAGGGAGATCCCCACCTCTGGCTGATGCCAACCCTCTCCACAGTGGGGTGGAGAGCCAGGGCAGGCCGCACAGCTGGGCCTCCTCACTAGCTCAGCTCTTGCCATCCACCCCGGTCTGACGGTGAGACACGGGTGGGTTGGGTGCGTGGCTGGAAGACCCCCACAGGAACGGCACTACCGTTTCTGGCACCCCCTGCAAGCGCAGCAGACGTATGACGTCAGAGCAGGCCACAACAGCACAGTCGCCATGTTGGCGCCCCTCAGGCGTCAGCGCCCCCCCTGCAACGCTTACCAGGGAGGGGCCATCTGGAGGGGCAGAGCCAAGCCCCCCTGGGGTAACATAGCTCAAGGGGTTACTTTTCCTGGGGGCTCCCTAACCCCCTTCCTAGGACACTGAGGCCTCACCCCCTACTCCCCCCAGTCAAACATGGCGCCAGGGATTTCCCTACACCCCCAGCTGTCAGCTAGTAACACGTCACACCTATTCAACCCTCGGCGTCTGTTCTAGTCTATTCTGTATGAAGGAGCACCCCCAAACCTCCCCCCATTTCAGGTCCGGGGCAGACCACTGCACGGATCCCCCCGCGCCCCCAACGCCGGCCCGCGCGCCTGGGCGGGAAACTTCCGCGCCCCCCGGCGGCCCCGCCCCTGGGAAATGTCAATCATTCTTCCCCGCCCCCGCGGCTTTGCACGTCATCGGCCGCCGGCGACCAATCGGCGGGCGGCGCTGAAGGGGCGGAGGGGGAGGCAGCGCGTGCGCAGGGATAAATCCGTCCTGCGGCTGCGGCAGCCTGGGCTGATTTATGTGCCTGGTTTATTATTTGTAGCGCTTGGGGAAGTTATTAAAGGAAAGATCTACGGCTGCCTTTCCCTAGCTGCAGTCGCCTGGAGCTTTCCTGCCTGGGCCTTGGGCCCGGGGGGTGGGAAACCAGCTGGATTTGATCATTTTGGGTTGCATGCCCGGAGCAAGACGGGAGCCTTAAACTCCACTGAGCACGAGCTGCGTGGCCCTGAATGCAGCCCTGCACTGAAACAGGGCCCGGGACTGGTGCTAACCTCTGTCCAGGGATTGCCCCCCTCCCCCCAGTGGCCAGCCAGTAACAGTGCTACACCAATTTAGTGAGCACCCCCAATTTAAAGTCCATGCCTCTGACAGCCAAAGCCTCCCTGCGTGGGTAGAAACAAGTCTGCTGGGTCAAATATTAAAAGCCAAAGGGTTACTCCCCCAATGAAATAACTGGGGGCAGAAATCCCAATGCCACCTGTACCTCTCTAGGCAAAATCTCTTCTAAGCCTCTAGTTTTGCTGCTCGACGGCTGGAGACGGAGTTTCCCACCCAATAGTTGGGCTCAATGGTCTTGCATCTTCAAAAGGCGTCCCTTGAGCCTTTCCCCGCCATCACTTACGTGGGGAAAAAATGCACAAGCCTACTTCGTTTCAGGGCAGGAAAGCGCCCCCCTAATAAATCTCCCCAGCTTTCCTCATCGAAATGGGGGCCAGGCAGCCAGTATCCCCAAGCCACGTCGATGGCCCGAAGCCTTTCAAAGGTCACCTAATGGATTTGCTCTTGCTCTGAATCTGATTTGTGCAGCCTTGCTCGCTGATGCTTTAATTGCCTCGCCGAGCTTTTCAAATGAAAGAAACGCGAGGGGGCGTTTGAAGCGTTTGATCGCTGAGCTGTACAGTAAGGAAAACAAACCGTGAACTTCAAAGCAAAGAAACAGAGGCTTTCTGGTGTTCATTTTGTTTCCCAAATGACAGGAGCATGTTAATAAATCATAAGTGTCCCCGTCCTGTGCCCTCGCCTCCTTAATCAGTGGAAAATGCACCAAATGTGCGCTTCCCTGCTTGGGTGGTGGCAGCTTTAAGAAGCCGTCTAGAGTTTTAATTTCGGAGCGATCGCGACTCCTGCACATCTGATCAATCACTAGGTTTAATAAATCTTTCCTATGCGTAAAAGGGGGGGGGGGGGACACGCAGGGCTCGCCCTGCTTTTGGGCGCTGTGGACATGTGCTTCCTACCCTAACCTCAGTGAGCCAACCTAACACCGAAATGCTGCCCGGCAATGTTGTGAAAAGGTTACAGTGTGTTAAAAGATTTGAAAAGCTCCATAAAGCCGTAAGGATTATGAAGTGCGGTGTAAAGTTTATCAAACGACTTCCCGGCCTGGAGCCCCCTTTAAAGCGAAGGGGAAACCCGAAGCCTGTGATCTTTGCAGCCTGAGCCCATAAACGTGGTTGAAAAGGGAGTCTGGTTTCTGGTGGTTTATAGTATGGCTGCTGTAACACGTAATTTAAAGCTGCTTTTCAGGAGTCAATATCGGGTAGTAAAACTAATGCTGCGGAATTAGCCATGGGCCTTAAAACCAGCGAGGCAGACGCAGTGGGCGGCGAGGACGGAGTCCAGGGGCTATAACGTGAACTTGGATTTGGGGCTTAGGGCCGGGGAGAGACAGGAAATGTTTTATAAATCCGAGGACTTCGTTTTCCAGGCTCTCACGCATTATACTGATCGTTAGCAAAGGAAAACAAAGAGCGATCTTGGTTTAAAAAGGATTCAACTTCCAACCCGAGGTTTGCACTTGGGGGCCTGATTCTGCACGCGTGACTGGGCCAAAACTCTCGTTAGCAGAAGGGAGGTCACCCCAGCTCGGCCTCCCAAACTGGCATTGCTGCAAAATTGGTCCCTCCTTGCAAACGTTGAGAGAGTTCAATTTGGGGGCTTGATTGGAAATCCCCCCCAGTCGTCAGGAGACCAGGATGCAGAATTTCAAAGCGATATTGAACGTGAGCAAAGTGTTTTTGTTTTTTTTTCCAAGTTTCTTTGTAACTTGGCACCACTCTCGCTCCAGTGATATCTGATGATCGCGCTGGCAGGGTTTGCTTCCCTGCTTTTGATTCATTAGGTTGTGGAGACACACAAATCGGATCACACGACGGTTTAAGAGGGAAATCGGCGTGGCACTGGTGGACCAGAGGGGCCCTTTGATCTGATAAATTGTCAGTGCGCTGACATCCTTGGCTCAGATAACACGTCGTTATGCCTAACAAATTTCTGCGCAGTCAACTTCATGGTTTTATTGTGTATGTCTAGAACAAACTAAAGGGATTAACAGATTAGGGGAGGAAACCAGAAAGCTCCCCTGAAATAAGAAACACATCTGTTTTCAGCGGAGAATATTGAAAACCACTGTGCAGTAGTCGCTGGCAGTGTATAGATACTCGCTGCTATCTCATAAATTGTCCGAAGTGTTTACACCTTGCACGGATTTTTTTTTTTATAAATGATAGTCCAGATTTTATAAATTGCACTCCAGTGTGCAGGTTAGGCAAATAACGCGGATCTCCCGAAGTTCCAGCAACTGAATGTTTTTATCCCTCGCAAAGTCTAAGCAAGACACTAAGCGAAATACTGGATTGTGTAGTAGATAAAATGTCCATCCACATGCTTTTACACAAAAAAGAAATTTCTCTGAGACTAAACGAATTCAAAATAAGTCTTGGGCTACATATATGGATCTTAAATAGGTTAATTATATATAAAAAAAAACAGGCACACGACGCATGTAACTCGTTTGACATGGATCAGGGTCACATTTTAGGGAGCTCTATGTTAACTGACCTTACACTTCCTTGCAAATATTTTCCTCCCATTCTGTAAACTCCCCCCTCCTCAAAGCCTCTGACAAAGCGGGATTTCCTCCCACGAAAGCTCATGCGGTAAATAAATGTGTTAGTCTTTCAAAGTGCCACAGGACTCCTTGTTTGCTTTGCTGAAGTGGAGGCTTTCCGCCTGCAGAGGTTATTCTAGTCTAAACACTTGGAATGGGTTTCAGTTTAGTCCGTGGAACAAAATAGCCTCTACTGAAAGATCAGTGAAAAATAACCAGGCACCCTTAGCCAAAAACCTGTCAGCATGCCTCGGAATTATGCATTGCTGCCTAATTCCTCACCATGCAAAAGCACAATCATGTCGTAAAAATGCTTTTAATAAACAGATCTTTCCAGTTCCAGGAGGCAAAGATTTTCCACAAGTCTCTGCAAGAGGAGGGACAGCTCTGAACCATTTCTTTACATACGCTCCCGTACTGTGAAGTCTGCACACGTAGGTGGAAATGCGAGCCGCGATCAATATTTTTTTGCTTAGCTCTTCCTGAACCCTGGTGCGAGGAAAAATGTTGTCGCAGTAATTGAGGCATCAATCAAGACACCGTGGCACATTTATTCCTTACTGTAATTCACGACTTTCAAAGTGTAGCCAAACGTAATATTTATATCCGTTTAATTTGGACAAATATTTACCATCTCGAAAAATAGTTTATGAAGGCCAGCAACCTTTGACAGGGGCCGTCACATAACACTCCTCTGTCCTGGACCACAGGGCACGTACCTTTAATTTATTGGGGTGGAAGTTATTGTGGGGGCTCAAAGGGGAGGGCGATTTCCAGACGACAAATAAGCGTTTTGCCACTAAACTGAAAAAGCAGCCCGAGGTCAGCCTTTCACGGCGATTGTAATATCAAGTTCAAGCCGCTGAATTGATCCTACTTCAGATCGCTTTCATGTTTGGAAGCTAAAGACAGGATATGGGAACGTGAGCCGCTGAGGATTGGCAAGGCAATACCCTGAATGGCTGTTGAGGATTCAGGTATCTGATAAATGGCTATGCCTTAGAGCTGATCTGCAAAGGAAGTCATTGGAAATTAAACAGACCACATGGCGAGAGCATTACTAGCGTTCTTACGATCAGGGCTGTCTGCCTCTTCATTAAAGCCGGTTGAATGGCTAATAATATGTTCATTGCAGCCACTATTCTCCCCAGGATTGGAAATTAGGGGTGCTCACCAAATCGGTATAAAACTGTTACTGGCTGGAAGGAGAGGGGGTGTTAGGGAAATCCCGGATTCTCTGCATCGGATTATTTTTATTCGGCTTGGTGACAAGCACCCAGGACACTGGTGGAAACACGGCTCGCTACTGTTAGAGATGCGGCACGAAAGTGGCCCACGCTGGGAGCCCCCTTTAAAAAGCTTGACCCCCTACCTCCTAATAAGCAATTTCAAGTGCTAAAAATTGCACACAGCGGCTTCACACGGCCAGGGCCTGGGGTAGAGCAGAGGAAAGCCTGGCCTATTATCCTGTTTTGGTTTCTCTTTGATCCATAGGAAATAGGTCCTGCACCGCGTGACCCATTAAACTAATAAGATTATAAAGAACAGCAGAGGGCTGGGGGGCGGTAATTGTTTCCACATGGCCCCGTATTTGCATTATTAACCGTGAGGAGAAGGGGGCGGAAGGACACAGGCCGGACCACACAGCAAATCAATTACCGGCGGGGGGCGGCGGCGCGAGGCGCTGGGACACAGGGGCGGGGCATTCAAGGCACCGCCTCTTCCCGCCAGAAGGGCCTGGCGGGGCGGGGAGACACGCAGCCAATGGTAGGCGCCTCCCGCTGTCACGTGGCAGTGACGCGTCCAGGCCCAGCCCCTTGATAAATATGCAAGTCGATATCAGCCAGATGTAAATAGCCCGAGTGACTCAACGGGCCCGGATTGGAGATTCGCCGCAAGGGGCGGGGCAGAGGCCGACCCGCCCTCGCGCGCCCTCTCCTTTGCCTAGTCCCGCCTCCTCGGCCTGAGCCATTGTGCCGCCCACCAATGGAAACGGCGGCGGGCTCCAGTTACCGTGACACATCCCCTCCGCAGTGGCCCGCCTCCTCCGCCAGGAAGTTGAGCCAATCACAAGACTATATGCAAAAGAGAAAGGGGGTGGACCCCAGCGGATTGGATAACAACGTGCTCAGCCCCCGTGCTTTTTTTTTTTTTTTTTTTCCCCTCCTCCAGCGCTCGGAGGCAGCCCGGCGATTGGTTGCAGCGCTGCACGCGGTGACTGATTGGTTCAGAGGCTTCGCACGGTGCCCGGAGGGTTTGGTGGAAAGGGCTTTTTAGAGGCAAATTCCCTCTGCTCGCTCCTCCCACGGAGGGGAGGACGGTGCAGCCGTGGGAGAAACCCCCCGGGTCTGTTCCTCCGAGCCTCAGATTGATCTGGGGATGGTGTCTGCTAATTAGAGGCTTTATGCCGGCTTGGAGCTGCGCACACATCACAAGCAACGGAAAGCCCATGATAGATGATTCTTATCCATAGGATGGCTGGATGGACTAGATCGTTACAGCCAGCTGATGCCAAGTCTCAAAGGGGTAGCTGTGTTAGTCTAGTTCAGGAAAACAGGCAAGGAGTCCTGGGGCACTTCAAGCCAACAGATTGGCATACAGCCTCTTGAAGGGGAAAGCCATCAACTTCATTAATTTGGTAGTCTTTAAGTCAGGAGCATTGATGGGGAAGGGTTGGGGCCGGGCCATACCCCTGATCTGACTTGGCGATCTGGCTCCAGGCCACCTACCAGCAAATCTCAAATCAAATCATAGGGCTGGAAGGGACCTCGTGAGATCATTGAGTCCAACCCCCTGGGAATTGAACCCAGGACCTTCTGCATGTTAAGCAGAAAGCCAGGAGCCGGCTCTGAGCCTCCTGCCGCTTGCCAGCAAGTGGCCTCAAGCTGGACCTAGCCCCTTCTGCTGTGCTGCTGGCCAGGCACAGCAGGCAGGAGATGCAGGGCTCATGCCCTGCTGGCCCCAGCACAGCGACACTCTTGCTTTAAGTGCCACAGGACTCCGTGCTTTTTTTGGTAACCATATGAGATATAGGTAGGACGGTGGCTATGTGTTGCCCAAAGATTACTATAGCCATATATTCAACAGGTATTTCCAGAAACAGAGCTATAAGGATACACTGTGTCTCAGTGTCGGTTTTAGAAGGTGATGTTGAAATATGACCAAATGTGTAACTATTAACATATTTGGAAAAACAGAATCTTTTCTTTTCACATTATGATACCCACTTTGGCATACTTTATCATTTGCCTTAAACTCTTACATGTGGCAAACAAATAATTTAAAATACTGTAGAAACAAAAGTGCATTAAATCAAATTATTGTAATTTTAGAAAACTAAATACACTGATAGTAAAAATCACATCAGAATGTATTACATTTATAAAAATAGCATTATTTTCAGGCATAATTTATATATTTTATTGTGCTGTGCAGGATCTGTTAGGGTTTATTTTTAATTATTTCTGTCACTCTACCCCAAATTAGACTTGAAGAACTCTTGAATCCTAAAATATTGTCAAATCAAATAAGATGTGTATGTGTCTGTTTAATGTTAATCAGTCTTGATGTGTGTGGATAGAGAATTTGATTGCCATTGCAAGAGACATTCCATTAACAGTTTCAACCACAAGCACATCATTTTAAGTAACCTGTACCTCTAACACTACTTGAGAACATTGGGTCAACATGCTATGCTGAAATGTCATCTTTAAAAGAGACAGGAATATTTGCAAGCCATGTAACTTATATAATACATATTAAAAATATCATTAAATGGCAATTATAGAAATATTGGCTAGATTAAAAACATTTAAAATCATTTCTGTAGCTGTATTACTTCCAGCATCTTTGATTATTAATAGAAAACAATCTAACTGAATTATTTTATTTTTAACCAGTTACATTTTACTCAGCCTGGTCAATAACAATAAACTAGTTAGTTTCATATTCTAGTTCTCATGTATTTGCAATTCAGGAATTAGTTAATGTTTTACAAAGTTTTAATTGGAAAAAATTTATTTTAATAAAATAATACAGTATATAAAAGTTGTTTTTAAAATAAAATCAAAACTACTTGACCTACACACATTTTAGAAATATGAAAAGGCCTGTTTTTGCTATATTTTGTCTAGCTTTGTTTTCTCAGAATGACAGACAGGAAAAAGAGAACATGCAGAACTAAAGATTCAGAGGGAGCTGATTTAATGTGTACCAATGCCTCTAGTCAAAGTACTGGTAAGAGACCAAATTACTTAAACGTCAGTAGAAAACGGATGAGAGAGCTTAGTAGGGAATGTCTTGAGGAAACAAAAGATTAAGCAAGAAGAAACAATTTTCAAATTTAGGCAGCAAGGACAGAATTTCTTACTTTAAAATATATACATTATTTCAGTGGGAAATATATGTTTTGCGTGTTTGTCATGCACACTATTGGCATCATTCACCTTACTGCTGAAAAACTCAAGTATAGCATGAAGAGTTTTAGTATGTCTCCCTTGCTTTCTTGAATCAAATCAGGTATTTAATGGAAAGGAGATCCTCAAAATAACACTAAGATGTTGTTTAAGGACTGATTTAAACATTCCAACATCTTTCCCACTGCAATAACTTGAATGATGATGAAACATAACATTATACTATGCTCAGCACATCACTGGACTGTTTAAGTCCCCACAGGTCATCTCTGACACCGGTTTTCAGTATTTTTGTTCAAGTAAGGCCTGGACCCTGCAAAGGCTTATATATGTGTGCTTAACTTATCTTACTGTGAATGGGTACATTCAGGACCGGCCGAAGGCTTTTGCTGCCCTAGGTCTGTCAGGATTTTGCACCCCCCCCCCCCCCGGGGGCTGCCAGCGCAGCGGCACCACCGAAGGGATCTGACCACGGGCAGGAAGTGGCACCACTGCCAGGGTCTGGCATATAATTCAATTTTAAAAGTCTATTTTAATTTTTTTCCTTGTGAGGAGAAAAACATTCTCTGCTTTGAGGTTTTTACAGTTTTCTAGTAGTACCCTGGATCCACAGAATTGAATTGATCCCTGTGGTAGCTCTTTTGAGAAACATTAGTAGGTAATAACTTAGTCCATATCCTAGAAAGTAAAATGTATGAAAATATTTTAACCTGAAAAACTAAAATTAGAACTAAGAAGAAAAGTTACACCAGAGTATATTAATCATTTAAAATCACAATTGTATTAGCAAACATTTTTGTGTATATTTCTTTAAAACACAAGATTTGTACACTTTGACGGTTCATGTTGCACTTGTCTCTATTCTTACAGGCTGTTAGGAATCTCAGTTATAAAAACTAAGCAAAAACCACAGGAAATTGACAATTTAAAACATGTATTTATGCATCTGTTGTTTTTGTGGTAGGTGTAAGCCACAGTGAAGTGGGGCTCTGATCCTATGACCATGAACCTTAGGACAAGATCTAGAAAAATATTTAGACTCCATACTGCCAGTGAAATCAATGGAAGTGAGGAGCCTAAATATTTTGTGGATCTGGGCCTTACTACTTACTATTTATGGGCACTTTTCATATTTTCTACCCTACCCCACAGGTAGCCCACAAGAAAAATTTTTATCCTTGTAGTATCCCTGTAATTTCTGTATTTTATTCAGATGTTAAAAATCAAAGTAGTTGCTATTAATGTTACTAAACTTCAAGTAGCAGAGTTGGGACTATTTATAGTAAGGACTACACTCCAGTAGAGACGCAGGATTGGAACGCATGGAACATGATGCAAAGAGTGAAACACATGATTAAATTTTGTGCATAAGTTTTGATAAGATCTCTAACCCTTTTTTATATTTTTTCTTCAACTCGTTACCCTTGTGTAGTATGTATTCAGTTTTCTGAATACTAAATATAAAATCTGAATTTATTTTACTTTAAAATATGTGAAAACTCTTTGTATTTTTAAATTTTTTCATAGTATTTGCTTATGCTTTGGTTATTCTCGTTTCCAGTGTAGGATATCTGCATGCCTATTGTAGTCATTACTAAAAAAAGCAAGATCCAAAGAGGCAGCCATGTTAGTCTAGATCAGTGAACAAACAAAGAAGGAGTCCTTTAGCTCTTAAAGACTAAGAAATATATTTATTGCATGAGCTTTCTTGGGAGAAAATCCCACTTCGTCAGATGCTTTGAAGATGGGGAAACTTACAGAATGGGAGGAAATAAATGCAGGGAAGTGTAAGTCATGGGAACAGGTCACACTGTAACAGCAAATCAAAACAGTAGTAAAGATTCAAACACTGGGAAACAGCAAACAGAGGGAGAGGAGGTCAAATTGCCTGTTGTAATGAGAGAAAAATCCAATGACCCTATTAAGTCCTGCAGCAATGCAACCAAATTTGCAAATAAATTCAAACTCAGCAGCTTTCTTTGAAGCCTTGATTTAGTATTCATCTGTCTGTAGGCACACATCCCTGCAACAAACCCCACTGCCAACTTTGCCCACGTATCTGCACAAAAGACACTGTTACAGGACCTAATAAAACTAGCTACTCAATCAAAGGCTCATTCACCTGCTCATCCACCAATGTGATTTATGCCATCATGTGCAAGAAATGCCCCTCTACCTTATATATTGGATGAACAGAACAGTCTTTGTGCAAAAGAATAAATGCACACAGATCTGACATCAGAAATCACAACACTTTGAAACCAGTTGATCAACATTTCAATCTTCCTGATCACTCTGTTAATGATTTGCTAATTGCTGTGCTCAGACAGATAAATACTAAATCAAGGCTTCGAAGAGAAGCTACTGAAATTGAATTTATTTGCAACTTCGGTTGCATTGCTTCAGGACTTAATAGGGACATTGCATTTTTCTCTCATTACAACAGGTGATTTGACCTCATCTCCCTCTGTATGCTGTTCCCAAGTGTTTGAATCTTTACAGTTGTTTTGTTTTGCTGTTACAGTGTAACCTGTCCCTTGACTTACACTTCCCTGCATTTATTTCCTCCCATCTGTAAGTTCCCCCATCTTCAAGGCATCTGACAAAGTGGGATTTTCTCCCACAAAAGTGCATGCAATAAATATATTTCTTATTTGTTAAGTGCCACAGCAGTCCCTGTTTGTTTGTTTAAAAAAAAGGAGACATCTGGCTCTTAAAGACTAACAGATTTATTTCTCTCATGAGTTTTTGTGGGAGATAATCCCACTTCATCAGACACTTTGATGAGGTAGGATTTTTTCCCCATGAAAGCTCTTGTGATAAACAGAGTTGTTAGTCTTTAAGAACCACAGGACTCCTTGCCTGTTTTGCTGAACTAGAGTAACATGGCTACCCCTTTGGAACTAGTCATTACTAAGTTCCCCCATGGCATGCACAATCTTTGAAACCAGAGACAAACTACCTGAATAGTTCTGTTAAGAATTACAAATTACTGTATTGCTTTCTAGCTTAATTGTTCTGTTTTATCTTTTTTTCCTAGACAGTTTCTGCTTCTTATGATTCTGCACATTAGAAGACACGCAAACAGTTCCGTGACAACTTATGGAGATGAAGACATTTTGTAATTTTACATTGGATATGTTAAAAGATGTAAAGAAATGTGAACCATAAAGAAACAGTGGGCTAATCAGCTTGTGTCAATTGTCATAGTTCCTTTGCCTTCACTCAGGACACAAATTTTCAGCCAGCTGAAAATTTGTATCCCAGTATCGTGCCAACACCTTAAATATTAATATTACATATGACTTTTGATAAGTAAGCATACTTTAATTGCTGGTTGTTGCTATTCAGATTTTACATGCAAGTAAGCGCCTGAGGGTAAATTCACTTTAACTTCAGTGGCAGTTTTGGGTGCACAGAAATTCTAGGATCAGGCCCAATAAAATATAATAAAAGTTCTACTATTGAACAACAGATGTGTAATTCTAATATCATCATGTTTTTAATCTTATTTTGGTTTTGCTTCCTAGATTACGTTTTTACACACAGAATGATTAAACTGTGGAACTCACCAACACAAGGTATTATTCAGGCCAAACTTAGCAGGATTATAAAAAGGGTTAGACGTATACAGATAATAAGAACATCAACAGTTACAATACACAGAATGTACAAGGAGTATAAACATTCATACTTAAGGGTATAAACCATAGGACATACACTAAATGCATGTGGTTAGAAAGAAATGGCCCTTATGGGCAGCTTATTCCATGATTATTTGTTGTAAAGTTGCTTGTCCCTTTCTCTGAAGTATCTGGAACTGGCTCCTGTCCAAGGCAGAACACAAGGCTACTTAAACCACTATCATGATTTTTTTGGCAATTCTTATATTCAGATGACTTTAATTCCAGTCTAGAATATCATAAATCACTACATTCCATGGTTCTTTTGAGTCCCATCCAAAGCCTACTGATACTGATGTGAATTTTTCCACAGACATCAATGAGCATAGCAGGGGTTAAAGTATAATTTGGCAGGCCCTGGAACCCTCCTAAATTTCCGGGCCCTCTTCCTGCATGTCTGGACCCCCTTCATCCACATTCAGGCCCCCTTCACGTACCCTACCTACTTCCCCCCCTCGAGCTACTGCCCCAAAATGCCTGCTCCCCATCAGACTCCTCTTTCCCCATGTCCTCTTCAGCCCCAGTCCCCATTCCCCAAGCTCCCTGCCCCCACATCCGCACTCCAGCCCTCCTAACTTCCCACCCCTTGGCTTCGCTACCCCAGGAGTGTCGCTACCCCAGGGAAAGACCCAGGGCATGGGCACGCCCCTACCCCCTGGCTGCAGCCCTGCCCCCCACAGCCCCAATTCCCTGCCTAGGCTCGATCCATCCTTGGGCTCCTCTCGCCACCAGCTTGGGCCTGAATTCCCAGCCAGGGACAGGCCAGGAGAGGCAGGCACTGCGCAGGCAGCCGGGGCCCAGATTTCTGGCTGGGGATGGGGCCGGGAGAGGCAAGGGCTGCCCCGGACACTCAGGGCACTGGGTCTCGGACTCGGGGCATGGGCGCCATGTGCCAGGTACCAGTGATACCCCTGACTCCACCCCCTTCAGCCCCCAACCCTCTCCACATGTTCCTAGCCCCCTTCAGTCTCCTTGTCCCCATTCCCGAACTCCACCGTCTTCAGACCCCCCAGCTCCCTCCACATCTCCCCAGCCCACTATCCCGACCCCTTCTTCCCACCCCCCCCACCGAGCCACCCAAAGGGAGGCTGGGCCCCATACCATGCTAGCTTACCTTCAGCGGCATGTGGACTCCTTAGGGCTGGCTGGGGAGGGGGAAGGGGAGAATTGCCCCCTTCTCCCCTTCCAGGCTGTGTGCAGGGGGGCTGGCTGGCACGTCACAGCAGGGCAGGCATGCCTCCCCTCTTCCTGGAGTGGTGCCTGCTGTGCTGGAACTTGCCAGCTCCATTTTCCATGTTTGGGGGGTCTCAGAACAATGGGCCCCCTAAAAATAGACCAAGCATTGCAGGCCCCTAAAAATAGAAAATGGAGCCAGAACACTGCATTTTGAGGCCCACTGTTTTAAACGGTGGGCCCTGGAATGCAGCATTCTGGCTCCGTTTTCTATTTTTAGGTGCCCAGAAAGGTGGGCTCCAGAACGCCATTCTGGTGCGTTCCAGCCCACTTTAACCCCTGGAGCATTGGATCAGGCCTTGAAAGAATTATGTATTATGACAGAGTGTGAATATATCAACTATTCAGCTATTTTTTGTTTCCATTTTACAGTTACAGCAATTTATCCAAATGCTGAATAGATTGAATCCTCATAACTGCAGTTCAGTGACTATATGCATATTTGAAAAATAGATTTAGATTCTAAATTTTAGTTAATGAGTTGCAGTATGTGAAATAGTTCCTCACTTGGAAGGAAAAAGATCAGTTATGGCTTCCTCATTCATAATTAATTATAATTATTATTACAACAGAGATTTCAGAGATCCAAGAGTGGATTTTCCCTACATCATCTACTTTGACGACAAGGATTTACCAATGTAGTTATTAGCTCTTTCACCCTTTCCTCATTTTGGACTGCTTTCTTCCCACAGATCAATATAACTATAAGCTCTTTGGGCAGGGACTGTCTTTTTATTCTGTGTGTGGACAACAGGTAGCACAATGAGGTCTTGGACCATTACTGGGGCTCTAGGTTTTACATAATTCAAATAAATAATAATATACAATAATCCTATCTCACCTCCACCCCTTTCTGCACACCCATACTTCTCTTTCCATATCCACCTTCAGCACCCCCACAGTTGTAATACTCAGTCTGTGACCACAGGGGTACTCAGTCTCTTTTGAGTCTGCAGTACTACAATGCAACATGTGTGGGGAAAAGCACAAAAATATGCTTGTCTCATTTGCTTCCAGAGAGTAACATCACTTCCTGTGTGACAGCACCAAAGAGTATTAACCAAAATGCTGCCAGCTTTAGAGAATTGCAACAACCAAAATACAAATGTAGAAATGTAGAAAGAATGAAGATTTAAAAAATCACCTGTCGAAGCCACTTAAAACTATCAATTGCTCCAGTAGACAATGGCCCCTAATGCTTAGGGGCATGAGAAAAGTGCTGTCTAGGTGCACTCCTTATCCTGTCCTGTCCTGGATTCTCTTTCTGACTCTGACAAAAACTGGCTGTGTGAATTTAAACAGCTCATAATCTCTCTGTCTGAGTTTACAAACTTGTGAAGTGGGCAGACTAATATCTACCCCAGAGGGGTTAACAGATTTATTTGTACAATTCTGACTGAGATCCTCCACTGAAAGATGCTATGAAAATTGAAAGTATTATTAAATGACATTGGAGTCTTGGATGGGGGACTGTTATTAAAAGGCAGATATAAGGAAAATCACTCCTGCATTCATAAAGATTCTGGATTTTGGGGTTCATTCTTAATCATTTTTGAGTTTCATGTAGCTATCCAAAAATCAGGTTTTTCAGCTCTCATTATAAGTACTATAATGAGAAGTGTACATTACTCAGCACAGTAGTATAAACTCTTTGTAATGTTCCCCTATGCAGCTTTTACGTAGAACTGTTTCAAATAACATTACATTAAAGTGCACCAGGGAACTTCAGTGCACACCAGCAATGTGTAAACAAAACAATTTACTGCTCAATAAGTTACTGCAGTTTAAAAATTACAGCCCCATAGTCTGCATTACTGCTTGTAGATTAATCCTTAGGCATGAATAACCACTCCCAGAGTTTATTGGATAAACAGCTTTCTTTCTTTCATGGTGTTTAAAAAGTATTTATTGGTTAAAACGTAAAATCAGAAGCCCTATACACACTGTTGAATAGCCATATGCGTGTTACATAAGAGAATCGTAGAGAAATTCAGACTTACATAAGGATGGTGTAGAGAAATGGTGTTAATTGTTATCTATAGCCTTATGGATTCATTCATAAATTCATTGGGCTCACTCATAATTTTATTGAGTTTATTGGTTTATGGTTCTAATTCACTCTTGTACCACTTTCACTGAGGTGTAACTTGTTTCTTATTTTCTGTCAATCTTCATATATTGTAACTATGTTTCTTATTGGCAATGTGCCTCCTAATTAATTACTTCCCATTTGTAATGGTACCCCAATATTTGTATATTACCCCTGCCAATCTTTGTTTCATTTTAATTGTTTCACATTGATGGTCTTATTTTAGTATTTGCAACTTTCTCACATTAGTCATGTCACTCTTCATTTAGTTTTAGTGGAGTGTAATAATTATTTTCTCCTGGACAGGCTGCGGCTTTTGGGGAGAGCCTGGACTCCTTGGGGTTTGCGTCATTTTAGGGGAGCAGCTCATTCCCCTGAGCCATGCAGCCCAGCCTGTACTGTATGTGAATTTGTACTTATTTATCTTTAAAGCTCTGGCTCTACAACTCACTTTTCCCCAATCCCTGTAACATTCCAGACTCCATATTGCAAATGGAAACTCTAGCATTCCGGACTCCATATTGTGAACGGAAACGCCATACTGATCATTGTATTCCCCAATCTCTGTCATATTGTTAAGAGCAAGGTGTGGATGAAGGGTGTATTCTGTATGTGTGAACTAGTCCCAAACTGCCAGTTGATCCTGACGAGGTGTGAAGTCCATCCAAGGCTGAAGAGCGTGAAAAGGATCCACCCCAGGAACAAAACAGCTAAAACTCAATCAAACCATCAAGATCAAGCTGGAAGTCACATCTGCTAACACGAGCAGTGTGACTCAGCAGCACCCATGGACTTTTTGTCACACCTGCTATTGTTCAACAATCAGTAGTGGTGCAGAAGCGATATGACCCACCAGACTTCCACTGAAGCCAAAACAGTATAAAAGACTGGGTGCGATCAGAAGGCTTGGGGGGGGGGGGGAGAACTATTCTGCACAAGATCCAGGAGCATCGGGCGCCCAACAGAGACTCTGCTCCCCCCTCGTGCCCAGCTTCCCTGGCCAGGTAGCTACCACGAGCCACAAACGCCAGCAATGAACCCAAGCTGCGATCTCAAGCCATGACCAGGACTGGTAACTATCAGCTACAGGACATCTACTGGTGTGTTTGGGCACGTGTGTGTGTATGTGTGTGTGATAGGAATTAATTTTGTATCTTATAATAAATGTGGCACATTGCCTTTTCCCTCCTGAAAAGATCCTGAGTGCTCTTTGCATAGCAATGGTTCTGAGTATTAACCACAGAAAAAGTTGTTTGAAGAGATAAAGTGCAGAAAAATCTGAAATAAAATAAGTTTATGCAAATTTTCCTTTTCCTCTTGAAATATTTTCAAGGGCAAAAAAAGGTCCTGCTATTTAAATCAGTTGAATAAGTTAGAGGCACTAGGGTCTTATCTGTGAATGTAATTTTTCAAAACTATAACTAAGCTTTAGGGCCCAGATTAGACCTGTCATACTCTCATTTAATTAATTCTCATGAGGTGTAAAGTCAGGGTAGAATTCTGTTATAATTCTATTGGTGGTGAGATTGCAACTGCTTGCATCAGGTTTATGAAGATGTGAACATCAGATTTACCAGCTGCCCAGTCGATCATACACTTCATTTGGAACTGGAAGTACACAATGAGGTGGTAGTACAGGCAAAAGCAAATATAGTACTGTACTCTGTTGAATGTAAACTACTACAAAATAAAAGGAAAGTTTACAAAAAGATTTGCAAAGGTAAGACAATTGTTTCTGTGCTTCTGTTGTTTAAATTAAGATGGCTAAAAGCAATATTTTTCTTCTGCATAATAAAGTTTCAAAACTGAATTAAGTCAATATTCAGTGGTAAACTTTTGAAAGAACAACCATAATATTCTGTTCAGTTAGGCATAAGCTCCATTCCCAGAATGCTTTCAACTCTGAAGTTTTACTGCATTGTGCCATTCCAGTCTTTTGTCTGCTTCATTTTCTATACCCTTTTGAAGTTGCTCATCCACCCACCCATCTGGATGTTCTTTGACAAATACATCTCTCCGTCCTTTGAATGAAGCCCATGTCTTGCTTATGGGTGCAAGAATGTCTTTGTGCTGAGACAAAGTTCAGGATCTATTAAACCTGTGTACTACTGGAATTGCCATATGGGTCAGAAACCTGGACCCTCTCTACAGGCAGACTGAGTGGGTATATGCATTTTACGTGTGCTCTCAGCACCAAATTGTTAGCATAAAGTGGTTAGACTTTGTACAGATAGTCACAATCTCATGGAGCTGGCCTTCCTTCCAATTACTCATATGTCCAAAAGTGGAATTGCATGCTCCGTGGCTATGTCATCAAGGTGGACAAAAATACTCCAGCTCAATGTACGTTCAAGCATTCCATTGACATGTGGAGGGGTGCACATCCTGATTGTAGATGCATTACACGCTGAGCTGCCCAAAAGATTTGGGATTCACAAGATTAAGCTGGACCTGAAGAACATCACTACATGATGCCCAGAAAGAAGCCATCAATTCTGGCTGATACTACACTCCTTAGAAGGCTTTGTGTATTTTATTATGATGTGTCCACATGCTACTACAATATCTATCAGACAAACAGCTGACTGCTGTCTGCGAATCCCACTATATTACCACTCATGCCATAGTAGTGACCAGCACCTCTTCTGTAATACTTCCTGTCCTCTTCCAGCTTGATAGAGGTGAGATACAAAAACTCCTTCAAAAGCATCATTTATCTTATGGCTACAGTACTTTGTAAGGTCTTTGCCTTGGGCTGTATGCCAAAAAAAGGAGTGGTGTCTTACATGATCGAGTATTTTAGGTAGTCAGTAGCTCTCTGCATTACAGAATAAAACCTAGAAGTAGTTCATACAGCAGTGCCAGCTTCTGTATATTCTTTGTTGAAATCCTCTCTAAATTCTGGGGACTGTTTTGAGCCTTTAATGGTGGTTTGCAGCTAACGCTGTCTTCAGTACCAATAGTTTTATTACTACTTGGTGCAGGAATGCAGCATTACATGTGGTCCCTTAATTCTTTAATATATAATGAAATTGTAAGCACTATTACTACTTAGGGGTTTTCCTGGAACTGCTTGTGGGCTAGTGAGCTCTCTGCAGGAGTGTGGGATCCGAGCCCAGTAGAAGTCACTCTTCAGCCAAACAACCTATATAAAGGTGGTAGCAGTGAAGGGGCATCTATTTTAGGGAGCTGTCTTTCTCTATTTATTCTTCTTGTATATTATCATCTGGAATTCTAAAACACAAAGTAGTGTTACATTTTCCAGCCTTCTTGCACCAGTATTATATGTTTTTATCTAGCTGCTCTGTCTGTATGCTATGCCCTGAAATACAGCAATATGCTACAGAGATCTTTAGTGAATATACTACGGCTATAATGCAGCTCCTGAGGGGTGGTTCACTTAAATCACTTCGCAACAGGAAGAGAAACAAGAAAATGGTGCATACATGGGTGGATTAATGCACAGGCCTACAGGACCTCCACCCAGGGGCCCACAAAATGTGGGGGGCCCTCTGTCATGTTGCACTGGTGAGGAACAGAGCAGCCCTGGGCCAGAGGCCCAGCTCTGCAATTGCATTGCAAGTCCTGCCTTGCTCCTGGGGCCTGGCCAGGCTGCCTCCAGGGACAAGGCCAGCCAGCCCAGAGGCTGGGCTGTGCTCTCCTGACCCTTTTCTGGGCAAGCCCAGTTCGCTTCTGGAGGATGGATGGATCTGGCTGCCGTACCATGAAGCATGGCCTCCGGTGCAGTTGGGCTGCACTTGAAGCCACTCTGCATGTGCCACTCAGCCCTGCCACTGTGGGGAAGGGGTGGTCAACTGGGCTGAAGCTGGCCTCTGGCCCCAGTCCCCTCCATCAGTGCCAATCCCCCCACAACAAGGAGGGCCCTAGACTGGTGGGAGGGCTGCAGCCCGAGGTGAGGACACGTGGGGCCCCATATGGGGCTCTAGGTGGGGCCCACCAGTGGGGGAGACCCAGGGGCCCCTAATCTACCACTTGGTGCAGAGGAAGCAGCTTTGCTTTAGAGAGATACTAACAACATCATTTCATTCAAGCATCTCCTCCAGAAGAATACATTACCGTAAACTGATCATGAGTCATCTTTCTTCGTTGTAGAACAGTTCCACAGTCAGTGGCTGTGTATCTTCCAAGGAACGTAGCAGTCATATTTCCAGCTCCTTGGTTAGTATCTCTCTCAAGTCATTCAAAATATTTTTTGTTACCTAATGTTTCAGTCCTCTTGCTCACATTATTTTGATACTTCCTTCCAAACTTGCCTTGAGTTCTGGTGCCATTAGTCAGCAGGATGACTCCGAGACCCATGGCACAGCCAACGTCACTCTGCTCCTTCCGCCTTTACAGCTCCAGATAGCAGGAGTAAGATTTCCCCATAATGAAGAACACAAATATTGTAAGACTTTTTAGGTCACTTAGTTCAGGGGTCAGCAACCCAAGAGCAGAGAAGAGCCATTCTCTCCACCATCACCACCACAACCACAACCGCATGAGCCAGAGCTGGCCCCTAGCGCTGGTGGGGGCTATGTGGGTGGCACATGCTCCCTCCCTCCTCTGGCAGGGCAGAGCAGTGCTGCCCCACCTACCCCCAGCCAGTCATCCCTCCTAAGAGCGGCCAGGGGAGAGCTGCAGCTTGCGGGGGTAGGGCCCTGGAGTGGCCCCTCTGCGGAGTTCAGGCCGATTCAACCCGGCCACCCCAGGCCTGAATGGACACAATCAAGGGCCTGGGGGCAAGGCGGCCTCTGTTCAGGCCTGGGATGGCTGGGTCAAAGTAGCCTGAATTCTGTGGAGGGGCCACTCCAGAGCCCTGCCTTCACAAGCTGCAGCTTGGTGCCAGCCGCTCTTGGGAGGGACAGCCGGCTGGGAGTAGGCAGAGCAGTGCTGCTCCACCTTGCCAGCAGAAGGAGGGATGGAGGGAGCATGCACCGCCCACACACCCCCTGCCAGTGTGAGGGGCCACGGCACAGCTGCTGGGCCACTTCTTGGTCATGCGGTTGTGGTGGGAGCAACCCCAGCACCCCACTAGTGGAGGATGTGGGCCAGCCAGGAGTCCCCGGAGCACACCTGGCTCCTTGGAACAGATTGCCAGGGAGCCAGAAGGGGATGCTCAGTGAGCCACAGGTGGGTTACTGAGCCTGTGGTGCTGATCCCCGACTTAGTCCAACACAAGATTGGTTCTCCAGTAGTTTGTCTGTGACTCAGACATGGGTACTTTCAGCAAGTGTGGAGGATATTGCACAGTTTCCACAAAGCTCGTTCTAACAAGGACAAGAATACACATTTTTAAATTACAGTGCTTATTGGCTTTTCCCAGCATATATCTTGTGTTAATAGTGAATCAAATCTTCAATACACAGTATCGACTTATCAGCAACATGGTGAACTATAATAATTTTGTGGCCTGTTAAGTCTGTTACAGCAATAAATCCACTGTGAGCCAATATTTCCCCCATATGTTTCACAGACAGACAATACACCTTCTGCTGTCATTGGACTGATTTACTAAAAGAGGCTGTAATTCACCTATACATTTTGAAATTATTTCTAATTTACATATTAGCCGAGCACTGAAGCATAGTTCTAATAGCCTGACATACCTGGGGACACTTTGGAAAACAATATGAGTCATCTGGTATGGAAAAATTAGGCTGAAATTTAAATTAAAGCCCTGAAACTACCATTTTGGTTAAGATTGGTTTTCTGTATAATGGTCCTTATGATGACTTTAATTATCTAGCACAGTAGATAGTATCCTTGAGTACATTTCGCATCTGTCTGGTTTGGGGGAATGCTCAGAGAAGGCTTTTTGTGCTGTATCTCATTTATTATGTGTTATCTCAAAAGCTGCTAGTGACGTTTTGTGTGATACTGTGGATTAGGCATGGATTTTTCCTTCTTATCGTTTATGAAGGAACTAGGTCACAGGCATAACTGAAACCAGGGCCAGAGTACTTCCTATTTCCTGTGGCGTCCCAGAGCTCTAGTTTCAGGCCATTACTGTTGTTAATTAATGATTTGCCAGCTGCCTGCCCTCATTTTATAGCATTTATGTATGCAGAACCATTGTGCTTTAATATCCTGGTTTAGAGTTCTTTACCGTACACACAATAAATTTACATTTATAAATTTGCACAGCTTGAATGTGGTCTGTTCTGGGACAATTTCACTTCAGCTTTCTAAATTCAAAGGTTATAATTTAAAAGAATCAGCAAAGATCTCCTGTTAGGTGTTTTCATTTTGAATCCTTCCTGAGTTAGGTGATCAACAGAACAGAAGCTGACAAAAGAAATATGGCTTTTCCTGGTTCTAATTTCAGAGAAGCACATTAGTTTAAAAAAAATGGAGCTAAAATACAGCAATTGGCTTGTGCTCTAGTCTGAAATTCTGGTAATCAGCTACATTCTTGCAGAACTTGTGAGCCATATGTATGCTTTATTGTTTCTCTGCTCTCTGCATAGTTGCACTCAACCTATAGGCATGTATGTGATCCTGTCTCTTCCCATTATCTCTCCGTATCTTCTCAATTACTTTTCTTGAAGATTTAGAAAACAAAATTATTACATTGGCCCACTTCAAACTGAACATTTGCATTCTGCCTTAACTAAACCATTCTGCAGTTACGGTTGGATAGTGTTTTTTTTTTTTAATTCTATCCTTTAAATGTTTGTGTTGATGAGTGCTAAACATCTGTCATTGCACTCATAAACAGCTGATTTCTGTGGTGGGTGACAGTAATAGTTTGTATTTCAGGTTAAGGGCTAGATCTTGCTCCCACATGAATCAATGGCAAAACTTCCATTGAATTAGAAGAGAGGAGAACCAGGACACAAATTTGCACAGTGCTTTGGGATCATTTGTAATTAAAGGTGCTGTATAAATGCTTTAAGTATTGTTATGATATAGTACTGGGTCAGGCAAGGTTTGAGTGAAAGTCAGCAGCACAGGTCTGACATGAACACGTCTTGAGGTTCTCTGAAAAGCTAGGTTTTGTTTCTATTCTTGCAAGTTTCTGGACTCTCTCCCCTGATCCAAAATTCCTCCTCACTACTGCAGCTTCAGCAGCCTCTATCTTCACGGTGTCCAACATAGTCGCCACTCACCACAGGTATGAAACAGCTATTGACCTGTGGCGAATTGGTGCTTTACTTCTACCACCTATTTTTTTGAATAAAAATTTTAATAAAATTCATTTATACATGAACCAGTTCAAAAAAGCATCTGCTCAACTGTCTCAAGAGCTTGTGAGGCTTCTTTCTTTGGAGAGGCACCTTTCTGAGACAGATGTGATTTTACTTCAAAGCACTCAACATTTGAAAGATGATTCAGTTGTTACAATATAGACTCATTTTAAAATAAGTTTGCAGTTCTAAATACAGTTATTTCAAAACTGTTTTCAATTTTTGTTTCAACATGGCTCTGCGAATCAGCTTTTTCTGTGGTAAAAATAGTGAAATCAAAATATAGGTCACAGATATTAGACTAAAATTTGGAGGCAGAACTGAGATGCAGTCTAACTGATTTTATGCCTGATTTCCCTGCATTACTTAATGAAAAGATATGTCTGATTTTTCGTTAATTCTATCAATAAATAATTCAAAACATTATTGTGTATTTTTCTACCCCTTTATATTCTATAAAAACACAATTTTTTTTTTTTGTCATGTGGGCTATGTCCACACAGGGCAGGCTTGTTTTGAAACAAGGGGATTCTGGGCCGGCGCTCACTCCGGCCCCAGCAGCAGCGGGCTCCAGCCGCGCGCCGGGGCCCGCGCTGCCAGGTTTGGGGGCAGCTGGGGCTTTAAAGCCCCCGGGGTGAGGCGCCCCGCTGCACCTCTTCTGGCGGGTGCCTGCAGCCCTCTGCAGACACCGGCAGGGTAAAGCGCCCAGCTGCGCTTTACCCCGCTGGTGTCTGCAGCCCCTGCAGGCACCCCCTCCTGAAGAGCTGGGCTGCTTCAGGCGGGGGTGCCTGCTGTCCCCCTCTGCTGGCCAGGGGACACCCCTCGGTTCCCTGGCCAGGGTGGCTTAGCACCCTGGGAGGAAGGGTCAGATGCTGTTTCGAAACAACTGTTATTTCAAAACAGCATGTCCCGCTGGCATTGTTTCGAAACAACTCCCTTTCAAAACAAAAGCGGGTTTAAGCTGTTTCGACAGAACGGCTGCATTTCGAAACAAGCAGTTTGCTTGTTTCGAAATGGCCGTACGTCGTGTGGCCATGGCAGTTCTTATTTCGAAACAACAGAGGTTGTTTCAAAATAAGAAGTGTGTGTGGACATACCCGTGGTGAAAATGTTAACACATTTGCCACAATTTTGGTGAGTATGAATGAACTGTTGGACATTGCTGCTCTGTGTGATCATCACATGTTAACATTTGGCTACCTCTTAAAAAAAACACCTTAGAACAATACATCTTTACTTCATGAAATAAAGAACCAGAAAGAGTTGTGACAGAAAGCATCCCCGAGATTTCAAGGAGCAGAGAATATGACAGGAGGATTTTCCCCCTAAAACAATTCTTTTCATTATTGAACAGGTTTGAGAACAATCCAATCCACAAGGTCATGATAGGTCAGGTTTCCTGACCTACTTGCTCCCACATCTTGATAATCTAGAAATGAAAATCAATTTTTGTCTTAGAGTTTGTGAAGAGCTCATAATTGCTTTAGACCAAAGCACAGAATGGCTGCTGTTTCTGCCACCTTTCAATTCTTGAAGATGGGGATGTCATTTTTCAAGTCTGGTGAACTGTCAGGATTAGATTGCGTGTTAACCAAGTAGAAAGCCTTCTACTTGGAATGAGATTTCTTCTCATCACTGTTCCTTTTACTCAAAACAAAATCCCTTTCTTTATTCTTATCTCTGAAGATATCACAGCATGCTTTGAATAGACTATTTATGGAAAACACAGTTCTCTTCTCTGGGGCAAATTTTGTGCTCTTTTATACCTCATGCAACTATACTGGAAGCAATAGGACCACATGGGTGTTCCTTAGTGCAGAATTTGTTGCCTGGTCTTCAATTTACTTCACAAATTCTGCTGCAGATTACATTGGTGTAACTGTGAGTCAGATTTGGTATCACTTATTTAGCCACTGAGATTTAAAGCTGTATATATTTCCTCCTCATTATAATGCCTCTTTTGAACATTCTGAATCAGCTTAAACAGAATTGACTTTTCTCTCTCCCTGCCTGGGTACAGTTGCAGGACTGGGGCCTAAGGCACTATGGTCCAGGGATCAGCCAACCAGGACTAAAGTCATGACTTCATTTTGGTCAATAGTAAAACATACAGTGACTTCAACAGGGGTAAGATTTCCCTCCAGAGTTCTAGTCCCAGTTCTGGTGATGATGACTCAGAATCAGTCACTTCACCTCGCTTCTCTCATCTATAAGGCCGATATGGAGCCATAACTTTTGTTATGCACTTTCAGATTTCCATACAAGAAGTGTCAGATAAGAGCCAGGCATTATTACATTTTTGGCTGCCTTCTCCATTTTTGCCACCCTTCCTTCTGTCCCAGTTCTACCGGCACTGATTCAAAACAAACTAATATATTCTAATATTTGTGATTCCAGTGAGAGCTCAATCTTTACAAATTTGTTCTTCTCACATTATCTGTTATTATCATTGTTATTTGATGAAAGATTTTTCTAATCTTTTAGGAAAGATCTCATCTTTTCCTCTTTTAGGAAAAAAGCCACATTTTTTTTAACATGGCCTTTATTATTAGAGAGTCTCCAGGGAAGGAGTGCTATTAAACAGCTGTGCTATTTCACCTAATGTAGATATCCTAAAAGCCTATGCAGGGACTGCCCTTTTGGCTAGCATGTCAGCGATTGAACACCAAAACAAAAAGCATGAGCTATATACAGATTGAACTAAAGAGCTAAAAGTGCTGTTGCTGTGACTCATACCTCTGTGAATCAGCACCAATATTTCAATTAAACAGGAAGCTGCTCTCCCCACCCAGTCCCTGGTAAGATTAGTGGTCTGGATTAAAGACTATTTACATGTTGAAAGGGACCAAAGGAAAGACTGTAACTGATTGTAAGAAAGACTTTGTTTAATGTACACATAATTAATATTTTCATATCTGTTTTTAACCAGTTTGCCAATTTAGAATTTCAGTGTGACGAGGCTGCCAGAACTTTTAGTCCATCAGGCCTGACTAATAAATTCAATCAGCAAATGAGAATGCAAAATTGATCTCTTTTTTTTTTTTCCTTAAAAAGGACAACCTGTGCTTTAAATCCATCCAGGATCACTGGAGGAAAGAATGATCATTTTGAAAACCACAGGGGATCTTTGTGCTGGCATTAATGAAACCAGCTTTTCAGCAAACAAACTCATAACACAACTGTTATTGTTAAATCACCTCATGTTTTATGTGCCAGTAACAATGCAGCCCCAGGCTCTTTTCCCAAAGATGAACCAGAAGCAAAACAAAAGGGCACCTTTAAAAAACCAACAGAAACTCTCTCTGCTTGTTTAAATTGGCCCAGTTATACTGAGGAAAATGGAACTGCACCAGTTTCCACCAACAGAGAATTAGGCTACTGATCTTTCTTTTCTTTTCATGCATTAGACCTTCCCTTTTGGGACGGCTTCCCCTGGCTGCTGGCTGGGCTCATCTACAATCAACACTACCTTTGTGAAATAAGTATTGCAGCTGGAAAGGAAGAGTTTGAAATCAGAATTCTTGCTCCTTGACGTCAGTGAGAATTTTACCCACTGATTTTAATAGGATCTCACCTGGGCCCAGAAGGGAATAAAATATTGTTTGCAAGAATGTGAGGGTCCAATCAGACATGTTGAAGTTTGTTTTTTGGTTTGGTTGGTTTTGTTTTGTTTTTTAAATACATACATATCCCCTGTAATATATCTACCCTAAAATATTTATCAACACTCTCCAGACCAGATCCAATCTTGCATAAATATTTAAATCTGGAAATAAGTAAAAGTACAGATCTACCTATACAAGAAACTATGTAAAATACTAGCCTAGTACAGCAGAAGCATCACTGCCCCAGGGAATGACCCATGGCACTGGCCCAGGCCCTGCCCCCTGACTGCAGGCCACACCCCTGACCCCGATTCGGTGCTCGGGCCTGACTCAGCCTCTGGTGCCTGCTGCGCCAGCCGGACCCCGGAGCCCTGGCTGGGGACAGGGCAGGGAGCAGCAGCTGCAGCCGCAGCCATGGGGCAGCCTGGCCTAGGAAGGGGACGGAAGCGGCCGCCACCACTGCAGGTGGCCAGGCCCTGGATCTCCGGCCGGAGACTGGGAAAGGCAGGGGCCAGGGCAGGACCTGGGGCACTGGTGCCGGGATTCAGGGCACAGACCCCATGTGCTAGGCGCCAGCGATGCCCCTGTAGTACAGTATTTATCAGATTTATTTCAGTCCTGCATTCAGACTCTGATCTACTGACTTCAGATATCAACATTCATTATCAGTTTTTTACTCCTATTAGCTGCACAGAACCAACATAACTTAAATGGCAAACTGGGTTCTGTTCCTTCTTGTCCATTACCAACAGAATGGTTATTAAGATCCTAAGAGTTCCAGTTGTGTGAAGTTAGGGATGACAATGGGATTGCACAGGTGTCACCGTGGGCCTAATTTGGCCTGCAGAACCTACTTAAACTGTTGAAGACACATGAGGGAGCCCCAAGTTGACTTTCAGAACCCTTGCTGAGTTTGCAGGTCGGCAGCTAGAAAAAAAAACAAAACAAAAAAAACCTCTTTCTATTTGCAGCACATTGGAGTCACTGAGGCTATGTCTACACTAGGGGCTTAAGTCGATTTAAGCAACTCCCTGGCCACATTTGGAGTTCATTAAGGCGACTCAAGCACTTACTTAAGTCAATTTAATAACTCTCACTTGTTAAGTCAACTTTAAGGGTTAACTTTAAAAAGTCAACTGAACAAAATGTGGCCATGAAAGTCAACTTTCTAAAGTCAACTTAGTGTATTAGAGCCCTTTAAGTTGACTTTATAAAGTCAACTTAAACAAAGAAGCTCATTTAAAGTCAACTTAATAAAATCAACTTTAAATGGGTCCCTTTGTTTAAGTCAACTTTATAAAGTCAGCTTAAATAAATCGGGCCTCATTAAGTCGACTTAATAAGGTTGACTTTAAGTCAACCTTATTAAGTCAACTTTAAAAAGTCCTGTAGTGTTGACATAGCCTGAGACACCATAAACATGGTTTAGATTTAGACAGTCCCGTTTCAGTCAGGAAGTGAATCTGAGTAACAGAGGTTGGCTGAAATCCTGGGACTCGGATTGTTTGTTGAATCAGACTTTTCTGATACATATTTTCCAAAACACATGAGTTTTGGTGCCTTCATTTCTGTGCGCCCATTTTTTAAAAGGTAGCCTATCTATGAGGCTATTTTAAATGGAAAGTAAGCCCCAAAACCTTACCATTCTTGGAGTTTTTGGTGCTTCTTCTTTTGCACATGATTACGGAATAATAATCTGGATTCAAAAGCACAATTTCAGAAGCAGTCAGTCCATAAAGTGTAAAACAATCCATTATAGATCTTTACTCTGCAGATGTAATATCTGTATTATATGGGTAGTCTTAATGGGTATGTCTACACTGCAGCTTAAGTTGACTTAACCAGGCTTAAGCCGACTTAAGCAACTCCAGGACTGCATTTGGAGTTCTTTAAGTTGACTTTAAGGCTTAAGTCGAGTTTATTAAGTCTACTTAACAGAATGTGGCTTTTAAAGTCAGCTTAATTAAGTCGACTTAAGGCAGGAGACCCATTTAAAGTCAACTTTATTAGGAGTAACCTTGAGAAACCAGCATGTCCCCATTGCTCTGGGTAAGGTTAATTTGCACCAGCATACTACAGTTAACAGCATACACTGTGCATTGTGCTGGCACAGTTATGCTTTGTGTTGGACTGAGTAGCAGAGCCAAGGTGATAGACACAGCCCTTCCTGTGTCTTCCATTGTCTGTGTGTAAGTATAGGAGATGAGATGCAGAAGCTCTGTGAAGTCTGCTTCCCCTCCTGCAGAACGAGCAAAGATGTGAGCAGATGGCACAAGCCAAGCCACACATTTCCCCTTGTTTTTGTACTAATCCCATCCAAACCAAGCAGCACACTGCTTCCAACTACTGTAATGTTTAGGTCTACTGATGTAACCTTTGGGTGGGCTAGAATTCAATTAATCACCCTTCTTCAGTGCCTAAAAAAATAAACAAATAAATTAAAACACCAATTCCTATAGAGAAGCAGCTGAAGACCCAGGATTCAGTCTGTAAGGGACTCACAGCAAAGATTGTTCAGTTACCCTCCCTGCATTAAAATACTACCGAAGAACAAACACAATGAACTTTATTAACTACTAACTTGATAAACCTTATCATAAAAAAAAAAAATTAAATAAAACAGTCTCCACAGAAACATTGTGGGAAAGAAACCCAAGAGTAACAAAGTTTAGGTGGAGTTCACCCATATCTCAGTGGCAGTTTCTATTCAAGTCCAAAGGCTTGAGTTGCAAGAAGCAGCAATCCTCTTCTTTGGTTGCTGGGCTCTGAGGTAGGAACCCATGCAGGCTTTTCTTTCTCTTCTGGAACCAGCATCATCCAGTCAGTTTACTGGTTAACCAACAATTAGTCACATGAGAAAACTCTGCTTCAAAATGCTCTACAGCAGGGAGGAAACATCTGTCTGTCCACTCCTGGTTCAGCTTCTGGCAATTACACACTGAGCACATGGACTCTTCTCATTGCAGCTCTGTGTGGCTGCTGCTTTCAGGCTTCTGTTCTCATGCATCTGACCACAGAACCATTAGAAAACTTTGTGGATTATGCTCAATGCAACCACCTGCTTAATTTCCAGAAGCTTCTGGATTTGAGCAGCCAAATCTGCCCAGCAACATAACCCAGCCTCAAGACATCCCTGAAAGAGATAGATCGCTTAATTATTCATATGGGGGTACACAAATACATCAGGTCTTTACGACAAGGATTTTAAGGCCCTTATCCTGTAAACAGCACAACTTCCACTTCAGGCAGCTCTTTCTCCTCAGCTCTTAAAGAGTGTCCTCACTCAGGACATGAGCACAAACAGAAATCCCTCTGACCTACTCCAAAAACTCAAGCTTTACCGGAGGAAGTGAGGAGAAAATGTGAGAGCCTCAGAGGAATCTTCCTTACCTTTCCTGTGAACCGTTATTCCTGAAAGATGCTAGTTTGCCGTATTCATGAAACTCTTCTTGAAGTTTGAGAGGTAGCCTGATTAAAGCAGCCAACTGGGAGGCATGATTCCCCAGGGCTGCTGCTGACTGTTGCAAACTTGAGAAAAAACACATACTGTACGTCCACAGTTTCCAGGCATGGGTACCTACAGGTGCTAGTGAGCCTGAGGAAGGGATAGTGGAATAAGGTGTACGTAATTAACCACTCTACACTTTAACCTTTACACTAAATTTGTCTAGGTATTTAGGTGCCTAAAAATGTAGACAGGCACAGCTGATGAGATTTTCAAAACCAGCCATGCCTAATACTTATTGATTTAAATAGGAGTAATGTGCCTATGTGGTTCCAAAAAGCCTGTTTGGTGCCTAACTTCATCTTTAACAATCTGGTCCTTAGTTCTTTCATTTATGGATCTTGCAGCACTTTGGAAACATTAATTATGACTCTCAATGGCCAGAGAGGTATTTCCCCTCCCCATTTGATTTTGTTTTATTTTATTTACAGGTGGGTAAACTAAAAATGGCATCAAGATTTTCAATTTGCATCCCTATAATCAGTTATGGTTTAGGCACATATATTATGAAGTTCAATATGCTACGAAGCTAAACAAGTCATTTAAGTGACATCAATGCTGCATATGGCCCAGTACATTTAAAAACATTAACATTAACCCAAACTCACTGCTCTGGAAAATCTATAGGAGCCTAATGGCTATTCTGTAGTCTTTTTCATAGAATCTTTACAAGCACATCAAAGTGCTTTTTCCCAAGTATATTATAGGGTTGTTTTTTTTTTTTTTTTTTAAATCAATGATATGCTACATTATTGTCAGCTTAATGTTCTAAGTAATACAGGACATCTGGCAATTTTGTGGCATCAGCAGGTAGCAGTGCTTAAAAAATGCAGTTGCTTAGTAATCTAGTATACACTAGAGGGCACCATGCTACCATATATTGCCTCTTTTGTTACTATTTTATGCATCTATTTTAGAAGCATGAAACACAAATTGAGGTGCACAAAAAGTTATTATTTCAAAAGGGCACAAATTCATTCAAGCATGGTTATAGAATAATAATTATTTCTCCAAAGAAAAGTTAACAAGAAATTCTTTTACAATGCATCATGCAGAGAAGGGAAATAACTTCTTCCCCTTTCCCTGCCCGGTCTCACTATTGTTTTTGTGCACAAACTTTCTAATGTATCATGATATCCTAATGATAATGGCTTTTTCTTTTTATATGTTTTGATAAAGCACCAAGCCCACCAATGTCATTTATGTACATATTTCATGTGCTTATTCTTTCTCTATGGTTATCTTCAGAGAGAAGAATGAGTTGTTTCTTGGGGGGATATTTTGACTTTTTGAGTCTGATTCCTCCCCATGCTGTCAGATGTCACTTAGGCTTAAATAAACTGTGTCATCTTATCCCTAATGAACATGTTGTTTGCCAGAATGGCTGCCCTGTTGTGATTCCATAACTTAACAAGATTAGATTGTTGGCCTGTAACCTGGCAATTCGGTGGACTTCTTTTTGTTTGGCTGATCCCCTACTCTTTGACTGGCTGGCTTGGGTGGCTGTAGTGGGAGTTAAACTCATCCTTGCATACTTCTCAGAGTCATTTGAACAAAAACATTCCCATGACATAAAGGTGTCAATCCTCAAGACAGATTTTCACTTCACTTATAAAACAATATATTTTTGTGTAATTTCAGTGGCAGCGTCCTTCCTTTCTGAACTGTTTTTAGGTTTGGATTCCACCTGTCAGATCCACTGGTTGGTATCAGCGTACAGAAACCTGGGAGTTGATTTAGCAAAGCCTTTGAAGATGATTTTGTTCAACCATGAAGTAATTCAGGAATATCTCATGGCCTATGTTATACAGGAGATAAGGTTAGATGATCACAATGGACTCTTTTGACCTTAAACACTATCAGTCCTTTGTGAAAGTCTGTTCTGCTCCTGCTAGAGCAAGCAAACCTGTTATGCCACTCAGTTACTCTCAGCATGGCTTCTGAGAGCTGTTAAAATCTGCTGACCAGCATTGCTGTAGACAACTGCGTTTCAGCAAATTACATAGGAGGATTTACAGAAGATACAATGAAGCAATGTAGTAAAGCACTGCTATTTCCTGTCTTGTATCTGATGAAACCCTAATCACGGAATCCAGAAGTTGGAGGGCTTGCAGATGTGTCCCCTAAGTGTGGAGTTCCTCTCTGAGACAAAGGAAGTTCTATACATAGAAAACTTTTTCAAGCCTGTCTGTGTAGACAGAGTTTCACAAGCTTTCACCATTGACCTAACTCTGCTCCCACATAAGTCAGCAGAGCAGAAATAGGCCATTAAAGTGCTTTGGTTACATTAAGCATACAAGGAAAAAAAAAAAAAGCAATGCAGATCCAGTGGGCCAAAGTCTGCTGTAAATTTTGAAGTAAATTATGAGAACACTCATTAAGTTCATGCAATAAATAAACTTGTTAGTCTTTTAATTCCACAGGACTGCTTGTTTGTTTTACTTTAATGGAGTAATTCCAATATTATATTGGTGTAACTGAGTAGAATTTGGCCCCTTGACGTTTGCTGCTTCTCTTATCTTTTATTGCATTTTCACATGAGTGCTGACTTGCTAACAGGAAAAAGATGAGGAATTACCCACCCTGCTGTGGACCAATCAGGTCTGCCGCTGGTGCTATTGTATGTAGTAACATAAAGCCCTATTGTGCAGTCAGTCTTTAAGCAGAACTTTGCATTGTCTTTGAGGGCAAATTTTTTAATAAACCTCTGTGAATTGGCACAATCCACACAATTTTAAGTATTATACTCTAGTACAGGGCTCCCACACTATAGCATGCATACCCTGCAAGTGCACTAGATGCTTTCTACGGGGTATACAGCAGAAATTGTGCAATGGTGGATTTACTGCATTTTCGCAATAGGCTACTCAAAGGAACCGTTAAAATTCTGGGGAAATTTCTTATATGAAATACAGTAGTTAATTTACTTCAAAATGTACCAATGAGAATACAGAAACAGAGATGCTGACATAGAGAGCCCACACCTGCAGTCACTGCACACTGCAGGTTCAGTTGCCCAGCAACTGTTCAATCTAACTGAGCTGAGAACTTATTCAGGGCTTGGTGTTTTTCCTGTAGTTGTATACGTCACATTAAAACTATATCAGTACATAGCAGTGAAATATGGACAGATAGCTAAAAAGAGGCAGTGTTAAGAACATAGAAAGTATCAGTGATGAGAACATCTTGTCAGTCTGGAAGGGGGTACACAATAAGAAAATTTAGGAACCTCTGCTTTAGTAGCATATAATCTTCAGACAAAGAAAGTTTATGGAACTAAAAAAAAATCTGCATTCACATTTGGGTTTGTTTTGATTTATGAAAAATTTTGGGATAAAGATTTAATAAGCAAACATGAAGAGCAGCCCTGGGTAAGTACACTAGGGACTTTCCAAAGTATGCTTATACCATAGGTTATTTTAATGTGAGACTTATGAATATAGGTATATGTTCTAAACTTCTCTCAACACATTTCTGCTAAAGATCTATCCTAAAAATCAAGGTCTACATTTTCAAAGGGGACTAGAGATTTTGAATGCCCAATTTGAGATATACCTGTGAGATTTTCAGTGGCCCCTTTAAGATGCCATAGCAGGAGTACTGCTGCTCCGGGCAAAGACCTGGGCCACGGTCACAGGCCTGCCCCGTGGCCACTGTCCCACCCCCCAGCCCTGATTCTGCGCCCAGGCCCAATCCAGGCTTTATGCTCCTGCTGCCGTCAGCCTGGTCCTGGATCCCCTGCTGGGGCCGGGGCCAGGAGTGGCAGGCTCCACCCCGGAGCCAGACCAGAAGTGGCAGCTGCCTTAGCAGGCCCCCCCAACCTGGGACGGGGCTGGGAGACACAGGGGCTGCTGCAGACACTCGGGACACTGGTGCTGGGATTCAGGGCATATGCCCCGTGTGCTAGGCTCCAGCAACGCCCCGTGTCATAGTTTGGTATACTTAATCACCAGCCTGAGAAAACAAGCCAGTTCAATTTGTGGGCCTTACTTAAAGCCTCCATTCACTCTCACATAAAAGAAAGGTAACATAGAACAACAATAAAAAGTAATACAGGAGTCTATCCTATTCTCCACCTATCTTCTGGGGCTCTCTGGCGTTCAGCAGCTTACTGGGCACGCTCTTTCCCAGGTTTACAGGGCTCACTCAACCTCCCCTAGATCATTGCTGAAGACCCAGGACAGTGTACTCCCAGACTCCCTCATTTATGTTCTCCAGCAGAGACTCACCAGCCCCAGTGTCTTGATGCAGTCTAGGTGGGTCAGATGACTCCCAGGCATCAACTTCCTGCTAAGCTCCTATCTAGACCACAGCTGAGGCTCACACAACCCTTAATGAAGCAAACTTCTGTCACACTATTTCTCTTTGGGTACCCAAAAACTGGGACTTTCCAAATCACTACACATAGATTTTCAAAATTGGCTAAGTGTTTTGTCATCATTTATACAACATATCACCTGAGTCTGAGCATTTGCAAGTTGATAGTCATTTATAACTAATTAAGCATCAAGTTCTGCTGTGCATTTCCATGCTATATCCTTTGAGACTGATTCTGCTGCATATGAAAGAAGGCATGAAATAACTATTTCTGTATGCTTTTGTTTTGGTTGATGATGGGGAGAAACATCTTAACATTTTTAATTTTCAAAATTCAGTATTATGCTGCAGTACATTAATACAGTGGTTCTCAACCACAGTCATGACACAAAAGTGTGTTGCAGCAATAGTGGCTGAGTATGTCATGTGAAATCAGCTTGCTGCCAAAAGCCAGAGGAGAGCTGTGGCAGTAGGCTGATTTCACATCACTGGTCTTTTAAGAGCTGGCATGTCAAGTGCTCTCTGCAAGAGCTACACTGCTCCACTGTTTCTCAGCAGTGTGGGGTGCCAGTCAAGCCTCCTGCTGCCGAAAGTCCCTTTCCATGGAGAATTTCTTCAGCATCTGGGGTCACTGCAGCTTGACCCACTGCTGAAAATCCTGGTGCCAAGGAGGACTTTCAGTGGCAGGGGAATGGCAGCATCAGCAGTGTGTCACACACAGCTGGGACCCCTTTCCGCTGTGTTATGAAAGGGAAAGGGTTGAGAACCCCTGCATTAATGTATTTGTGCTGTGCAATTACCTTACTAAGAATTCATTGCCTAGTACCAAAATCATCTTAAATTTGACCTGCAATGCTGCTTAAAAATAAAGAGACAAATTCTTCTGATAGATGAAAACCTTTCAATATATAGAGCAAATTGTGTTCTAAATTACACACATCAAAATCCAGATTTACAATAGTAAGTCTCTCTCTCTGTCTCTCTCTCTCTCTCTCACGCACACGCACACGCACACGCACACGCACACGCACACGCACACTCCTTCTGACAAAACCTGGGCTCAGACCATAAGTGCTTTGTATATTTCATACTATGGAAAGCTACATTAACACAGCACCATACACATAGTAGCTACTTACTGATGTCAGCAATGGGCACAGGAGAAACAAAGATGTTTGCAAAAGGGATGACCCCACGTCCTGACAGGAAAACCATTTTCCATTTTACTTTAACATAAAGGGTCTAAACTCCTTTCCTGTTACAGGCACAACACTATAGTGAAAATTTTGCATGATCATTTGCTTTCAGGCTATTGTTTCCAAAGGAACCAAAAATACTTAGACACCCAAATTGCATTTAATCTTGATGATTTGGGGGCCCTAGCTCCTACAAACTCCTTCAACAATTCCCAGGGGTTAAAGTAAGCCAAAACACCCCAAAACACTGTTCTGAGGCCCACTATTTTTAGGGGTTCAGCATTCCAGGGCCCCTAAAAATAGAACATGTTGCTGGGACACTGTGTTCCGGAGCCCACCATTTAAAAATAGTAGGTCCCAGAATGCAGCATTCCAGTTCCACATTCTCTTTTTAGGGGCCCAACTACTCAACCCCTAAAAATAGCAGGCTCTGGAGCAGCATTCTGACACGTTCCAGCAGGCAAGGATGGGGCAGGGGCCAGGGACATTGCTGAGGAGCTCAAGCCCCGAAACAAACTCCTCCACTTCTAGGTCCTGCCCCAACCTGGGGCCTGGGGCCTCCGCCCCAGCCACGCTGCCGCCTGGACCCAGGGCCTACTGGACCGCTGACAGTGAGTGCGGAGTGGCCCGGCTCGTGCTGGGGGGGAGGGTATTGGGGGTAGGGGCCATCAGAGCAGGAGCATTCCAGGGCCCCCCAAATTATACTTTAACTCCTGACATTTCCCAACCCTGTGCAAACCCCACAAGATGATTGGCAAAGAGATTTCAAAGTGCTGGCACTCAGACATGGTAGCGATGAGCAGGTTAGACTGCCAGATGGAGAGAGCTCTAATATTTCAAGAGTGTTAAATATTTCCTAGTGGCTCTCAGATTTGGAACTGAAGGGAGCAGACCTTACTTCTCCTGCTTCTGTTTGTGACAACAGCATCACTGGACTGCACCCTCTGGTACCAGTGATGTGTTGTACATCAGAGGTTTCAGAGTTAGAGAGAAAATGATAGGAAAGAAGGAAGGAAAAGGCCAACTCCACTAAACTTTTAGTTCTTCTGGAGAGCTCATGAAATTGAGAAATTTGTGTTATGACCCTAAGAAACAAAAAATTAACAGAAAATGTGGCAGTTGCTTGTTTTCATGTTGATAAATTCCCTGGACTAATATTGGAAGGCCTCCAACTACTGTGTCAGCTTCAGAAATGTGGAGAGAAATCCGTTAACCCTAAGTGACTTGGCTTGTGGTTCCTGCAAGCGCATCATTCCTTGCCACCAAGAAAAACAATGAATGAGAAAAGTCCAGCTAGAAGGGAGCTGGCAGAACCTGTCTGATCAATCTATTACTCACCTAGCATGGTATCTATTAGAGCTGTCTGATTGGCAGTGGGACCAGCTGTAAAGCAGCCAGCTAACAAATTTAATACATACACCTTTGGAGCTCACTCTCCTTGCTGTTGGCCAGTGCCAGAGTTTGGGAAGCTTCAGATCACAGTGCAAGGATATTTTTATTCAGTGTCAAAGTCAAAGCCAGATTACTGTTGGAAGTACAGACTCTGGGGCAACTTGCTTCAGGCCAGAGCATCTTATCTGTAGTTGGCACTCCACTTCCTGGAAGAGGCCTGGGCAGGACAGTGAGGATATTTGGAGCTTTAGGAATCACTCTGAATTGATTTAATCACTCCATCACATTTCTAAAGAATCTGCCTGTCAGCAGAAGCAGCTGCTGCATCTTTTTCCAGTGGGTAGACACCTATTGCTCTATTTGGAGACCCTACTTTTGTTCTGTTGCTCTAGTCCACTTAATCTCACAAACTAACTGGTATGTTCAACATATGGCTGCACCTTTGATGTTGGAAATACATAACAGCCAGCTCCAAAAGTCTCATCTTTTCTCCTGAAAGCCCTATAGAAGCACCCCTGCTGGAGCGCCATATTTCAGGGCTCAGTTTTGGAGAGCAGAACAGGGAAGTGGCTGCCGCATTGTTCCGTGCATATTTCCATTATATCAAAACTCCCTAGTTTCTTTCTGTTGTTGTTGCTTCTAGGAACCCTGCTGTGAAGACAGGCTGCCAGGGAAGAGGGGAGGGTAGAATTCATCCGGGTAGCTACTGCCCCCACATCCATGAAAGGTTTCTCCATGGAATTGAGGCCTCCCCTCTTCTCAATCCATAGCCTCCCAAGTGCCTCGCCTTGATGGAAACAGTGAGAAGGAAATTGTGAGGGGAGACTCTTCACTGCTCAAGTCTCTGGGGGTGGGATCAGGAACTATTTAGAAAGTAATTCATCCTCCCCCACAACCACCCTCCCATTTCCCAGGCGCACACAGTCCTTCCCCTTATTTGTTAGGGTTTCCAACAAGGGTGTTTGTCACATTCTGGACTGCAATCCAGACCAATGAGGGAATGTGTCACCACCTGCCTACTCTCTGGTGCGTCACAATGCCTTGCTGCTGTAGTTCCCAACAGGTATGTCTACATTATGGACTTGAGTCGACTTAAGGAGGTTTAAGTCAGCTTAAGCAAAGTCCCTGCCACATTTGGTATTCATTAAGTAGATTTGAGGGCTCCTTTAAGTCAATTTAATAACTCCTGCCCTTAAAGTCAATTTTAAGGGTTAAGTCGACTTTATTAAGTTGACTTAACACAACGTGGCCATTAAAGTCAAGTTAATAAAATCAAGTTAGTGCAGTGGAGCCATTTAAGTTGACTTTATAAAGTCAACTTAAGCCAGGGGACTCATAAAAAATTGACTCCATTAAGTCGACTTTAAATGGGTCCCCTGACTTAAGGCAACTTTATAAAGTCAACTTAATGCAATGTGGTCTCACTAAGTCAACTTAATAAGGTCTACTTAAAGTCGACTTTAAGTAGACGTTATTAAGTCAACTTAATTGAGCCCTTTAGTATAGACATAGCCTGCCTGAGCTGCTTACAAAGAGCCTTACAGCACCCAGATCACACCTGAATGTTTGTGTATGCTACTGGCCTGACCCAGCAGCTCTGACTCAGCAGCCTGTCAGCAACATTCCAGTCACCTTGGCTTCTACTAGCTTTGGTTACTACTTGCAGCGTGACTCCAACATACTCCAAAGCCTGAAATTTCCCAA
The DNA here is from genome assembly GCA_007922195.1 of Podocnemis expansa. NCBI lineage: Eukaryota > Metazoa > Chordata > Testudines > Podocnemididae > Podocnemis > Podocnemis expansa. The sequence goes on along the minus strand of ML681964.1, from coordinate 15,679,236 downwards.
GAACATGAATTGTGTACTACCCAACCCTCTCATGAGCAGCTCCGATATTAAAAGTTAATTGCTCCTGTAAAGAGTCAATATCCAACAGTTTGCTATTTTAACTGGAGTTACCAAACAGCACAGTTCAAACAAAACCCTGGATTAGTTTGAATTAAAAACAAAACCAAAAATTATGTAACTACAAAGAGAGGGATTTTAAGTGAGAACAAGTGTAAGGTATTTATATTAGAAATGGTAACAAGAAAAATGAAGATAAAACTCTTCCTAATAGCAAAAACTTAACAAGCTAGTCTTGATTCAAGGTAACATCCTTACCACACATTCCCAGTAACACTACTGACCAAATTCTCAAGTCGGGATCCCTCTGCAAAGTCAAAGGGCTGGTTTCTTAGTCTTCAATAAAGGAGAGAGGTAGCAAGATAGCTGGAGCTATTTTTGCCTTTCATTTTTATAGTTCAGTCACCACTCAAAAAATTTCATTCCAACAGTAAGGGGTTAGGAAGTCTCATGGTCAAAGAGGACCCATGTCATTTTGCTAAAATGCAGGTTGATCTGTTCCTGCCCTGCTTTATTGCCAAAGAATGTCCACTTGACAGATGACTGATTGCCAATTAACTTCAATTGGTTAGAGGCATCAGCTTATCCTTTTGTCTCAAAAAACCAGTTTACCCACTACCTGGACATGTGAGGTAAACACCTTGTAGTCATAATTTCAGTTTATGTTAATTATTAACATTCATTTTGTACATACGTCACACAAGAATATTGATGATCATTAAGTTATTAGTTTTTAAATGATACTTAACTATGCATATTTTGCCAAAGCTAGTTACAATCATGTGTAGCGTGAGAATACAACTGTCCTCTCATTCATAGTGCTCAATTTTTGTGATGTTGGTCTTACCCACTAGGAACTGGACTGAGAGACAGGGGCTCATTTCATAGAAGTTACTCAACAATCCAGTGAGATAAGAATGTAGTATTCCTTCCCCCTCATCAATCCATGCTCATCAGTCTCCAAAATATTATGTTCTGAAATGCATAATGTAATTTAAAGAAGAACTGGAAAAGTCACCAGTCCTACAGGGTTTCTGTTAGAGCTGTTCACCAAATTCTGGGATTTCCTGGTTTGCAGATCACTTCCAATACCTGAGAAAGTGTTGGCATTATTTTCAGGTATTTATGAGTACTTTGGATTAATAATTTTCAGACTCTGTGGCTCACAAATTGTTTATTACAACTATTAGTTATTGCACAATTTGTGATGGGTGACTGACCCCATGTTATTGTGTCTGCTTCATGATTGGATGACTGACAATTTGTAACAAGAAACTAGTCTATACTAAATAACTAAGAAGCCCTCTGTTGTGAATTCTGGCTTCCTGGCTTATAGGAATACCAGCAATCTTCTGAATATTCACAAGTAACAAACAAAACAATCCCATAAATACCAGCAAATCACATCATTTATTTGTGACTATATTTGCCTATCTACTTTATCATTATCCACTCACCTCTAGCTTCTAGTAAGATTTTCTATTCCATTTTTATATTTCAAGTTCAGAAACTATGAAAGACAAACAGGACAGAGTTAGTTTTGAACAAAAATGACAATGCAAATAACTTTTACATGGATTCCAGTGTGGGCACATTTTAAGGAACAGATAAGCTATCAGCAGAGTATATCTGATATTAATATTAGATGGAAGAGATCTGAAATCATGAAGTATGCAAGCTCAGAGACTGATACTACAGACATACTTGAATTCATGGCTGATCAGAAATATAATAATTATTGTTATCTTTACTTTGGGCTCAGATACTAGCCAATATTAGCCAAGTAGCTTACTACTCTATCTCTCATAACACACGAACTTAAAAATTGGAAAGCCACATAAAGAACCATGAGTTTTATAAGGTGCTTCAACCTCTTTCATGTCAGAGTTTGAGATTTTTTTCTCAAGTCCAGTTATCTCTAGAAACCTGGATTTTAACATCTAACTTCTCTGAGTTAAACAGCAAACAGTTGTCTTAGGTAACAGCCTTATTGATTGCTCTTAAATAGTTTAGCAGCTTCTCTCATAATCATCATTTAGAAGCATGAAAAGGAGTGTTGTCCATCTGTACAGGCCGATGTTTAACAATGGCACTTGTCTTCTAACCTTGAAGATCAGAAATTAAAATAACTTCAAGTGAGATAATGAAAGAGTGCATTCTGGGGTCTGCCAGAAGAGAATCTAAGATAAAATGGTCATGTAGAGTGACAAACTCTTGAACTTGCCAAGAGCAAAATAACTATCAATGACCACAAAAGCTTCAAAATCAATTTACAGTGCTTTATTCTGGAGACAGGAAAACCCTCTGGGCTTTCAGTTGTGTGATGCTGGCAGGCCAGGTGCCAGCTCATGGCAATGTCCCCATATCTCAGTTGGGCACCAATAGATACAGAGTTGGAATCGGACTGGCTCTCCTATGTGCTAGTGCTGTTAACATAGGTATTAAAATTGTAAGGATGCGTTTGGCGTGCAGACTCTATTGAAAGTCTGCGAGTCGCTGCATGCATTAATTTTACTTGTAATATCCGTATTCCATAATGTAATGTAATGTTTCAACTGTGCATTATGAACTTCTGTGACTGTATGAATCACCATAAAAGGGAGGGACAAATAATGTAAAGAGCTGCACTCCAGCAGAAATTGTTATGCACCTCCTGAAAGAGGAGATCTGTCAATACCAGGCAGTCTGTGGGTGGATCTTACAACTAGAAACTCCATATATGTGGGTTGAAGAATCACCAACAAAAGGACTAAAAGACATTTATTGTTCTTCAGAGGGGTAGCTTGTTAGTCTGTATACAGCAAAAGCAGAGAGTGTCCTGTGGCACCTTATAGAGTAGACTAACAGATTTCTTTGGGTGTAAGCTTTGTGGGCCCCAACCCACTTTGTCAGATGAATGAAGTGGAAACTACAGCTGAGAGGTGTGTGTGTGTATATATATCTATATATATATCTATATATATAGATATATATATACATACACACACATACATGCTAGGGTAGAGGAGGGCAACTGTTAACAAAGTCAGTTCAGAGCAGATGGGGCCCATTCACACCAGCTGATCAAAGGGAGAGAACATGTGAACAGATGAATCACTTTTTGTAATGTGTTTCAAAGATTTACAACTTATCCTCAAAGATGATTCCACACTCTCTCAAGCCTTGGGAGGCAAGCCAATCCTTGCTTACAGACAGCCTCCCAACCTAAAGCAAACACTCACCAGCAACCTAACACCATACAACAAGAACAGCAATCCAGAAACTTATCATTGCAACAAAACCCTGTTGCCAGCTCTGCTTGCACATCAACTCCAGGAATACCATCACAGGTCTCAACAACTTCAACCACACCTTCAGGAGCTCATTCACCTGCACATCCACTAATGTGGTATATGCTATCATGTGCCAGCAATGCCCCTCTGCCATGTACATTGGCCAAACTGGACTGTCTTTGTGTAAAAGGATAAATGGACACAAAACGGACATCAAAAATGGCAACATCTATGAACCAGTAGGAGAATACTTCAACCTCCATGGACACTCAGTAGCAGACTTGAAAGTTGACATACTTCAACAGAGAAACTTCAAAAACAGACTTCAGGTTGAAACTGCAGAGTTGGAGCTAATCTGCAGGTTTGACACAATCAGACTGGATCTGAATAGAGACTTAGAATGGTTAACACATTACAAAAAGTGATTGTTCTGTTCACACATTCTCTCCCTTTGATCAACTGGTGTGAATGGGCCCCATCTGCTCTGAACTGACTTTGCTAACACTTGCCCTCCTCCACTCTGGCATGTGTATATAAACCTCTCAACTATATTTTCCACTTCATGCATCTGACAAAGTGGGTTGGAGCCCATGAAAGCTTATGTCCAAAAAAATCTGTTAGTCTACAACAGGGGTCTCAAACTCAAATTACCACGAGGGCTGCATGAGGACTAGTAGAGGGGCGCATGAGGACTGGCGTGTTAGCCTGAGGGCTGCACCAGTGAAACCTTTCCATACATCAATATTGCAAATATCAGTAACAGTTGTGTTGTTGCAGGCTGCAGGAAATAGTTTTAGGGGCCGCATGCGGCCCCTGGGTCATGTGTTTGAGACCCCTGGTCTATAAGGTGCCACAGGACTCTCACTGCTTTTATTGTTCTTCAGCAGTCCTCCCCATGAACATAAGCCATGACAATGAACTCCTCTCATCAGTTTGCAGCTCAGACCATATGACAGTAGGGAATGAAACCCCCACAAAAGGAACTAGGTATTTATATGGGGCAGGGCAAATGTTTCTAAACATAGCAAGAGGTCTGCAGCTGTTTAGCCTGGTTTAGCCCTGAAGGAGAAATGGAGCTTGCTGATTATAAGAAGCCTCCATTACCTTTTGAGACTTAAGACTATAACTCATTCAGGTGTCTGTTTGCTTACTTTAACCTTGAAAATAACTTTCTAACTTCCTTTTCCTATTTAATACATTTTCACATAATTTATAATAGGATTGGCTACAAGCATTGTCTTTGATGTGAAACCTAAAGTGCAATTGACTTGGGGTAAGTGACTGGTCCTTCTGGATTAAGAGTAACTTGAATAGTGTTGCTATTCTTGATGAAAGGGGCCGTCTGTCATAGAGATATTCTCAACTGGGTGGCAAGACAGATCAGAATATCCAAGGGGACTGTGCGGCTATGTCTACACTTAAGAAGTTAGTTTGAATTAACTTAGTTCAAATTAATTAGTTCGAACTAATAATGGTTAATTCAAACTGACATGTCCTCACTAGAAACCCAAATAGAACTAGCAAGTCCATGGACAGGACTTGCTAATTTGATTTAGGAGTGGGGCACCGTGGGAAGCGTGGCAATGTGGCCCCCAAGAAAGGCCATGCTCCCACCCAATACATAGAAAGAGGAAGGCGCCCTGGGACAAAGAAGGTCAAACTGCATTAATACAAACTAATTGTTAGTTTGAATTAACATGGCTCCATTGGGTTAATTCACTCTAATAAATTCAAATTGACCGTTACTTTGAAGTTAAGCAAGGTTTTGTAACTTTGAAATAAGCATTCATTAATTCAATCTAAATTGTAAGTGTAGACATACCCTGTGTGCCTCTATATTAAAGGCTGTTAATATGCCTGAGAGGAGTTTGCACATGGTGCAGTTGGGTGGTAAAATCTAAGTTTACATTGCACAACCAATTTGGGGTTTGTACCCTGGTATTTAAGAGCCTGAGATTGGTACTCCCACTCTTGCATCACCATTGGAATTGTCACAAGTTGTCTGAAAAGAAGTCAGGTACCAAAGCCCATCCTGTTAATCAGTTCAGCTCCTTTCTTTGAGATCGAAGCATTCAGAATCTGTCAAGTTTTGCAAGTTTGACTACAAAAACAAACAGTAGGAAAGATCTCTCAGTGCAACCCATGGTATTATTCTGGAACTTAACACTCTTATATTCCTATTCTAATGGTCATGATGTATTGTGCCATACTAGTCCCATATTATGTCTACTCCTGATGTCATGAGAAGTTGCTCAGTGAAAACTAGCACACAGAGCTGAGAATTTAATCTATTAGTTCTTGAACTTCCTTAAAAACAGCATTGAACCCACTTTCTGAGAGCTTTCAGGGAGGGCATTTTAAAAATCTGCAAAATTAAATGTCTTTTGTTTACACAGATGTCTTAGAATATTATTGACCAGTATGATAGGACAAGAGAGTAATGGTAAAAAACACAAGATAGGGTTTGAATTTAGCAGTAGATCTGCACATATGGGAAGAATTGAAAACTCAATATGTTTTGATCCCAATGAGAGGTGGGGATGCCTTTCAGGTGTTCCTCCCATTTTCACTTAGATGGCATAAGGGGGCCACCACCTCTAAACCAGTCAAACAATTTCCAAAGCCTTCCCAGATCCAGTTACTCTAGTAAGTAAGAAACTGAGAAAAGACTTGAATCCAGGGAATAAGAGGCCAGATCTCCAACTATGTGGGACAGATAACTCAGTTTTACAAAGAGTTATCCTGCCTCATAAAAAATAACATATAATTTCTCTTTCAGTCTCATGAAACAAACATAAGATTGTTCTTTATTGTTGATTCTGTAGAACCATTAAGGAGACTCAGAGTAAACATGTCTAGTATTTCTCATTAGAGCTAAGATTAAAAAGTACCTATGTCAACAAAATTGGTATAGCAATCACTCCACAGCAATACAGCATCCAATACTGCTGCCTCCAATAAGATGGGAAGAAGACAGAAGTGTAATTGATCATATTATTGGCCTATCCTCGTTAGATTGTACGGTGGCTCATTTTTTTGAAGTCACTATTACAGAATGACTTCCTGATTTTAAATTAATGTCACGTAGCAGAAAGTTTACTAATGCTGAGCTTTGAAATTATAAATCTATAATTTTTAAAGAATACTTTGAAGCCCTATACTAAACGTATTAGATAAGATCAAATAACTTTGCCTAATGTTATTGTGGAAAGTTAAGCAATGACGTTCTGTGAGATATTTTCCATGACAGTTACAGCATGTAATACTGTAGATGTCAAGAGCTGATAGATGACTGAAATAAGGACAGATTAGAAGTCTGCTCTTTTTTTGTGGATTAGAGGTATTAATCAAATTGGTTTTACCTCAGAAAACAAGATCCAGTTAAATACATCCAAACCGATGTCCTCCAAAATAGGATAGTGACTGTTTTAAAGTCAGGGAAGCTTGGCACAATAACATCAGCCTTACATCTCTACAACCCAGGATAGTTTATCTGAATTATATTGTAAGAGAAAAATTCCATTTCAGAGCATTCTTCTTCTTTTAAGTAAAAGTTACCCATGATATCTCTCACCTGTACTGGCCCCCAGCAGAAGATTTTAGTCTCTGTGAAGGTTGAATATTTAATTCTTCAGAAGAGACAATATCTTGTCAAATGTCAGCCTCCATTACAGGTGATGTATGGGGGAGGCACAGAATCCACCCAGATTTGCTGCTTTACTTGCACTGAGCTTGCTAGTAATGCCTGCTGAAGCCACAGTCCTCACTCTGCCCTCCCACCCATTATCATTAGGTCTGGGTTGTCTCCAGTCTCCATGATATAGAACAGCAGTTCTCAACCTCTTCACTGCCGTGACACACCTTGACAACTTCAATTATTTTGAGGCACACCACCATATAGTTGTCACATGAACTCATGAATATTCATGAGCCAATCCACACCTCTGAGTTGTTTTTAAAAAAATTCCATTGCACGCCTGTCCAGGCCTGACAGCACACTTGTGTGTCATGGCACCCTGGTTGGGAAACACTCTTGTAGAATATGGTAAGTTTTCAAAAGGATTCAAAAGTGGGCTGCCTTTCTTCTCCTTCATTTCAATACAAGCACTTAGGTGAAAGCTGAGAGCTTCGGAAAATCCACTTCTAAAGATCTTTAACTTTTCAATAGTATCACCCCTTTCTGATATTTGAAGGGTTTTAACTTAAAAGTCTGTCATCTCATCTGGCGAAGTGGGTTGGAGCCCACGAAAGCTTATGCCCGAAGAAATCTGTTAGTCTACAACAGGTGTGACCAAACTGCAGCTCAGGAGCCACATGTGGCTCTTAAATGAAAAAGTGTGGCTTGTGGAAGAACATCAGCAAATCAATTTAGTAAGTAAAAGTATATGGCTATATGCCTCAGTATGGTTTAATAATAAATTCGTGTGGCTCTTGAGTTGCATGAGTTTGGCCACCCCTGGTCTATAAGATGCCACAGGACTCTTGTGTCCCCTCTCTGTTTCCAATCCTGTCTACTCAGCAATTGAGCCAGTGGGGAAAAAGAAATTGGCTGACCAAATAAATATATCTCAGTGAGCACTAATAAGCAAGATCTTGCATATAGGATATTAGAATTCCATCTTCTGTGGCCCATTCTTTCATGAATTCTGCTCCAAACGCATTATTCCATTTCCATAATATTGACCAAGATCCTCTGCTGAAGCGCATGTGCGCAACTCAAGAGAGGTGCAAAAGTGGTTATCCAACAACACCAGCTTTCCACAATCCAAGACCCATTTCATCCCTGGCCATCACCGTCCCCCCAAACTAAAGCAGCCTCTAAGTTCCTGGTAATCATTATGGCAGAGAGTGGAGAAGTATTAGGGTGCCAGCAAGCCTTGACCATAATAACTCCTTCCCTGATCATGCCCCCTAAGAAAGCTACAAGGCAGAGTAGAATAAAACCCGCTCTACACAACTGGAACATCCTCCTACAAAGGAGTAATACTCCTTTGACTGGTTATTCAAGTTTCTGGACAATTTCCTACCAGCAGAGCCTCTCAAAGCAGCCTGAACTCAGTGTGGAGCATTGTGTAGAAATATGTAATTCCCCAAATTTGTCAATAATACATTTCTTCTAGTACCATAAAATAGAACTGCCTGATGTCAGTAATTGATCTTTCTTAGTGCTCAGTTCAAAGGGGATGGTAGGATGTTATTGTTAGTGTTATTCTGCCTCTGAAAATGTAACTGTTCTGTGTCAGTAGCAGTAAGATACATGAATACAGAAGCAAATGAAGCTCCAGTAACAAAGGGCAATAGCAACTTAGGTTCTGGAGCCATGAGTGTGTGTAAGCTGTTGCTCCACCTGACTTGCAGTGGGTTTCTGTTATATACAGGGTTTACATTTTGGTTCAACGTCTCTCAGTGACCCCAGTATAAAAATTGCTCCAGCATCCTGGAAAAGCAAGATTTTTCTTTAGACAAAATGTTGGTATCATTCAGCTGTATAAGTTGTATCATTGCAAGCCAGGCTACTCTTCATGTTGGAGACATAAGAAGAAATTGTACTTTATCCCTTTCCAGTGCTTTGCTACACAAGGGCGTTCTCAAACAATACCGTTAGACCAAAGCAGCATGTTCAACCTACAAAGAAATCAATAAAAGACACAGTATTAACTATGCAGATCTGCATTTAACTGCATACATGTTTTGATAGGTATTCTTAGGAGTTTCTTTTAGATGCTTGTCCCAAAAATATAACTAGATATTAGAAACCAGCCACAGACAGAAGATCTTCCAAATTACTAAATGCATTAAAGAAAAATTTTGCCCAACAGGGGAGTTCAAAATTATTGTTAAAAATTGCAAGTTCCATACCTAAAAACCAGCATTACTCAATTTAATCAACTTAAAACACATTTAAACAAAATCTTTACCCTGTGAACTACACTGATCCCACCCAGCTGACTGAGAACAGTACACCAAGTGACCACAGAAGATTTGTTGAGTGAATCTCTAGCAATGGAAAGAAAACAATGTCTATTCTTTTAGACCTATCAGTAACTGTTCATGTTATTGGCTGCAAGGTTCAGTTTAGTCTCCTGTAGAGCCTGGCAGGGGTAATAAAAACTAGGTGTTAAATTAAGAACCATCTCTTTCCTCTGCCACAGCTGCAAGAGAGTTTGAGGAGCAGCCCATGCACCTTGAGGATCCCCGTTTGCAAGGCTGAACAGATTCTATTCAGTCACCCTCCCTGCTCAACCTGTGAAATTATTTGAACTGCAGTGTCCTCAGTCTCATTTTTTTTTCATCAGATCCATGTATTACAATTGCTTAGCTGTCCCAAAGTTTGACATGGGGGCATGGATGAGAGTGATCTGACTAAAGCTTAACCCAGATAGATTGGAAGTGATACTGGTCCATCAATGATTCTAAAGAGAGAGATGTTGTTTGCCCTTGTAATGGAAACAGTATGTCCTCTTTCTGCCACTGCCACTGCCACACAGTGTTTCAGGAGCTGCATTTGCTCCCCAAATCCCAGGCAACATTGGGAATGAAAATCCTGCAACCTCTGTGCAGCTCCATACACCATCTGTGTTTTGTTACAGGATTGTCATCATTTCTCACTAAAGAAGAACTTGCCACACAGCTTGTGTGACTTCTAGCTATAATTACTTCATTATGCCATACATAAGTCTTTCTTTGAAGACTGGAAGTAGCTACTGTCAAATTTAACTACCTGCTTACTTAACGGAGCTAGTCAGAAGGAGTATACATATTGCCTTGGGAGGCAGGCCTATCCTTGCTTACAGGCAGCCCCCCAACCTGAAGCAAATACTCACCACCAACTGAACAGCATACAACAAGAACACTAATCCAGGAACCTAGCTTTGCAACAAACCCCATTGCCAACTCTGCTCACACATCAACTCCAGGGGTACCATCACAGGTCCCAACCACATCAGCCACACCATCCAGGCCCATTCAACTGCATGTCCACTGATGTGGTATTTGCTATCATCTGCCAGCAATGCCCCTTTTCATGGACATTGACCAAACTGGACTGTCCTTATACAAAAGGATAAATGGACACAAATCAGGCATTAGAAATGGCAATATCCATAAACCAGTAGGAAAACACTTCAACCTCCATGGACACTCAGTAGCAGACTTGAAAGTTGACATACTTCAACAAAGAAACTTCAAAAACAGACTTCAGCTAGAAACTGCAGAGTTGGAGCTATTTTGCATGGTTGACACAATCAGACTGGATCTGAATAGAGACTTAGAATGGTTAACACATTACAAAAAGTGATTGTTCTGTTCACACATTCTCTCCCTTTGATCAACTGGTGTGAATGGGCCCCATCTGCTCTCTGAACTGACTTTGCTAATACTTGCCCTTCTCCATCCTGGCACGTGTATATAAACCTCTCAACTGTAGGTTCCACTTCATGCATCTGACAAAGTGGGTTGGATCCCGTGAAAGCTTATGGACAAAGAAATCTGTTAGTCTATACAGGGGTGGCCAAATTTATGGAACTCAAGAGCCACATAAGTCGATTATTAAATCTTCGAGAGCTGCACTCAGGCATATAACCACAAATTTTTACCTATTCCAAAATTACTAAGCTTAAATGCACTTTAATTTTATCTTAAAAACAGGGCAAATATTGATCCTACTAATGTCAGATTCTAATAGTTACTTAAGGTTACCATGAAAACTAGGCCTATACAGTAAAAACAGCTGTTGATTGATGTAGAACACTGCAGACTAGTGGCAAGGTTTTTCTTTAAATCTGGGCAGTAACTTGTGAATGCAGTACATAAAAACTCTCACGGATGCTGATCTCTAAGTATTGCACAATGTTTTGGTTTAACAAATTTCATTGTGGAATACAATGCTTCACAGCAGTAAGTTGTGCTAAAAATTGAAAGTAATCTACATTCAGTTTTAAACTTGTCTCCTTTGTATTTTTGTTTCTTAGTATTCCACGTCATGTTTAGGACTTGTGAAACACAATTTTAACAAAGCAGTAAGCTCGATTAGGGCCTATGAGAAAATCTAAACATGCCACGGCTTCCACAACCATGCCATGCTTCCGCCTCACCCCGGTGCTGCCTCTTACCTTGCCACTGCTTCCCTGCTGTCCCTGACTATTGCTCACTTCTCCTACCATCTTCAACCATGCTTCCCTTCCCTACAATGTTCCCTAATAATGCAGCTTAGCACCTTTTGGATGCAGCTGAGCAAGTTCTCTTCCAGTTCCCTGACCCGATGCCGGGCCCCTGCTCGTTGGCTCCCCAAGTGCATCCATAACTTGCTCAGCTGCATCATCACCTTAGAAAGAACATTGTTTCTGTTTCCCATGATAACTCAACTGTTCTGGGAAACACTTTCCTACTCCATACATGGCTCAACACTTGTCTTTCAAAAGAGGCTTGGTTTTGTGGAATAGGATTCTGCATAAAATAATTCCGAAGGGGAAGGATGCTTTGGAAAAGAGCTCATACCTAGTCCCAATTCCTCAGGGTATCTGAAAAGCCTCAACTGTCCAGAGCTCCAAAGAGGTAGCCGTGTTAGTCTAGTTCAGCAAAACAAACAAGGATTCCTGCGGCACTTTTAAAGACTAACACATTTATTTATCACATGAGCTTTCATGGGAGAAATGTGATTAATGAATAGGTTAGTCTGTAAAAGTTCCACAAAACTCCTTGTTTAACTGTCCAGAGCTCGATCTACAGGTTTCTCTAGAGTTGGCAAGAAGGAGTAGGATTCTTCATTGGCTTATTCCTTCTCTCTCTGCTACAATGGAAGACTTTTTACCCTGTTTTCCTGACTACCATACTTGTAAAGGGAGTGCATGAGGTGCCCCTAAGTTTGTAAGGTGCTGTGGATAGGACTGAGGCTGCCATAGCATGTGGTATAAGGTAAATACAAAACAAACAAACCCACCTAAACCAACCAGACCAAAAGAAAATAAAACAATACAAAGTACACAAAAATAAAGCAATGCAAAATAAAATCCACATTGAAATCTATGAAATCGAAAACAACAATAATTTGTTAGTCTTTAAGTCCTTTACAGTTTGTCTCCTCCTTGATCCCCTCAGTCCCTTCCCTCACCACCTCCATTCCCTGAAGTGCCTTTCTCTTCTGAGACCCCCCCAACCTCCATTGCTTCCCAGAGCCGCCCAGCTGCTACTTCCCCACCCTCCTCTGAGCCGGGGCTGCTGCTCCCTCCTCTGCCACTGCCTATCTGAGCTGTCGGCTCCCTCCTCCCTGCCCCTCCTCTGAGCTGTTGCTGCTGCTCTGTGCTCCCTCCTCCCCAGCCCCCAGGCCTCCTGTGAGCTCTCCGCTGCCAGCTTGCTCCTCCTCCCCACCCCTCCTCTGAGCTGCCGGCTGTGGAGCTGCCTGACAGGCCAGAGATTTTAACTCCCCCAGCCTGAAGCCGCTTCCTGCTGGGGAGCCACATTTTTTCTTTGAAGAGCCGCATGCAGCTCACGAGCCTCAGTTTGGCCACGCCTGGTCTATAAGGTGCCACAGGACTCTTGTTGTTTTGCTGTACACAGGCTAACATGGCTACCCCTCTGTACATATCACTGCTATTCTGTGAAGTCTACACAAGTTTCTAATCTCCAATTTAAAGGGTTGATTTGAGCTATAAAGCTCCATTAGTTTTGGATGCAGGCTACCAAAGAAACTTTCTCTTTATATGCATTCTTATGTCAGCAAAGATTAACAGTGGCACTTTGAGTAACATGCTCTAAATCTGACAGTGTGGAAACAAGTGGCTGTCTTCTCAAGAGAAGCCTCTGAGGTCTAGATTTCCCTGTCTCCAATTTATCTTTAATATAGTTCAATTTGAATGAATGAAATGTAAAAGACTTCTCATATTTCTGTCTTCCCTGTGGCTGATCAATGCTTGCCTTCTCATAGCCTAGCTTTTCATTTTCTTCCAGAAGCCTTTTGTTGCAGGCATAAATTTTGGTAATTAATTTGATAATATTTGCTTTACTCATCAAAGTAAGTTTCTTCCCAGTGGACTTTGTGTATTTGCTGCAACTGATTTACAGCTTCTGGGCTACTGTTCATGTTTTATAGCCCTTATGGGTTCGATAAACTCAGGTTTGAAGAGATACGTGCTAGATTTTGTTATAATTAGACCTATTCATTCTCATGCACCATCCTTTTTCCAGAGTGCCAACTACGGGTATTTTTTTCCCGCCAGCAGTAACTTGTATCATATCATAATCTTTGTAGGTCATGTAAAACTAACTACTGCATATTGGATTATTGGCTATAAAGCAACAAGAGTGTCTGAGAATACCAAATGTTATATCAAATAACAGATGTAAAAGGGAAACTGCATTACACCATAAAATATTCAAGTGTAGATTGTCAGCTGTTGCAAATATTACTACAGCTGTGGAGCATCAATATACATTTTGCATTTTTACAAATTAATATTTTCATATAATAAAAAGTCTAAACAATAAACTTTCTCTGATATCCATCTAATCTCCATTATCAATATGACTGCCATGTAATCATGAACATCTTAGGCAACAGACTGACTGATTTGAATGTCAATTAGCTTTTATAGAATATAAAGTAGTAGTCAGCTGACTGATGTTTTAGTGAAGTCCCATAATATTGTTTGTATATATTTTCTCCATCATTTATAAAAGGTTTCTTTAGTAATGTTAATCCTGTGTGTTTTCAGTAGGATAAGGTAGTTTAAATTTCATATAGTTAAAACTACAGTGTGGGCTCTGTTCATACAGTGAGTAGATTTAGGACAAGCTTTTTGCACAAATGCCTTTGTGTTCTCTACTCTTAAGTCAGTACCAGAGAGTTGATTCTAATGGGATGTTCCCAAAATGTTTAATAAATGGCAGGGCTGTAACTACCGTGGGACGAATGGGGCAAAGCCCCAGGCACGCTTTGGAGAGGGTGCCACACCAGACCCTTCCTGGCCCTGAACAGGAATGTGACGTAAAAGCACATTCTGCTGGGAGCCAGGGAAGGTGCTCCCCACCCGGCTTTGGCCATGGCAGGGCAGGGACCTCCTCCCTGCCAGCTCTGGCTGCCAGGGAGGGAGGGATGGGCCCCAGATTGGGGCTCATGTGGGGGGAGAGGCCTTTGGGGCTGCTTGCCCCAGGCACCCAAATGTGTCGTTACAGCCCTGATAAAGGGTTAAACACTTGAAACATATAAAATGGTGGATCAGTACCCCAAATCGGTGTATGTGATAATAACCACATAAACTATGTCTGAGAGTGGGTGACTGATAATCCCATTGAGAGCATCTGAAGGTAAACCTGAGTTTATTTTGTTCTGGTGGGTAGTAATGTTTGTGTGTAGAGATATGGTGTTAATTGTTATCCATTCATAAATTCTTTTGGCTCACTCATAACTTTATGCAGTTTATTGGTTAATAGTTCTACTGCACTCTTGTATCACTTTCACTGAGGTGCCGCTTGTTTCTTATTTGCTGTCAATCTTCATATATTGTAACAATGTTTCTATTGGTAATGTGCCTCCTAATTCATTACTTCCCATTTGTAATAACACCCCAATATTTGTATTTTACCCCTGCCAATCTTTATTTGTATTCATTTCAATTGCTTCATATTGATGGTATTTGCAACTTTGTTACATTAGTCATGTCACTCTTCATTTAGCTTTAGGAGTGTGTAATAAGTATTTTCACCTGGACAGGCTGCAGCTTTTGGGGAGAGCCTGGACTCCAACCATTGCCCTTTGGGTGGTTTCAAGGAAAGCAGCCCTTGTGCCACCAGCCCATACTGTATGTGAATTTGTACCTATTTATCTTTAAGGCTCTGGCTCTACAACTACCTTTTCCCCAATCCCTCTAACATTCCAGACTCCATACTGTAAATGAAAACTTTAGCATTTCAGACTCCATATTGTAAATGGAAAATTGTTAAGAGCAAGGTGTGGATGAAGGGTGTATGCTGTATGTGTGAACTAGTCCCAAACTGCCAGTTGATCCTGATGAGGTGTGAAGTCCATCCAAGGCTGAAGAGTGTGAAAAGGATTCACCCCAGGAACAACACAGCTAAAACTCAATCAAACCATCAAGATCAAGCTGGAAGTCACATCTGCTAACACGAGCAGTGTGACTCAGCAGCACCCATGGACTTTTTGTCATGCCTGCTATCGTTCAACAATCAGTAGTGGTGCAGAAGAGACGTGACCCACCAGACTTCCACTGAAACCAAAACAGTATAAAAGACTGGGTGAGATCAGAAGGCTTTGGGGGGAACTATTCTGCACAAGATCCAGGAGCAAGGAGCATCGGGCGCCCAACAGAGACTCTGTTCCCCCCTCGTGCCCAGCTTCCCTGGCCAGGTAGCTGCCACGAGCCACAAACTCCAGCAACGAACCCAAGCTACAATCTCAAGCCAGGACCAGGACTGGTAACTATCAGCTATAGGACATCTACTGGTGTGTTTGGGGGCATGTGTGTGTATGTGTGTGTGTGATAGGAATTAATTTTATATCTTATAATAAATGTGGCACATTGCCTTTTCCCTCCTGAAAAGATCCTGAGTGCTCTTTGCATAACATTAATGGTGGAGAATGCGAGGGGGGGATAGAGAGTAATGCTGCTTGTTGTTGTTATTGTTAAAGTGTAATTTCTGCTGAGCATAGAAACTGTAAGTCACCACTGGGCGCAGTTTTGTATTAACCAGGCAGGCTCTAAAGGGTATAGGAGCTGTCTCATTTTTAGAGTATAATTGCTGCAGAGAATAAGAAACTGTAAGTCGCCACTGGGCGCAGTTCAAAATAGTGGTGAGCCACACTGGTTGTAGGGGCAACCAGTATTAGGGTTAGGATATTGGCCCTATTGAAAGTAGAATTGCCATTGGGCAAAAGTTGTAAGAGGCCATTGGGTGGCAGTTAGTAACAATGTTTGTATTTAAGTGTAAGCAAACCCCTAAGGAGAGATCCAAAAATTAGATTTTGTAAAAGAAATGACCCCATTTCAAGTAACTTTGGAAAAATTTGGACCCAGTCCATGGACACAGCAAGTTTTGTCTGACGTCCACACTATAGCTGATCTGGAGGATAAACTGGCCAAGTACCTCCTAGTATATAAACTCAAAAATACTATAAAAAAAGATGCAGCTGCAATTTGGCTTTTATGGGAAGCCTGTAATAATGCCTATATTCGCCTGACTGACTCTCAGGAAAATAATGCTTCCCTCCAAAAGCGAGTTCAAGAATCTGATCATGAAATTGACAAATGGAAAGCCCTGGCTGCTGGCTTACAAACCCAGTTGGACATTCTTAAGGACACTCTAAGAGAGTCCAGACTGCGGGAGAAAGAAGGAAATAAGATAGCAGAAGAAAAGGAGTATTTAGAAAAAGAAAACCATGTTTTACAGCAAATGGTAAAAAAGTTAACTTTAGAACAGGGGCAATCCTCAGCAGATCATAACCGCTGTGAAGCTATCATTAAGGATCTAAAAGGTAAATTGGGTTTTGCCACTCGACAGATAGCTGCAGTGTCCTCAGATAAAATAATACATGAAACTGTAGCTGAGGATGACTTCTGTGATTGGGATGATACCTGGGAGAAGGGTGTTGTGCCAGAAAACACAGAACCAGCAGGGGTGGCTGCAGTTATAAGGACTACAGTTACAAGAGCCCCAACAACGGAGGGAGAATCCCCTACCAGCATTACTACCGCTCCTGCCAGTGCTGCAGGCAATGGCTAAATGGCTGGGACCATTAAGAAGAGATAATTTCTCCCAATGGAGCTTACAAGCTCTTTTAACAGCAACTTGGGAGAATTTACTTGCCCCCGAATTTCAGAGGCTGTTGTGTATCTGTGCAGCCCCAGAACTGAGGGGAATTGCAGAACGATTAGCCTTAAGTGGGGAGGAAAATGTAATCACTCTGTTAGCACAGTTAGGGGAGCAGATGGGACGAAGGCACCTAGTTGCACAAGCTGCCCTCATGCGCCAAGAGCCCAGTGAGGATGTAGAAACTTACCTAATACGGTGGGCACTAACCCGTGTAATGTCTGGGCTAACCACTGTAGATACAACAACAGGAACTATTTTTGATGTAAAATTTCCAGTAGCAGCTTTAAGAGATTGTGTTGCCTCCCTCCTCCCTTATTATGCTAGTCGGCTAGGAGTATGCCAAGAAGGGCACCCTGCAATTCTAGCAGAGTTAAGGGAATTAATCCAACAGATTACCCTGCATACAGGACGCCCTCCAGCAAGTACTGTTAAAAGGGAGAGAACCCCATTTGTTGCTTCACTAACCCCTATCACCTACTCAAATGAAAGTGGCATGAAGGGGGTGGTAAACCAGAGAGATAGCTATATAAGAGGTCGGTTTTGGGGTAGAGGGGGACGTTCATACCCTGAGCCACATAGATTTCACAGTAATAATGACCCCACAGTTAATGATGGAAACCCCATTGACACTGACCTCCGTGAAATCCGGTGACTAGCCTGGAAAACCTTAATGAAATTAGGGGGGGACAGGAACAGATGGGATAGATCACCAATCCAGGATATACTCCAGGAAATACAAAGGCTCCAGACAAACCCAAAAGGAGTTGCCAGTGTAACCCCCAGCGCTCCTCCTTCTCCCTCTCCTTTAGATGATCCTCTTCCTTACCCCTCAACAGTATAGGGAAGCCTGCTGGACGAAGAACCTCCACTGAAGGGAGCAAAAGCTTGGAGGTTCATTAGTAAAATTTCCCAGGACTCCAGGGGAAGACCCCACATATACATTCAGCAGGGAAATAATGCTCCACAACCGGCTCTATTAGACACTGGAGCTGCAGTATCACTAATAAAACACCCACCTTCCTCAGGTCAGAGAAGTGGGGTCACCCACATTAAATCATTCCAAGGGCAAACTAGCAAAGGGTGGGAATGGTCTAATGTTCCCCTTTTAGTCCAAGGGTTAATGACTAAATGTAATTTCATACAAACCTCTGAAATGCCTAATGAAATGATTTTGGGTATAGATTGGCTTTCTAGGAATAATATTATAATTGATCTCCCAGAGGATGTATTATGGAAACTGGACATCCCTGAGCTACAGCAAGGCAAAATAAATACCACCCTTCTGTTAACAAAAGGGGATGGAAAATCAATTGCAGCACTCTCAGCAGAAGAAGCTGAGGAGTGGCGCAAGAAATTCCCCACAGTCTGGACTAAGAAAAAAACAGACTGTGGGAGGATTAATGCCTGTGTTAAAACAGTGGGTGAAATGGTTCCCACACAAAAGCAGTATCCTTACCCTAAGGAGGCAGAAGCAGAATTGGCTCAAACTATTAGTGAATTAGAACAACAGGGAGTAATAAGAAGAACAAATTCACCATTGAATTCACCTATTTGGCCAATACTAAAAGCAGATGGGTTTTCTTGGCATTTAACTGTTGATTACCATAGAATTAATAAAGGAACAATCCCGATGGCTCCAATAGTGTCAGACATGACACAAGTAATCCAGAAAGTACAAGCTACAGCTAAATACTTCTCAGTCATTGATTTAGCTAACTGTTTCTTTGCCATTCCATTACATAGTGATTCCCAAGATCGTTTTGCCTTTACATTTAAGGGACAACAATGGACATTCCAGAGGTTAGCCCAAGGTTTTCATAATCCTCCTGCAATTGCTCATAAGCATGTTATAGATATGCTAGATAGATTAAGCCCTGAGGACAGACCTTTTGTTTTCTCCTATGTAGATGACATTCTAATTTGGGGGGAAACTGAGGCACGAGTGAGATTCCCTCACAGACTATTTTGGCATTGATTGAGGAAACTGGATTTAAGGTCAGCTTAGGAAAGGCACAGTTAGTACAAAAACAAGTTAACTACTTAGGCATGGTAATCGGGCAGGAAGGACGGCAAGTGGATCAGAGAAAGGTTAGAGCTCTGTTAGAAATGCTGGCGCCTACTGACATACATTCCCTGTGAGTTCTGTTAGGGGGATTTAACTTTTTACGCCCACACATTTATAAATATGCTGAAATCACTCTTCCCTTATGGAAGTTATTGAAAAAGAAGGCTCAGTGGGAATGGGGTCCAGAACAAGAGTCTGCCTTAAGCACGTTAAAACACAAAACTGTAACAGCTCCAGCACTGTGGTTCCTGGACGAGTCAAAGCTGTTTGTAATCAGACTAGATGCTAATGGAGTCGCATTGGCACCTACTCTTTTGCAAAACAATGAAAGTGGCAAACTAGTGCCTGTGGCATATGACTCTAGGAAACTTCAAGGTGCAGAAATAAACTTTGATCCCTATGAGCGTGAGTGTTTAGCAGCAGTGTGGGCAACACAGTCCTTTGAACCACTCACAGGAACAGCACCAATCACAATTCAGAGTACTCACACTCCTCTGAAGTACATTTTGTCTGGCAAACTAATTGGGGGTAAAGTCTCTAATACCCGCATGGCTCAATGGACTCTCATTCTGGTTAATCGGGGGGTTACTACTGAAACTGTACCTAAACCCAATTTGTTAACTCATGCTTTAATTGAAAAAGGGGCTAAGCACGATTGCCCCGAAGTTTCATTAGAACAGAGAATTGCTTTAGTGGAAGCACCTCCACTCAGGGACCTGGATACCATAGGACAGGAGAAGCATATTTGGTTCACTGATGGCAGCTCAGTAGTAATCCAGGGGAAGTGATGTATTAAATATGCTGCTATAAACCTAGAAGAGGAAGTGATTGAAGGATATTTAGATCATGGCTCAGCACAACATGCAGAGCTCCATGCAATTTACCAAGTTCTAAAGCTGTATGAAAATTCTCCCAGGACAGTATACATATAGCTGGAAGGCAGTGGATGGAAAAGACATTGCATGTGTAGAAGAATGGAAGTGGATCTATTCTTGGGTAACAAACAATCCAAACCTATTAAAAATTCGACATGTTAAAGCACATACCAAGGAGCATAGTGCAGAGTCTGTATGGAATAATAAAGCTGATGCAATTGCTCGGCAGCATAACATAGTGGTTGTTACCAGAAGTCAGAAGCGAGCTGAGGGAGACAGTCCTGACTCTCTGCTGTCAGCTTCTGACCAAAATACTGATTACAGGCGGACCCCTGGCATAATTGAAAGGCAGGAACTTATCAATGTAGCACACCAATTCATGCATGAGGGAATAGAAGAGACTCTAAGAAGGCTAAAGCAAGTAGCAGAATGGAAGGGTATGGAGGATGATGTAAGGACATGGGTGCAGAATTGTGTCCAGTGTGCAAGGGATAGAGCTCGCCCTCCACATTGGCAGCCAATGATGCACCAAAGCCATTTGGGACCATGGCATAGGATTCAAATGGATTTTATAAATAAGTTGCCTAGAAGTAAAGAAGGATTTCAGTATCTGTTGGTTATTATAGATTCATTTTCGGGATGGGTGGAGGCATTCCCTACCAAAAACAATAGTGCCAGGACTGCAGCAAAGAAATTCTTTACAGAAGTGGTGTGCAGGTATGGGACCCCAGAAATCATAGATTCAGATAATGGAGGAGCATTTGTAGGGGAAGTCTTTACAATGATGTTACAAGTTCTAGGAATTAATCAGAAGCTCCATATTCCATACCGGCTGCAGTCTTCTGGACAGGTGGAAAGGATGAATCGCACCCTTAAGGAAGCACTGCAGAAGGTTGTGAGCCATACTGGTAAGGACTGGCCTGAAAAATTGCCTTTAATCTTAGCTGCTATTCGCAGTAGTGACCAGCTGAGGACCAAAATCCAGCCATTCCAAATCCTCTTCGGACAACCCATCAAGCTAATGATTGATCCTGAATGTTTTTCCTTGCACCCAGAAGATCACCCCACTGCAACCCAAAATGATGATCTCCAATGGCTGAAACAATTGCAGGAAGATAAAACCACACTGCAATACAGGGTTAACCAAGCCATTGAGCAGATGCATCAAAAGCAACAAAGGCAAAAGGCCGGAGACTCCACATTATGGGAAGCTGGAGACCGAGTAATGTATTTAAAATTAGGGAAAAGAGGACATACTCTGGAATCTAGATGGACAGGTCCTTATTCTATTGTGGACCGACTTAGTCCTCTGGTATATCGCGTAGATAAGGATGGAAAACTCAAATGGGTCCATGCGTCACAAATAAAATTGTTTTCTTAAATAACATCTGCTTAATCATCGTTTTAGGTACTCCCACAAGAAACTCAGTTCAGTTCAGTACAGTACCCAGTAACGACAGGAGCTGGACATACCCGGATCATCCCAAACCTATGGACAATATTGGTACTGTAAACTACTAACATAAAAACACTTGCTCAGTGCAAGCGTCACCCTCTCTCTTTCTCTTTCCTTTCCTTTCTTTCTTCCTTTCCTCTTTTCCTTTTCTCTTTGCAGGTAGACATCAACAAGAATGATGCAGGCATCACTTCTGGGATTACTAATCTTTTTGGGGGTAACCAATGCACATTGGGGGATCCAGTGGTTTAACTTTACCACCTGGAACCAAACTGAAATAATATCAATATACAACAATGACACAGCAAAGGTGTATTATGATGAAAAAAAACCCTGCATCTGTGTGGTTGGGCTAAAACAAATTATTTGGCAAGAAAGGTATATTTCAGAACCCCCTGTGCAACAATGTATGTGTAATGTAACTATGTTAAGGACTCCTGTACTAACATATTATTTTCCATCCCATGAGGACAAAGAAATTAATGATTTACAAACAAGTAATATTCTACAGTTTGATTACTCATTAGGGGTTAATTGGACTAATTTGTATGATTTAATGCAAAGAAATGAGCAAATTAGATGCCTTACCAAAACCACTCGAACACAGGTGGAAACCCGCAGTGTAGCCATATTGCACCAAGGAACAGCAATTTTAAAGGTATCAGAACAGGCCAGACAGCTAATGACCAATCATTGGTATGATATTTTTAGGGGGTGGTCACCCTCCTGGTCATCATTTCTAAAAATTATGCTACATCCAATTGTTATCCTTTTTTGCTTTAATAGTAGTAATGTTAATTATAATGTGTTGTATGTGTTGCTGGATGAAGAGAATGTATTTAAAATTGAAACCACAGGCGCATGTTGCCTCCCAATATGCTGCTTTAAAACAATTGCACAGATTATGATCAACCATTTTCTACACTGCCAGCCACCCTTCTTGGCTAGCAAGAAGAAACAGCTTTGAGCCGTTGGTAGATACACGTCAGATAGGCTTGTCAGTGCCTACACCGATGTTGAGGCAGTGAAAGGCCAGAAAAGTCTTTTGACTTACTATGGCCACCCCTTTTGTAGGTACCTTAAAAGCAAAAACACACATTCATATTGTTCTATAAAGTGTGACCCATTCACCTCATGTGAAGGTGAAGTGTCAAAAGGGGGATAATGTAGAGATATGGTGTTAATTGTTATCCATTCATAAATTCTTTTGGCTCACTCATAACTTTATGGAGTTTATTGGTTAATGGTTCTAGTGCACTCTTGTGTCACTTTCACTGAGGTGCAACTTGTTTCTTATTTTCTGTCAATCTTCACATATTGTAACAATGTTTTTATTGGTAATGTGCCTCCTAATTAATTACCTCCCATTTGTAGTAACACCCCAATATTTGTATTTTACCCCTGCCAATCTTTATTTGTATTCATTTCAATTGCTTCATATTGATGGTATTTGCAACTTTGTTACATTAGTCATGTCACTCTTCATTTAGCTTTAGGAGTGTGTAATAAGTATTTTCACCTGGACAGGCTGCAGCTTTTGGGGAGAGCCTAGACTCAAACCATTGCCCTTGGGGGTTTGTATGGTTTCAAGGAAAGCAGCTTTCACTCCTGAGCCACCAGCCTGTACTATCTGTGAATTTGTACCTAATTATTTTTAAGGCTCTGGCTCTACAACTACCTTTTCTCTAATCCCTGTAACAGTCCAGACTCCATATTGTAAATGGAAAATTGTTAAGAGCGAGGTGTGGATGAAGGGTGTATGCTGTATGTGTGAACTAGTCCCAAACTGCCAGTTGATCCTGATGAGGTGTGAAGTCTATCCAAGGCTGAAGAGAGTGAAAAGGATCCACCCCAGGAACAAAACAACTAAAACTCAATCAAACCATCAAGATCAAGCTGGAAGTCACATCTGCTAACACGAGCAGTGTGACTCAGCAGCACCCATGGACTTTTTGTCACGCCTGCTATCGTTCAACAGTCAGTAGTGGTGCAGAAGTGACGTGACCCACCAGACTTCCACTGAAACCAAAACAGTATAAAAGACTGGGTGCGATCAGAAGGCTTTGGGGGGGGGGGGGGGGAACTATTCTGCACAAGATCCAGGAGCAAGGAGCATCGGGCGCCCAACAGAGACTCTGCTCCCCCCTCGTGCCCAGCTTCCCTGGCCAGGTAGCTGCCACGAGCCACAAACTCCAGCAACGAACCCAAGCTACAATCTCAAGCCAGGACCAGGACTGGTAACTATCAGCTATAGGACATCTACTGGTGTGTTTGAGGGTGTGTGTGTGTGTGTGTGTGATAGGAATTAATTTTATATCTTATAATAAATGTGGCACATTGCCTTTTCCCTCCTGAAAAGATCCTGAGTGCTCTTTGCATAACATGTGCAGCATTAAGTACTGCATTTGCCTGTAAGTTTTTCAAAGAGGTATTCAAAAGTTTCCAGAAGACTATTCAAATGCTTTTTGCCATTGTTTATCCATCAGAGGAATTTGAAAACCTCAAGTCTAAAGTATGAAATATGGGGTATATATTTGTAAATTTCTCAACTAAGAAATTGTATAAAAAAGACAGAGGTCATTTGCTGTAGTCATTGAGTGGTTTTTCTAATGAGTTCTTCCCCAGTTGTGAAAAGTCAGCATTTTCCAGTCCTGAAGGAAATCTTGATAATCTATGTATCGAAATATTGACATTTATACCAATGCACACAATTACTTATTTACAGAGAGGTCTCTCAGATAACATGCTGTCAGCCCTCTTGAGGGAGTAAACTGTCTCTAACACAAATCAAGTCAGAAAGAATATAGTAGGAGCAATATGTTAGTTAGTCCAGTGCTTTTAACATGCAGGGTTATTTTGAATGTCTGTAAAATGGAACCAGTGTCAAACAGATCAAACTACAGTTGCTCAGTTATAGAATTTCAAGCTGAGGAAATCAGTACCTCCTTCTGTTTTCTGTCTTTGGAGCATCAACAAACTGCTTCTCAGGCCCAGTCTACACTACAAACATAGGGTGCCAGAAGTCACCTTACAATGTAAGGCTTACATCGACCTAGTAATGTATACATCTACACTACCAGGTACCTTCTGCCAACCTAACTCTCTTCTAAGCTGACTTAATTAGTCCACTTGTAAAAGACAGATAGCACTTAATTCACTGTTAATGGGTTGAGAGAGAGGCAGTGTAGATACAGGGTTGCGTAAGTTGATTGAATTGGCCTCCCAGAGGCATCCGACAGTGCTCCACTTTGAGCATTCTAGAGAGAGTTTTCAACTGTGCTGCATTGCAGCCAAGGACACAAGAAACAGCTCCTCCTCTTTTTAAAGTTCTGGGAATTTTTGAATTCCCATTTCCTGTTAGATAAGCTTTCAAAGCTCATCACCAACACAGCTGACCATGGCAACTATGTAGGAGTAAACTCATAAAATTAAAAGAATTTATACTGCAGAATGGATATATATAAGCATATCCTATGGCCTTTTTTAGCTCTTCAGCTTCTTCAGGGAAAACAAATTTGGGCTCTGTGTCTTGTGCGGACATGCTTAAATGATAAGGGTAAGTCACAGATCACTGTCTGTGTTCCAAATGTACAACACAAGAGTGGGTATGCCCCTCCTTGCCAATATTAGATGAGCACAGTTCTTTAAAAAGCAAAAGTCAGGCAACCTGCTGTTGGGATAAGTTGGATAATAGGACACCAAGGTATACCGTGATAAACAATGTTGTGTCGGTGTTACTGGATTATATAAAATTATTTGGGAAGGAAAGCTTGTTTCAGAACTTCCTGGACTGCAATGTATGTGCAATATAACCATGATTCAGAATCAGCTTAACAGATTAATTTGCAATCTACGAGGATGAGAATTAGTATGATGGATTCAAACAGAGTTCCAAGGGGGCAGCCATGTTAGTCTAATTCAGTAAAACACAACCAAGGAGTCCTGTGGCACTTAAACACTAACAAATGTATTTATTTCATGAGCTTTTGTGTTCCCATGACTTACACTTCCCTGCATTTATTTCCTCCCATTCTGTGAATTCACCCATCTTCAAAATGTCTGACGAAGTGGGATTTTCACTAAAGCTCCCACTAGTATAATTTTCTTTGTCTTTATCAGTATAATGTTTATTGCAATGTGCTGCACGTGCTGCTGGATAAAAGATATGTACCTTAATTTGAAACCACAGGCTCAGTTTGTTTCTCAATACATTATCTTAAACAGGTATGCGAAGTGTGACCCATTCAATACCTCCTAGTCTTAAGTGTCAAAAGGATAACAAAAGGTGGTAAAATGCAATCAAAAGAATTTATATCACAGAATTATTTTCAAAATAAATCTGTTTACTAAATTAATACTATATGCTGATGTCAATGAAATCGCCTTCATACATTCATAAAACCACATTCATTCATCAAATAGCCACTTGATAGAACCACCTTTGTTCATTCATTAAGAAAGCCACCCTTCCTTATTAATATAATTACCACTGATAAGGCTGTCTTTATGTTGCTTGTCTTTAAGTCATTTGCCGCTTGCCCTTTTATTATTTAAATTACTTGTTCTTTCACAGATAGAAATTGTTATATAAATTGTCTTTATAGAAATTGTCTTGTATGTGACTCATTTTCTTATTGCCACTAATAGAAGTTGCCTGTAAATTATTTTTAACTTTGTAACTAGTGTAATCCTTTCAATTGCTTGTCCTCTAACATTTTTACCAAAGTCTAATATGACTGCATATTGTCATAGGAACTCCATTTTTAATAGCTTACTCCATTTTGTATCAGCTAGTCTAAATCTTGCTGAGATTTCATTTAGGTGTGTTTTATTTCGTTTATGTGTGTGAATGAGGTGTGTATTTGATGGACTCAGTCTCTAGCACCAGCCTGTGCTGGTGACTGGGTGGAGCACAAATGCCAGTACCACCCTTAGGGCTGAAGATTGCCGACAATACCTGGAAAAAGCAAGAAAAATCCAACCTAAGGGGGAAAAGTGCCATTAAAAACAAGTGGAAAGCCATGTCTGTAATTGACTGAAGGTCACATAGAACCCGGAGGCAACATGACACAGCAGAACCCATAGACGCACATTAAAATTGAAACCTATAAAAAGATGGGTGAGAATAGAAAGCTCTGGGTAAGGGTCTGCTTAGCAACATCAGAGAACATTGGTGCATATCCTTCAGAGACCCTGCTCTTCCTCACCTCCAGCTTCCATGGTCTGTTAGCCACCAAGAGGTGTGAACACCAGCTACAAACTCAAGCTATGTTCAGGACTGGTAACTATACATAATGAGCTGCAGAGCATCATGTGTGTGTTAGGTATCAGTTATTTGTTATCAGTGCAATTATGCTTTCTCATAATAAACATGGCATAGTTCCATATCCTCTAAAAAAAAAAAAAATCCTGCCTGTTCCTGCTGATATAACAGCTGAAAGCATCAAACAGGCTCCAGCACATCCTTCACATCTGCAAAGAGGTAGCTGCAGATCAGAAGGTGGAAATAAAGAAAACTCATGATGCCATGTTCAATAAGATAATGAACATCTCTGGAACACCCCAGACTGGAGCTAAGAACCTGGAGGATTCCATTGTCCAACAAACAACATGGACAGCAGGAGAGCAGCCCAGAAGCATGAGAGTGCCACACTTGTTGAGGTGTCTGGCTAAGCTTCAAGAAAAGCAGCTTGAGGCTAGACTCCCTGTGAAACGCTGCAGAATGGCCTGCAAGCATTGCCCTTTTCCCAAGCCTCTCCTCCCAAATATTCCAGAAGGCAGTGGAGGAGGGAAAGGTGCAATATCCCTTCCACTCAACACTGGGGGAGGATAGTAAGAACAAAAGGGGGTCATTCAAAGACCTTTAAATGGCAAGATTTGTGTGCTTGTAAGATAAGCTGCATTTGTTTCTCCAATCCAAATTTTATCATACAATTTGCCTGAGGTTACATAATTTTCCTGTTCCTTCACTGTCTTTATATTTGTGCAATAGAACTCAAGGTTTCAAGAATGAAGTACTCTATTTATTCCATTGATGGGGATTTGTGAGGGAAGGGCAGGAAGGCAAGGTGCAGGGAAACTGATGCAATGGAGGGGGTGGTACAGGAAGACACAACAAAGATAACTGGTGCACATTACTGTGGCTCAATACTGACACAGGTTTTCAAAGCCTCCCAAAGACACAGAGCTCCTCACTGGGCTCTTATTGACATGGTATCTGGCTCCTCAAAATTAACTGCCAACCTAGCCACCTCCATGCCACACCCCTGCAGAAACTTCTTTCCTTTTGCCTCACAGATATTATGGAGCACACAACAGGCAGAGATAACTGTGACCCAGGATTCCTGGGGTAACCACCTGAATATGCAAAGATCAGAGC
Organism: Podocnemis expansa; assembly: GCA_007922195.1. Classification (NCBI taxonomy): domain Eukaryota; kingdom Metazoa; phylum Chordata; order Testudines; family Podocnemididae; genus Podocnemis; species Podocnemis expansa. The sequence goes on along the minus strand of ML681964.1, from coordinate 15,651,308 downwards.
AAGCAGCAAAAGGGAGAGCAGATTCTCCCAGCACTTGTGGGTTCCCTGGAGATAAACTTCCCAAACAGTCACAAACAATGCTTCTGATCCCCCACACTGAATATCAAGAAGCCATCATAAAACATACTCAGCCCTCTTTACTGAATTCCAGTCACTGGTCCCCAGTATAGCCAGTAGGTCTCTTAAAGAAATAGGTTTTCCTGACCCCAAAGGGTTAGCCACATCACCCAGAACAATATAGGCTTGCATCTTACCCAAAATATCATGCTGCCAGCCACTCCTTTAGTAACTAAAACTAAAGGTTTAATATAAACAGAAAAGTAACAAAATGAGAGATGTTATAGGGTCAAAGTAGATCACATACATACAAATGATTTAGAGTCCATAGAAGACAAATCCTTGAAGAAACTGGAGTTTGCAGGTCTTAGAGATACATCCAATGCCTAGATGAGTTTAAGTCCTTGTTTCACAGCTTCAGTTGTTAGAAACCCAGTTTACAGGAATAGAGACCAAATAGTCCAGGTGTAGAGTTGGTTCTAATTCTCCTCTGAGAATTAGCAGGGCAGTTTCCAGGCCAGTGCTAGCTGCAATCTCAATCCTGAGGCCCAAACTTTCCCTGAAAAGCTTGGATAGATGTGAGATAAAGGGATTATGTTCCTCACTCCTTTTTATAGTTGTAGCAAGGTGAGCATTTGTAGGCCATTTCTACATGTGGGCTTTGATGACAGTTCTCAGGTACTGAAGTGGAGAACAGTAATGTATATTTTGAAGTAAAACCCTCACCTTCTGGGCACCAGAAGTAATTAGCTGCATTAGCACCATTAACAGACAGTTTACATTGGTATATCAAAAGTCCATCTAGATGTTAACGTTCCCTTTCAACCCCTTCCAACAGAACAACAGTGACAGACAGGGAAGCAGTTCATTTACCTTGCTATCGTCTAACATGATACAGTATATGTAAATTTCATTAACCACTACTGATACATCAAACCACTGTTGATACACATTCATATCAAAGCCCTAGCCTAACTGTAACACTACCATTGTATTTTCCTATAATATGGCTTTAAAGGCTAGATTTGCGTCATGTATTTTACAAGAAGGCTTGGCCTTTTCAGGCCTAGCATGACAATAACTAGGATATTGCTATCAGTGAGGTCTAAGTTAGTAAGCAGACTCTGCCAGCAACTCCTAAAATGTCCAAAGGCACATTCTACCACCATTCTGCACTTGCTTGGCCTATTGTTGAATGGCTCCTTACTGCTCTCCAGGTGCTCAGTGCACAGCTTCATGAGCCATGGGAGAAAGGGGTAAACTGGGTCTCCGAGGATCACTAATGGCAATTCAACATCATCAGAGCTTACCTTGAGATCTGGAAAGAAAGTCCTGATTGCACCTTTCGGAACAGGCCTGTGTTCCTAAAGGTGTGTGCGTCATGCATCTTTGCTGACCATCCCACACTGATGTTGGTGTAACACCCCTTGTGATCCACCAGCGCTTGTAACACCACTGAGAAACATTATGTACTCATTGGCAAGGTGGTCTGGTGCCAAGATGGGACATGCATGCTATCTATTGCCGCATTGCAGTTAGGGAACTCCTTTATGCCCAACCCACTCACTATGACTTGCATGTTGCCCAGAGTCACTATTCTTCTTAGCAAAAGTTGATCAATGGCTGTGCACATTTGGATCACAGTATCTCCTGAAATGAATTTTCTAACTCTGAACTGATTGCCCACTGACCAGTAGCAGTCTGGCATTGCAAGCTGCCACACAGCAATTGCCACTTGCTTCTCTGCTGTCAGAGCAGCCTCTATTTTACTGTTGCTGAGCTTCAGGGATGGGGAAAGCTCTGCACAAAGTTCCTAGAAAGTGGCCTTCCACATATGGAAGTTCTGCAACCAAGGCTTATCATTCTTTAGCTTCAGAATGATGCAATCCCACAAGTCAGTGCCTGGGAGAAACAGCGATCCACTGTGTTCAGCTGCTGTGCAACTGCCAGCTGCAACCAGGGACTGTTTTGTTCTACACTTGAATGACACCACAATGTTCTAGGTGGCAGCTCCTGTCTGGGCTCTGGAAATTCCACAGGGGAAGGTGCAAGGTGTTCGTAATACTCTCAACAGAAGTGCACAGCAGAGTGTCATCCAGGCTCCTCAGGCTATGGTGTACATGTGGCAAACTCCTGAAGAAAAGCACAAAAAATATGAGTGCTTTGCTGTTGATATGGAGGGGAGAAATTGCATCACAGGAGGCCAAAGCCATGTAAACCATGTTCTCATTCCTCCCATGAGGTATTACAAGCCCTTCCCAAAACTTCTTGCAGTGACTGCACTGTGGGATAATTACGCACATTGCACTGCATTGCTCTGTGCATTCATGAACGTATTGCTAATGAGGACACAACCCAGCAACACAATGAACATAGTGCAGACATGCCCTACTGCTTAATTACTGCAGTGGCTAAATGTCAATTTAAATTGACTTAATTTTATAGTGTGGATATGCCCGTAGTCTCTTGTCATGTAAACTGCTGGACATTTTCTCCAGGGTGTTTTTTTTTTTTCCCCCTTCCATATTAAGCAGGGAGGTCTTATATTATACAAAAACATTCTTTTTTTTTTTTTTATCATGTTGATTCAGTCGAGGAGAAAGAATGAGTAACTATGCTATCTTTAAAGTTCTCAACTCAAGATACATAATAAAGGAACTCTCATTGGATAAGTAATTATGGATATTGACTGTGACTGTCATAGCTTCACAAATATAAAATATAATTCTAGAGGCCTCTAAGACATTAAGGCATTGGGGAAGAATGGAGGTGTGAGTGTGTGCCACTGGGATAAAGCATCTTGCCAAGTTCCAAAGGTGCAGCTATGTTAGTCTAGTTCAGCAAAAAAAGCAAGCAGTCCTGCGTCACTTAAAGACTGACAGATTTGTTTATCACGTGAGCTTTCACAGGAGAAAATCCCACTTCATCATACTCTTTTCTCCCATGAAAGCTCATGTGATAAATAAATCTGTCAGTCTTTAAGTGCCACAGGACTCCCTGCTTTTTTTGGAGTAAAGCAGACATCCTTCTGCAAAGAGAGCAACGTTAATTTCATTATTGTGGATTGGGATGACCCAAATGGTTTGAGAATCTGTGATAGCTATTGCAAGTGGTTCCACAGATAGAACAAATAAAATAGGTGATAACATTTACTTTGTGCCGCTCTTTGAGTGGCAAGTCTCTGATGTGGATCTATTAAAAAGAATTCAACTGGAGAATTGTAACAATGTGATGGAGATTATAGAAGTGTCATCTGTAATTAAATTTCTTCAGTCCTACAAAAAGATTATCCCAAAGAAATCTCTAAAAGGTTTTTTTCTGGAACTGTTGCTGTAAGAAATTATTTTTATTCATTTCTGTAATGTGATTACTAATGTTTAATATTCACCTATTCTGATTATTTGTGTTCCCTCTGGAATGTAGCCAGATCAGTAGGAATTAATACTAGGGCTAGAGGCAATTGGCTCACTAAGAATTTTTGCCATATTTTATTGTTTAAGATAATTAATGATAATTCAAATATATTACCTGTATTACAGTAACACCTAAGGGCTCCAGGCATGGATTTATGTTGACATACTTTCAATACAGGATCTAACACAAAAGTGTTTCGAACCCCAAAGAGTTTGAAATGTTAGACAATTAGCCAGTGCGTGCTATAGTCTTCTACCCAAATACATGCTTAAAGCCCATGCTTATTAACTACGCTAAATGTATTTTTTAAAAAGTAAAGATTGGTTAAATGGTTAATGTTCAAAAGTTCTGTATACATACACAGATGAAAATAAAGTTCTTAGGTCAGTTTTCAAGAAGAGATGACAACTAGTTGCAAAGTCCTTAAATTACAATGTCTCTCAAATTAGCCAAATAGTTTGGGGGTCATTAGTCCTGATCTAAAGCTTCTTTGTTAGAAATCCAGTCCAGAGAAATAAAGACTGAATAGTCCATGTGCAGAGTTTGTTCAAATTCTCCCATGAAAATTAGCAGGGTGATTCCAATTTGGTGCTGGGATCCCAATTTTGTGATCCAAACTTTCCCTGACAAACTTGGACAGATTTGAGATAAAAAAGATCAGTCCACTAGAGTCTTTTAGAGGTACATGCAGGCTGACCCATCTCTTCTTGACAGCAGGTACCTTCTTGACCAATTAATAGGTGACTACTTGTGCCTCTGATGTATCATAAATGTCCTACATATACAAATAGCTACTTAGCTTAGCACAAGGTAACTGGCAATCTACAACCATTCACAGAAATATATTACTTAAACTTCAAAGGGAAACAAAAACAATAGCTTTGTTACATCCAAGTTCCATGTAAAAGTTAATATGTTCCTTTTGAACTCTTAACTGATAGAACAGTGATAGACAGGAGAGCAGTTTAACTATATTGTTACTCTCTAATAAGGTTTATGCAAACAGCACCAAATAACTACCAACAGTACACTTGCAAATCAAAGCTCTAGTCTATTGGTAAGGACTGACCCTTATTACCATCTGACATCAGAAGTATCAGCATTCAAAAACCGACAGAGGAACACTTCAGTCTCCCTGCTCACTCTGTGAAAGACATTTCTGTTACAGTGCTTAAACAGGTTAATTCCAAATGAAAGCTTCAAAGATAAACTACAGAGTTAAAATTCATATGGAAATTTCAAAGGGGTAACTTTGTTAGTCTGGTAAGTTCAGAAAAACAAACATGGAGTCTCATGGTATTTTTAAAGACTAACAAATTTATGTGTTGAATGAGCTTTTGTGGGAGAAAATCCCACTTCATCAGATACTTGAAGAAGGGGACCTTACAGAATGGGTAGAAAATAAATGCAGGAAAGTGTAAGTCATAGGATCAGGCCAATCTATAACTGTAAATCAATGTAGTTTAGATTTCAACAGCAAAGAACAGCAGATAGGAGGCAGGGAGGAAAGCAAAATTACCTGTTGTAATGGGGGCAAAGAAAATGTCTCTACTCAACCCTAAGTTGATGGTGTTAAATCTGCACATGTACTCCCATTCTACAGTTTCTCTCTGAAGTTTTAATTTGTTATCCATTTGCCTGAGTACAGCTATTAAGATCATTAATCGAGTGATCAGGGAGATCAAAGTCTTCCCCTATTGGTTTTTTAATGTTATTTCTTATGTCAGATTTGTGTCCATTTATTCGTTTGTGCAGAGACTGTCCTGTTTGTCCAACATATAAGGTGGGGGGGGCACTTCTGGGACATGATGCAATAAATCACATTTGTGGATAAGCAGGTGAATGAGCCCTTGATAGGGTAGCTGGCTTGATTAGGTCCTTTACTCATTGTGTTTCTTTTTCAAAGAAATGACCTTCACTGGCAGAGGCTCTACACCTGCTGACCATCATACAAAGATAAGAAAGTGGCCTCACCGAAGCAAGGAGAACATATTCCAGGAGCTCCTATGCTCCTCTGAGGCATGTAGATGAGAAAACATAGCTTGGAGAGAGCCAATGGAGAAGAAACAGCAGGAACACAGACAGAACTGCAAAGAAAATTTCAGGAGGAGCCAAGATCTTAAAGACAAATTGCTACATCTGATAGAAGAATAGATGCATCTCCTAAAGACAATGGTCACTCTCTGGACACCCCCCTTCAGACACACCAACAGTTTCTCACAACCTCTCCACACACTTTCACTAAGCATTCCTATGAAGGCCAAGGACCCAGATCATAGAATCATAGGGTCGGAAGGGATGTCATGAGGTCATCTAGTCCAACCCCCTGCCAAAAAAGCACTCCCACTAAATTATCCCAGCCAGAGTTTTGTCCAGCTGGGCCTTAAACATCTCTAAAGATGGAGATTCCACCACCTTCCTAGGTAGCCCATTCCAATGCTTTACCACTCGCCTAGTAAGGAAGTTTTTCCTAATATCCAGGCTTGACCTCCCCAGCTGCAACTTGAAACTATTGCTCCTTGTTCTGCCCTCTGTTACTACTGAGAACAGTCGAGCTCCATCTTCCTTGGAGCATCCCTTCAGGTAGTTGAAGGTTGCTATCAAATACCCCCTCAGTCTTCTCTTCTGCAGGCTAAATAAGCCTAGTTCATTCAGTCTTTCTTCATGGGGCTTGTGCTCCAGCCCCTTGATCACTTTTGTTGCCTCTGCTGGACTCTTTCTAATCTGTCCACGTCCTTTTTGTAGTGGGGAGCCCAAAACTGGACACCATATTCCAGATGTGGCCTCACTAGTCCTGAGACAAAGTTACATCCTCTCCCTTACACAGCTATGGGAATGACAGCTAGACATAACACGCAACTGTAATACCCTCCAGTGCTCTTACCCCTCTTGAAGTTCACTTTTGCCTGAGCACTGTTTGTTGTTTAATAATAAAAAGACTGCTTCAAAACTGTTCACATATTTATACATTTAGGTCACAAGACATGTTCCCCTGCAGCTGCAGGTCCCTACAGGTCTTCAGCCTCAAGGTGCTACAGTGATGTATATATGGTACATTTATGGGTCTCCATTGCAAAAATGCTCCCTGAGTGCCTCCCATGTGCAGATGGTTCCCCACTGTGCCCCCCTAACACTACTGGCATCTGATTGCTCATAAGCACATACAAGATGATCCACTTCATAGTCTACCCAGGGCTAAACTTGTCACCCTTACTTTCACAGAGATTGTGGAGGACACAGCAGGAGGCTATAATGATTGGAATATTGTCCTCATTTAAGTCCAACCTGCCATATAAACTTCTCCAGCATACCTTGAGTCTTGCAAAGGCACACTCAACAGTTATTCTGCACCTGCTCAGCCTGTTATTGAACTGCTCCTTGCTGGTATCCAAGTTGCCTGTGTAAAGCTTCATGAGCCATGGCATCAATGGGTAGGCTGGGTCTCCTAGGATCACTATAGACATCTCCACACCCTCTACTGTGATCAGAACATGCCCTGGGTGGCAAAAAACCACATTACAGCTCTGAAACACTATGCATATAGTACTTCTCTTTTACCATAAAATCTTATTATGGAATAATTCTCAAGTGTAAGCATGGTCTTATATGTTGTTCCATAGTGTTTGAATCAAAACAATTTTTTTGCTTTGCTGAAATAGTCTGACCTGAACCTGTCAGTCACACTTCACTGGATATATTTTTCCCTCCCATAATGTAAGTTTTCCGTTTTCAAGAGTCTGACAAAGTTTGATGTTAGTCTTTAGGTGCCACAAGACTTCATGTGTGTTTTGCTGAACTAGTCTAGCACAGCTACCCCTCTGGAACTTATTACTATTTGTATTTTCCTTGTGTCTTAAAAGGTCAGATTTGGGCCCTGCCATTTAAAAAGTCAGTTAGCTCTTTCTGGCCCAGTGTCATACTGTCACTGGTGTTTTTTAAAATAAAAAAGGAATCCTGTGGTGCCTTTAAAGACTAACATTTATTTATCACATTAGATCTCATGGGTGTAATCCCACTTTGTCATCTAAGCACCACAGGACTCCTTGTTTGTTTTCCTGAACTAGACTACTATGGCTACCCCTCTGGCATTTTCTAAGAACCAGTTAGACAAAAACCAGTCAGGGGTGAGCTAGGCCAGGGGTCTCAAACTCATGGCTTGCATGCAGTGCCTAAAGTTATTTCCTAAGACCTGAAATGACACAGAATTTCTCAAAAAATTGATAATGCAAAATTTAAAGTGTGTTTCCTTACTTACTCTTTGTCTTCCTGATGATACCTCCATCCTGAATGGAAGTAATTCTTACTTATGTACTCTTTGTCCTTCTGATGTTAGCACCATCTTGAATGGAAGTGCATTACTAAGTGTTTGTATTTAATTAAATTTATTAAAGCCCTCAGAAATGTCTTCAGCCTTGAAAAAGAACACTCATGAAAGAAAAAAGAGTTTTCCAAGACAAGTAGAAGAATTTATATTTCTTCACAGAAGTAAAAGATAAAATCTAATGCCTTATTTGCCAGTAAATGATTGCCGTTTCCAAGTAGTACAACATGTGTCAGCACTATGACATGATGCACTGTGAAAAATGTTACACAATCACTGGAAAAATCCAAGAGGAAAAAGTTTTGCAAATTAAAGCAGCATTTGCCAAACAAATAAGTTTTCTAATATTCACAAGTCTAACGAAGATTCAGTAAGAGCAAGTTTTGTAATCAGCGAAATGATAGCTAGATCATTGCAATCTTTCACAGAAGGCCTATTCATAAAAGAATCTCTTGTAAAGGTGAGCAAAATTTTATGTCCTGATAAGAAGAAAGTTTCTGAAGGCATAAGCTTGTCTGCTAATGCAGTTGCTTGCAGGTTTACGAAGTTAGCAGACCATGTGCAGAAACAATTGACTCAAATGGCAAAAGACTTTGGAGTATTTTCAATTGCTCTTGATGAGCGTACTGATGCATCAGATACCTTACAGTGTGCAGTGTTCATTAGAAGCATGGGTTATGATTTGAATATAACTGAAGAATTGCTAGACTTAATACCACTTAAGGATACCATAATGGCATGTGACATATTTTAAGGATTGGAAGAGTGCACTGAAAAAGCTGCACTGCCATGGAACAAACTCGTATCTCTGGCAACAGACGATGCACCATCAATGAGCTTGAAAAACATTGGTGTGTGGTTGGATAATTGAAAACCAAACTGAACAGCCTCAATATACCAGGCAGCTTCACCAGGATAAATCGTATTTTGCATAAAGAAGCCCTGTGTAGTAAAAGTCTGCAAATGAAGGAAGTTATGGATGTAGTTATTAAAACCATTAACTTTAAATGTGCATGAGGGGTGAATCACAGACAGTTCACTTCATTTCTATCAAGTATGGCCAGCAAATATGGGGAACTTCTGTATCACACTGGAGTTAGATGGCTGAGACATGGAAATATTCTCAAGCATTTTTTTGCCCTTAGGGAGGAGATTAATTCTTTCATGAAAATGAAAAACAAGGAGGGTCCTCAGCTTGCTGATTTCATTTTTATCTGCAAGCTTGCTTTTCTAAGAGATGTCACTGATCACCTGAATGCACTGAACTTGAAGCTTTGGTATACAAAACAGGTGATAACACAGAAGTATGACAGTGTTAAGTCATTCAAAGTCAAGCTTACTTTGTGGGGGAAACAGCTGACTGCTGGCAGTTTGGTCCATTTCTCAACTCTGAATTCCTTAGGAAAAGTTGAACCAAAATCCTTGAAAGAATATGCAGATATCATTTCTAACTTACACAAACAGTTTGATCTGCAGTTTAAAGATCTGAAGGCACTTGAACCACAATTTAATCTTTTTTCCACACCATTTGCTGTGGAAATTGACAGTGTTGCAGAGGCAATGCAGATGGAGTTAGTGGAGATTCAGTGTGACACCATTTTGAAGCAGAAGTATATGAATGTTGGAATTCTAGAATTCTACAAGTTTCTTTCACAAGAAGATTTCCCAAGTTACTCTCTGCTTCTGCATGGATAATGACAATGTTTGGAAGTACTTATGTATGTGAACAGTTCTTCAAGTTCTCATCCATGAAGATTTACAAATCGGTGTTAAGGTCAAGGCTCACTAATGAACATTTGCAAGCAACACTGAGAATGGCTTTAATTCAGGATATCAAATTTAATATTGATGCTCTTGTTGATGCAAAACAGTGCCAGCTAAGTGACCAAAATGAAGTGACTGAAAATCAGCACTAGCTTTTCACAGTATAGTTTCTTAAAGTTAGTAAATTGACTTCTAGTGGCATATATATGTTACTCTTCGTTTTTTCATTTTGCTTATACTTTGTATTGTTGTATGAAAAGGTTTCAGTGGTGTGACCCTCAGGCTAATGTACTAGTCCTCATGCAGCCCTCGTGGTGATTTGAGTTTGAGACCCTTGATATAGGCATCCTTAATACTACCTCAGCATGAAAAAATGGGACATATGACTTCCCAGTCCTACATATCTATGATTCTAGGGTTGTGCAGCAATTTTCTGAAATAAATCACAACCTATCTATGCGTTTTATACAAGGCACTTAAAGCCTACATTAGAAGAATGCTCATTAATATATAACACAAATCAAAACAGTCTTTTTACTAAAGCAATTGGACTCAGAGGGAAAAATATAAATAAAATCTAACTGCTGCTTCCCATTCCATATTTACAACATTATCATAGCCTAAAAATCCTTGTGTAACTCTGAATATGAAACCAGTCCAATGCTTTAAATATATGCTGTCCCATTTATGCTGACCTATACTCACAACTGTAACAAAAGAAAATTAAAAAACCTCAAACTGATAGCAAAATAATGGCCATATATTTTCTGTGTTCTCTGAGAAAAAGGAAGTATCTACCCATATGAGCTCCTAATACAACACAATTACACAGTTGTTTTGAAAACCTCAAAAAAAAATTACACAGATCACAGAGGAACAAAATGAACAGTTTTGAAGAAGAGCAATCAGATGACAAACATAGCATAAGGGAACTTTCAAACAGCAATTTCTGAGGGCTGGATGATGTTAGCAGGCAGTTCTATTAATCTTCTCAGGGGCTCAGATACTTCATCTGTTTTATGAAAATGCTCTGTTCCATTTTGGAAGCCTGTATTATAATGACACCACCTAACAAAACAAAACAAAAGGAAACCAGTATTTAAGGCTTTGACTGCCCCATTATTTGCAGTTTTCCCTGTTTAAGCTGTGTTAGTGCGGCTCCTTTGGATGCCAAAATCACAGACAGTTGTGCCACAATCTCCCCAGATGACTTGTTCTAATGCTCAACTATCCTTTGAGTTTGCAAATTTTTTCTAGTATCCAATCCAAAACTTTCTTGCTGCAAACTAAACCAATTACTTCTTGTCCTGCCCTTAGTAGACAGAAGAAAATTGCTCTCCATCTTCTCTATAACACTCAGTTACATATCTGAAGACTTTTATTGTGTTCCCCACTCAGTTTTCTCTTCTATAGACTAAACATGCTCAGTTTTTTTCAACGTTTCCTCATAGGACATGTTTTCTAAACCACTTATCATGCTCTCCCCTGGACTCCTCCGATAATGTCATTGAGTACATAAGAAGGAAGTTTCCACCTGACTATCTGGTCTTTGACAGCTCATGCTCTTACTTGAGGATACAGTAATGCATTATCTGTGATGAATGTTACACTTGTTCCAAAAACTATGTATTTTTACAAAGAGGAGTCATGAACTTAGGAAAGGATAGTAAAGTTACTATTAGGACTCCTCTAGACATCAAATGAGTCTTGTTCTCTGAGACAAAAACTGAAAGTCTTAGTTTTTTGGTTTATTTAGAAACATGGGTGGTGGAGAGATCTCCAGCACAGCACTAAACATCACTGTGAAAAAAGGAGATTCTGTAACCATGAACACCAATAAATACATTAGTACTATATCCAGTATTTATATTGCAAAGTGGCATATTCCAAATAGCTCTTTTTTCTTTTTCTTCCTTTCTGTAACATCTGATTGGAGAAACTTTTGCAAGTGTACAGCTCAAGATCCACACTCTGGAACTGAGATCTTAAAATTCCTCTTTAGTGTGATTATGATTAGTGAAGACTGTTGAAGTACTACTCTATTCCCTGCCTGCAATTTAGTATCTTCCTTCATCTAGGGAAAATTATCTTAAACCTTCCCTTCATACTATTTCATCCCCTAAAGAACTTGTCTCTACTCAAATGAGATGTGACACAAATTTAAACATGGGAATTGACTATTAAGGGAAAAGCAGCTCTCAATTGACAAAGTTGAAATCTAGGACATAAACTCTGCTGCTTTAAAGGAGTGTTTATGAATAACTGAAGAGAGTAGGTTGCAATTCATTCTTCCTTCATCCTAAAGAAGGTATTGAAAAATTATCCTCAGAAACCTTTCAGAAGTACTACTAGAAAATGCTTCTAGCATATAAAAATATTTGTATGTCAGTATTCAATGTAATAGAAAATCTACAAACTAGTGTTGCCTAGCACACAAATAATAAGCAAACTAGCCTTTTCCCCCCTCTGCTGTTTTCATCTCTACTAACTACCTCAGGCCAGGCTTGCACTTTTATAGTGATTGTTTTCCCAGCATGCTATTCTGGATCTGGCCCTTTAAATTTGGTGAAAGCAAGCAGCTACAGCCCTAAAGAAGTCATTTTGCCTTTGACTGCTGCTTGTTGCACTTCTCATTCCTCTAGTTGGTAAGTATATTAGTTCCTTAGAGTATGCTTATTTCTCAATTTCCTGTTTATTTTTCATCTTCAAACAGACAGTGCTCTGAAGTTTTGCAAAGTTCAGTGAAAGACTACTATTGTACAAAAGAACAAATCTTTGAGGCCAGAGACTAGCCTACAGCAAACTATAGAGTAGGCACTTCTATGGAGAGAAAGTGAAATCCCATTTGTAATTATGGTCTAAACTACAAGTTTAGGCTTACATACTCATGTCAATTCACAGCATAAATCCCATTGATGCTTAGGCACTATGATGATAAATAATCATATAAATAGCTATAAATGTAATATTGATGATGATATGTTCCCATTGGGAACATCACTGTTTTTGCCCTCTCTGTTTCACTCCCAGTGTTTCTGTATTGCCTTGCTTGAGGGAAGGAAACTACCAATTCCTCACTCTCATCTTTCAGCTTCACATCTCGTTTTCTCATTCTACTGTTCAAATAATTAATGAAATATCTACAAAAAGAAGCTCATACTTGATCAGTCTTTAAAGCTGTCTGCCAGCTTAAACAAGTACTGCTCCTGCATTCAGTCTCTCTTAATTTGGGATTTTTTTTCCCCCCAATCTTTTTTAAAATGTAGGCCAGATCCAGTCTGGATACTAGTGAGTTAGAATTGTTTTTTTTTTTTTAAAGAAATTAATTCTAGAGTACATAGCCACCAGAATCCAGGAGCCTATCATATCAATATCTTTCTTTGTCCCTTTATACACTATATCATCTTCCAATGATTTTCCTTTCTGGACGCATTTCTAAACTTGACCTAATCACTCAAAACAGCAGTAAAACTACTTCTTTTACAGCATCTGTTTGGCAGAGTTTTATAGTTAAGTGGAAGCTGCATTGTAACCTTACTTATGAAATACAGATTGCAAATATTAACATGAACTCTGCAATCTATGGTAAAAGGACAATATAACACTTTTTATTATCAGATGCAATTAAGCCAGGAGAAATACTCTTAAAGTATTGGAAATATTGGGGCAAAAATACAAAGGTATTATAAAAATGTTACAATTAGAATTTGAAGCTCATCCTACCTCAATATTTACCATATAATACCCAATGTACGGATTTCTTTTTTTGCTTCTGCCTTCTAAATTGGAATGAGCACCAACATTTTGATACCTAGGGTGTAAAAACAGCAACAAGTTTCTCACCAAACCATTTTCCCACTGGGTCTTGTCCAGTCATTAACTAAAAGATTTCATGAAAATAAATCTTCTCATGAAATTACTCTTACTCTTTATGTAAGAAAGGAAAGGTATGTTCCACAGAATTACGTTAGCAACTGCTTGATGGAAAGGGAAATGATCTGAAAACTTGATTACAATTGGTTTAAGGGAAGGACTTAGGTTAATTGGTTTTTTTATTCAGTAATTTTGTATGTTATTTTAAGTAATGGCAGATTTCCTACATGTAAGCTTTGGAAAGACACAATTTTGTTTTAGAAACTGAAATTCTCAGTGGTTGGGATACTACTATCTAAAACAATCTAGTAATCAAATTATCTAGCTTTTTGTGGCAAGAAGTGTGCATTATGTGTTTGTACAACACATTTTGAGCCCTATTCTCTTTAATAATGTTGAACAAAAAGCAACCTATTTAACAAATTGAATCTGTTTTCTAAGACAATGCTGAACATGGCTTGTTTTTATCTACACTGGCCAGCTGCTAAGTATGGTCACTATTATGTCATCTAACTTGATTGTTCACAATTTTGTTCAAACATGGTAACTTTCCTTGCAAGTTAACATCTCTATTGAGCAATACCTTGATCTGTGCTTGCATAATTTTAAGCATGTTGGTCTCACTGATCTGAGGTCAAGTTGAGAGCCCAATTAGAATACAACATCATTTGAAATTAGCATAATTGTTGCATCCTTTTATAGTTAAAATCAAGGCTGGATTAATAAAGGGGAATTAGGGGCTGCAGCCCTGGACTTGAGGGGATCCTTTCCCCATCGAGCCCTGAAAACATATATATTGGATGCTCACTGTCCTGAATGCCTGTAACATGAGGAGTGAGCTGCTCTGCTAGGCTTGAGCACTGCCCCACCCCTGCAGCTGGCAGGTCTGTGAGCCCTAGCCAGCCCCCAGCACTGACCAAGACTTCCCCCCCATACCAAGTGCTGCCCTTCTGGTTGGCCAGTCTGCGGGCGCAAGGCTTCCTTCTCCAGTGCTAGCCTGCCCCTGTCCTGTGGCTGGATGGTCTGTACCCCCTCCTCTGTCCTGACTTGCCCCTATGGCTAGCCAGCCTGTGAATCCCACTGCTTTCCTCTCTCCTCTCCTCCAGTGCTGAGTGCTGGACTGCTCCATAAGGCTAGTGGGTCTGCCAACTTGGGCCTCAGTGCTGGTGCATCCTAGTGCCACCCTGTCCCCAGGCTGGGTCTTGCCACTGTGGTGGGGTGGGGGGGCTACAAGAGAGGGCAGCCCCAGGCTTCCAAAAGCGGGCAGCCCGAGGCCCCCAAAAGCCTTGATCTGGACCTAGTCAGGATTCATTTTTTATTTTCTTGCTCCTTTTCTTAATTAAATCCTTGGGGTGGGCAGTGGGATCACTTTGCAATTACATTGAGTTTGAAAAACTTTGGTGACTTGCCTATTCATACCTTAAAAATTACCGAGAAAGAATGTCTGTTATATATCATTAGATGATGTGTGTTCATTTAGAATTAGAATACTGCTGTTCAATTATTGGCTTTTGTATGCAGGGCCCCTACATGGGGAGGGGAAGGACACACCTTACTAGGACCATGAGCAGCCCAGCCCAGCCCAGGGGCCTGTGTTACAAGTTTGTACTGGGTGTGAAAAAAAAAATTGTTTGACCCAGGTGGTAGGTGAGGAAATAACATAGCACTTGAATCCGGATCAATTATTTTTCTAGAACCTGACACAAATTCCAGTGAAGATCAGGTTTCTGCTGTCTACTCTTCAATGCTCTGTGGGACTTTACTAGTGAAGTATGCCTCTAGTTAGGAACCAGCATCTTTACTTGTATTACAAGATATTTATTTTAACAATGTCCTGCGATGTTTGGTTTTTTTTTTTCATTTCACCCTTTTGACTCCTGTGATATTTTCCATTTTGTTTAGTTTTATTGGTATTGATTCTATGTACTTAAGGGTCAAGAGCTTTGTTTTCTTAGCATGCTTTTTTATACTTCACTCTCCCTTTGAAGAAGATATTCATTTAATTACGAGAGTTTGCATAACAAGGACTTGCTGTTTGTGGAACCGAAAAGTTAAACACTTGATGCTTGTGGGTTTTTTTATTGGTACAGCAAAAATTCAGATGCACATGTCTCCTAGAGGTATACAAGTTATAGCTAAATAAACATACAGATAAATATAATATACAGTACAAAAGGAAAAATGCTTTGCTAGACAAAGTATTTTTAAAAGTTGAAGTATAGTATTTCATAGCACTTAAATATTTCCAAAGACAAAGACTTCTTTCATGAAGCATCACTCTAGGTGTAAAGCTTCTGGGTTAAATTCTTCTGTTACACCAGTGTAAATGCTTAAATAATTTTCTAGTAGGTCAATTAACATCTAAATAAGATTTGTCAGATTTTAAGCTCCAGGCAAACACTGAATCCAAAATTCAAGCAGAGAATTTAACTCATGTTCCAGTTCCACTTTAGGCAACTGAAACTGCTTATTCTATCATCTCTCTGCATTTTCCACCCAACTAGTTTTCTCATCTCACTGCTGTGCCTCCATTCTCTTTCCTGCACTCTCTCATGCCATGCTGACAAAGTAGAAAAAGAGTCCAGTGGAGGGCAGTGAAAATGATTAGGGGGATAGGGCACATGACTTACAAGAAGAGACTGAAGGAACTAGGCTTATTTAGTCTGCAGAACAGAAGACTGAGGGGGGATTTGATAGCAACCTTCAACGACATGAAGGGGGTGCTCCAAAGAGGAGGGAGCTAGGCTGTTCTCACTAGTAATAGAAGGCAGAACAAGGAGCAATGGTTTCAAGCTGCAGCTGGGATGGTCAAGGTTGGATGTTAGGGAAAACTTTCTCAGTAGGAGGATGGTGAAGCCTTGGAATGGGTTACCTAGGGAGCAATGTTCCCTCTAAGGGGAGAGAGCAGCTGAGCAACTCTTGTTGCTCGCTGTGCTCGCCCCCCAACGGGGCCC
>ML681964.1:15622142-15634825 GCA_007922195.1 Podocnemis expansa | reverse complement strand
GGGCTGGACTGGAGGGGCAGGGCCCAGCCCTAACTCCTGGGCCAGAGAAGCTCTATGGAGCATGCCCAGATTTTCTGGGCATGCTCCGTTAGAGCTTTTCTGGGCCGGAGTTTTCAAAACTCCCTGCTCCACAGGAGCTCCCTTGAAGCACTCTGGCTGCCGGCAGTGCGCTGCCGGCTGCCTTCCCTGCGCTGGCGGCTGCGGCGGGCTGCACTGCAGCGCGCCAGCACAGCTTAGAGGGAACGTTGCTAGGGAGGTGGTGGAATTGCCATCTTTAGAAACATTTAAGGCCTGATTAGATGAAACCCTTGCTGGGATGGTTTAGTGGAAGTGGTCCTGCTTTTAGCAGGGGCTTGGATTAGATGACCTCATGAGGTCCCTTCCAGCTCTATGATTCCATGACTTCACTAAGCAAAAGGTGTAGTTAATGTAAGTTAACAGGCCTTTATTAAAAGCCTAGTGAAATCAAGACAAATGTAGCTTTAACAAGTATGCTGGATGAGATAAAATCCTAGGGAGAAGCCCAGGATTTACCACAAGCAGCTAAGGGCTTTTCTACACATGAAATGCTGCAGCAGCACAGCTGCACCACTTGGGTGAAGACATGACCTACAGACAGGCTTATCCCATTGGTGTAGATATTCTGCCTCTCCAAGAGGTGGTAGTAGATTGATGGATGAATTTTCCCATTGACCTACCGCTGCCTATGTTGACAGCTAGGTTGGTTTAACTGCATTACTCTGGGCCTGAATTTACATACCCCTGAGGAATGTAATTATACTGAGCTAATTTCCTAGTATAGACCAGTCCCGATACCTATTAAAAATGCATCTTTTCTCTAAGGCAAGGGCTGAACTACAAATTTTGTTGATCAGGAGTTTGGTGAGTTATGATCAGTGACTGACTTAGTTTTGCCAGCTCTACAAAACTATGTCTATGCTTTTGCTAGTGTAGCTTATTTTGGTGGGGCTGGGGAGCTGGAATAAACTTTCTGGCAAAACTCAGCTCTGTCAGTATAAACTGCATCCTCAATAGGAGCACTCTGCTCATATAACATACCAGTTTAGCTATATGCTTAACCTGACCTTAAAGAACACAAGATTCTCAGGGTCTCCAAACTGTAGCATTTCTGTTCCCAGCCTAATTAGTCACTGATGCACCCAATCAGCTTTGTTCCTTAGGTCTGTAAACCCTTTAGAGCAGTGCTTGTCTCTTTTCTGCATTTGTACAGCACTCAGTACAATATGGCTCCAATCTCTCAGTGGTACAATAATATAAATATTTACTAGCTACTAGTTTTGCCAGTTCAATAGGGAGCTGGAGTCCCTCTATAGGATACAAATGTTTGTGTGTTACTAGAGCAAACATAAGGGGGCATATATACTGTACTTCATTGGTTTGTTAACCAGCTTGAGTTAATTGGACATGAAGTAACTCAAGGTTGGCAGGGAGGCAGGTCTAGAAACAAAAGGCAAAGACAGCAGCTGCAGAAATCAGGTACAAGATCCTGCTGAAGGCAGGGCAGGGGGGAACTGGTTTTCTAGGTGTCAGGTTAATAAATTACAGTACAGACTCAATGGGAGTTCTACCTGCTTACACTAGAGCAGTGGTTCCCAGCCTTTTCTCTGCCACGGCACACCTTAATACCTTCTAATTTTTCAAGGCACACCACTATTAAAAACACAAATATTCAAATTAAATTAGTTATGAATATTCATGAACCATGGCAGTGTTTCAGCAATGCTTCTATGTGGGATAGTAGGGGTAGCAGAGCAGGGATGGTAAAACGGGAGGTCAGGAGTTGTGTGCAGTGGCAGGAGTGTGTGGGGCACGGGGGGCAAAGAGAACAAGGGGAGCCATGTGGGAACAGCACAAGGGTGGCAAGAGGCGAGAGGAAGGGAGAACAAGTGGGGGGGTGGGGGGGACCGGGGGAGTGGGAACGTAGAGAAGGGGAACATGGCACAGTGCCCTCTTCCCCCTACTCCACAGTGGCTCCCTGCCACCCAGGGCAAATCTTTACCCCATTGCTGCTCCCTCCCATCACTGCAGGGGCCAGAGCTAGGCCTCCAGCCCCCATCTATACCCCCCCCAGCTACACACACTCCACAACCCCAGCTACACACCCTCTGCTTCACATCCACTCCCACCCACCCACACACACCCTGCTACCTGCCCAACACAATCCCTAGCAGCCCCCCCAAGCCCTTACCTGGGCTGTTTGCAGGCTGCCTGACACAAGCTGCTCTGCCCTGCAGGGGCATTGTCACACACTCCCAGCATCCTGCAGCTCTCTGCTGGCTGGGCCTAAGTTTGGGCCACTGGAACACTGCCTTCCAGCTGCTCCTGCTATTTTTAGGGGGACCCCTGGAACTCCATGTTCCAGTGCCTATTTTAGGGGGTCCAGAAGGCTGCCTGCCTAAAAATAGGGGGCCCCAGAACTGTGTTCTGGTGCCCTCCCCTTTACTTTAACCCCTGCCTTTTCCCAGCCCTGCACAGCCCATATGGCTGGGCTGAGCAGGGAGGTAACTTTACCTCCACCTCTTGGGGATGCTCATGGCACACCAGTGTGGCCCAGCCCCCTGGCTTGGAACCACTGCACTAGAGCTCAGTGCTCTCTCCCTGCAATAGGAGGACTTTGAACATCAGGTAAGCCATTTGACTGCAGTCATCCTAGGATATATGTCTACACTAGAAATACTACAGCAGTAGCACTCTAGGGCAGTTCTTCTCACTGTACTCCACTTCTTCAAGTGGCAGAAACTAGATTGATGAAAGAGTTCTTCTATTGGCTTAGTCATTTCTACACCAGGATTTAGGGCTGCTTAACTTCATTACATAGGAGGTGAAATTTCCATAATCCTGAGAAATGTAGTTGTTAACTTAATTTTGTAGTATGGACCAGCACTTAGGCCTAATCCACATTAGTAAATTAGGTCAGTTTCACCATCTGTCAGAAGTGTGAACAATCCACATATCCAAAGCAGCATTTTTAAACCAACCTAAATCCCTAAGCTGGGGCCTTCGGGGGTGGAGTGAGGGAGATGGTGACAGGAGAAACCCTCCCATTGCCCATACAGTGAGCCTATATTGAAGTGCTACAGCATTATAGCTCTGCTGCTATAGTGTTTTAAGTGTAAGCCAACCTTTAGAGTCTATTTGTCTTCACTAGGCTTACCCTTAGATTAGGAGTCAACTGGTTACTACATTTCAGGCCCTATAATAGCACAGCTGCACTGCAGTATTGTAACACACACTATAGCAATGGAAAAAAATTGTTCTATGTAGTAAACCTAGCTGCTTAAAGGCAGTAGCTAAGGCAACAGAATAATTCTTCGGTCAACACCAGCTCCAGCTGCAGTGAAGATTAGGTCAATGTAACTATCATGCAAGAAAGGGGTCGGCAACCCAAAAGATAAGAGGAGCCATTTTTAAAAATTCCTTCAATAACCAAAGTGTTTTTGAGAGCCACAATGGGTGTAGTTGCATGGGAGGGGTGGGAGGAGTTGGGCCAGGGAACCTGCCACAGGGTCCCAGGGTGGGGGGAATCCCAGAACTAGAAGCAGGCCCCCTCCAGGGTCCCCTGTTGGAAGGTGGGACCAGAGCCAGGAGCAAGCTACCTGTAGGGTCTCCCAGTGGCAGTGGGGAACTGGAGCTACAGAAGGCATTCAAAGAGCCGCAGGCTGCAGACTGCTGACATAAGACATGAAATTCTTCCCAGACCTGAGTGATGTAGCTAGATCAACATAAGGGTTGGTTGCAACACAGAGCAAACTAACTTCATTGTGATCTTAGTGTAGAAGTTTGCTTCATCACCAGGCTGTCTCATTTACTGTCCATGGCTAGGTTTGTCTATATGACCAATATCTGTTCCCTCTGTGGACAGATGTATAGCTTCTATCTGATAATTTATCAGTCCCCTCAATACTCTATGGACAGTGGTTTTCAACCTCTGTGTTGGGACACATTACTATGTCACCCCACAGCAGTGTCATGGAAAGCCAGGGAGGAGCTGGATTTGGCTTGATGGGGCATGAGCTGCTGTGTTCTGTTGGATAGTGTATGCTGTCATGCATCTCACAACCCACAGAAAATTGAGAATCACTGTGCCAGGAGGAGCTTGTGTCTGAGGAGTTCCACCACTTCCTATTTTTGAAGAGACAGTTTGCATAAAAGCAATTACTTTTGCTTCTTGCATATTAATTAGTGCTCAACTAAGAGGACTAAGTAACATGTGAGGCATCTGAGACTACCAGTTTCTGAGATGGGTACCTACCAGGAGGCTCCTTGCTAAGGGCAGTGTGAAAAATACCTCCTCCCCACCATAACAAATTTTTGCTGACCTAAATGCTACAACCACCACTTTGTCAAAGAAAGCATGTGCCCGTACCAAGCTAATAAAACCATCTAAATCAGGGGTACTCAAATGGCGGCCCGCGGTCCACAATCCAGACCGCAAAGAGGTTTCTGGTGGACCGCGACAGTGGCCTATTTGCATGAAGGCAGTTTGAGTACCCCTGCTCTAAGGGCAGCTGAGCAACTTCTGTTGCTCGCTGCGCTCCCCCTCCCCCCCACGGAGCCTGCTGCGCAGCTGTTGCCCTGCTCCCGGCGGCACCTCCCCCTCCTGGCATCGCCGCCCCCCCGCTTCCGGTATCGCTGCTGCTGCTCCCACTCACCCCCCCCCACTCCCGCTCCTGGCATTGCCGCCCCCCGCTCCCACTCACCCCCCCCCACCCTAGTTGTTTGTGGACCCTGGTCAATGGTGGAAGGCTGAATGTGGACCGGCTCGCAAAAAGTTTGAGTACCCCTGATCTAAATGAACATCTCCTTTTAACATAAGTGCATGTGCAGACCAGCACTATGCCAGCAAAACCTCTATCAATGAAGCAGGTTTTTCTTTTCCACACACAGTGACAAAATGTTTTGCCAGCCTAAATCCTAACGCAGACGAGCCTTAAATCATGAATGGATCCAAACTTACCTTTTGAAGGCAGTGAACACATTTCTATTTAATGAGGATAGTGGTCAGCTATATAGTCATTGCTTTGTGAAAAATGTTGCCCAGAGGTGACAGATGTATATCTTTCTTCTGTACAAGTTCACCCAAAAGCATAGTGCTTGTCTGGTTTCATCCCCCTAGTACTTGCTGGAGCATCTGATGCACTGAATGATACATACCTCAAGTTCAGATAAGCATCTGAAGGAGCCACATCTTCCATGCTACATAGTCAGATTTGTGCTTCTTTAATAAAAGGCAACAAACTATAGAACATGGTCTCCTTGCTGACAGACTGTGAGACAGCTACCAAATAAGGGTGCAGAAGTTTCTGCAAACAGTCTCCCTGATACTTTACATCTCAAAGAAAGACTAAATACCAGGCTGCAAGGCAATCTCAGCCACATGATGAAAATATATTTGGACCCAAGAAGAATCGGTCATGATTTTTGTGCTCACTGCTGCTGGTTTGTCAGATTGCAATGTTACTGTTCAAAGTAACATATGGAGGTAACATCCTTGATAATTTTTCTAAACTGTTTAAGAACAAGCTCTGCATATAGGTATAGTAGCATGGAATATTGTAATATGGCTGTGGAGAACAGCTTAATAAATGCTGATCACCTGAAGCTAAATTTCCCTTATCTGACACTAACTACTCAGAGTGCAGTTACATAATTAGAATTAGACTTCACCTCCAGTGTAACAGTATGAACCACAAGTCAGACTTACCATGCTGAAGATTCACTGCCCATCTAACAAAGCTAACTAACAAACATCTTTCATAAAAATCCATCTAATGGATGTACAAAAGGACTTTCAACAGTAGGAAGAATTAGTAGATGTAGTAGGCAGAGCTGCATTTGAAGGATATTTGTAAATAACCTGAGGTAGCTTTTTTCCCCACCCAAAACAAAATATATAACAGACTAAGCAACTTCTTAAATAATTCTTTCTTCGCAAGAATCACTTCTTCAAATTGTTCAACATCTTGGCTCCTAAAGTCAAACTCTGGGGTCAGATTTTTGCACTGAGACTGGTTTTACCTATGCATATCCCTATTCAGTTATGTTGTTTCAGTGGCCAACAAGTTCCCAAACAGAATGAAGGCCCCACTGTACTTGAGTAATACAAGAAACTAATTTTCTTTCATCAAGAATTTAGAGGACAAATCTTCTTAAACATCAAGAGCTACAAAAACAAATTCAGTGGTTCATAACTGCAACTTGTGTGAGTTAGTGATTTTCAGGAGGTATCTGCTCAGTAAGGAGTCCAGGAGTAGCCACTTGCCATGAATTTTGTTCTGCTAAATACTTATTTAGCAGAACAAACAAGGAGTTCTGTGGCACTTAGACTAACCAATTTATTGCATGAGTTTTCATGGGAGAAAATCCCACTTCGTCAGACACTTTGAAGATGAGGGAAATTCCACTTCAAATTCATCTTCAAATTCCCTCATCTTCAAAGCGTCTGATGAAGTGGGATTTTCTCCCACAAAAACTCATGCAATAAATTGGTTAGTCTAAGTGCCACAGAACTCCTTGTTTGTTCTGCTGAACTAGACTAACACAGCTACCCCTTTGGATCTTATATGGCAGAGATACATCAATATAAACATGTGAAGAATTACCCTGAGATTTCTGAAGTCCAATATGTTCTGCTTATCTTCATATTTTGTTCATTTTAAACACCATTCTACTTAACTTGATGGTTGATGATTAATTATTTCTGAAAGTTAATTTATTGGTATTTATCCCAATCATTAAAAGTGAATTTGAGCAATCATTTTTTGCCGAGTAAATTAAATGTCTGGTAAATAACAGAACATATTACAATTCTTTAAAAGCCAAAGATCCATAAGCCAAATAAGATTGTCTCCCTGTTCATTTAGTAGCACATGTGCATTAGATGTTTCACTAAAATCCATACATGTCTAAATCAAAAACCTTGTTTCATTTCCTTTGGAGATAGTATAACATGGCTTGAGAATTTAAAAGGCCTATTTGGTCTCTAACACACATTCCCCTTGAAAGCTACACAAGGTAAATACACGTGTACACATTTATCCATTTTAAGACACTAATCAAAATAGTAACTAGGCACCATAAGTAATTGAGTGACATCTGTCCTAATGCCCATATCTCCCATGCCCACGTTTTCTGCTTTCTAGCATCAGTTTGTTTTGGGTGTTTGTCTTCTTTGGCAATGCTATGACGTCACTCTTCTGCCATCATTTGACATATTCGTGAAGAGACTTAAAAAAAACCTGGTTAAAGTCTTGGCTTTCAAAAGCCAAGAACACTTATGTTCCCAGACAACTTTTAAGAAATGTTGACCAGAACTAGAGAGTATAAGTGCTGACTTTAAAAACTAAAGGTAATTCATGTATTAAAGTACTAAAAGGTTAAAGTGGCATTACAGAGAGCAAAATCTTTAATAACATATAGCTAAATAGGCCTCCATTTTGAAGCCTAAAACTTGAAAGGCAGAAAGTGTTTGAGACTTTCACTGTCATTCTATGGCTTCTGGAATATTTCCAAAGGGATAGCTGTGTTAGTCTAGTCGAGCGCAAAAAAAAAAAAAAAAAAAAACCACACACCAAAAACAAAACAAGGAGTCATGTGGCACTTAGACTAACAGATTTAAAATTCTTAACTTCCTCTCACTTCTGCTATACTATAATTGTGCCTATAGTCTCAAAAAAAATTGACACTGGAAGATGCATGCAGAATGGGGTTCTCTCCATTTTGAGAAAGATCCACATACAATTAAATAGCCATTTTCCTTTTGTATGGCACTTTGTCTTGAAATGTGCCAATAGTAAAGTTTCTCTACCGTCTGTCTGCCAACATGCAGCAGAAACTGCCCTGCCTAGAAGCCATACTAAGCAGTCAGATTTCATTATGTAAATAGAAGTAAAATAAAAAGCTATTTGATAAACTAATTCCCATTATCCTGATCAAATGTTCTTCTCAAATTATTAAAGACTGAACCTAGTGGTAGGACCTCATGCCTCAGGATCTTTAATTTTTTAAATTTACAAGTGTATTACACTATTCTGAAAACTTAGAAAATGTTGCTTATAAAATCCTGGCGTACAACAAGCCCAATTGTTTTTATAGCTTTGAATGCCCAAGAAAGCGTAACCGTGAACTAGAAAGCTATCAAATGCTAAAGAACTAGTAAAATCTGCCTCTCTCAGAAGAAAAACTAAGTTCTTGGTGATTTGTCCCCCCCCCCCCCCCCCCGACTGTCCTCAGGATCAAATGACCCCTTACTAGCAACACTTTCAGATGTGCCACTTAAAGTACACTATACAAGTACAGTTGAACCTCAGTTACGAAGAGCACCACAGTCATGAACTGAATGGTTAATCGCACACCTCAGCTGC
Source organism: Podocnemis expansa (assembly GCA_007922195.1). Lineage (NCBI taxonomy): Eukaryota > Metazoa > Chordata > Testudines > Podocnemididae > Podocnemis > Podocnemis expansa. Next base: position 15,626,441 of record ML681964.1, on the reverse strand, counting down.
AACTGGAAATACACGATCAGGCAGCAGCCAGGTTCAAAAAAGCAGATACAGTACTGGATTAACATACATTAAAAATAAAGCAACAGTTTCTTTAAAGAAAGATTTGACATGGTAAGGAAACTTTGCTTTTCATTTAAATTAATATAGTTAAAAGCACCATTTTTCAACTGCATAGTAAAATTTCAAAGCTGTATTATGTCATTTAGTTATAAACTTTTGAAAGAATTACCATAATATTTAGTTGAGTTACAATCTCCATTCCTGATGTGCTCCTAATTCTGTTAACACATGCTAATTTTCACATGGGAGTGTCACATGCCCTACACCAAGGTAAAATGCACCTTGAGAAACTGACAGGGACAAATGAAGTCTCTTATCAGGCACTCTAGGGGCAAACCATATTCACCTTATTCTCAACTCAGACTGCATTGGGACAACACAAGTGGGTAAGCCAAGTATAAATCTGGCCCCAAAACTTACATAGTGAAATTAAAGGGAGTTGGGAGAGTGAATCAGATATTTACTTAAAGATCAGAATCTGCTTTTACTACATTGAGATAAATGCAGAATGACTTAACTGACTCAGGGTTTACACTGTTTGAAACATCCAAATTTGGTCCTTCTTCACCAGTTCTGGGTCTGTTCTGTGCTAAACACCAAATATGTTCTTACCCTAGAAAAGTCAGCTTCAGTTTGTGCCTACACACAGCAATGAAGATTGAAAAACTGACAGTTAACTGGCATTTAGTTGTTAAAACTAGAGAGCCCTTTTTGCTTCAGGCCTGCTGCTTCTGAGCGAATAGGAAACATGGAAAAATAGTAACTTCCAGTGTGTATTTTATATACCCACAGAAACCACTCCTAAGTTAAATAAGCAGTGGGACTTTAGCCCTGACAATAAAAGGTGTTGCCCCATAGCCACACTGATAAAACGGCTGCACAGAAGAGTAACCAAGCCTACTCTTAAAATAACTGTATAGTGTACAATTTAAAACAAGGCAACTGCAAAAAAAGGAAAAAGTTTTGTGAACCCCCAATATCCAAATAAAGACATAAAACAGACACACAGGCTACCGTAAACCAAATATGCCTCACTTTATTTACCCTCTGACTAAATAGCTTGAGCACAAGAAAGCACATATTTGGAATAGCTTTTAACTTTGCAGCTCAACTCTGAATGAGCTGTATACTCATGCTTTACCTTTCATGTATGTACTGACAGGAAGAGTTGATTTGACTGTCTAGACTAGTGAAAGATCATTAGTCATGAAAAGTGAACAACACACAAAACCATCAGAAAATACTATTATTTTTATATACAAAACATATTCCATGCTACAATGCAACCATTTCATGAAGAGGTAACTTTGCTGAAGGCTATTTGAAGTCATTAATTTGTAATAAGTAAACGGTCAGTGGTCAAAATACCCTAATTTGTTTTGACTGCTATTGAGGCAATTGTCTCTGCTGGCATGAGAATAATTTTTTGATTATGCCCACCTTAGACATTTTAAATTTACCTTTCCTTTTTGAGACTGTGCACCATCTGTGAAGGGAACAACTTGATGTTCTACTGTCACTAGCCACATACCTTTGCTAGGCTAAATTCAGCTGGCAGATTAAGGAAAAGAAAGTTGTGCTTGGTCACTGCATTCTGGACCCTGACTGGACATATATTCACATTCAAAACCAACTCAGCCATAACTGTGTGTAGCAATACCCACTCCTGTCATCTATGTCTCAGATCATGGCGCCTTCAGCTCATCTTTCTTACTGTTAAGCATTGATTCAACCTTACTGTCCAAGAATCTCTTCTACAAAAGGATTTTTGCAAGTAATTACATCCAGATTCCAAAGGGGTAGCCATGTTAGTCTAGCTCAGGGCTAAATAAGGAAGTTGGGACTTTTTTCCTCATTGAAACAGGTGATTTGACCTCATCTTCCTCTACATCAGGGGCCTCAAACACGCAGCCCATGGGCCACATGCAGCCCCCAAAGCTATTTCCTGCAGCCTGCAACAACACTATTGTTACTGATATTTGCAATATTGTTGTATGAAAAGGTTTCAGTGGTGCAGCCACTGGGCAAATGTACTAATCCTCATGCAGCCCTCGTGGCAATTTGAGCTTAAGACCCCTGATCTATATGCTGTTCGCAAGTTTGACTCTAAACTACTGCATTGATTTGCTGTGACCTGATCCTATGACTTATGCTTCCCTGCATATATTTTTCCTCCTATTCTGCAAGTCCCCCATCTTCAAAGCATCTGACAAAGTGGGATTTTTCTCCCACAAAAGCTCATGTGATACACATGTTGGTCTTCAAAAGTGCCACATGACACAGGACTCTGTTTAAATCCAAATATTGACACAGTCCAGGTTCTTTAAAAAAAAAAACCCACACAGGAATGAAGTGACTTGAAGTCAAGTAATCAACAGCATTTCACATTTCTAAGTGAAGACAACTCATTGTTTTAAAATGAAGCATATCAGAAAATGTTAACTGCAGAGAATGGTAATTCTTTTGAGTGGAACATTTGCCAGATCTTGCTAATGAAGAGCATCAAGTCATTTCTTCAACTCTAGTTAAAAGAGCTTTCAGCTAAATAACTAAATATTCCACTGAAATTCTAAAGATTTTTGCACCAAAGTGTTCTCTTCTACACAGTATCTACAGAGATGAGGGAATTAGGAATAGTGCTTAACATGACCACTAACTGGTAGGACTTAGCCCAGCATTTAGTTTCACACCTATACTTAGTCAACTTAGTCTCATAGTATATTTAAATAACTTTCTGATACCCAGCTGTTGCACTATTTTTAGTCTAAAATCTTCAGAGACTAGAAGGCTACTAGATTATAAAAGTAAAGTCATTATTTCAAACCCAAAGCTTGAGGTTGGGTGCTGTGCAGTTACTGAAGTGAATCCTGGTCTGCTCTCCAACTCCACTCTCCTCCCATCCCACCCCCTTTTGGAAGGAGGTTGTCATGACGTGTCCACCTGAGCCTTTCAGGACTGGTGCGTTAACCCTTTCGCTGCTCTAGCCCCCAGAGACAAAGTTCTGTAGTGCACTGACTTCTATCATACCAGAGTCTGAGTGTCACAGAACTTTGCTTCAAGAGACTAAATCCTCCTGGGCGCCAGCTACCAAGAGCTTCTTCAAGTGCAAGGCCCTTGTTCTGGAAATGAAGAAGGCAGAGAGTTAGCGGGGCGGGAGCCCCTTTGGTTAACCTAATAATCATTCCGGCCCCCAGAAAAGAAGCAGGCTGCTCCAGTTGGTGCAAGTCTAGGGGCCCCTCCAAAGAGCTGAGCTGAGCACCAGATCAAAATAATCCAGGCATGGCTGGTTCAGAGTCACCCCCGAATGATGGCATTTTAGCTGCTGGTACTTTGCTAGGGAGAGGTGCTGCTTTAACGTCCCAGGAAAGGGGACCCCCAGAGCAGCAAGGGAGTGGGGACAAGCTGACCCAAGGTGGAGACAGCACGTGGTGTGTCCCCCCCCCCCCATACAAGCAGTATGAGGGGCTGGCCAGGTTCCCCGTTGCACCCCGTCCCCGTCATGCCTGGGGACCAGAGCCCCCCTACCCCAAAACCCTGCACCCCCCCCCGCCCACCTCCCCGAGCCACGCACCGCCCCTCACACAAGGCTACAGCCTCGCCCTGGGGCCATGCGGAGGTGACAGGCCCCCCAGCAGCGCGCCCCTCGCCGCCACAGGGGTGCAGGGACCCCCGCGCTCCCGCCCCGTCCCTCCCCTCAGCCACGGCCCGGCCCGCACCTGGAGCGGCCGCAGCTCCCCGCGCAACAGGTCCGCGCCGCCTCGCGCTCCGGCCGCCGCAGCCCCGCCAGGCGGGCGCGAGAGGCAGAGGCCGTGGCCCGTGTCCGCGCCGCGCTGCGCCCCCTCCCCCGCCGGCCCGGCCCGGCCCGGCCCGGCCCGGCCGCCCCCAGCTCAGCCCCGCGCCGCGCCGCTCCATCTTGACTTTTGCCGACGTGGAAATTTTGGGTTCGGAGACGAGCTGCGCTCTTATTGGCTGGCGGCGGCCGGGGTCGGAGGTCACGGCTGCTGTAGCCGCTCCGCGCCAAGCCGCCTCGCAGGCGGGAGGGGCGTGGCCTTAGCGGAGCCCCGCCCACCCGGGGCCGAGGCGGCTGGCAGGGGGTGGGCGGGAGCCTAAAGGTGGCTGGGTGCACGGGGGGAGGGGGCGCCTGGCGGCCCTTCGGCGGTGGGGTGCACGGGGCTTTGCCGTAGTGCCCTGGGGTGCATGGTTGCTTGGGGGGTGCATGGGGCTCTCCCCTAGTCCAGG
>ML681964.1:15536457-15622132 GCA_007922195.1 Podocnemis expansa | reverse complement strand
GGGGGTGCATGGGGCTCTCCCCTAGTCCAGGAGGTGCATGGTTGCTTCAGGGGTGCATGGGGCTCTCCCCTGGTCCAGGAGGTGCATGGTTGCTTGGGGGTGCATGGGGCTCTCCCCTAGTCCAATAGGTGCATGGTTTCTTGGGGGGGTACATGGGGCTCTTCCCTAGTCCAATAGGTGCATGGTTTCTTGGGGGGTACATGGGGCTCTTCCCTAGTCCAATAGGTGCATGGTTTCTTGGGGGATGCATGGGGCTCTCCCCTGGTCCAGAAGATGCATGGTTTTGGGGGGTGCATGGGGCTCACCCCTGGTCCAATAGCTGCATGGTTGCTTGGGCACTGCATGGGTATCCACCTTAGTGCAGTGACCTGCAAGGCTAAAGTGCTCCATGTGGGCTTTTTTCAGTCTTACTGAAATGCAAGACTAGGGTGGGGTAGAGTTCTCCATATGGCAGGCTCTTTTAGAGCATAATGGGGTTCTCTGGTCTACTGGGAGCTGAGGGTGGATCTGTCTTCTGCAGAAGCTGGGGGCTGTTTCCATTTGTTCTATTAATAAAAAAGTATCAGAAATGCATTTTTTTCAGCTCCATGACTTACCTTGAACCTTCTTCTATAACTGGTACTGGTAAAAATATGGGAAAATCAGTACATGAACAAGGTTGCTGTGATGTATTAATTATAGGGATGCATGAGCAGAAGTCAAGTGATTGTCTAAAGCAGGGGTGGCCAAACTTATGGAGCTCAAGAGCCACACGAGTTGATCATTACACCTTCAGGAGCCGCGCTGAGGCATATAGCCATATGCTTTTGCATACTAAAGTGATTTGCTGACATTCTTCTGAGAGCCACACTTCTTCATTCAAGAGCCCCATGTGGCTTCTGAGCCACAGTTTGGCCACGCCTGGTCTAAAGAAAAAGTGGATTCATTTCAGTTGGTAGAACAATAGCAAGGTAAATGGTAACCCAGTCATGTGGCTGAACTCCTATTACTTATTCAGGCAAAACTGCCAATGATGTTAATAGGAATTTGTAGCTGGCTAAGAAGTGAAAGTTTAAGCCCCGAATTGTTCAGGCCTCAATTCTGAGTACACTTGCACATGCTGAAATTCAGGCAACTGTGAGTAGTCCCATAGAACTCAATGGGACCACTGATGTCTGTGTTTGCAAATGCAGGCCCCAGTTCTGCATAAATGTTCTGAAGAGAAGCATCCTGCATCTGTAGGATCAAGGCCATAGCTGGTAATCCACGTAAATTGTCGCTGTCTGTTAACGGGCAAGAGGGAAAAAATACAATGGAAAAAATTAGTGTTTCCATTTTTAATTTATATTTGTGTAATAAAACTAAAGTGGTTGTTTTTATTATACTTACTCTCCCAAAATTCCCAAATATATTGTTTCATGAGGAAAGGGACCTTACTTTTATATACCTGAATTTCCTTTCCTTCCACCCCTTTGTCATCAGAACTAGAAATCCTCTCTCTTTTATTCATAAGACACAATCTCTCTTGCTCTGCTGTCTTCTGGTACTTGCCTTCACGTTGCTTTTCCTTCTCTGTTCCCAGTTATGCTGTTTCTTTCCCTGAGCTCTTTTTTCTTCTTCCCTTTTCATTTCCAGGTTATCCAGGCTCTAGGCATGGACCCACTGTACTAGGCCAGTCAGCTTCAGCTGTGCTATTGTTGCTCTGCTGTGGGTAAGGGAATATTGATTTTACAGAATGTGTGCTCAGTTAAAAAAAAAAATCAATATCTCAGTAGATTGAGCAGAGCGTGCAGCAATGTAATGGAGCCCAGCCTGCTAATGTAACATGCAGGGGTCCTCATTCAGAGATTGAGGTCAGTTAGAAAATGGAAATGTGTTTTCTTATTTTATTGTCTGTTTCAGATTTAATGTAGGTGTTTATATTCTAGTGTTTAACTTACAGCAGGGCATGCAGTGACTTTAAAGTCATGTCTAACAAAATGTCACATTTTCAAGTAATATAGACAAAAAGAAACAAATAAAGCCTCAGGCATAAAATCCATTTCCCAGAGCTTCACCTCTTTTTTGTGCTATTCATTAAATATCAATAACATCTAATATACAATAGTCATTGAAAAAATTAACATTTTTCATTCCTTAAGTTTCTAGAACTGAATGGCATACTATAAAAATGACTTTTACTGCAGAGCTGAGGGTGCTTAGCTTCCTATCATTAAAATAATTAATATGATGCATCTGTCAGTCTTTGCTTTGGAAATAACTAGGTCTGGAGCAGCAAATGCCTTTCCAATGAGAGCTATCTGGTTCCAATTCAGATAGCAGGTTTCCATATGCAAAATGTTGTTGTCCATGGCATGTTTGCTATCCTATAATTCCTTGAAAACTTGATCCTTTTTCTTAAATGAACATTGGTTTCAAAGGTAATCCTATATCTCATTAAGTCACAATAAAGCAGTAGCCACTGTTTTGAGGTCTTGACACTTATCTGACAGAAAGCTGACAAGTTAAGATCCAAAGAGGTAGTCGTGTTAGTCTCGTTCAGTAAAACAAACAAACAAGGAGTCCTGTGGCACTTAAAGACTAACAAATTTATTTTTTGCATGAAGTTTTGTGGGAGAAAATCCCATTTCATCTTCAAAGTGTTTGACAAAGCAGGATTTTCTCCCACGAAAGCTCAAGCAAAAAATAAATTTGTTAGTCTTTAAGTGCCAAAGAACTCCTTGTTTGTTTGTTTTACTGACAAGTTAAGTGTATCCCAATTTTGTGTAAAAATTGATCCCAAGAAACTAAAGTAGCTTGTATGTACCACATGTACCCCCTTTTATTTTCCAAAACAGGCCAATTTTGGGAAACATGCATAATCTCTGATATAAAAATGTATCTTGGTGCACATAGTGGCTGTGCGTCCTAAAATTCTATAAATATAGCATCACTAATAACAACACCATGGTACATAATGTAAAAATGCTATGCAGAGTCTGTCATTCTCTTCAATTTTGTTTTTTCCACAACATAATCATGAGTATAATTTACCATGAAACATTCAGATTTTAATTGTAAGGTAAAAGACGTAAGCCAAGATTAAGTGAAGAAGTAATGAGGTTTAAATGTAACCTGAAAAAGTCAAGTTGACTAGGCAAATATTTCCACATAAGGAGCTTCATTAAGTTGATGACTGCAAGATGGAACATTATGGTTTTAAATTTTCAAACAGTGTGTTACAAGATGTAACATTTAAATGTAATTTGAAAACCAAAGTTATTCAAGATGAGAAAGTAATTCTCATTAGAGAGATGGCTTTTAGGATATTGATGTCAATAGATAAAGACTCAAGCACAGACATCAATCAATACTATAGTACATTAAAAAAATGAATTTAAACAATCATATTAAGACAATTTGTTGCATTATTTACTGATAAAAGAAAATGATACATGAGAACTGAGTGACACGCCATTGTAATTCTTAGTTGCATCACATATTTGAGATTTTCTCTTGATTAAATGTGTTTCATTTATGTAATTCTGTACTTCGTTATATTTTTAAAAAGAACTGCATTATAATAAGCTAGTTGTGAAACTGCCATTGAATAAATTAAAGTTAAGAATACTGCAGTGTAATATTCTTTTTAAAATGTTGATAATACCTAGCACTTACCATACCTTGCATCTGAGAATCATAAAGTCCTTTACAAGGGTTGAGTATATTTATGCTTATGTTATATATGGGACCACTGAGCAAGTCAATGACAGAATAGGAACTAGATTGTCTCTGGACTCCTAGTCTTGAGTCACCTGCTCTATACCCTAAATCAGTGGTTCTCAACACGGTTGGTGGCATATTTTGACCCTACAGCACGCTCCAGACCATCTGCTCCTGGCCAACTCCAGCCATCTCTCTGTGACACAGCACTGTGTGGTGCCACAGTAACGTGTCGTGACGCAGTGGTTGAGAACCACTGCCTTAAATGATGCTGATTCCTTTTACAATAATCTTACATATTAAACAGTTGAAATTTACAAAATCCTACCATATAAATACTAATAGTTGGAGGTCAAAAGATAAAGCAAAAAATAGCACACCTAATCTTTCCATTTCACAAAAACAGGGCCTGATCCATCTCCCACTGAAATAAATGTGCGTGTTCTAATTGCCTTCACTGTCAGCTGCATCAGCCCCATACTATGCAGTACAGGCTCTATTCTCTATATAGGCCACAGTTATGCAGCCCATTTAAGCAGTTACTTACATGAATAAGTCTCAGTTAATTTATTCTCATCCTGAAAATGCCCTTCTTTTGCTCTAACAATGTTAAAAGGAAGAGAATAAAAAGGATAACAGTTAGACAAGATGGCTATGTCTACACAGCACTTTTATTTCAAAATAATACTGGTTATTTTGAAATAAAAGAAATTTGGTCTACATGACGTTTTCTTATTTTGAAAGGACGGATTCCATCCTTTTGAAATAAGAACTGTTGTTTCAAAACAGGTTAAACCCCGATTGTTTCGAAACAGCTGTTATTTCAAAATGCTTATTTCGAAATAAGGCTGTTTGGACATGTTGTTTTGAAACACCACCATTGTTTCGAAACAACTGTTATGAAACAACATGTCCAAATGGCCTTATTTTGAAATAACCATTTTGAAATAACAGCTGTTTTGATAGCAGGCTTTCCCTTATTTCGAAATAAGTCATTTCAAAATGACTTATTTCAAAATAAAACTTGCGTGTAGACATAGCCGATGAGTGAGGTAATATTTTTTATTGGACCGACGTCTGTTGGAGAGAGAGAGAGAGAACACTTTGAAGCCTACACAGACCCTGAAGAAGAGTTCTGTTCTGTGTAAGTTGGAAAGCTTGTCTCCCTTACCAACAGAATTTGGTTCAGTGAACGATATTACCTCACCCTCCTTGTCTCTCTAATATCCTGGGACCAACACAGCTAGAACAACACTGCAAAGGACAACAGTTATTCAGTAGTTGATTAGAGTTTTGTTTTCTCAAGCCTAGTGAATCAGGATTTATGACCTTCAAACTGACTGAAAAATTCCATGTGGTAAAGCTTAATGAACACATGTCAGGAATGGAGTTGGCAATAGCAGAGAGAAGATAACCTGAGAGGAAAGAGCAGGACAAAAGGTTTACCCCACTTCTCCTAGTAAGGCAACCTCTCGCAACCAGACAGGCATGTGTAAAGCTCAAGCGAAGTAGGTGTGTGAGACTTTGGAAATAAATCCTTTTTAACAATGACCACTTCTCAATGATGGATTTTACTTTAGTGTTTTTCTTCCAATACTTATGGGAGTCCTGTGAGTGAGAGCAGAATACCATCAAGTGAAAACAACCTCTGGCTTGCTACATCACCAAAGCGGGAACAGAATAGTGAAATAGCTCTAACAAGCAATTATGCAATGCTGTGTTTCCTGTCCTTCCTCCAAACTGTAAATCTGTTGGAGAGAATGGATGTGAAAAGCAGTTAAAAAGTAAATAAGAATATATTGTAGACATTAAAGATTATTCAAATCCTGCCTGGAGAGCCTCTTCTTAATTCCTTGTGCCTGTTTAATTTGTTGTTTTAAAAGTTGTTTACTTCTGAGAATAATAAAGTCTGAAACTGCAACTTGTTTGCTATAAAATCACAGAAAGCTATTACTATTTAAGCAAAAAAGTATCAAAACAGGAATTTTAAAGAACAGTTGCATAATTTAGGAATTGTCAAATGGTAGGAGAATATTGATTTTGTTTTTTTTTAAAAAAAGGCTTTTTAAGTGTCTTCATTTCATGTCTGCCACTCCACATCAAAATGTTCTCATTGAACGTTCCAAGTCTATTGTAACCCAAGGAACATGGATGGAACTGAGTATATAGGACAAGAAAAATCTTTGTCTCCTTCAGCTATGTCCATTGTAAGCGAAGGGCGTGGAAATATTAACTGAGCATATCAGGTAAGTGCAGCCACTGTAAAAATAATTGCTAAAACAGTACCCGTACACATTTCATTTACTTTACTGGGGAGAATGTCATGTGTAAATTGATACTACAGAGACACAGGATGAATTTTATCTCAATGAATGGATATCTCAGCATTCTTGGGAAAATGCCTTTTTGGGGCTATAGCAGGTGCAGATGTACTTCTAGTTGATTTTTTTGGTGAGATGTCAGTTAAGGATGCATCACAATGTTACGCAGCACAGCACAAAAAAAAAAATATATATATATATATATATATATTTATATATTTTTTTTTTTTTTTTTCCCCCTGAATACCCAAACAAGTGACTTTGATTTGGGTTTGCAGGTACCTTATTTGAATATGCTGCCTGAGCAATGTATCTGTCTCTCTTGAAAAGAGTCTTCTGAAATGTTGACAGAAATGTTTCTAGGAATATTGAACAATAATTAAAGAGTGTGTTTGCCTTTTAAAAAATAAGTGTAATTATGTCTAGCCTTTCTATCTGACTACCTTTGACTTTTATATAAGTTCTTTGTATATATGCTGTCAGTTTGGAAGCAAGAGGTGTGATTTGCTATGCAGCTGAATCCTTTTTAAATTCAGTAGTTGAACCGTACATTTTAAATTATTAATTATGAACTTCGAAGAGTAAACAAACTACGGAGGGCCCGCAGAAGGCATTCCACCTGTTTGAAAGATTCTACTATTTCCAGTAAAAATGAGAGTCCTGTGGCACTTTAAAGACTAACAGATTCCTTCTGGCATAAGCTTTCATGGGCTTCAACCTACTTCATCAGACATCAGTGGGTTGGAGCTCATGAAAGCTTATGCCCGAAGAAATCTGTTAGTTTTTAAGGTGCCACAGGACTCTCGTCGTTTTTGATGTACACAGACTAATGTGGCTACCCCTTTAACCATTTCCAGTGAAGTTCCCTATCTTTAAAATAGAAAAATCCTCTCAAATCAGTGGGACACAGTTAGTTTGTTCGCTTGAAAATATTTATGGAAACAATATGTAGTCAACTGTTTTCAAGTAAACAATTTATAATTTATCGGACTGATTCTTCTCCCAGTGAAATCTATGGTGAAATTTCTGCAACTTCACTGGGAGCAGGTCTTTGTTTATCAAGTTTCTATTTTAAGCTGATCACCTTGAGTCCAATATCATAGAATAAAATTTACTGTCTAATTTGCACTGGGGAATGGGGATCTCTTACCCTCAGTTATTTCTTGCATATACTGCAACTGGCCTTATGTGGAAGCTCTGGTGCATGCAGAATACGCAACAGTTCCAAGGTGTGGATTAGAGGAACAGTTTTGCTAATGAGTAGTAAGATTGCTATGTTCACAAGTCTAGGAAGCTAGTCTTAATTTCCAAAATACTTTGGGTCCTTAACATGAACCACTTGCACCACCAATAAGTTCAAATGTTATATATTGCAAGACAGATGGGAAAGAACCTCATCTGCACAACACACACAAATGGTATTTTTCCCCTGCATAATACAATGGGATATTTATCTGGCTCACTCTTAGGAAGGGCCCACAATAAAGAGCAAGAGCTGGCACCAGCAAGCATACACTGATTTCAGAATGAAACAACACTTTCTAAAATAAAATCAGCTAATTTAATTACCATAGCGTTTGGACAAGTTTAACTTGAGTGACTAGAACTAATAAGACGGGCAACTTAAATTGACGCTGACCTTCCTGTTGTTCCAAGGGTAATATTTTCATTATGATAAAAATGTTCTTTAGCAGTTTCTCCAGTGAATTAGGCACAAACCTGCTTTCCTTCTACAGCAGTCCTGCCTGTCTTCTTGTTTCACCTATTTTTATACTACTAATAAAATATTTGTTTTAGCCAATGCAAACAAAATTGCACTCTCCCATGTGTTTGAGTTCTCTTAACATCTCCGTATATGCAGTACAAGACCAGTGAGAAAGTACAAAACTTTGTTTCAAATCAATTGGCTGGTTTTCTCTACTTTTCAGTCCCTTTAAAAGGAAACATTTGAAAAAACTGGAAAAATTTGTGCATACTACGGACAACTCCTACTGCCAAAACACATGCACAGACTCTCTCTTTTGGGTGAATGGACAGACACTTTATCCTCACAACAATCTGTTTTCTACAAACAATTACATATGTTGTGCATTCTTAAATAAGGTGCAAGAACTGATGAAAAGACACAGGATAAGAACAAACAAAAAACAGGGCAGATTCTTATCTGGCATAAATGGACATGCATTCATTGACTACAATGAAATTTAGCTGATTTGCAACTGCTAAGCATCAGGCCCGTTAAATTAACTCTTTTCATAGCATGAAATTCTCGTGTGTGCCTTTTAACATTTGACAAAGATTGTGCAGTAGCATTAAATCAGAGGATGTATATAGACAGCAGCTAAATGGCTAGTATTTATTATATTTAAGCACCAGTGTATTCGATACTGCTGAAAGACACAGGGTCTCTACTTGAAGATACATACAGCCTACATGAAAATATATGCTATTTTCTGCAATTTCTGTTCTGGACATAGTCACTGGGTGGCACTTTGTTTGACACATGAAAATGACTCCATTCTTTAGATTATGTTCTCGTGCTGTAGGCGATAATGCTTTCTGCCCTTCATCTGGCCACCAGGTGCCAATACACAGCAAATCAGGCTAAATGTTAAAGAAAAAAAAGAAAAAAAAAAAGAATTCCTGAGCCAACAATTACAAAGCTGCCTTGTGTAGGGATTGGATATGCATATCATCATCCCCCTGCACAGTCAGAAAATAGTTAATGGCATATCTCTCTTCTGTTTCAGTACCTATAGCAAGCGTAATGCAAAAGTACCATGAAGTTCATAAGGTGTTCTCATATAGAAGTGTTTTGTGCTGGGAATACATTACCCCAGAAATTGCATAGGCTTCCTAGGTCACTTTAAAGTTTGGATCCTTGGAAGATTTTATGATCTTGTTCTTGCCCCAAGCACTCTCTTAGTGCTTTGACTCAACAGTTGGTTGAGGTGGGATGCCCGAGATGATCTTGAGGGCTATGACCCAGCATTCTTAGTTGAAGGCGCTTGACAATGGATTTCTCTTCTCTCTTTGGTCTAATAGTGGCTTAATTTGTTATCCTTTCAGCCATTTTGCAAGCCTTGTGAATATTTGAGAAAGTGGGTTCAAGCAGGAGGGTTTTAGTCAGATAAAGTTTCCTGCTTTTTCTTGTTAACATTAAAAAGTACAAACAGCAATCACCTTAATTATTGTGTGTGTATAGTGTGACTGTGCTAGGTCCACAGTATTAACTGAAAACAAATAAATTCAATTGCGTTTATGGTTTTGTCTATGTACTGCATTCTGGTTGTCCACTCTAAAATAAACTTCCTAATAATTTCTTTCCTGATATGACATAGAACAGTAGGAATGTAAATCAGCATTTTATGAGGACTAATCCATCTTTATCCAAAACTGCAGAGTCCAAAGACCAGAGCCAGCTTGCCTATGACCAGAAGACATGTTTCTGTAAGAGCTGGTTAGAAAACAAAAAAGCATTGGGAATGTTCTTACAATTTTCCCTGCTTATTTGTTGTTCAGTTCTGACACCTTACTATACAGATTCTGCTAAACATCAGTATTTCACATAATTTATTATGTCTCTTTGGTTTGAAGTTACAAATGACCAAAAAAACCTCACATGTATATATCATTTAGTATGTGGCCAGCTCCACTGAGCAGTTCAATGGGGCTACTTTTTGTAAAGTTAAGCATGTGAATAAATGTTTAAAGGTCCAGCCCATACTGTTAACCCTAGTAATACTATAGAACAGATCAATATATATTGCAGTGTTTTGCGGTTAGGCAAGTGAAATTTTTTTACATGAGGCATATTTCTCAGAGAAATGCAATCATATTAATAGCTGCCTTTCCAGTTGTGACATGCCACCTACACTGCAGCATGCCTCCATTGAAAAAACAATGATGTGACACTTTATTGAGACACATGTCATGTGTCAGGAAATGTTGCAATCGCTCTCACGTTGTGTATGAACAATTTCCATTTTGGGGTATTCTTTTTACATGGGGCCATGAAACAGGTAAATAAAACGTATTTCCAACTTATATCGGTAATTTGTATTTGACTTTTACTTGCATTAATATTAGACTAAATATATTAGCCATACTATTTCTAACACATATTACTAAAAAAAAAAGGTGTGTGGGCAGTTTAGTCATTGGTTCTTGCCAGGGCTGGCCCAAGAGATTTTGGTGTCCTAGGCGAACAATGGCTTTGGCACCCCCCCCCCCAACATATTATAAGAGATAATTAATATTAATATACTTTTTTAAATAGAGGAAAAATTCACTTCCAGTGTCCCTTAAAGCCTGGCACCCTAGGCGACCTCCTGGTTCACCTATATGGTTGGGCCAGCCCTGTCTTGACCCTCATATCTGTAGGAAGTATCAGAGATCGACAAATCCCTGACTGCTAGATTTTGTATAAATCTCTGAATTAGCTAATTGGTTTTTAACGTCATATGCAAACAAGCTATTCCAGACCAGGTTGATAGTGCTGGCCTTTTTTTTTTTTTGGACAGTGGTTTATGTGAAATACAGTGTAGCTTCAGTCCATTTCTGAGCTGATAAGGGAGTGTGCACATCACAAAACCACCATCATATTCACACTGATCAGAGAGTATCCCTTCTATTAACAGTCAGAGTAGAGAAGCTGTCAACAGAGTTCATCAGCGAATGGGTATCAAGCATAAACTATTTTCAATCTGTTTTAGGTACTTGCATGGTCATTGGAGTTATCTGAGCACCGCATAATCTTTGCAGCACCTCTGCAGGAGAGAGAAGTATTAATACTCCCGTTTGACAGATGGGGAACTGAGTCACATGGAGACTAGAGGACATTCCTATGACCAAAGGTGAAGTCTGTAGTGTGACAGGGGGTTGAATGCAACTCTTCCTAGTCCCAGGTTAGCAGACAAACAATGGTGTTTAGTGATTTCTCAGGACATAAGGTGCTTGCCAGAGACTGTCCTGCTTTATTTCATGCCTGGTACCTTCTGACTGGCTCTATATAATGATGAGAGTTTCACAGCATCCCATCTAAACTCTCTCTAGGAAGCTCAGCCCTTAACAGTTTAGTCTGCAGTAGCACACTGACTATTGGAACATCCTTCTTTTCACTCCAAGAGGTCATTTTCTAAATCAGGGGTTAGTTTGCACTGACTGTAAGATTTGGAGGGCTATCTCCTGCTATGTGTCTCTACAACGCCTAGTGCAATGGGGCCCAAATCTCAGTTGGAGCCTATAATTAACATAGTAGTACGAAAAATAAATAAAGGGTTGAGGCATGCTGGTAGGGAGGTGTGTAACCTGGGCACAACCAGCACAAACTTCAGCATTCCTTCAAATAGGTGAAGGACCTGACATTTCAGTATAATCAAGCAAGCACATTTCATGCATACCCTTATGGCAATAGGGGGTTAATGTCACCTGCACTGAGGCACTGATGAGTTAGTACCCAGGCTGAAACTCTCCATGGAAAGAGCCAACAATGCAGTCATTCAGTTGCTGCAGTTGTTAGAGAGATTGTGGGGATTAAAGCATGCTGTGGATGAGCATTGGGCAGTCAAATCTTTTCTAAAATTTCTTTGTGTCATAGAGCAACTGCACAATAGCATGTAATACCTAAACCACTTTTGAAGACCATGTGATCAGTAGCAGAGCTAATAGGGGAGAGAACAGCTGCCCTTTCAGTCCTCCCTTGGTATTTAGGTGTATGTGTAGTGCCTTTACACATGGGGCTCACCCAGTGGCAAACTCTCCTGTCCTACAGGGCTGGACCCAGCTCTCAGCTCCCCGCTCCAGGCACCGACATGGCACTATGAACGCAGGCACCAGATCTCAATTACTGCTCACTCCAATTTGGCCCAGCCATCCTTCTGTCATGACAGAGGAGGAGTCAGCCAAACTTGAGCAGCACTGCAACACCATGAGCCAAGTCACAGCACCTGGAGTGGAGAGCTGAGACTAGGCCCATAGGACAGAAGTTGCTGCCAGATAAACACAGGGTGGGGTCATTCTGCAGTCCCCCTCCTCGTCTCAGGGCTTCCCCTTGACCACAGGCTGTAATAGACTGAAGAAACTAAACTTATTTAGTCTGCAGAAGTGAAGACTAAGGGAGGATTTGATAGCAACCTTCAACTACTTGAGGGGGCACTCCAAAAAGTGGGGAGTTAATGCTGTTCTCAGTGGTGATGGGGGACAGAACAAGAAGCAATGGGTTCAAGTTGCAGCTGGGGAGGTGTAGGTTGGATAGTAGGAAAAACTTTTGCACTAGGAGGGTGGTGAAGCACTGGAATGGGTCACCTAGAAAGGTGGTGGAATCTCTATCTTTGGAAGCTTTTAAGATCTGACTGGACGAAACACTTGCCGGGTGATTTAGTGGGAATAGTCCTGCTTTTAGCTGGGGGTTGGACTAAATGACCTTATGGGGTCCCTTCCAACCCTAATATTCTGATTGTACAATTAGACTGCAGTGGAAGGGTGGAAGGTGCTGCTGCCAGTGGGTGGTCAGTGCCATCTCTGCGGAGTGGAGAGGAGGAGGATGTAATGGAAAAGGAGTCCACTCATTGAATGGGGCCCACCCATCAACGTCCAGATTGCAAAATTTATCTCCATCACTGCATGGGATCACAGGTGAGGAGCCTTGAACCAGCAGCTTCACAAGTATGAAGCCTAGGGGCTGAGACATACGGAAATTCTGCCGTGTTCCCTGAAGCCAAAGGCAAAACTTCCACTGGTGTCAGTGAATCGGTGATTTCACCCTGTCTATTTTAAAAGATGGATTCTAGAAAAGGCCAAGAAAGACACACCTGTTTCTTCATGGAAGGGCTGTCCCTGAGGTTTCTATAATAAGGCATTGCCCGTGTGCTGTTTGTGACTGCCTCTGCTCAAGAAACCAGGATTTGTGACCATTTTGTAAAAAAGCAAATTACACTAAAAATACCTGGTTCTGCATCACTTATTTCTCTTCCAAAGAGGAAGGCCCTAAATTTGGCTACTGTATACTAAAGGAACAACAATATTACATCCATTTAAAAATAGTTCTATTGCACCAAATATCCACTGAATTTTTATTCTTCAACCAGTGGTTTATTTAATCTAGCATCCTGTCTGGTCAAAGTTTGACCAGACAAAGAATCTGGCTCTTTATTAGAAAAATGTGACCAGGTAAAGAACGCAGCAACCCTCCACACACTTCCATCATGTTGTGCCAGCAGTTGCCATCAACCAAAGAGGCAATGACTCCACCAAGCGACTTTCATTCTCAAAAAGCAAAGTAATACCTTAATGCAGGGGTGGCCAAACTTATGAAACTCAAGAGGCGCACAAGATGATTATTAAACCTTCGAGAGCTGCCCTGAGGCATATAGCCATATACTTTATATACTCCAAAACTACTAACTTTCCAATTCATTGCACACTTTAATTTTATCATAAAAGGAGGGCACATGTTGATCCTACTAATGTCAGCTTCTAATAATCACTTAAGGTTACCATGAAAATTAGGCCTATACAGTAAAAACTTAGCTGTTGCTCCATGTAGAAGACTACAGGCTAGTGGCATGTTTTTTAAAATCCCGACCATGCTCCACTTCTCCCCGCTGTCCCTGACCATGCCATCACTTCTCCCCACCCTCCTGAACTCCTGGGCTGGGGCTGCTTTCCTAAACTGATTTGCTGATGTTCTTCCAGTAGCCACATTTTTTCATTCAAGAGCTGCATGTGGCTCCCAAGTCACAGTTTGGGTGTGCCTGCCTTAATGTCTGGTTTCACGTTCTGTGGCAATTGCAACAAGGGTGAAAAGCTGGCCTTTTGGCATGATGAATAGTGGGATATGAGGGACTACTATGGGAGCCTTACAGCAGAGGGTGATGAAGACACAAGCTACAGTTATCTGCATGCTGAGATGGTGGAGATAGCCTCTGTTAATAGTCATGCAACAGTTCCAGTCATGTCAAATCTCTCCCTGTTTGAAGGAGAAAGTGGTTAAAAAAATGCAGGGCAGACATAGAGAGAAGAATGCCCCAACACTATCCTCTGGTGGTTTTTTATTTTGTTCATACCATTAATATGTCGCAGAAGTAGCAAAACAATGAGCCGTGAGGCACAGTCCTTGAGTGAGATTTTAGGGAAAAAATGGAATAGGTCTCTTATTCACCCTAGCTAGCTAAGGGCCCTAGCTGCTGCCATTTCCATCTGCTTGTCTCCATACTCCTTCCTGAACATATTACATTATGTCACTCCTGGCAAATGTTGTATGGATCATCAGTACCCACTTTCCTCCTGCTGCTTCTCCTTCTCCCCCTGGGTGAGCAGGCCTAATCAATCTCTTAACTATAGAGACACAGTAGGTGCCCTCATTCTTAAGGCCCCGTCCAAGCAGTGGCCTGGGACCAAGTTGCTACATAGCACCACTTTCACAATGCTGGCACTACTCTTCCCTGGGCCATCCTGGTCTCAGTCTAGACAGAATTGATATGCTGCTAATTCATTTTCCCCCCAGGAACAGAATGATGATGTCACTAGAGACAGGGACCCCTTTCTGTTTCTATGACAAAGACACCATGCTATGAATGGTCACTGTTGTGACATACCAAACAGTGGTGGAGGAGATTTACCAACATGGGTAGCCAGCCATCTCTCTAGTGAATGTAAATATGTGGAGGCTAGATATAACTGCCTAAAAAATTCATTTAAGTATTCACTTTTTGAATAGTTTAATGCAATTTAGTGTTGACTTTTGGCTTATAGCAACAACTTTGGGTCAAGCCACTTCCTGTTTTTCAGGGCTAGCTCAAGGGGTTGTGGCGCTCTAAGCCAGCTTTTGCTTTTGCACCCCTGGGGGGAGGGGGAGCAGGGAAGGAGCAGAACCTGGCCTCTTCTCTGGGCTGGCTTGCTCCAGCCCCATCGCAGGGGGCAGCTGGCTCAAGGGCGAAGCAGGCCAGCCCAGAGGCCAAGCTCCACTCTCCTGCCCCTCCCCTGGGCCAGCCCAGAGGCAGGATGAGAGACTGGAGTCCGCCCCATGGGCTGGCCTGCTCTGCCCCCAGGGGTAGAGTGGCTGGCTCAGGGGAGGGGCAGGAGCATGGGATCTGGCTTCTGGCCCAGCCTGCCACGCCCCCGGCATGGCAGTGCCCCTAAGCTGCGACATCCCGAGCCACTGCCACACTGGCTCATCACTAGAGCCAGCCCTGTGTTTTATGTCCCACATCCCAAACACATAGGACATGGGCATCTGAATAGTCACCTGTTTCCATGGATAACATCTTGCCACTGGAATGAAAATGTAATGAAGAAACCAGATTTCACCTTCCAACATACATACCAAATATCAGAGATCTGAATGCATGTATCTAACAGCATCCTTGCCTTCCCCTTCATTTGACTTTTAACATTATGTTTAATATTTACATCACAAGCGGGAGACACCAGATAAGTGAGCCAGCCATCTCTGTTCTATTGTGTCTTACACATTTCCCTGTTAGGCAACCATATGGTGGCATACAGATACAGAGAGTCAAACACATTTTTCCATTTTAAGTACCTTCTACACCAGTGGTTCCCAACCTTTTTAAGGCTGGGGACCCCTTTTTAGCCCAAAAAAACTTTGAGGCCCCCCCGGCTGCATTTGTGCTTAAGTGGCAGCAGCGCGCCACAGGCCAAATGCAGCCCATATGGGCATAATCTAGCCCACACCATCAGGGAGCCAAGTCGCCACAGCCATGGCCCCCTCCCCCTGGCTCTGCCAGGGAGCAGAGTGACCCCATCCCCTTGTCCCTGCCGGCAGAGCTATAAATACAAATTTTGGCCCCCTGGGCAAGGAACCCAGAATGCGCTCTCTCCCAACCCCTTCCCAAACCCTCCCCTGCCCTGCTACTGGCTCCCCCAGCCTCCACTGCCCACCACCATGCACTCAGAGACATCCACCACAGCCTCTTCTGCCCAGTCTAAGCCACTGATTCACCCCCTGTAGCCCCCCACCAATTCCATTCCCACAGACACCCACACTAGCCTCTGCCACCCACTCTCATGTGCTCAGAGATATCCATCCCAATCTCCCCCACCAAGCCCATTATCTGCATGTACACCCACACCAGCGTCCCATGCCCAGCCTGATCCACCTAAGCCTTCCCAATCCTAGCCACTCCAATGCCCTTAAAAATTCCCACTCCAGCCCTCCCACCCCAGCCTCCCCCGCTTACTCCATTACCAAAGAAATACAAATCCCAGCCTCTCCACCCACCCTAATCCCCCAGACACCCATCACAGCTTTCCCCAACCAACCCTATGCTTCCAAAACAGCCATCCTAGTCTCCCCATTTACTCCATTCATGCACTCCAAAAGCTCCCCTTCCCCAAATACACACATCATCCCCCTGCTGGCTTCACCCCCTGCCCTCTATACCCACAGCCTCCTCCTGCCCACTCCATTCTCCAACTTCTCCCAGCCTCCCTCTCATCCTCACCTGCTTTCCTAACTTCCTCCCCTCTATATACCCCCAGCCTCCCTTTGTCCCCCATCTCTTAAACACACCCAGTCTCCCCCCACTGGCCTAAACCCCTCACTCGACACTCCCAGCCTCCCCGTCCTCCTCAGTCCCCCTCCCCTGGCTCCCCTTCACCTGCTTCATGCTCCCTGGCTCCAGAGCTGTGGCCAGGGACTGGAACTCATCCGGCCAGGCACGCTGCCATGGGGCAGCTGGAGCCACATCTACTGCCCCCGTTTCTGCCCATTCGGCTTCTGGGGTCACCGGGGCCAGCTCTGGGGGCTGCTGCCAGGAATCAGTGCTCGAGACCTGTGTGCCTGTCCAGATCCCCTCCCGATCCACAGTAGCCACTCCGGTTCCAGGCCACTCCAGTTCCAGCCTCCACATAAGGTAGCCCTGGGTGGGGGGGATCTGGATGGGCACACAGGTCCCAGGCACCAATTCCTGGTGGCAGCCTCCAGAGCTGGTCCTGGCGACCCCAAGGTTGCTGCTCTCACCCTGAGCATGGGGCAGGAGATTTGGGCAGCCCCCTGCCCAGGAGCTGGGGCTACTGCAGCCATGGCCCCTAGCCCCTACCTCGCAGCCCATTCTCTGCACCCACCTGCTGGTTCACCATCCCTGAGCCCCTTTTCTCCCCTTACCTGGCCACCAGAGCTCCTGCCAGCTGGCCACCACCCAGGCTACTCTGCCTCAGTACGGGAGTTTTAAAAACTCCCTGCCTGGGGGAAGATCCCTGCTGGACGAAAGCCTGGGACTCTGTGACAACTGGAGATCCCAGTGTTGTCCAGCCCCAGCTCCCAGCCTCTCCGCGGACCCCCTGGAGTCACTCTGCAGCCCCCCAGGGATCCACAGACACAGGCTAGGAACCACTGTTCTACACCAAATCCAATAAATACTAATGTAAAATTATATGAAGAAACAAAGCATTTTAGCTATTTAGTGAAGAGCACTGGGCAAACAGGGGAAAAACACTCAAACCGTGGCCATTTCAGTGAATTAGAAACCAAATTTCAGTTTGCAGTGTTTGCATAACTCTTGTGCATCCAGACTGTAATTACTGTTAGTGATAAGTGAAGTGAATAGTGATCAGCTACAGAGAAAATAAAATAATGTTGAGTGGTTGGTATGCTATAGTACACAAAGGATTGAGTGTATCAGTATTGGAATTGGCAATCTATTGAGCATTCCTTATGAACATGAAACTTTCAAATGCATCTTGTAATACTTAGAAATGATTATTAAAAAGAGGGTCATGTTTCATAACAGCTCTATCAAAGCACTGAACTTTTTCCCTGTTGGTTATGTTTTCCCATGATCTATATGTATATAACTTAGACTAATTTTAATGAATAAAATATATGCATATAAAAAGTAGTATAGACTTATAAGAATAAACTTGTAATTCTTCAAGTTAATCATATCCAGTCCTACCAAGTATAAAATTGTTTGTTTTAATCAGACTGATTAAACAACAGTGAGTTACCTCAAAGATGTGCCTTTGTTCTAAGTAATCAAAGGGCATTATTGTGTCTCTCTTTACAGTTTGATGTAATGATATTCACTTATGTTTATACAGCAGCTTTTATTGAGAAGGAGCCCACAACGGTTTTCAATTTTGGCAGCTGACATACAAACTACCCAGGAGTCATTTTGTCTAGTGCTGAAGTGCAACCATCTCTGGAGTGGAGCATAGTAGCAGTTCACACTGCTCTGCAGCATTACTTTAAAAATCTGAAGTGACAATTATATTATCTAAGTGAAACTAGGGCTGCAATATTAGGTACTCAGAAATACTGTCATTTTTAATCATGGCACACAATATATGTCAAGTTTGTTAAGATAACCCATTAAATGACAAGAAAAAAGGTAGTAATTTAAGACTATATTTGAAACATCTGAGGCTCTTGAAGTGATAAATAATTTTTTAAATGACATATGAGCTGTAGTTTCCATAAATGAGCACTTATTAAAACTGGTAAGCCAATTTTTTCCTAAGTATAATTCAACAGGAATTCTTTTGGTCCATTCTATTAATGCTGCTCCATGACATTTATCTAATTGAAAATGAACATTCAGAGATTAAATAGGTAAAACCAAGATGGGTTTCATGTGAAACTATACTAGCAGCCAGTTCACAAGACAGATCAAGGACTCTTCTCCAAATACAATGTAGTTTTTGTGACCCAGAGGCCCACTGATGGTTCAGTACTTTGTATCAGCAACTCTTGTCAGGCTTTACGTGTTCTTAGACTTTATGGCCAGATGGGATCATCATGGTCATTTAGTCCAGGGATAGTCTATTATTTTTTCCCCCAAGCTCTAAATTTCTTTGTCAGATCTAATCAAGGTCCCAACTCCAGGGAAAATAATTTTAGAAACAACAATAATGATAATAAGTAAATAAAAAGACTACAAGACCTATTCAAGAGCATCTGGACATGTGGATTTGAGCCACAATCCATCTATTGACTACCCCAATCTAGTTTGACTTTTTGTACATTGGAAGCCACAGAATCTCACCTGTCCACTCCCACTCACTACACCCACCACACTGTTGTCATGATATGTACCCACAGCTGGCAGGTAATATATCACTGGAAAACTAATAACTCACTGCTCATTTATATTTTTGTGTTATGTCTGTATAAAGTGTGTACAAAGATTTATGGATGTGTTAGAATTATATTCTTAAACTATGTTCAGCATGCAGTGTATAAGCCCAGACTGCCCTAGACAAAGGAATGTGTATTTGCATGTCATTAAGCAGAGACAAGGAAGGCACATTTCAATAAAAGGTAAACAAAGCCATCAATCTAGCAGAGTGGGAAAGGAAGCCTTCTGTGGGGGTCTGACCCTCCAATGATAAGTAATTGAATCAACTGATTGTATACAATATTCTTGCATTATAAAAGGATATCAAGTCAGTCTTTTCAGAAATCTAATGACAGATTAATGAGTCATATCATTGCAAAATGCATATATTCAGACTAAATCAGGAACCATGCATAGGTACTGATCTTATGCTTTCACATCTGTGACCAAACACAGGGAGAAACAGGTACTCACAGATATTAGGGAAGGTGGCTATCTACCCATCTCTAATGAAATTATGCAAAGGGTGACCAAAAATAATGGGAGCCCCATTTACATACAGATCAGGAAGGAGATGGGAAGTCCACAGGAAAGGAAAAACAGCATGAGTTCATCCTGGGTTTGGGGACAAAAGAGTGAGTTTGGGAAGATATAAGGCAAAAGTAGTAGTTATGTTGGCATCCATCACTGGACAGACACAAGGGGCCAGAACTTTTGCAAGATGAGAAATATGGGTCCTTCAGCCAAGGGGGCTGAAGTCTTTGGAAACTGAACATCAGTGAGAAACCTGGGTAGGCTAAGATCTTTTATCTAGGAAGGCAAGGAACCCAGCACCTTATAGTACTGTGGAAAGTCCTGACAGAGAGGAAGATAGCCATGACTGGAAAGAAAAGGATTAGTAAAAAATCTACTTTGAATCAGTCTGAAATTTGCTGAGTCAAGTCTTAGCCACTTGAAAGCATATTTTACTTCTCTTTGTAATTATTTATCCCTTGTACATCAACTTGCTTAAAACTTCTCTTTTGATTTTACTTTTATTCTAAATAAGCCAAATACAGTGTTTGAACTGAAGTGATTATTAACTCCACATAAAGCATCAAGATGTGTTCTCTCTTTAAAGGAGCAACGGACCTCATTGCTAAACTGCATGTTCAGGAGTAGTCAGTTTGGAGGAAATTTAGAACTAAGGGAACTTGTTTCACTTAGTAATAACCAAGGCTGGTTGAGGCCAAGTTGTGACTGTGGTGTAACAAGCAGGCTGCTGGAATCAGTGTTGCTAAATCAGGGCTCAAACACTCAGTGCATTGCATACCTGTGTCCAGACAGGGAGCTACAGGAACAGCAAATTTTAAGGCTTTCCCAGCTACAGGTCAAGCAGTGACAAATGCTCACTGGTCTGAATTGCACTCGAAGACATTACAGTTTTTCCCACATTTGACCAAATGCATACAGTGATTGATGTCTTTGAAATTAAGTAACAAATTTTATGTATCATTAGAATAGTGGTAATAATAATAATGGTCAACATTTTCAAACTCAGGTGCCTAAACATAGGCATCTAAATCTACATTGGGGCAAGTGAGGAAAGTGCAGGGATCACAAACACTGCTGTTGGCCCAACTTTTCAGTAGCAGTCATGGAGTTACTCCCCAGGAAGTGGGGGTTCCATTACTATTAATGATTACTATTATTAATTTAACCAGCACTTTGAAGAGTTTACAATCTACATAGGCACAATATGGACACTGATGGGGGAAAGGATACAGTATGAAAAACAAGGTGACAATGTTCACTTTTCCTTCATTTTTAGTCATTTTCTTTAATCTTACTTTTTTTTCCTCCGCTTTTGTCCATTTGTTTATAAAGTGAACTACAGGCAGTCTGCCATTTCCTGATTTTTAAAACAAATAATAGCCCCTCAACTCCCCCCCCCCATATCTCCATCATCTATAACTGGTTGGCTTTTCCAACTGCTCTCCTCAGATGCATTTTGACTTATATGTACCCTCCTATGTTCCCTCTAAGCTGTGTGCGTGTGTGCACACACACAGGCTGTGAAGCCCATGCACACAACAAAATAAAGCATGCACAAAAAATTTCAACGGTGTTAATATTTTTGTGCTACTTGAAGAAGGCTGTTTCAAATAGCATGTTTCAAATAAGGTTTTGTAATTTATAAAATCATTTCTATCACCATATCAAAATAAAATTTAGATATTATTTGCATCATATACACTTGCTTCATTGCACTCACAAGTTTGACCACACTCACTGGAGTGCGCACAAAGTTGGATACTGGTTCTGAAAATTTGCACAAAAGAAAATTTTTGCACACACAGACTATGAAAAATTAGAGGGAACATTGGTACCCTCATATACCCCAACAAAATTAATTCAATTTTTGCTTTCATCTCTTGGGTATAAAACTCAATACTAGATTCAAGACATACACAACACTGACTTTCTTCTGATCTCTGCAGGCAATCAGCAGGCACCTCCAGAGAAGGGTAGGTTTGATTATAGTTATCAGTGTAAACACATTTCAGTGTCACTTTGCTATAGAGTTTATATTCCCAAGGGGACTGTGTTGCCATAGAAAGCAAGATAGGCATGCTTGACTGCAGAATGACATTGCTTAAGTTAATTTTAGGCATTTGCTCTCTCCATAAATCCACAGTTCAGATTCTAAATCAAGCAATCTGGATTAAATCAATAACTGCTTTATTTGTCAAGTTGAAATAAAACTCAACGCAATAGCAATCTGATGTAACTTTATTGTTTATAATCATCATTCATATTCACATTGAAGTTAGATAGTCTCAGCTTGCATTTATGATCAAGGACCCTTCAGATTAATGTATATAAATTGAGTTTTATTGATCACAGAACATCTGCTTGTGCTTAAATATGTGGACATATAAGCATGAACATAAGCTTTGCAAGTTTGCATTTTTGATGCTCATAAAATTATAATTTATAATCATGTATACTGTGTTATGTTTTCTTTATCACCTTCATAAAGATAAAGTAATGTAAGCAGAGGTTTTAGATTACAAAACCATTACAAGATTGCAAAGTCTTAAGGTTTTATGATTTATGGAAGAAAAACTTCATTATTTTTCCCTTACATCTGACACCATTTAATTGCATTTTGCCTGCTGTGGTAGAAAAGATCTGACAAACCACAATTATTGAAATCAGAACTGGAAATGTTATGAAACACTATTTTCTTACAGTACATTTATTGTTAAAAGTTAATGAGCAAACAGATTTTTGAAGATTTCAGAATCTGATCATAGTTTTGACTCCAGATTCCCAACAGATTGATTCATTGATGTAGAGCACAAGCACCTAGCAAGGATTGTTGGTGGAGGAGAGGTCCCATATACAGTCACATGCACTTTGGCACACATTCTGACTTAAACATTTAACTCCTTCAGTAAAGGCACGCAGTTCAGAGGGTTGCTCACACCTACAGAACAAACATAAATAGGTACCCTGACTTGCATATGTACATCAAAGGAGGCAGCATGCATAAGATAAATGCTCATAATAAGGCATAAGCAATTATGTACCTGCTTGAAAATTTGGGTGTAAGTAACAAACATGTACCTGGAGATGAAATGTCTTGTATTTAACTACCCTTCTCCAAGGGTACCAAGTTCCCTCTCATCCACCTCCAACATTATAAAATTATCTCCCTTTCATTGCACACAGTCTACACTGAGCTAAATCAGTTACTCTGGTTGAATGTAAAGTTCTTTAAGGCAGTCATTTGAGCACCATTGGGCTTATAGGCCAGAACTTCAGCTCATGTAAATCAGCATAGCTCCCCTGATTTCCATTAGACTACTAGTGTAAAACTAAATAATACCTAGTTCTTCTCATCAGTAGCTCTCAAAAGCACTTTACAAAGGAGGGCAGGATCACTGTCCCCATTTTACAGTTGGAGATACTGAGGCACAGAGCAGTGAAGTGACTTGGCCAAGGTCACCCAGCAGATAGAACCACAAACTGAAGCCAGAACTCTGGAATTCCAATTAAGCACATGCTTAAATGCCATGTTGAATCAGGACCACAAAGGGCGCTGAAAAAATATTGACAATTTGACAGTACGGCCCTGAAAAACCACAGCAGTTGCGTGTGGCCTTGGAGGGCTGGAAGTGAAGGAGGCAGGTAAGTATCTGAAAAGTGGTTATAGATTTAGCAAGCTGAAGGAACATAGTTCACTGAAATGAAAATTAAACTAAAACACTGGTGATGGGGAGTTTACCTGAAGTCCAACAGCGAGCACTACTCCATCCTTGATTTTTTAGATGTATAATAGTTATAAAAACCTAGCCCACACACTCGTGTCCCACAGTATTAAAGAACTGAGATTTTACTTTCAACTTTCCCTCTGACTTTCCCTTTCATCCTGAGCCAAACCACTACTTGCTGGGAATTAAAAACTGCATCTTTATTTACAATAAAACAGGACAGACAAGTTCCAAAACATACAGGTGTAGACTCCAAGGTTACGGAGTGTATAACTCAATATCTCACCAGAGAGCAG
Source organism: Podocnemis expansa (assembly GCA_007922195.1). NCBI lineage: Eukaryota > Metazoa > Chordata > Testudines > Podocnemididae > Podocnemis > Podocnemis expansa. The sequence continues at coordinate 15,598,496 of ML681964.1, read as the reverse complement.
CCTTCATGACATTAGAGAATAATATCTCCCAAAACAGATTACCTCATTTCTCTGAGGGGAGTGGTGAGCAGATGAAAGGCATAGTCTTCCAAAACTGCTCCCAATATCTATTTCTCCAATCCCCTTTAATAAGAACATCCATAACTTTACAAGGGAGGGCAGACTCATCCCAATTTTACAGCTGGGGAAACTGAGGCACAGAAATGGAAAGTAACACTTCCTGAGGTCACTCAGTTACAGAGGTAGGAACTGACCCCAGATTTCTTGAGTCCCTGTTTAGTGGCCTATTCAGTAGGTCCTCCTGGATTAAGTCTTAATCACTAGGGTCTGCCACTAAGGAATATTTGAAGTAAAGACTGATGCCTTTGGATCAGCTAACCCTGAAAATGCACACACTTTGAAACTATGATGGAACTAGAGAAATCCCAATCTCCTTTGGAAAGTATAAAGGAGTAAACTTCATCCTAAACAGGAATCAGAATCAAAATGTCGCTTCCTTCTTTTCTTTTTCTGACCATATAAGGAAACATCCCAGCAATTTACAATATTTATTTCATGTATATTTTTTGCTATATTTGAGTTATTAACATAAAATAACTTTTAAACTAACTATAAGCATTCAAATGATCCATAAATCCTTCCTTTATTCTACTGCCGCACCTTAAATAAATAATAATCCCAGATGTCCTCAGGTTCACTCATCTCCAGTTTATGAATGTTTTACATGTTCTATTAGGCAAAAAAATGTGCTAAATTCCTTACAGAGAAACAAGAGAACTTCCAATCTAAATAAATTCCTTAAATTCCATACTTCATTCAAGTATTTGTTAGGTGAAAAATCCTCTCACATGTTTTTGTGGGGCTGTGAGTTGAGGTACAGGCCTATCCACATATGTCATATTTACATGGCAGGTTATTGGACTAGCTTACATGTCTATTAAAACTAGTGTTTGAAAATACAAATCAGTTCAGAGACAAATACAATTTGGATGGTTGTACAGAACACTCCTTTAACTGTGGCTGTTAAACATTTTACATGATTTAAGCTTTCACATTTCATATTTCAGACTTCACTCTAAGGTAAGTAACTAAGAAACAAGTTAAATCTGGTGTAATATCCCATACTCAAAGCTGTATTCTTTATGCTCTCAAAACTTCCACTGTTTTCAAAGGAAATGATGAGTACACAAAAATGCAGGTCTGAATCCCTCACAGATAAGAGTTCAGCAGAAAATCTTGTATTAAATAGAAATATCTGTTGACGTTTTCACCTCACATGGAAGGTTAATGGTATGTGCTGTTCAGTAGCAGTGAGTGTCAAATGCAAATAGTTCAGTTAATGTAGTCACTGCATCACGTTTCTCTTTATGCTCACATAATGTCCACATGTAGATTGTGATTTAACCAGATATATTCATTACCTACATTTACTCAATGAATGTTTGAGGTCAGAAAAAACATGTTTCTTGATTGGAAAAACATAAATTGTACTCAGGAGGACCCCTGAAGAAGTCAGTAAGGCTTCAGAGCTCTCACTAAGAGGAAGCAGTTCATATTTTATTTGTTATTCCTCCATAATCACAAAGCATTAGAAAATGATATGCTTCCCTCCTAACCCTTATCCAGTTCATTTAATTGCTTCTGTGAGGAATGAGCTTTGACAACCTCATCCCCCTGTTTACGTCTAGCAGTTGTCCATTCCCAGGCCAGATATAGTGATGGGGAAGCATTAAGGTTGTGGAATGTAAAATGTGTTATTTCACAGGGATGTGTCTGCAAGGCTGTATAAAACTAAGTGCATGTGAATTCTAATTATTTTTATATTTTTAAATGCTTAGATTCTTGTTAATTGTAGCATGGTTTGTTTCAGTCTTGATGTTAATTAGAAATTAACTTGACGGAAATCCACATTTTTGTTTAAAAATGAAGGAAATTAAAGAAAATGGGGCTAATGTAGACTTTAGGGCTCAGCAATGGCTCTACTTCATCTGTGGTAATAGCCTGTGGAGCATAAATACTCAGATTTAAGAAACCTGCAGTGTTTACAGCTCCCTTCTTGTCCAACATTGTAAAATTTAGGACATTTGTATGAGCTCTAGAGCTATCTGAACTATGAATAACGGGGTTACAGATCTAGGGATTGTCTCCCTCCAAATAATTATTTGTCTACATATTTTTCATTACATGATCAGATTTAGTCAAACCCCAGCTCATGTTGTCTTATAAGGATTTGGATTTCTAAGGAGAGAAGACCAGACAAAGAGTCCTCTGTGCCAAGGGAATTACCACCAGACTGTTTAAGGCCTCTTGAATGCCTTTTTATGTCAACAGAGCAGCGCAAAGTGGTCTCTTCACAGATAAGAAGAGTTTTAGACTCAAGTCAAATTTCCTTACATTCAGAATTTGTCTAATTGCCTTCAGGCATGGGCAAACTGTGGCTCAGGAGCCACATGTGGCTCTTGAATGAAAAAGTGTGGCTCGCAGAAGAATGTCAGCAAATCAATTTCTCAAACTGATTTAAATTGATTTCCCAAGTGCAAACATCTGCCAGGCTTTGTTTTTGATTAATATTAAGATTACTTTTTCACTCCTAATCAGAACTGTTTATCAATTGTAAATTATGTGAATACTGTAACATTTCTAAAAGATGAATAGATGCCAAGTCTCAATACAGGGAAGTGTCACGAAAAAGTAGTGCAAATAGAAGCAGGAGTTTTTATTGGAAATTTTATGGTATTCTTGGTCAGAGTTCTTTGCTTTCATCTGCTGAAACCAGCCAATGAGATTCATGTTACTTAAAAACTCTCGCTGTCACGCCATTGGAGATATGTCTAGTACTCTAGTTGGTGCAACTGGCCCTTAGCAAAGGTCGCATGCATATCTTCTGTTCTTTAAACTTAGTAATTTTGGAGTAGGTAAAAGTATACGGCTATATTCCTCAGTGCGGCTCTCGAAGGTTTAATAGTCAACTTGCGTGGCTCTTGAGTTCCATAAGTTTGGCTACCCCTGCCTTTGATCTTTCAAAATGAGAATTACAATGTACTTGGAAAATGTTTGCTTTTTAACTGAAAATACTTTTAAAAGTTATAAGGGATATGAAAACAGACTTTTGTTGGAACTCTGGAAGCTTTATTATAGAGCTACTGATTAATGGTTCCATAATCCCGATAACATGTGAACTGAATGAAAATTGGGGCAAAATTTTCAAAAGCATCTTAAAGATTTATGCTCCTAAATCCCATTTTCAGATTTGAGTTAGGCATACTAGTGCCAGAGTATTAAAGATATTTACCAGGAGGCGCTTAACCCTCTGTTGAAAATCAGTGACTTAGGCAGCCAAACATCTTTACAAATTTGACCTCCAGCACTCTAGGGCTCAATGAAAATCAATGGAATTTAAGCTCCTAAATTACTTAAGTGCTTTTGAAAATTTGACCTAGATGATTGTGCCAGAGTAAGTTGGTGAAAACAGGGAACAATTCAGGGACCAGAGGCTCAAGATTCCTGAGTCAAAAAAGCACTTAATATGCTTAAGCGTTTTCCTGAATAAGGACTTAGACCCTTGCTTGAAACACCAGGCAACATTATCTCCCATTCTTACTTTAAAAAGGAATTATTATTGTCCAAGTATATTGCATTACACTCCAACTTTTGTTCTCAATCATCTAAATCACATGGGCACTTTTCATACTTTTACCACAATTTATAAAACTGATGACACTACAAATGCTTCCAGTGTTCCTTGCATGTTTTAGTTTCTCAAAACAATTTTCTCTACTTGTTTGTTAAACTTCCACAAAAATGCTTTAATTATAAAGAGAGCTGTTTTATGCAGTAAGATACTTTCCCTTTGCACCCTCATTTCTGAAGGAATGTCTTCTGTGACATGTCTAGTGTGTGTATGAACCATTTGAAATATGTTTTAAATAATTCATTCATTATGATTATGGCCCTATTCTGCAAATCACATGCTTACTTTGAGCACCTATGTAATCTCTTGCCTGTTCAGCAAAGCACTTCTGCACATGCTTACATCCCTCGCATTTCAACAGGAGTTCTTAAAGTTAAGCATGAGCTACAGCATTTTCTTGTATCAAGGCCAAAAGCCAAATCTTGGCATCACTGAAATCAACAGTAATTCTCTCATGGATTAGGACCTAATCAGTCTCCATGTCTATTCAGTAACCTTTTTTTCTGCCAATTTATGCTGATTGTGGTGGGATTTGTAATTTAGACACATATCCAGACTACTAAATTAATTTCACAGAGGACACTGAACTGCTATCCCACCATAATAATTTTATATCAACTGCCTGTCTAGATTGAATTTGAATAGGTACCATAGTTGAAAAGCTATAAAATCCATTATCAATTCCTTGATAATTACAATCCCCTAAACAGTGACAGACTTGAACTAAAAATCAGCCCTGGCATTTAAAGCACGCTAACCCAAGTTCAGGCTGTGGGCTCTATGTCAATTTTTTTTTTTTGTCTCTATGTCATGTTTAGAAGCCATTGTTTTAACTCCTGCCCTTAGAAATGTAATCCTCAAGTCCTTCTTTCTAATACATGCAGGCTTGAAGTGATACTCAGAAACATCCCAGTACCTCAGTGAGGCCAAGAGAAAGGAGTGGAGCAACTGCCATGCTCCTGCAAGGGTGCCACTGGGCTCATGTGGTGGCAGGGCCAGGAGCAGGGAGTGACTGCCATTCTCTGGCCAGGCCAGCTGGAGAGCCTGATGAAGGTCTCCCACAGTGGGCAATAGTTTGTCCTGACATAATTTTTTCAGAGACTGACCCACCAGTCCTCAAATGCACTGGCCCCTATGGCATTTGCCAGAATTGCCTGTCCCCAGGACTTATTTTGGGAATGTTAATTTAGGCACACAAGAACATGCTATGCTCCAGTGAGAAACTGACTACATACAGTGATATAGATAAGTGTGGGACCATGAATAGAAGATCAGTGGCCACATCCATAAATAGACCATTAGCAAAGATTCTTAAGGAATCTGTAAACTCAAGGCTTGTACTCAGGGGTTAAAGTAAGCTGGAATACAGCTCTGGGGACCACAAATCTGATGGGCCAACCTTCCAGTGCCTAGATTCCAGAATCTAGAAAAATCAGGCCTACACACACATGAATGGGGCCCAGACAATACAAGAAGGAGACCCAGAGATTAGGAAGGTTCTGGGGCCCCTCAAATTATACTTTAACCACTGCTTGTACAGTAGGACTAGAGAATTGCTAACATACTTCCTATTTTTAAGAAAGGAGAAAAAAGTGATCTGGGTAATTATAGGCCTGTTAATTTGACCTCAGTAGCATGCAAGATCTTAGGAAAAAAAACTGAAAGAGAAAGTCATTAATGTTATTAAGGTTAACAGTAACCGGGATAAAAATACAACATGGCTTTACAAAAGACAGATTGTGCCAGATCAACCTGATATACTTTTTTGAGACAGTAACAGAATTTTTTGGACAAAGGGAATGCAGTGGATCTAGTTTACCTGTATTTCAGTAAGGCATTTGTTATGATTCCACATATAGAATTACTAGTTTAATTGGAAAAGCTGGGGATTAATTTGAACATAGAAAGGTGGATAAGGATCTGGTTAAAGGGTAGACCACAAAGGGTCATATTGAAAGGTGACCTATCAGGGTGGAAAGAGGTTACCACTGGAGTTCCTCAGGGGTCAGTCTTGTGACCAATTTTTATTACTGGCCTTGGCACAAAAAGTGGGAATGTGCTAATAAAGTTTGCAGGTGACACAAAATGGGGAGGTGTTACCAATATAGAGATTGATGGGGATATCATACAGGAAAATTTGGATGACCTTATAAACTGAAGTAAGAGGATGAAATTTAATAGTGGAAAAGGCAAGGCCATGCATTTATGGATTAATAAGATTTTTTCCTATAGGGTGGGGATGCATCAATTGGAAGTAATGGAGGAAGAGAAGCACTTGGACCTATTGGTCGATCACAGGATGACTATAAGCTGCCAATCTAATGTGGCCATGAAAAAGTTAATGCAATTCTAGCATGCATCAGATGAGGTATTTCCAGTAGAAATAAGGAGGTGTTAGTACAATTATACAGGGTGCTGGTGAGACCTCATCAGGTATATAGTATGCGGTTCTGGTCCCGCATGCTTAAGAAAAGATGAATTCAGACTAGAACAGGGCTGAGAAGGGCTACAAGGATGATTTGTGGAATGGAAAACCTGCCTTATGAGAGGAGGTTGGCTTGTTTAGCCTAACAAAAAAAGAGGTTGAAGGGAAGATCTAGTTACTTTCTATGAATAAATTAAAGAGACAAATACCAGGCAGGGAGAGGACTATTTAACATCAATGCCAATGCTGACACAAGAACAAATGGATGTAAACTAGCCATCAGGAAGTTTAGACTTAAAAGGTGTGGACAGGTTTCTAACCAGAGAAGTGAAGTTCTAGAATAGCCCTCCAAGAAGACCTGGGGGGCCAAAACCTCTAGCTGGCTTGAGAACTGAGCTTGATAAATGTATGGAGGGGATAGTATGATGGGACAGCTTAGTTTGACAATTGACTTATCTCTGACTACTGGTGATGGATATGCCAATAGCCAGAGATGGGACATTTGATCAGGTGGGTTCCTAGTTACTACAGAGGATTCTTCTTGGGTGTCTGGCTAGTGAGTCTTGCCTGATCACTATATTTGGGGTCGGGAAGAAATTTTTCCCCAGGGCCGCTCAGCAAGGCTGGAGGGAGGTCATCTTCCTTTGTAGCATGGAGTATGGCTCACCTGCTGCTGGACTCTCTGTATCTTGAAGTCTTGAAATTATGATTTGAGGACTTTAATAACTCAGTCATAGGTTAGAGATTCATTATAGGAGTGGGTGGGTGAGGTTCTGTGACCTGCATTGTGCAGGAGATCAGACCAGATGATAATATTGTTTCCATTGGACCTTAGAGTCTATACAGTCAGGAAGTGCAATTGTTTGAGCCCCATGATCCTAGGTCTGCCTCTGATCCCAGGAACTACCTGACACATTTTCACCTTTTCCTCACTCTAAAAACATTTTTACCATTAACTCCCTTCCTTTATTCAACAGTCATTTATCCACACCTATCAGCTTAAAACAAACCAGAAAGTGAGTTTGCAGTTGATGAGATAGGCTGCAATTCCTCAGTATCTTACTCAGGGCTAGGGAACTGCATGCTGAAGAGAATGTGGAAACTAAATTGGGAAAGCTCTAATTCAGGTAAGTGCAGTCCAGATTCTTCTTTACTCTGCTCCTTATGTAGTCATCTGCCTCACTCAGAACATCAGAGTTCTCATCTCTCTCACCCATGGCCATCTCTCACTCCCAATCACCACCTCATGCATCAGGCCTGCTGAATCTCACCAGCTAGGGGGGAGATGCTGTCATCTTGGATTAAGATGTTGCTGAAGTATTTTGCTGTTCATTTCAATATATTTAAAATCTCAGTTGTTTTGGTTTCAGGCTTGACTTGTTAAATTTGTTAACTGTTACCTATAAAATTGGTAAGTCCCAAAATTCTCACCCATACTTACACTCCACCCATCACCCACAGGTCTTGTGACCTCCTCACCCCCTCCTCAGAACTGGATGGTCATTTCCTTCCCTCTTAGACCAGCATATGTCAGGAAGGAGCTCTGATCTGAGCTCTGTTTCTTTTGCTTGATCCGAAATTAACACAATGGAGGATTCAGATTAAAGCTCGCACTCCATACCAGTGCAACTGGCCCTGCAGAGCATGAATGAGCCTGGCTCATCAGGTGAATGCCTGGCTAGCCAGCAATCCATTTCAGGTGTGCTGGGATGCTTCATGATATAAGAGTGTTTACAGCAGGTTTTGGGGAGATGGTGGGTAGCTAGGACATGTTAGCCAGGAGGTGATTTCAAGCAAAACGGTTGGCATGAAAAAAGGCATGGAGCCAATAGTAAGAATAGGAAAGGGCACAGTCATCGAAGATGTTGGGTAGAGGTCAGGAAGTGGAAGGGATGTAGGCAGAGAGGAGGGCAGAAATGTAGGTAGGTGCAGAGATACAGAGACAATGGAAAGTGATATATGCCACATCTTATTTTTCATTATAGAAATTGTTTGGTATATTACAGACACAGCTTGTTGAGAAAGGAAAGGTAACCATTACAAAGATGAGCATGAATGTCAAACAAATGTTGAAACACTGCAAATTGTATGCATCTGGGGCATATAATACTGAAGTGTCTTTGTTTCTGCCAACTTCCTAACTTTCTTCCCTTTCTTGCACTTACGTCATAGAGTTCTTACCAACATATCTGGTTGAGATTTCCAAGCAACAGAGGAAGACATGCACCTATATCCCCTAGGCTTCTTTGAAAATCTCAACTATCTGTCTAGATCAGAGGTGGCCAAAGAGTGGCTCATGATCTGCATGCGGCTATGAATCAGCACCTCTCCCCAGTTCTCCACCTACCAGACTGGGGTGGGGAGCTTAGAGTTTCTGCCCTATGGCAGTACGTTGGGGATAGAGATTTCTAGGGAGTGGGGAAGGTCAGTAAGTTTGTCCACCCCTGCTGTAGATCAGTTTGGGCATTTTCATGTGCCCCCTCGGTGCCAGATCAGTAAAAAGCACTAAAATAAGGAAATCTGAGTTAGGCAGACACTGTTTTAGCATCCCATCCAACCCCCTAACACAGTGTTTGTCAAACTTAGGGTCGGGACCCAGTGTTGGGTCACAGACCCTCAGCAACTGGGTCATGGCACCCCCTGCTACCCCCACTAAAAGACTGGAATGTATTGCTCAAAGCTGTAATTATTAGGTCACAAGCATAAGTGAATTTTTTCCAACTGCGTCCCAGGAGAAAGTTTGAAAACCATTTCCCTAACATACTGCACTGTGGAGGAGTTAATGTTCAGAGACGGAAAAAGTATTGCAGGCTGCAGGCATGAAATGACCAAGCCAAGCTTTTCACTTCACTTTGGAATTCTTCTGTCCATGAGACATTCCAGCAGGTCTGGACTAGGGACTTCTACAAACAGCCTTTAAACCAGGAATAGAGTTCATTCAGGCCAGTGGCTATAATCAGCTCTTATTTACACCATAGTAAATCTGAATTAAATTGCAGTAAACTCAAATGAGTTAATCCTGATGTACAGCAGGGTAACTATGAGCAGAATTAGGGCTTAGGGGTGCAACCATGAACAGCTGTTTCTCTTTGCTAAGTTTATCACCATAATAAAGCAAGTTTAGCCTGAAGTACTGGAGTAGGTGCACCCAGTGGTGATACTGAGCCCATTCAACATGTGCATTGCCTTATCCTCTTCCTGTCTTTCCATAAAGAAATTGCTTACTACTTTGCCAACAAACTGGTGACCTTTAGGTAGTTTTCAAAAATCCTCACAAAAAGTTGACAAACCAGCTTTGGTTGAAACTAGATATACCACATTAGCAACACTCATTGAAGTGCAGAAGCTGGAAGAAGTATAGAAGTTTGCACATTTTTAGCTCACAAACAGGAAAAAAAAAAAAAAAAAAGAAAATTTGTACTTGCAAACACATCAAACCTTTGTTCCCAGAACTTAATTACCACACTTGCTAGGACACAGCTCTCCAGTGGAAACAAGTAAACATTTCTCAGAGCTTTAATGAAAACTGCAGACAACTAACAGGGTGCGCTACCCACCACTGTAAAACACAAGTGACTACAGCAGGTTGCTACTCAGTGGCACTTTAATTGTTGCTGTCACAGCTGAGTGGCCAGGCCACTGGATCCCAAGAAGCAGGTTATTTCTCTGTCATTAGAGAATAAAAACTAGATCTAATCATCATGATCAGCACTGGGTTAATTCACTCAGTTCCACATTCTTACTTGATACAATGTTGCAGTGAAGACAAGGTCTAAAGCCTCGATCCTGAGATTCAGCTGCTAATTGTCACTGATTTCAATGGACTTCAGGTACCTAAATCATTTGGGGATTTGGGCCCAAGACGCTTGCCCAATATTACAGAATGATTTCTTAGAAGAGCAGGAATTAGACTCAGTTAGTCTCTGGCACCAGGAGCTCCTGCGCACAGAAAAGTCTCAGTCAGGTCTCAAGTAATCAATATTTGCATTGTAGTCTTAATTGTGTGATTCATTCTGTGAATGTGTGACCCAAAAACCTCAGTGCTGACTGATGAGGGGTGCAGAGCAGGTATGTACACTCTGGTTCACTAAGGAATGACATGTAAGGTATCAGATGAAAATTGGTATCATGGGTCATCAATATCACAGTGAAATGTACTCATACGTATTGTGCAAGAAGTTATAGTTGGTCCAGAAAATGCTGCTGTTAAGTATGTAAGAAAAAAAAGCAAGTCACCCAAAAGGTGACACGCCTTATACCTATTCCTCCAGACAGGAGGTGCGAATCATATCACTCTGTCAGGAAGTAAATTAAACATTGCAAGCTAACACAATGTTAAGGCGATGTAACATGAACTGGAAAAAAACAAGCCATGGTGGGCATTATCCTGCCAAGAATTCAAGACAATGAACTTTAGGGAATATTTCTACAAGGCAAAGACAACATCCTGTCACCTGCACTTAGGAAGTAAACCGACCATGTTTTACATTCATGGAGGAAGAGTTGCGGACAACCTTTGTTAAAAATGGTGAAGAGGAGTTTAGGTGAGAAACTTCTTTAACTTGTTAGCTAAGGCAGGCCTCTAGAAAGAACGTTATGATTTTTATATGTAACCATTTGTTTCCAACATTCTTACCCACTATCTCCTGAATCTTAGATTATACACTTATTCTTGTTTTCACCCTAATCTCTCTCACATGTAGATCAGCTGACTGACATCTTTCATTATGTGCTACCCAGCAAACTTGTTGAGCATTTCATGACCTTCATAAACATCACCAGCCACACACAGGAGAAATTTGCCTCCTATGTATTTCATTTCCTTTCTGAAAATGGGATTGACCTCAGCCTTTGTCACAGCTAAAGCTATGACAATGCAAGTGGCAAATATTCAGGGATGCAAGCAATGATAAGAGTGCAATGTTCTGGTTGATTACATACCATGTGCTGCATACTCACTCACACTTATTGGCCAGTCTGCTGTGGATTGTTGTGTTGATGCAGTTCCTTTTTTGGATTTCTCCAGGACAGTAAAATTTTTTCCTCTCTTCGTCAACCAGTCATTAGATGGCTCTTAGATTCACTACCAAAGGAATACCCAGTGCCCAGATCACTTTCACAGACACAGTGGAGAGCCAACACTGAAGCTGTGAACGCAATTGTTCTGGCATACACCAACATCCTTAAAATGCTAGAAAACATCAGGAATAAATCTCAAAAAAAAAAAAAAAATCAGCAACAAGAAAAGATGTGAAGATCCTGAGTGATGCATTCCAGTTTGGAAACTAGTATTTTATGAGAGATCTGGAATGATATACTTCAGCCATTCAGCATGCACAGTCTAAGCTTGTAAAGTGCTAAATTGATCTTTCCACTGCTGTAAACCTAATGAGGAGTCTTGGAACTGTTCTTCCAGAAACACAGAATAGTTTCAGTGACATGAAATTCAGGGGGCTGCAAGGACTGCTAACTGTGAGTATAGATCAGTCAAATGCCACAAAAGACAGAAGACATGCAACTGCCCACTTATTCAGTGACATGGAGATCTTCAGAGTTAATACCCTCATCACAATCAGACAAATGGAAGAGTTCATTAGAGCATTGGATCGAAATTTACAGAAATACTGACAAAACCTTTAGTGTACTGGGAGATTTTTCACCCAACCTTTCATATTCTGAAGTTAGTGAAGATATAAAACATCTGTCTCAGAAGTACCCATATGATCTCCCAATAGATTTTACTAAAGAACGTCTTCAGTTTGTTGAATTTACATCACTCTCATACAGAAAGAAAAGATGACAAAACAAAATCTATTTGGATGTACCAAATTATCACCAAATCCAAAGTGCTAGAATGTTTCCCAAAAGTTGAAACTGCATTATAGCTATCTATGTCATTAATGATCACTAACTGTAGCAGAGAATGTTCCCTCTCTCTTTTACCAATGGTCAAAAATGTCCTCCAATTCATGATGTCAGGTCTTTGAATTATGATGACATCATTCATTACTTTGCCACAAATAAAGCAAGGGGGAAAAACTTTGAATTACTTTGAAGAATTGAATATAATGAGATTAGAATAAATGTTACATATTTACATAAAATTATGTCAATAAATGTTATATGACTTCATAATTCCTTGTTGCAATATACATAATTTGTATTTAGGCCTTCTCTCTGATTAGCTGTAGACCCCTCATAACCTTAATCTGACCCTGTTCATAATGCTGGCTAATGTCACAGTTAGTACTTTTTGTCTACTACTAACTATTTATGTTGTTCTTAAGAGATTTTCAGCTATGAATCCATTTAAGGCACCACACTTTCTTCTTCAATTTAATTTTCCAGAATCTAACTTGATACTTTTAAAAAGGGCTGGATTTTCATAAAACCCACTTTTGAGGAAGTCAGACCCTTAAATCAAAAAACCACAACAACATGGAGGCACCATAAATCACAAGTCCCTTTTGAAAATCTTGGCCTGAATTCTTAATGTAAAGGTTAGAAAGACACCTTTAAAAAAGTTTTAGGCCCTTTTTCTGATAAAAAGCAAAAAAGGAATAAATACTTCTTTTCCCCTCCCCCACCTCCTACCCCCACTGTTTTCCGGAGATCACCTATCTAAGGGGTTTTCCCTCCTCAGCCTGGTGTGTAGCAATGGAGCTGTTAGTTTCTGAGATGTTTATTTTTGGAGCAGCTGCAGTTTTAGTTTTACTCTGCACATTTTAGTTTCATAGGCTAAGTCATCTGAATAAATCAACTAACCAAAAGAACAGAAGAAAACAGTTGATGTTTAGAGAAGAAAAGCATCATCATTTTAGTTACATTTTTACCATTAAAAGTAGTTTATTTTCTTACTTGCAGTCTGTTGGAAACAGTAGTAAGGCATAAGCAAACTTGTATATGGCTGCTCCCCTCTGCAACATTACACTGATAATGCTGCATCAGTGAAGATCTGTGGTTGTATAAGATAAGGTAGGATTCACACAAACCTCTGCTCATTTTTAGATCACTTGGAAACAACATTTTTGTTAATTTTACTAGTGTTTCTGTTATAAGCCATAAGTAATATTTTTCAAATAAATCTAAGCTTCTTCTTTCACTCTATTTTTAGATATCTTAGCCCACCTGTTTCCTTGCACTTCTTCTTTGTTTTATTTTGCATACTCGCTATCCATTACTTGAGGAAACCTTTCCCCTTTGCAAAAAGGTAATCATTTTGACACCAGGTTAGTGTGTCATGTTCAACAGCATTTTACTGGTGTCTCCAGAAAAGGTTAGAACAAACATGGGAGGTGCTTAAATAGGAAACAAAGTGTAGTCTTTTCTGACATGTGATTTCATTTTAGAGCAGAGGCCCTAAACTCTTGGGCCTCTCACCTTCCGGGGACATAGCAGGGCCTGGGCTAGCCCCCGCAGGGCAAAGAGAAAGGTCATCCAGCCCCTCCTTGACCCCATCTCCACTCCAGCCACCCCTCCCCAGCTGCAGCCTAGGGCCTGGCCACATCACACAGCTAGGTCCCATTCTTAGTCCCCAGTCCTGCTCCTGGCTCCATTCGTGGCTCCCGTTCCTGGCCTCCAGCCCCATTCACAAATCCAGGCCTTGTAGCTGCAGCTACATCTCCAGCTCCCACACTGGTCCCAGCCTTAGTTTGAGTTCTGTAGCCCCACTCATGGTTTTGGTCCTGCATCTGGCCCCCCCAGTTGTGGCTCCTGAGGTGGTATAGACCCGTTAAGGTGGGGTGACTCAAAAAGTTAAGGAACCACTGCTTTAGAGGGCATGGGGGAGTTCTGACTTGATTACTTTAAACTAAACTAAAATGTCATGGTACATCCAATTATTACAAATTGTTTTCACACATTTGCTTTTGTGTTAGAGATGAACATATCCCATTCCTCTCAGTGTACGTACGATTGTGTTTGCCACTTGTGGCACTCTGCCACAGCATTGGCCTGAACCTGTAATTACAGAGTTTGTTCCAGGTTAGAAGAGAAAAACAAAACTTCAAAGGGTAAAACCCAGCCCAGAGTCATTCAGACTCTGATCTAGACAGGTTGTACAGGTCTGTTGCTGCCTGATAAAACTGTCCAGATCCAGCTCCAATATATAGTGCCAAGACTGAAACTGAATCTGGAGATTTCCATACACCAGTAAAAGATCTGTTGCAGGTGGGAGCACAGATTCTGAATAGTTTGCAGAATGGTTTAAATAGCTTATTTAATCAGCCTATTAACTATTAATAGAACCTCCACTCTGGTAGTGTGACTTGGCAGTATACAGAGGAGAACCATTAGTCTATTTGTGAACAGTGCCAACAAAAAAATTCTACCATTACTGAGCTTTCAGTGATAATATTTATTATGCAAAAATATGTTTAACATTAAGGATGGATTGTCTTAAAGACAAAAGACTGCAGACTAGAAAATAGAGTAAAATGTAGGGAAAATGAAACTGAATGAGACAGTATAGAATTAAAGAAAATGCAAGGGGGCTTGGATTCTCCATTACTTCACTCCTTGTATAATCATTTACACCAATGCAGAGTGAGTACCAATCCACAAAACATTCCCATTCTGATTTAGCAGCATCTCAGTCTGCGAGCCTACACATAAAACTGAACTGCACTGCTGTAAGATCACTTGTGTACCTGCATTGTTACACGGAGAGTTCTCCCCCTGACATAATAAAGCCACCTAAATGACTGAGATAGCTATGTCTCCTACCAGCATAGTGCTAACCGCACTAGTGCTTATGTCAGCAAAATTTATGGTGCTTGGGAATGCAGGGGAAAAAAAAACAAACAAAAAAAATCTAAGTGACATAAGTGCTAGTGTAAACAAGGCCTTTGAACAGATCTAAATGATTACCCATGGGAAAACACAGAGAAACACAACATGCTGCATAAGGACCTGAAGGAACTAGCACACACAAAAAGCTAGAAGTTGATATAGATAGTATGTGGACAGTCCAGAGAACAACAAAAGGACAAAAAGGAATGACAAACATTGGAGAAAGGGAAGGCTGCAGAGAAGACTAGTGGAAAAAAACTGCAAACAGGAAAGGAAATCATTGGCTGAAGGGAGAAAAAAAAGCAAATAGAAGTTAGGAGCATAAGTATCTGAGGATCTGGTCCCCACACACTGAAGAAAAAAAATGTATTGATACAATTTTGCCCCACAACAAGGGAAACTCTCTCTTGAAGAGTTATAATTAGTTAATTGCTAATTAGAGATTACAAATTACCCAATGATCCAGTTTGAGTCATTACAATTATCTGCCTGTAGCTCAAATTTTTTAAAAAAAATACTAGATTACTTCAGTTCTTCAGAGCTGAAGAGAGGCTGACTGGATAGCTCAGAAGCAATAATCCAGGGGTGGCCAAAGTTATGGAACTCAAGTTCCATACACAAGTTGATTATTAAATCTTCAAGAGCCGCACTGAGGCATATAGCCATATACTTTTACCTACTCCAAAATTACTAAGTTTAAAATTCATTGCACACTAATTTTATTGTAAAAAAAAGGGCAAATATTGATCCTACTAATGTCAGATTCTAATAATTACTTAAGGTTACCATGAAAACTAGGCCTATACAGTAAAAACTTAGCTGTTGCTCGATGTAGAAGACTGCAAGCTAACAGTAAGTTTTTTCAAAATCCCAACCACACCACCACTTCTCCTCGACATTCCCAGCCATGCTGCCTCTTCTCTCCACCATCCACTATCCCCTCCCAAACCCCTAGGCTCTGATGCTGGCTCCCCTGGGCCAACCTTCCCCAGGGTCTCCTTACCTGGCCACTTCAGCAGTTAGGCACAGGCTGGTGCTCCCCCCCCGAGTATGCTCTGAGCATGCTCAGAGCATCCTCAGGGTAGGAGATTAAAACTCCTAGGCTGGGGCTGCTTTCCCAAATGGATTTGCTGACATTCTTCCAGGAGCCGCACTTTTTCATTCGAGAGCTGCATGTGGCTCCCGAGCCACAGTTTGGCCACACCTACAATAATCTATGGTTGAAAGAACCTCTCACTTCCAGGACACATTCAAACAGCCCCCAAGGAATATAGTGACCCAAGTTCCTTCCATCTTTAATAAATGAACTTATGGTCATCTCCCACAACTGCCATGTTTGCTATTAATTGATAATTTTATTAGCTATCTCCACAGAGTTACAGGATTGTCTAGGCAGAAACTAAGCTATTTACGCCTAGACTTGGTCCTTTCAGAACAAAACTGAGGCACACTGAGCATATGGGAGACACTAGTGCTGTTGATGCCAGGTCTTTATCCACAGAATAGGTAAAGGATTTTAGTCTTCCAGAATATCAGGCTGTTGGCTGTTGCTATTACATCTGTGCAAAGATGAATTGTGAACACAAATGTTCCTAAAAGACTATTTTGCATTCACAGCTCCTTGATTTGTGCATACAAAAGTGTGGTAATTCATTCAGACTCAAAACTGCTCTTGCATTTTTCCCATGCATTGTTAACCCAACATGTTTGACAATCTGGTCCTAAAAAATCCTATAGTAAAAATTACATTCCACACATGAAAAAAGGAACATTTTAGATATCTGTTCTTCTCTGTAACACACTGACATTGCCAGAATCGATCATGAGAAGTATGGCAATGCTATCAGAAGAGCAGGATAAAGAATCAACAACTTATTAAAGTGTAGTAGTTAAAAACAAATTAGCTGACACATTGTTAGGCATGGCCTATGGCTGCATGGCGGCAGAAGAGGAGTCACAGGGACAATGAGCAAAAGGAATATGAATAACATGGATTGCAACTATATGTAGGGGACCAGGATGCCCAGTGGATGCTACAGTTACAGCTACTGTTGTGCAGTTGCTCTGTCCCTGATGCCCTGCTCACAGATTTCAGAGAATGTAACCCTTTCAGTTCTGGTGTGTTTTTTAAAATCAAGGTACAGGTTCTAGAGCAGGTGTGGCCAAACTGCGGCTCAGGATCCACATGTGGCTCTCGAATGAAAAAGTGTGGCTTGCGGAAAAACATCAGCAAATCAATTTAGTAGGTAAAAGTATATGGCTATATGCCTCACTGCGGCTCTTGAAGATTTAATAACCAACTTGTGTGGCTCTAGAGCAGTAATTCCCAACCAGTGTGCCGGGGCACACTGGTGTGTTGCAGCAATACCCAAAGTGTGCCATGAGCATCCCCGTGAGCTGGAGTCAAAGTTCCCTCCCTGCTCAGCCCAGCCACGTGGGTTGTGCAGGGCTGGGAAAAGGCAGGGGTTAAAGTAAGGGGGAAGGCACTGGAACACAGTTCTGCGGCCCCCTGTTTCTAGGCAGGCAGCATTATGCCCCCCCCAAAAACAGAGGAAGGCACCAGAATGTGGAGTTCCAGGGGCCCCCTAAAAATAGATACAGCAGCTGGAACACAGGGTTCCGGTGGCTCCACCTTAAATCCTGTTCCACCTTAGGCCCGGCCAGCAGAGATCTGTGGGAGGCCGGGAGTGTGTGAATCTCCCCCTGCAGGGTGGATGGAGCAGCTTGTCTCAGGCAGCCTGCAAACAGCCCAGGTAAGGGCTTGGGGGGAGGGGGGAAGGGCTGCTGGGGGTTGTGTAGGGCAGCTGTGTGTGTGTAGCAGAGGTGAGTGGGAGTAGCTATGTAGCAGAGAGTGTGTAGCTGGGGTTGGGGGTGGCTGTGGGGGGGGTGTAGCTGGGGGCTGGAGGCCTAGTTCTGGCACCTGCAGTGATGGGAGGGTCCATCACAGCCAGCAGGGGGCTGGGGGAGGGGAGGATGGGACCCACTGGGGTGGGAGAGAGCAGCAGTGGGGTGAGGATTTGCTCTGGGTGGCAGGGAGCCACTGTGGAGAAGGGGGAAGTGGGTGCTGTACCATGGTCCCCTGCCCTACCCTCCCACTCCCCAGGTTCCCCTCTGCCTCCCCACAAAGCCACTCTTGTTCTCCCTTCCTTTCTCACCACCCTTGTGCTCTATGTTCCCTCTAAGCTGTGCGTGTGTGCATGCACACACAGGTTGTGCAACCTGTGCACACAAAAAAATTCAACAGTGCTAGTATTTTTATGCTACTTTAAGTAGGTAATTTCAAATAGTATGTTTCAAATAAGGCTTTGTAATTTATAAAATCATTTCCATCACCATATCAAAATAAAATTTAGATATTATTTGCATCATACACATTTACTTCATTGCACTCACAAGTTTGACCACAATCACTGGCGTAGCACACATTTGAACACTGGTTCCAAAAATTTGCACAAAAGAAATTTTTTGCATGCACAGCCTACGAAAAGTTAGAGGGAACATTGCTTGCTGTTCCCCACATGGCTGCCCTTGTCCTCTTCTGCCACTCCTGCCCTGCTTTGCTCCCCACACTCATTCCTGACACTGCACACAACTCCTGACCTCCTGTTTTGCCACCCCTGCTCTGCTACCCCTACTACTCCACATAGCGGCATTTCCAAAACACTGTGGCATGGTTCATCAATATTCATAAGTGATTTAAGTTAATTTGAATATTCATGAGTTTTTAAATGGTGGTGTGCCTCAAAAAATTTGAAGGTATCAAGGTGTGCCACAGCAGAGAAAAGGTTGGGAGCCACTGCTCTAGAGTCTCAGCAGACACAGTATGCTGGTATAAAGTTTTGTCCCAGAGAGGCTGCTCCTATAAGAAGGGTGCTCTTCATCTGGCCAATTAAGGGGGTGGAGCAACACCAGGGCCTATAAAAGATTGGGGTGGAGGAGGAATGACGGGGGGGGGGGTGCAATTGATCCAGTGAATTCAGGAAGGCTGCCAGAGTCAGAAGACTGCAAGTGGTCTCTGGGGAAAGCTACAGAGAGCCATCTGCAGGCTTTGCCTGGAAGGAGGGAAGAATTATTTTGCAGTTCTTGGGGCTGGAAAGCTGAGCTGTCATGAGTGTGCCAGGGTGGCTCTGGAGAGCTGGAACAAAGTGAAGGAGGCTGGCAACATTATTACTGGAGGGGGGTTGGGACTGGGGGCCTGCCCCCCCCCAGTGCAGCCCCAATCCTGCTCCAGGGCCCGATCTGGCCACTGCCGCTTGCCGGAAGCAGCAGGGGGCCAATCCAGCTTCGAGCCCCTTGCAGGAAGCTCAAAGCTGGATTGGCCCCCTGTGGCTGCCAGCAAGCAGCAGGAGACGTCTCTGAGCCTCTGCCGTTTGGTGGAAGTGGCCCGGAGCTGGATCAGGCCCCTTCCGGCTGCACTGCCAGCCAGAGATCCAGTGCCCTGCTGGCCCCAGTGCAGTGATGTCGCTGAGGCTGGGGCTTTACCTTATGTACCATGTAGACTCTGATTGTGGAACTTAATGTGGGAACTAGTTTTCTTGAAACTGTTATGATAATGAAACCCACAAGGGCTATATTTATACTTGGGGAAACTGAGTCATTTCTGGGAACTCTGAAAGGGGAAACTAAAGCAGGTGCACCTGATATGCCATGGCCTGCTGCAGAAGGGTACTCCAGGTGGACATGCCTTATCACAGGTGACTCATGCTGGTAGAGCTTATTCCCATATGAGAACAAACTACACTGCTATAGCTGAATTAACTTGGGAAAGTTAGTACCACTTAACTGTTTACATTTGTTTAGTTAAAGCAGTGCACTTTGGGAAAGAGCTCTGTCATGTATACTCAAGCATTGCAATGGAGATGGGAATTCACACTGAAGGCTCTGATTCAGGAAGCATACATGTTAGCATCACACAATAAATGGATATGAAACTAAAATCCTTGGCTACACACTTTCCTTTAAGCACAGGAGCATACATGCTGAGGCAGTGGGAGTGCTTCTGTACAAGCACAAATCATGGCCTTAGTAATAGTATAGTTACGTCTTGTAACTGAGCCAGCCCTTTGCCACCATAGCAGTTGGTGGAAAAACTAGTGTTATTTCTTCTCTCTTTGCATATATAAGCTACCTAATTATTGATTTACAATTGGTGGATGTGACCACTTTAGAGACAATGATAAAAAATTAGGATTATACTGAGTTTTGCTTATTTATTGCAGGTGCAAGGCCTGAAAGCTTTTGTTTTGCCTTTAACGAGGAAGATTTTTTACTGCCTGCCCTTCACATGGAAAAAATGTAATTGCAGTTGGGGGGGGGGCAGTGTTATGAGGAGAGGGAAGAGAAAGTTTTCCTTCCTTTGAGCACCATATATTGATTACTGCAGGATGCAGGACACAGGACTACGTAGTCCAAATCGGCTCTTAAACTTAAGATTCAGGCTCATTTCTCAATAAGCTACTCCCCAGTAAGGTGACCAGTGGCTGCATAAGGAGAACACTCATTGGAAGAAAACTGTGTGTTATTGTTCTATGTGAAGGAAGCTCAAAGAAGTTGCCTATGAAGTAGTGCCTATCACATTGATATAAGATTTTAAAAGGGTGCCTAATTAAGGGATTACAGTTCCTGACATGCATCTTGTTCTTAGATTTCCTGCAAGTTGGGAGTGCATTCAATGACTGTTGCTGTTGAATGTGAATTAACTATTCATTTCTGCATTTAACATAATCTGTGCATATCACACCCCATTTATGGAATTAAGCCTTCTCTCCTTTACAGGGCATTTCTCTCTTTATCCAGATTATACTGGTGGATTTCAAACACTGCTATCAGTTTGTTTAGGCTAGAACTGAATTGCAGCTGCTTTGAGAAGGAACTTGTCCCAGAGTTTGGTGTGGATTATTTTTCTCCACTTCTTTTCTACTTTGTATAGCATATAGCTGCAGGCAGCTATATGCTGTCAAGTTTTATATGCTATTGTCGTAAATTATTCAGTAGAGGTGAATACATCCCTTTCCAAAAATGTAACAAACAAGATCCCTGCCTCAAGAAGCCTAATTTAATACAGACAAAATTGATGAAAACAAAAAGGTTCAAGCACAAAGATGGAAGGCAGATTTACCTTTGCGGAAGAACTAAGTTTTCAGGAACAACTAGAAGACAGAAGGAATTATTATGCTGGAAAGATAGATGATGTTGTTCCTACCTTTTCTTAGGCTACCATTTGCTCATGGCATTCACATAAGATGCCAAATGTAAGAGGAGTTAAATCAGATCTGGTACCAGCAGTGGAAGAAGATGACAAAGAGCACTACTGTTAAAGAACTGGGTGGAGCAGAAGGCCTAATATGCACTAAGGCCTGATCTGCAGTAGGGAGTTTGATCAACAAAAGTCTACTTTTGCCAAAAAACAGTGCTGGTGTACACACTATACTACCCACAGCTGATAAAACTGCCTTGTTCAGAGGGTTTGGGGTTTTTTTGACAAAATTAAAGAAAAAAAAAAATCACACCACCTACCTCAACAAGAGGTAGGCTTTTGTCAGCAGAACTAGGGCAATGCAGGGTCAGCATAGACATGGTCCCCTTATAGCAGTGGAAGAGCTGTCATATTTCTCAGTTTCATTGCTCTGCTACACCATAACACATTAAAGTGTTCCTAGTGTAGAAAAGGCCTAAAAAAGATTAGCAGGTCTTGCTATCCTGATACAGCTAGACCAGCAAATTTTCCAAGTATAGAAGATATAGCTTACACTAACTTTTTTTTAAAAAGTGTTTTGCTTCCATAGTTTATACCAGTTCAGCAAGTATTTAAAAAAAAATCCACATCAGCGAAAGCATTTTTATGCTGGTATATCTAAAACTACATTCAGACTTTGTCCTGGAATAGAAACGTTGCTTGTGCTCCCCCACAAAACAAGCACACCCCACCAACATGCCCTTAACTAGATTTTGCTCATTCAGCAATATTAATATGGACCCGACCTCGGTCAAACCAGGAGAAAGATCCTTAATTATCATAACTCCATTGAAGGTAATGGAGCTATCTTACACCAGCTAAGGATCTGCCCAAGAAGACTGAAGGAGAGCAGGACAGAAGGTGATCAGTTTGTAGTTTGACCTTAATATGGAAGAAGAGAGGAAAACAGTGAATGGGAGAATGATGATATCAGCTCGTCAAGAGAAAAATTGTAAAGCTCATGCTCTGTACCATTTGTTATGCCCCAAACAGACATCAGACAAGTTGCACAGTTCATGATTTAACCTATTCAGAAAGATACTTTGTTCTTGTATTCAACGTGATTTCATGTAAGAAAGGAATAGATGGGTGAAAGGGCCAGCTTTGGATCTCACACTTAAAAGGAGGCTGGTATCATATTAATACCACTCCCCCATTTCTTTCTTCTTCTTAACTTCTTTCCAAAAGTATTCATAGTCCTTCAAATGCATTCAGTTCAAACTGATATTTCCCTCTGAATAAGACAATACTTAATGTATATGTAAACAAGTAGATGGATATGCATCTCATCTCACAGGAAACCTGTTTTTTCCTACTTTGCTGGTGACTAACCTCCTGACAGACTTTGAGAATGTGTTTTCAGTGCATACGTACACATACACACATACCCCTCCTTACACCCTATTTGTCATATATTGATGACCAGTGTAACAGGAGCTTTCATTCAACAGTTCACACAACATTCTTTGGTAAACTAGAATCCATGTCCCAGACCCAAGAGATCCTAGTTGCTTCTCTGTGGCTTCCTTGCCAGTTGACATTAAGAGGGTTTTGAGTCACATAAACTACTTGCACAGCCCTCCCCCATCGCCCAATCAGTAAAACCTTTGATTTTATTCAACTTTCACAAAAAATACACCAGAGATGAGTGTCCATCACAGGTTAGGCCTGTGCCCAGCTCCTCACTTCAGTTTCCCTTCCTGAGTTCCCATACAAACACCACATGAGGTTTTCTCAGTTGGACACAATAGCCTTCCACAGGGTCTGATTTATCGTCTGAGGGTTCAAAACTAAATCTTCCTTCTACCTTTCAGTTGGACACACTCCAGGTCTTCTCAGAGGGGCAGTCAAGGGGGTGGACTTGCAGGGGCTCTAGCCACCCCAAAATTTGCCAGAGTCCCCCTGTAGCAGCTGCTGCTTTCAAACCACCCAGCTGTGAAGGCAGAATGGAGAAAGTGGCAGCTGCCAGCCAGGCACCCTGCTCCATCAGCAGAGAAGCAAGCCTGGGTGAGGGACCAGAGAGCTCCAGGGCAAACTCCCCTCACACACAAACATATATCTCCTCACCCACTAGGGTACACCATCCAAGATAAGTGAAGGATCCAGGGCTCCCCACAGCACTCCAGAGTGACCCACTCCAGTCCAGTCTCCTGGGCCCCTACACTCCACAATCACTGCTTTCCAATGGCTCTGCCAGCCCTTAGACCAGGTCCCCCATCCAGGCGGTTCTTATAAGCTGCATGAGTAGTCAAAGGAGAGTGGGGAGCTGAGAAGCAGCCACCACCCCAGGCACCAGCAGGGGGAAACAACAGAGAAGTCATAGTCAGATTAGCCAGCCTGGGGGCACCAGATGCCCCCCCATCACCTGTGCCCACACCTCCTCCAGCATGGACAGCTGTCACTGGTGGGGGAGCCCTAGGGCCAAAGAACACTCCCATCCCAGCTCAACTGGGGACAAGGCAGGCTGGTACACAGCATGGCCCAGTTCAGCTCCCTCAGCTGGCCCAAAGGCAATACTGGCCCACCCCTGCAAGCAAACCAAGCAGTCTGGAGGCAGGGCAGGAGCACAGAGCCCAGTCTCTGGCTCCAGGGCCCCATACTCACCCAGCACCACTCCAGACCTGCCAGTGCTGAGCAGACAAGGGGGAGCCACAAAGGAGTTTTAGGGGCTGGAAACCTGGGGCCCCCTTTTTGGCCAGAGTCCAGGACTTCAGCCTCTAAAGTCCCTGCAATAATCCACACCTGAGGGAAGTACCTCAGCCACACCATCCATTATGGCACCGGCTGCCACATACAGCTCACCTCCGCCACACCACCAGAAATTGTCTGGCACCACCCCTGTACTGCTCAGAGTACTCCATAGCTTCCCAGACTATTCCCAGCCCTTCCTAACTGAAGTAATTCACCTACAGAACCCACTTCTAAACTTCTCCACACCTTACTAAACCTGCACCTGAACTTCTTTATAGGAAATTATGATTCCCCTCAGCTGAAACTCATTCTCTAATCAGAGTTGTCTTAGCCCCCTGCTCTCTAGCCCAAGGGCAAGCCACTCTTTTACCTAACCTCTTCCTAAAGCAAAGGAAGCATCTGATTTGGAAACATAACTAGAAAATAAGTCAACAGCAGTGCTTTTCCTGTTTATATTGCTAAAGTTTTCATATCACCTCCTGCATTTGCTATCCACCCCTATTGTCTTTTGCTGGATCTAAGGGCCTGAGATACAAATCTAATAATATGTATTAATTTGTAGCTGTATCTGTATTGCAGTACCCCTGAGGGGCATCAATCAAGATACTAGTGTTTAGAATATGAACAGAATAGATCAAGAATCAGGGCTGCTCTGTGTGAAGAACCACACAGATCTTAAGCCAAAAGAGCCCTTCTCTCAAATAGCTCAGTATCTCGATTGTGCACTTAATAGTAGTCATGTACTGTAGATTATGATAGATCTTCAGGAAACCACTTCCCCGCTTCACACAATTGAGTCTTCCTGCAAGCTATCATCAGATATCAGCATTATTATTTACTTATATAGGTCTCAAAATTATGTTAGGCATTTGAGTGCACAATGTGCAGAAACAGACAGGATATAGAAGTTTTCAAATCTGACATTACCAAGAGACTCCAAATCATCTGTTAATTTTATCATGAGCCACAATTTGCTTCTTGTTTCTTGGCAGTGAAGACAGCCAGATCTTACTTCAAAGGTAGTGAGTAAGAAACAATGAGTCAATTCAAAAGCATTAGCCACCTTTTCCAAGGGAGCTTTCCCAGTTTTTCAATTGAGATAAACATGAATGAGTCCAAAAACATTCCATTTGCTGTAGAAAAATTAGAAAATGTTGTGTTCATAGATCACCATTCTGCAAACCCATCCACAAAAGCTTCATTTTTCCAGCACAATATTAAGACATTTTAAGGTTGGTCATTGCCCTAGCTCAGTTGTGCCCAGATATTTTACCTTGCACCCCCCCTCATCTCTCCCTGCACTCTCCTTGTCTTCATCCCTCTGGCTGGGACCAGAACCATGGTCAGGGCCAGGGGCTGCAGCTGGGAGCAGGTCCACAGTCAGGGACCTGTGGTCAGGGCCATGGCAGGCCAAGGGGCTGGGGGAGCAACTACCAGGTGTTAGGACTTTAGCAGGGCACTAAGACTGGAGGCGGGCACTAAAGCCATGCAGTGTGACCAGGGGCCGAGGCCAAGCTGGGGGTCAAGCAACAAGGCCGAGGTCACAATCAAGCTTGGGAGTCAGGGTCTGAGGTCACAGCCAGGCCCAAAGCAGAGCTCAAAGCAGAGCTAAGTGGCACTCCCTCCCCGCAGCTCCATCCTCCATGGGGACTGGCCCAGGGGTCTGGTGATGCCCCCTCCTGCCCCAAACATTCCTCTGCATCCTCCTCCAGTGGAGCCCCCACTAATGGAAGACTTCTGCCCTAGTTTGTTTTGCAGAAGTCTTCATCTTTAAGCCAAAGCATCCTCATGATGCTGTAACTGATTGTATTCATGCACTCAGCTATATCATTTGTTTGTATTAATGTGTCAGCATAATATGACTTACAGAAAGTGTATTACTGACCCCAAAACACATCAGATAGTTTAAAAGATTGTATGTGTTACAGTGCCTCACTTCACTGCCTTTGCTGAACTTGAATTATTGTATTATGAAAAACCTGACTGACCCACCAATCACCACCCTCACACACACATTCGCCTGTGGTAAGTTAAATATTAATGGGCTAAATCTTTCCTGATGTGATTCAACTGACATCAGTGGAGTTCAATCAGAGATGAATGTGGCCATTTTACTTCAAATTTATATAATTCCTAATACAAGTATATCATGATCTGTGGAATTAGAGTCAGGGGGTCAATGTTCCCCAGAGGGACTGTAATTGAGGGGACACCAGTTGACCAGGGAATGCACGAAGTAGCTCAGCTGCTTGGAGAGAGCAGTCCACAGAGTTTAATAAAGCTCCATTTGTTCAACTTCATCTGCATTCAGCTTCACGTGTTGTGAATAAAACATGGCAACAGCATGCAGTAACTTGAAAGCCTGGCAATACACTGTTCATAACCCCCAAAGAAAAAGTAAAGCATAGGCACTGGCCTTTAGGCAGGCTAGCTTGCTAGAGATATTACAGTATAAGCAGGGAGCTGTGCAGCCCTTAAACCCTGGTCAGGAAAGAGACAGACCCAATCTCTATCCAAGAGAGGTGACAGCTGGGAGCTGGAAACTTTAAATGGGTGTCCTCAAAAGGTCATGGGGGGGGGGCGGAATATACTGATGCAATTACCCTGAAACTGTGATATATACCTATTATAAGAGCAGGAGCAATCTATTATTGCACAATAATGCAGCCCATAGGAAAATGTGCTAGTCTAACTATGGGTATCACATAAAAAAAGTATGCATTACCTATAGTTACTCACAACGTAACAGATGGCTTGAAATGAAATTTGTGATGGTGGACAGCAAAGACAACAGACCCCTTTTGGGGAATAGAGCCATACAACCAGAGATCTGATCATGGTGCAGAGTTAGAACCTTATAGCTGAAGTACATGAACAATGTATAGAAATGTGATATACAGTATCCAAACTATTTTCAATTCGAACATAATGTCAGTACTAACATAAGGCTGTGACAGCTGGAGATCTATTAAAATGTTAGAAAAATTGATGTCTTTAAATATAAGTGCCTAGAAAAGATCTCGAGGATTAGATGCAGAGACTTTATCACCAATGATAAGATGCAAGAAATTACCAGCCAGCATCTCCACCAGAAATAGAAGGAAGTGTTGGACATATTTGGTGCATGTAATTGGCTGCCAACTCACAGATTCACACATGAAGCTGACACATAGAAACAAACTAGTGTGAGGAAACATGGGTGTCCAAAAGAAAATTGAAGAAGACCCCTTAGCAGGAAGGACAGAATATTCAGTCTTGACACATAGAACAGATGGAAGCAGCAGTTAATGTCAGAGAGGGATGGAAGAGACAAGATGGAAGAGACCTGTGTGCCAACATTAGTGCAAGGAGGATGTAATAATACAATGCAAGATGCAAAAGACAGGCAATTTAGAAGTGAATGGAAATATTTTCAAAAGCGGCAGATGTCTCAAAGGAAATCTGTGATTGTAAGCAGAACCCACAGTGGCATCTCTATGTTTACTGTGAAGGAAAACTCCAATAGCACCACCTAATATGACGAGCAAAGAGCTCCAAAGTCTACAGAGCAGAGCTATCGTAGCACCTGCTGAGGCCAGAACTGTAAGAATCTGCAGATTTAGCATGGGGTGGGGTTTTCCTGGGTGACTGCTGACTGGCACCTCTATATCTTCATTGCAGAGCTTGGCAGAGCAACATCCAACAATTACTGAAAAGTTAGACACAATAGGACGTCCCACCTGAAGACTACAGGGTGACAGAACCCTGCAGTGGCCTGATTGGTTCACACTGCCTATCTAAACTACCAGTAGGACATTGCCCCAGCGAGCCATCTGTGACAGCTGGAGATCTATTAAACTAGTATTACTAAAGGTCTGGAACACTCGACTTACAAGGGAAGATTGAGAGACCTGAGTTTGTTTAGGAGGGCAAAGAAGAGACAGAGGAGACATAACAGTTTTCAAGTACCTAAAAAGTCATTCTGAGGAGAGAGAAAAATTGTTCTCCTTAACCACCAGTGATAGGAGAAGAAACGACGGGTTTAAATTACAGCAAGGGAGGTTTACGTTGGACATTAGGAAAAAGTTCCTTAACTGTCAGAGTGATTAACCACTGGAATAAGTTGCCCAGGCAGGTTGTAGAATCTCCATCACTGGAAGTTTTTAAGAGCAGATGAGACAAACACTTGTCCTGGTTGACTTAAGAGGGTACCTGGTCCTGCCATGAGTGCAGAGGACTGGATTTGATGACCTCTCGTGGTTCCTTCCAGTTTCTATGATTCTATGAGCAACAATGCAAACTCTGGATTGCTGCTGTGAGAGACCTTGACTTTTATCCCATCTTCTTCCTTCTGCCTTAAACTGTGACCTGGTTTGACCTTCATATACATCTCCTGACTCAGCTTAGTAAGTAGTCCTGACTCTTGCCTTAGACACAGGCTCAGGGGGTACTATGGGACTGGCTGCCTATTCCTTGGCTTGGCCTGGCTAAGCAGCACAATGGGGATAAAGACACTATCATGTAAATTGCACATTTGCCTATAGACTGAACTGGGCGTTGAAAAGATGCCTCTATCCACAACTGATGACATCTTGCAAGAGCTTTCCAAACCCAAGATCCCTACAGTCTGTGATGTGACGTATACCCAGCTACAGGTATCACATCATCTTTTGCACATAACCCTGGATAAAGAGCCCAGCATGCTGGTCTATTGTTGCAACATTACGTGGTCACTACAGATGGTTTTGTTTGCTAATGGGCCTAAGTCAAGTACCATAAGGGTTCCAGAAATGACTCCCCCAAGTGAAAGGTACTGCCTGTGGAAAAAATAATTACAGATGATATCCTGATGGTAGCTGAAAGGCGCAATGAAACAGAAGCTGAATGAGACCTGAATGGAAAACGACAAACTCTGCATACAGCATGTGACCTGGGCCTCCTTGGATAACCTTCTGAATGTGCCAAGATCAGGGCAGGCTGCAAAAACACATACCAAACCCCCAAACCACTGATGGGTGGTACTTAACCAGTCTCCCAGTCAGTAACAAAACATGCTTCTGATTCCCCACCCTGGTCATCACCAAGCATTGCAAAATAGAAACAGCTCTCTTTGTTGCACATCAGCTTCTCTGGTTCCCCCCCTAGCCACTGGGTCTCTTAAAGAAATAGGTTCTACTGACCTCAAGGGACCAGCCACATCACCTAGAACAATATGGGCTTGGATCTTACCCAAAATACCACGTTGCCAGCCAATCTTTTAGAACTACACCTAAACGTTTAATATAAAAAGAAAAACAAAATATAAGAGATGTTAAAGGGTCAAAGTGAATCATATACATACAAATGATTTAGAGTCCATAGAAAGCAAGTCCTTGAAGAATGTGAAGATTGCAGATTAGTCGAATTCCTCTGGTATGCACCCAGCACCTGGGTGGGTCTCAGTCTTTTGTTCAGTCCCAGGAGAATAGTTCCAGAGGAGGGTGTTGATTGCAGGTTGCAGACTGAAGACTAAAGACAAAATGGAGTTGGGGCTATTGCCTTTTATCACCTTTTGCTCTCCCATGCTCTCAGAATTCTTGCCAAATCAAAATGGAGCTGAGTCACATGGTCAGTCTGGGTGACTGGCCAAACTGGTTTCTTCCTAGGCCCACTGCAGCTGGGAGCTCCTAATGGACAATTAAAATGACAATGGTTTTGCAGACACCCAGCCTGGGATTGCCTCAGAATCAAACAACTTGGAACACACATAAAACCAAATAGATTTCTAATTTCTAATAAGGGCATGATACCTACATATAAACCATATAATCACCCTTGGCAGATTACAGCCTTTCCATTGATACCAGACATGAAATATTGCATATGGATTATTACAAATATGAAATATTAATATGAAAAATAATCATAAAACAATCCCCTAGACCCAGACAGCATCACACAGTGAGACAGGGAAAAGAACCTAAAATTCAACCAGAAAAAATGCTACTTAGATATCATGAGGTGTGACATACATTGAACATCTGCTCACAGCAAAGGGAGTGAAAGCAAATCCCCACAAGATCAAGGCAGTGAGAGACATGCCAGTTCCCATGGATGTGAAAAGGGATACAGTACTTCATGGGACTGATAAATTTTCTGTTCATGCTAGGCTACAGCTACAAAGAGGTTGGGTGAGACTCAGCAAGCCTTTGATGCACTGAAACAAATGATAGGACAAGTCTCTACCCTGAAGTACCACCAGCCAGGAAAGCCACAGACACTCTAGTGTGATGCCTCAGAGGATGGACTGGGTGTAGCTCTTTTGCAGGAATAGTTAGCACTTAAGCCAGCAGAGCCCTATCTAAGATTGAACAGACATTTGTCAAATAGAAAAAGTTTCTGGCAGAGGTATTTGGAGCAGAATGATTCAATGGGTATTCCTGTGGCCAGCCAATAATAGTGCAGTCAAACCATGGAGCCCTAGAGACAATCCTGGCAAAGCCCTTGTGTTTCAAAGAGATGGCAGTGCATGTTGATGTAGCATTACCAGATAGAGATTAGTTATTGTCCAGGATGATTACTGGTGTCACCAGATACCCTAAGCAGGGCATATATCCCACATCAGCAAGTTGGAGGTAGGGAATCAGGATGCTGGATCCAGGATCCATTAACATGCTGCATTATCTCCCATTTTCAATACAGAAGATGCTGGAAAACAAAAAGACCATGGAAAAGTATACCCCACATCAAGAGAAACAAGAGTCATGCTAACAGGGTAGCTGAAAGGCAACAGCCAAGTATCAGAAGAAGCATAATCATATTTTTACATTTAAAATGAGCTGAGTGTGTTAGATGGAATAAACTATTCCCAAAGAATAGTTATCAGTGGTTCACCATGAAACTGGAAGAGACTATTAAGTGGGATTCCACAAAGATTGGTTCTGGGTTTGGTTCTGTTCAATATCTTCATCACCAATAATTTAAATAATGGCATAGAACATGCACGGCCAAACTGCGACTCAGGAGCCGCATGCAGCTCTTGAATGAAAAAGTGTGTTTTGCGGAAAAACCCTGCTTGTACGTGCGTTGGGACAGCTGGGAGAAGCACGACATGGTTGGGGATGGTGGGGAAAGCAGGGCATGTTTAGATTTTCTTGTAGGCCCTAATGCAGTTTACTCGTTGTCAAAATAAAATTGTGTATTACAAGTCCTTCTAAACATGACATTGAATAATAAGAAACAAAAATACAAAGAAGAAAATAGATTGTTTATTGTATATACCTAATTTCATGGTAAACTTAAGTAATTATTAGAATCTGACATTAGTAGGATCAATATTTGCCCTCTTTTAATGATAAAATTAAAGTGTGCAATGAATTTTAAACTTAGTAATTTTGGAGTAGGTAAAAGTATAGGGCTATATGCTTCAGTGTGGCTTTCAAAGTTTTCATAATGAACTTGTGTGGCTCTTGAGCTCCATAAGTTTGGCCACGGTATTATCATCTGGTTTAGGTATTATAAGAAGTTTCATTCTTTATTACATTCTGAGGGCCTTTTCCATAAAGGGTAAACCCTTCAAACTTTAATCATTTAAGAATTTTAGGATTAAAAGTAATGGGAGTAACAGGCTTTGGCAAGCCAAAAAAAAGACAGAAAGAGCTAGACCCTTGGGATTTTAGGAGGGGGAGAAAAAAAGCTAGGCCTTTATGTCCCAGCTACGTTGAAAGTGTTGGCTGTATAATGTTCTCTGAGGAGAAGCAAAAACTTCCCTGTGGATCAGCCAGGCCAGCAAAGAACTCCTGTGTAGTTAAAAGCAATCAGATTGGCTCAGGTCTTCCTCCCCAAAAGGGTTTGTCTCAAAGTAAATACAAAGAAGAAGTGAGCTGTTTGCTCAAACTTTGGAGACACCCCTTAATACAGCTGGCTCCTTCCAAGTCTTTTCCCTTTCTTTTGGGAAGGCTCCATATACATCCACCCCCCCATCTCTTGGCAGACCTTGCCAGAATCCCAGGCTACAGGCCCAGTTACCCTAGGAACTGAAATTCCCAGTAGCCTCTTTCTGAGCTATTTTTCTTCCTCACTACTGAGGAGAAAGACATCAGTCCTTTCTGCTCCTGCTATTCCACTTTGAGGCCCTTAAATTTAGGAACAGGATTTTCCTGGACTGCCTTCCCAACATCACTTTCTCTCCCTGGAGACCACATCCTCTGTTTTAGAAATATTATTCCTGAATCTGGGTGGTATTGGTCCAGAAGAGTTCTCCTTGTACCCTTTAAAGGGCCAGAACACATTGCTACAGAGGCAAGCTTTTTTTTTTTCCAGTTGACTGTCCTAAAGAAATTAATGATTCTTTGTTAACAGCTATGCTCAAGCAAGTCAGTAACACATCAAGACTTCAATGAGAAACAGCAGAATTGGAATTAATATGCAGATTCAATTGTGTGAAAGCAGGATTAAATCATAACTGTGGATTCTTTTCCCATTAAAGCAGGTGATTTGACCTCGCCTTCCTCTATGTTCTGTTTCCCAGTGTTTGAATTGTAACAACTGCTTTGATTTGCTGTTACAGTATGACCTGATCCCATTACTTACACTTTCCTGCATTTATTTTCCTCCCATTCTGTAAGTTCCTCCATCTTCAAACCATCTGATGAAGTGGGATTTTCTCCCACAAAAGCTCATATGATAAATAAATTTGTTAGTCTTTAAGTGCCCTAGGACTCCTTGCTTGTTTTGCCTTAAAGAAAGTGGGTCTGTCCAATACCAAGTAGTAGTCATGGACTTATAGAATTTCACTAAGGTGATGAGACAAATACATAGGTGGCATAATAAGGGGTTGGGAAGATTTCTGAGGTTGAATCCTTCCCTTGAGCACTAGGCCCACTGTTGGTAAATTATTTCAAGATTGGTTGAGATGATAGGCACTAAATAACATGTTGGTTATTTATTGTCTCTCAGTGTTAGCATTTTTGAAAGCATAGAGAATGCCAATGTCATAGAACGAATAATAAAACCACAAAAGCAAGTAAAATTTTTTTCAGGGTCATCCTGACCAACTTACAAAACAAGCATCATCCTATTCAGCGTAGATTAGCAAGGTATTTATACCATATCTCATTTGGCTCTGCTGCTATCATGCTTGTGTGATAAACAGGAGATATAGAAGTATGTGATGCTCTCCAGAAGGGGCCAGGGTTTTCTCACTGTGATTGCATAAAAAGTCTCTTTCTGTCCTTGCTTTATGTTGTGTAGGAGACAATTTCTTAACATTGGTAGAGCTATGACCTATTAAATCTGGCCAAAATGAACTGACAGAAGGCAGAACTTGGTGCTCTACTATAATGTAGGGTTATCAGAACATCTTGATTTACATAACATAAATGTTGCTGTTCTGATACACGTTTTCTACCTGTTGTGGAAAGTTATGTTCTTAGCTGACTAATAAAACAGAGAAGAACTTCACTAAGGCACACTCCAAAGAACTGTGTATTTTGTAACCTGGTCAAAAAAGTAGTGGTCCCTTCCTATCTCTCTCTAAAGATTTCATAGCAGGCATTGTCATAAAGTCTCATCACAAAAATTTACTTATTTTCAAAATATACTAATATACTGTGGTCACCACTAAAATGTAAACATTATCATCTAAAGTACTTAGGGTTACTGCAGTATTACAGATATTCCCTATATTGCTGTGCAGCTACTACTTACTTTACATTTACAATCTCACTGTACTATGAAGTTTTATGAATTAATTTGAAAGTACAGCTGGCAAAATAAATGAACAAAGAATGTTTTGTGATGCATGATCCTGGGGTGGGGGGGTTGGTTGTTTCCTTTAAAAAAAAAAACATTTCCTTTTCTTGCTATTCATAAAATTCAGTAATTTGTAATAAATTTCTCTGTCATTAGTGTAACTTAGTAAAATTGTGCTGGAGTTATTAATTTGAAAAAAAAAGATGCATACAAACTAGTTTTGATTTGACTCTTACAAACGGCACTGAACTGGGGAAGTATGTGTTTGGAATTCTCGGAAGTCTGAATACACTCAGATACCATGACGATGGGTGCTGTGTAATAGTCAAGATTAGAGACCTACAGGGCTAGATGCAGTCACTGAACCAGTTTACAGTCTAATCTAAAACAAGACTCAACAAGTGGCTACAACAGACTGAAAAGGGACCAGTGATAGTAACTAGACAGATACACAACAAAGGAATATAGAGTCTTACATCCACACTGCTGGTTCAAATCCATCTCAGTTCAGTACAAATCAGAAGCTGTCTAACCTTTCTGCTTTAGTGCTGTGATCAACTGAGTATTGTTTACTGCCTATGTGAAGTGAATTAGTGGCTGCTGTCCAGTCTCTGATGTGGCTCATATGCTCCCACTGTTGCTGTAGCTTTAGTTCTTTCATCCTCATCTCCAGGATGTGTGTTGACAACATTTAATTTGCTAAACATAAAAGACCAAATTGTGCTCTGTTGCACTGAGACAGTCCCACCGAAATGAAAGGGGTTGATTCAAAAGAATTTGGGCTTGATATTACCGAAAAATCCTTAGAAATCTATTTAGCACAGTGTGGTTATTTCAGGTGCACGCTAGTTTGGGCTCCAAAATATTTGCAAGTGCTGTTTATGCCCATAGTTCATCGGAAATGAAGGTTAGGATAGTCATGGTTCAGAAAGCTGGAATTCTACTGAATTTTGGATTACAGAATAATCCTGTTGATTTTCCACTTCTGTGCTTTCTTCCAAGATGCCCTTCACAGTCATAGATTGGAAAAGCTCTCAGTCAAAACCTGTTAAGTCACCATCCTGTCTTCCTTCAAGTTTTTCCTCAAAACTCACCTGTTCTGTAATGCACATAATGAAGAACAACCTGATAATGGTTAGACGGGTAATAAAGAGCATTGGTCGTTGCTACTGGTCAGCTGAAACCTGTGTACATCCTACTGTATTTATATGCCACCTCTTCTCTTCCCCCCAGCCTACTTGGCTTCTTCTGTTATATTTTGTCTCACAGATTGTTCATTTTTTGAGGAAAGGACTGTCATTTATTACATTTGTACAGTGCCTAACGTAATGGGGCCAATGTATTTGAGGTGTTAAGGTACTACTCCAACATAAATATTAATAATAAAAAATAACATTTGAATTCCCATCTTTAAAGAGTGTACATTCAAAATAGAAGAAAGAAAGTGAAGAAGCTGGCTGCTACCCATACCAACTGACCCTTTGTGCAAATTGGCTAAAGGTTCTGGAAAAGTATTTCCTCAACACCTTAAAATGGGCATGCCTTGAGTAGCATGACTTTTAGTGTCATGTCTGTTCAGACTTTAGGTGTTACATTAAAGCCTATAAAGAATCACATACAAATGCAGTTCATAGATAGAAATGTTTAGGGAAGTGGCTTGTTTCTTTGACTGTTAGGGCATATGCACTAGTGTGGTGATAAATTCAGTATGTGCACATTCAGTATCTCTGGTTAGGCCAAATGTTTGCCTGATTCAGCATAGCATGTTTTAATAAGGTAATTCAATTCTTCCTCATTTTTAATGTTATTTGAGCCCTTTAATATAATTTGGTGAGCTATTACAGTTGTTACATCTGCTTGTTTTGCCTTAATACTGATTTCACTTATGACCTCAGTCAGAACATGATTTAAAGTTTGGAATGATGTAAGTGAATGAGGGTTATTAGATTTATTCATATGGCAATTTAAATATGAAACTGGCTGGCTTAAAATAAACGATAAATGAAAAATGCATGTGATTTATAGACCCATCCATTGTAAAGATTTATAAGTGGAGTAGGATGATTAAGTAAGAGACAGACCTGATTATATGAAATATGTAATTTTTGTAATGAAATATTGGAAGTAAGCTACCAAGCCACACCAGCATAACAATGATTGACCAAACAGATTTTATTACAATATTACTGTACAGCTGGTATGCGATTGTGTAAGCAGTGGATACACAGACCTCTAAGCATTTTTATTGCCTGTACCTAACAACTGAGCAATAACATGTTCAGGTGAAAAGCAGCTTCCTTTCAGTCATGGCAATGCAGTCTCTCTTAAACCATGCTGTGAAATTTGTGTCCCTTTTATGCTTTGTTTATTCCACCCCATTTCAGAGCCCCAATTAATTTTCTCTATTTTTCACTTTTCTACAAACAGAAACACAGGCATTCTCAAGGCCACATGTTGCGGTTCAAGCCCTTTCACTTGCAGGACATTCAGCTTTCCAGAATCCGCCACAGAAGGGGTTTGCTATAGGGCCTGTGTGGCATTCATGTGTTCACACTGGTGGAGCATGCCCAGACATATTGTTACAGAAACCAGAAGATAAATTGTTCAGCTTTTCTACTAGTTATCAGATAAGAGCAAATGAGTTTTGGGTCCTGCATTGAGCTTGTAACATATTGCATTTCATAGACTTTAAGAACAGAAATGACTTTTATGATCATAACCTGACTTGTTACATAACACAGGCCATAGAATTTCACCAGGTGCTTCATGACTCTTATTTCCTTATTTTAAGACTGAACAGGTGACCCTAATAAACAAAACTTCTTTCTGTGAATACTTGCTCATGATTAACATGTTACAAGGCATTACAGATTACACAGATGACTAATAGTTTACCATCTGTAAACCCTAGATTCCCATTATGAACTGCTGTTTGGGGGGTGGGGGGGTGCTGATCCCATACAAATAAAAACACTGCATTTGCTGAATGCAGACTCACATGGAGCTTTGGCACCCCTTCCAAAACAGACACATGTAGTTACAGGTACCAACCTCTGCCAAGTTAGAGGAATTAATAAGCAACTTTTTTTGGAAAAATGTAACGTGTATTCAAAATGCATAATATAATTTGCATGAAACAGAGTTGACTTAGAAAATTCTAATCTAAATCCCAATCTGATTTGTATAATTTAATTTTGTCCCGAGTAGTTATATGGATTGTATCAATTATACCAATTAAATTGTCAAGCAGATTTATTGACCAGTCATCCTCAAGACACTTTCTCTGATGTACTATTCTGGTATCATCAACTGGCCATGCACATCTAGCTTCAGGTTTGGGTATCATTTCCATGCATTTGAAAGGTAATCGTCAGAATTCTCAAAAGAGAGGACTGTAAGAAATTACTGCTATGAGCCAAATTTCAAAAGGGATCTTTGCATTTTTAACCCGCAATTTTGTGCCTGCAATTAATGGAAAGTTCAATCAATTTATATGCCTGACAATCTAATTTGTGGGATACATGACATTTCTGGCCACAAACCAGGCAGTTAGAGATCTGCGTATTAACAGCTACATTCCACCATTGATTATTCTTGCAAGAATGTACATGCAATTGATTGTAAATGCAAAACTTCAAGTACAAAATTAGAGGCCACTTCTGAATTTGTCAACTTCTGTTTCTTTTTAAACTGAATTATTTCTATTTCTTGAGGTCCTCTTAGTCCATTGATAATATTTTATGGAACAACTTTGTCATTCATCTTGATTAATTTGGTTAATAAAATAAATTTGAATTTGACAGAATGAATTAGTGAAATCAGACACCACATTCCATGAACTGAGTTGTGAACTTGCAATGAGTAGCAAAATACATTTGTATGAGTTGCGACTCTAGATTTCTTTTTAATCCATTCTGAAACATTACATATAGTGTTGTCAAGACAAGAGAAAAATGCCAGGACAGTCAGCCACAATCTGCTACTTGCAGTCAAGGAGAAAACAATGTACAAAATGGAGATCCCTGCTCTGGAGAAGATTCATTATTCAAACATAAAAGAGCAGATTTAAGTACTATGATAACCATTTCTTGGAAGGTGTTTCCTGTATCCCACTAGATGGGTTGCCAGTATCAAAATAAGAGTAAAGTTGACCAGCTGAAAAATGAAAGTAAAAGTATTCTGGGTTGTGATGCTGTCATTAGTCAGTTCTAGTACAGAACAGCACTTTCCTCTGGAGTTAAAGATGTGGAGTCATTGTGTTCCTTCAGAGACCTCTGGTCCTACAACATCATGATGGCATATCTCCGAGCTGGTTCTTGTACTACCCATACCAGGTATTCAAAAATCGTCAATCAGCTCTCATAAAACAATGAAACCAGCTTTAAAAGTGAGCTTTTAAAAATATATATGGGGTGGGTTGGCGTTTGCCTTCTGGTTACTGAGTGTTTAGTTTAATTTAAGGTACACTCTGGTCATTTCTTTCCAACCGTAAGGGCTAGAAACTTTCTTTTTTCCTCAGTGAAAACTGAGATTATCACCTAACTGTATGCTTCCAGGAGCTAGGAATTTAAGAAAAGGACATAAAAAAAATTGAGACTTGCAATAAAGTCATGATGGTTGGCAACACTATGAGTTCAGCAATTGGGATTAGATCCTAACTAATACCATAGCAGATAAAACAACAAAGCATTCTTAAAACAGATTGCAAAGTAGTCACGTTTTTTAGAAATTTTTACATGCCACTTGCCACTGTTGTGTGTATAAAAACCAAGGAGCTGGCCATTGGACAGGCAATAGGGTGAGGGCAATAATTTACATTCTTATTCAGCCCCCATAATGAGTGGAAAGATATGATGGTCTCTCCAAATTAATGCATGGCATCCAGGTGAGTCAATTCATCTTCAGTCAGTGAAAGTCAAACTTCCACAAATGCTATTTCCACTGTGAGTAAGAATGCCACTCATTCACTGTTTTTAGAATTGCAGTATTCCTTCTTTGACAGGAGATGCTAGTGCAGAAGTCATCACCAGCTACAGGTAAATGGATTAGCCACAGCTCTGATAAAAATTAACTACCTAGTCTAGATCCAAAGGGGTAGCTGTGTTAGTCTACTTCAGCAAGACAAACAAGGAGTCCTGGGGCACTTTTAAAGACTAATAGATTTATTTATCGCATGAGCTTTCGTGGGAGAAAATCCCACTTCGTCCACCTAGTCTAAGCTCAGGCAGCATGTAATGATGAAAAGTGCCTCATAAAATAACTCTGCTACTCTGAAATGACTTGTTAGGACTTCTCAGGAGAATTTACAATAATCCTTACAAATACTGGCATTTTCCAGTCAAATGCATGCATGTGAGCATAAGTACAGAGCCAAATAACACTGGCCTCAGTACCACGTCCAGAATTCCCTATGCATGAGGCAGCTATAAAGCTACAGGCAGCAGATACCAAAGATGAGCACAGGGTGTTGCTAGTGCTTCCAGTAACACTAAACACTACACAGGGACTTGTTTTATTGGATATGTGTCATGGCCATGAAACTGTCTCCTCCGTTCACTAAAAATCAACAGGGCTATGTCTTCACCTAAAATCTTAGTTTGGACTTGGTTAGTCCGAACTAAGTAGTTCAAAAATTAGTTCTAACTAAGCATGGTTTTTTAGTTTGAAATAACTTTTAGTTCAAACTAGCCATGCTTTTTTTAGTTTGAATTAACTTTTTTAGTTCAAACTAAAAAACACATGTAGTTTGAACTAACTTATTTCAAACTTTGTCTACACTGTGCTAGTTCAAATTAAATATGCACATTAGTTCGAACTAAGCAGTTAGTTCAAACTAACCAGCTGCACCAGAGCCATAACTGGAAGTTTTTACGCCTGGGGCGAGCAGACCTAGACACACCCCTGGCTCCCCCCAGGCCACGCTCTGGCCTGGGACTTGATCTAATGGCGGGGAGCTCCCACTGCCACTGGCAGGCTGGAAGGATCTGGATCCATCCCCAGCCACTGCCAGCAGCAGTGGGAAGCTTCCGCCTCTGCCAGCAGGCCTGGGGGATCCGGATCCATCTCCAGCCACCATCAGAGGTGGCGGGAAGCTCCCAACACCTCCAGCAGCAGCTGGGGATGGGGCTGGTTGCAAGGGCTCTCTACTGCTGGGGCAGTGCTGGGGAACCAGATGTGTCCAGTGGCGAGCCCCAGGAAGCACGGGAAGCCTTAATTCAAACTAATTTGCTAGTGTAGACGTAGCCCAGGACACCTGTGCTGGAGGCAGCACCCCTACATCCTTCCTAAAGCTGGTACTTTTAGCACTTTCAGAAGTGTTCTGCCAAGATTAGGGCTAGCAAATGTCAGGCAAAAGGAGGACATGTCCTTCTTTTTACCTTCATGTCCTCCATTCAGCAGATATTTTAAAAATATGTGATTTTGTCTGGCTTTTTACTTACAGGGCTTAAAGAATGCTGGAATGCCCCAGAACACCATATTTTCAGGGGGAATCATTCCATGGCCCCCTAAAAACAGAAACATATTACATTAATAGTACATTATACGTTTTCTTCATGTATCCTCCAATGTCCTCCTTTTCATACTTCCCTGGCCTCCTTTCCATGCTTTGGTATCTGGTAACCCTAGCCAAGCTCCCCTCTTAAGGACTGCCACACCAGTGCAGCTCCTCGATTCTGAAACATGGCTCTGGTTGTTAGGACTTCATGTGTGCCTTTTGTGCTGAAGCTGTGAAAGAATGTAAGACTAAGAACCTTGACCAAAGAATGCTCATGCAAGAGACAAGCAGATGCCCCCTCAACAGACCAACATGTGGATCAGGAATCCTTCAAAATACACAGCAAAGGAATGGGGCTTTTCAACATTTTTAACGAAATTTGGGAAATGGTTTTATTTCCTAATAGATGGAAACCTCAAACTAGCAGACTATAATCAATTGAGACACATATCAGGAGCTATTGCACTGGAGAATTGTCCAGACACTAATGTGGTCCTGGGATGTGTAAACACGGGATCTCAAGTAAAGAGGTATTTCTTCTCTGCATCTGGCACTGGTGTGATCAGTGCTGGAACCTTTGGTCCATCCCTGGTCGGTGCCCACAATTCAAGAAGGATTTTGATAAATTGGAGAAGATTCAGAGAAGAACCAGGAGAATGAATAAAGGATTGGCTAGAAAAAAGACCTTATAGTGATACCAACAAAGAGTCCTGTGGCACTTAGACTAACAAATTGATTTATTACATGATCTTTTGTGGGAGAAAATCCCACTTTGCATAGGCTCAAAGACCTCAATCTATTTAGCTTATCAAGGAGAATATAGGGGTGACTTGATTATAATCTGTGGGTTTCTACACACAGAACAAATATTTAATAATGGACTCTTCAGTCTAGCCGGAAAAAATGCTACATAATCCAATGACTGGAAGTTGAAGGTAGACAAATCAGTGTAAAGCTTTTTCAGTGCAAATAATTCAGTGCATATAAAGTGTCAATTTTTGACTGTGATTAACCATTGAAACAATTTACCTAGGTGTGTGATAGATTCTCAATTACTGACATTTTTAAAATCAAGATTGGAATATTTTTTAAACAGACTTCTCTACACATAATTTTGGGGAAGTTCTATGGCCTGTGTTAGGCAGGAGTTCAGAATGGGTGATGGGTATAATAGGCCAAGGGAGGCTTAACCACCTCTGGTACAGCTGCCATCAAATGCCTGGGCCATAGTGACCCTACTCCCCCCCCCCCCTTCTCTCACATCCCTGCACTAGGAGTAGATTTCTGCCATTAAGTTTTTGCTTATTTATGTGCCATGCTGGTTCCTGTGTGACTGAGGTGGTGGTAGATGCTACTCAACTTCCCAGGTTCTTTGGATTCCCCAGAGAGATTAGCAATGAACCTGGGAAGCTGAGCATTGAATGCTGCCTCCTCAGCTGCCCAGAAATCTGCACGGCACATAATAAAAAAGCTTTTCTCAGGGGAGGGGCAGAGACCATGAGTCACTCGATCTTGGGGGAAGGTACTGTGTGGAGGAGAGGCAAGGAGAGTAAGGATGTGGTAAGCAGTGATGGTGGTGCTGAGAGAAAAGGAGGGATGCATGTGGCAAGTGGGGAAAAGGACAAAGAAGGCAGGTGGTGGTGCCTGAGGCAGAGTGGGGGTGGGCTGTGGACAGGGCCACAGGTGGAAGAGGCAGGACAGGGAACTAGCCTCCCGAAGGAGAAGTTTCACCCACCATGCATTGGGTATGTCTACACTGGAGCCTTAGATCAACCGTCAGCTTAAGGAAGCTTAAGTTGACCTACAGACCCTGCAGCCACACTAGGCTTTTATTAAGTCAATTTAAGTGCTTCCTTAAGTCGACTTAATAACACCACCTCTTGAGGTCGACTTAACACTTAAGTCAACTTTATTAAGTCAACTTAAGCTAGTGTAGACAAGGGAATAATACTTAAGTTGACTTAATTGGCTTCCAGGCCCCCTCCCAGAGTTGTTGGCCACCAGGAAGCGTCAACCTGGCACCTGCCAGTGTGGATGCAAGCAATTGAAAAGAGTTTTCAGTGTGGATACTCTAAGTTGACTTAACAAGTTCGACTTTAAGTCAATTCAAAGTCAACCTTGTTACATCAACTTAACAGAGCCTCCAATGTAGACATACCCATGGTTTCAAAATAAATACTCACAATGATCCCCTCTGGTCTTGGAATCAATGAATCTATAAATTAACAAATACATTATATGTATAAAAACACCCAAAAGATATCAATAATCATGTACTCTATGAAAATGACTTAACAGAGAGAAGTTAATGATCCTGAAATTTAATATGGACATCATGAATGAAACTAAAAACTAGTGTTCTTGGCATAATTGCTAAAGGGAAATCTCCAGTGCACTAGGGAAAATCACATTAAGAGTTAACGGTAACAAACAACAAGCCCAGTCCCATCACTATGGTACAAGAGTTGCAAAACTAAAGAAAAGTTTAATTCATCTTGTACACAAGTTAAGAACAGTCATCTATCTCCCTAAGTTACATCGACAGCAAGACCATGAGAATTTGAACAAGAGCTTTAGTTGTATAGATGAAGAGAAAAGGCTGTGTCTTAGACATGATATGCAGAAAGGGTCAGCAAGATTTAGACGTAGCCTGGCTATGAGGCCCTGGAGAGAAGCCAGAGTCCAAGATGAGACTCAGAGTATGTTCTGAGTAACAGGCAAAATGGTCTTGGTGTTCATGATGATCTAGAAAAGAGGTAAGAAAGAGGACTTTGGGAGGCATGAAATCAAGACTTCCATTTTACCTTGAACCAGCAACTAGACTTCTGCAAGGTGATGCCAAAGAGATGGTTCAAGCGTTTAGTTTGGACAAGAGAAAGGTCTGGAGCAGTAAGATAGATCTGTGAGTTGTCATCGTAGAGATGATAATTAATTAATCTTTGCAGATGAGATTATCGAGAGATATGATACACAGAGGAAGAGAAGGGGACCAATGAGAGAGCCCTATGGAACCTTCACAGAAAGTTGGCGTTTGTATGCAAACTACACATCTTCACCCTGGATATGACTAAAACTCTTGAATGGCTATGTCATTACAAAAGATAATTTCCTTTAAATTACCCTTTTCAGCTCCTGCTTTCCAATTCCACAGTCTGAATCCAAACATCTGATTTATTTTAAAGAGATAGGCTAGCATTTTATCCCTCTATATCTGTTTGAATTAACCTTGTGACCACCCCATCTATATTTTTATATTTACAGATAACATGCTATATTTTCCATTTCATTTATCTGATGAAGTGGGATCCTCTCCCACAAAAGCTCATGCAACAAATAAATCTGTTAGTCTTTAAAAGTGCCACAGGATTCCTTGTTTGTTTTACAGATAAAACTAGAGAAATCAAAACTTGGCCATGCAATACTGGACTGTCTTAGAGAGATGCTAAGCACCTGCAGCCAATCTCAATGGGAGATGCAAATACCCAGCCTCCTTACAATTAGGCCATATGGGATTAGTTTTTGAGCCCCAGAAACTGGTGCTCTGTGGTTAAAACAAGACTGAATACTTACCTGACATTTTTTACATAAATTGGCCACATTTTTGTTTCATGTCATAATTTTTAAATTCTGTTTCTACAAGGCTTCAAAACACATTGTAAACATAGGCTGACAAATTAATTAGATCAGGCATCTCAAACACGTGGCCCACGGGCCGCATGGGGCCCCTAGAGCTATTTCCTGCGGCCCACAATGACACAATCGTTACCAATATTTGCAATATCATTGTATGGAAAGGTTTCAGTGGGGTGGCCCTCAGGCTACTGTACTAATCCTCATGCAGCCCTCTACTAGTCCTCATGCGGCCCTCATGGTGATTTGAGTTTGAGAACCCTGAATTAGATATCTGTGCACAGCAAAGACACTGGGGCAGTGATTAAAATATTTTCAAATAAGTCATTAATGAATAGCTCATAGGCTGCTGCCAAAATCTGTAGAATCCTATTTAAAATATAGAATTAAAAGTCCAGAGATCACCAAAAAAAAGGGGAGGGGGGAAGCTTCATGCATTATTTACAAACTATCATTTGTTAATGAGATCACAAAGAATTGTTTAGCTCTGCCAATAAATACCACTAATTACTGTGACTGTGATCATTACTGAACAGGTTATAATGCTATAAATTTCGAGGACTCAATTCTATTCTCCGGCATAAATTGGGAGTATCCCACTGAAAGGCTATGGAGTTACTTTGAATTTATGATGGTGAGATCAAGAGCAGAAAAAAGCCACAAATAAAGTATTAGATGGAGTACTTATACATTAAAGACCCAGCCCCTTTTGGAAAGAAAAGGCACTGAAAAGATCATTTGAAAGTTTAAGGAAAAACTTAACTAAAGGCTCCAATATTTTAGCAGCTGAGTACATGCATTAGAGAATATGCCGTTTAGCAAATAGTTATGGTAACTTGTAATTTTACACAGTCCTTA
Organism: Podocnemis expansa; assembly: GCA_007922195.1. Classification (NCBI taxonomy): domain Eukaryota; kingdom Metazoa; phylum Chordata; order Testudines; family Podocnemididae; genus Podocnemis; species Podocnemis expansa. The sequence goes on along the minus strand of ML681964.1, from coordinate 15,553,969 downwards.
TTAAATATTGCTAAAAGTCACATAATTACCAATTGTTCTAATGCTGACTTATACACCATATACTTACGTGAGCACAGTGTACCTACATGTTTTGTCTCCCGTAACAGGTACTGTACTTCAGTTTTAAGTTTGGATGGAAGTTTGCCATGTTCCACTCTCACACACAGGTACTAATGGTTTAACTTTTTTCCCTTTGTACAATAGCAGCTTAAAAGCCAAGGTACTTAAGACAACCTCTAATTACAGAGGTTAGAAAGAAACTTTCCCTTTGGGCAAGTCTTCTCATAACGGCAAATTTCTGGGCATCTTGCTCCTTCCTACTGGCCATTGTCAGAGTCAGGCTATGAGACTAGGTGGAGCATAGATTTGGTAAGGCAATTCCTATAAAACGCCCTGAAGCTAGTTGCCCATATATTTGGCTGCATAAGCAGCGCTCAGATGTTAGGCAACCTTTCTACCCACAATTATGGGCTAAAATGACCACCAGCCTGGTCCCCAATATGAAGTAGAGTAGCTACTCTCTTTTGCAGCAGGTGCCCATGTTTCCTAAAGGCCATTCTGATGGGCTGGAGATATCTGGAGCACAGCAGAACTCTAGCTATACCTTCTACCATATGAAAAAGCCCCTACATCAATGAGGTTACAGAGCCACTAGCACAAATCTATGCCATTCTAGGATTTTCCTGTCTGTATAGGCAATGCTGCTTTTCTAGCTGTGTTGCACTGCTGTAGGAAGCTGTGTGTTGACCTCTGTGGGGAAAGAATACCTGACATTATTCCAGTGACACAAGGGCTATGTCTACACTAGGGGGCGCCTTGGGAAGTCGACTTAACAAGGCCGACTTTAAGTTGACCTTGTTAAGTTGACTTCAGGGTATGTTTGGCTGGGAGTCAGATCCGCCTCCCAGCCCCTTGCAGCAGGCTGCGGGGGCTGGAAGCTGACTCCTGCCACCTGCAGCAAGGGGCTGGCAGCCCAATCAGGCTGCTAGCCCCTCTCTGCCACCCACAGAGAGGGGCTGGGAGCCTGATCTAGCCCCTAGCCCCTCTCTGCAGGCTGTGGGGACTAGGATCTGGCTTGGAGCCTGTGAATTTGACCAACTTTGAGCTGCTTGCACTGCTCAGGAAGCAGCTCAGAGCCAGATAAGTCTCCAAGCCCGCTCTTAGGCCCCACAGCCTGCAGAGATAGGCTGGGGGCCAGATTGGGCACCCAGGCCCTCTGGCGGGGGCTGGCAGCTGTGGAGAGAGCGGGCTCCCAATCCCTCTCTGCAGGCAATGGGGCTGGCAGGTGACTCCTGCCCTAACCACTCACGAGCAGCCAGGGCAGGAGCCAACTCTGCGTGCCCCTGCCTGCCTGCAAGAGGCCAGGACAAGAGTCAGCTGCCAGCCCCCACTGCCCATGGAGGGGGGCTGGGAGTCAGACAGGGCTCCTGGCCTCTCTCCACAGGCTTCAGGAAGTGGTTGCCAGCCCCTCCCTCCTGTAGAGAGGGTCTGGAAGCCAGATTGAGCTTCTAGCTCCTCATTGCACAGCAGGAGCCAGATCAGGGCCCCCAATCGCGCCCCAGGGCTGGGAAGGTGGCGAGCCCTACCCTGTTAAGTTGATTTAAATGCTTAAGTCAACTTACAGGGCAGGAGTTATTAAGTCGACTTAAGCAATTGCTTAAATCGATTTAATAATTTCTAAATATAGACTGGGCTTGGCTTAAGTTGATTTAAGGGGCTTTAAGTTGACTTAAGCCCATAGTGTAGACATACCCAAAGAATGGCAAGACTAAAATGAATTATTAGCAGGTGTCCTCTATGGAGACAGTCACTACTGCACAGTCTTTGACATAATGAGATTAGAAACAAGGGCTTCATGTTGGTCTACAAGATCCCACAACAGACTGATATGTTTCTTGTTAAATATATGACAGAGCAATAGACATAGACTGAATGGCATTAGTTGACAACAGCTCCCCTCATTTTCTTACAACTCCTTTCTGTAATAAATGCTGATGATTTCATATTAAAATATATATTCACATGTCTTATGGATACATGTAGTGCAACATAGACCAGTGATGCTCAACCTTTTGTAGGTCGTGACACACTTGGGAGCAGGTTGTGACCCTACAGGACACACCAGTCTACCCCCCCAGGCCAAATCCAGCCATTTCTCCAGCTCTCCGTGACACACTTACCACTGTGTGGTGACACAGTAATGTGTCCCAATACAGTGGTTGAGAACCACTGACATACACCATACAATATCAAAAGAATAAAGACGTGTTTGTTTATCAGCTAAAGAAGTAACTCCTCAAGTCAGCCAGCAGATGTCTCTGTATTTCATATATGTACAATACAATGTAATGAAATAATTTTTAATGGCTTTCTATAAAGAACAGTACAGCTCAGACATTTATATGTACACTAGAATGGGAGACCAGATAAAGCTACAAATTCAAAATGGTGTTGGGTTTTTTTTAATTAAATTTCTCTCTTTGAATTATTCTTGAAAGTCCTCGTAGAAGAAGAGGGTGGTGCTAAGGAGTCAGGCTGAGCAAATAAGGGTCACTAAATTAGGATGCTCTGCTTTTCATTTCAATTTAAAAATCAAGAACAGATTTGAAACTCAGCAGCAACTTTGCTATATTATTACTAAGACTTAGGCTCACCATGAGAGAGAGAGAGAGAGACAGACAGAGAGAGAGAGCATGATGAACACCTTTATTCACATAAAATCAAACTAAAAAATATTTTAAAATGTTATAAAATTACAGTCTATGCACTGTAAGACTCCAGTGAAATAAAACAAAACCCCCCCTTACGCAAACATTAAGCATGGATCACTAAAACATCAGCATTGTCACCTATTTCACTCAGTGTATTATTAATACACCATGTCATCGAAAATGTCCACTTTACAAGTTTATGAAAGCTGTATGGTAATCAGGCCACAGTCAGCCTGCAATCAATGCATGGAATAGCCCTAACACGTCACATCATGTCCCTGTACTGGGGCCAGTCTGTTCCCATGAGATTTCAAAAGGGCCAGTTTTGCCTGATCCATCAAATAGTTAACCAGGCAGGAAAACTGCCAAATGTAAGCACTGTATCTCACTCCCAGAACAAGCAGGGGCTTGGAAAAAACCAACCCCAGACTGCTGAAAACCCGATGCAAAAAAACCACAAATTCAGAATCTTAATCCCAGAAGTACCCAATTGTAATTGTTGGGATAGCAATGGGAGGCTGCTGCACAGCCAAGCACCTAATAAGATCCAGTTACTCTTGAGCCAGTTAATTCAGGCAGACGACACAGGTTCACGTACTTGTAAACAGGCACAAATACCTGCATGGCATCATCAGACCTGACAAAAAAATCCAGATACCATCACCACTGGCAGGCAGATAAACTGGGAAAGCATCTAGCAACCCTGGCACAAACAGGCCAATCAAATGGCTCCTTGGGAAGTGCAGGAATAGCTCCAGGCTCAGGCCATACAGCATCCCAGACAAAGGGCACCCTAATGTACGCCCCTGCAGCCTGGCAAGGAGAGGCTAAGACCCTTTTAATCTTTAAGAACATGAAATTTGTACAATAAAGAAATCTATGAAGTGAACACTGACCTAATCCCCAAAGCTCAAACAAAGCACGGTAAAATAAGAGAAACTGGCCTCAACCTCTTCCGTGCACTTCCCTTTAGAGCTGTCCAAAAAGTCACCATCACTTGCACACTGCACTTGCCCTTCCCGTCTAGCTGACTGGATTAGACGTGAGGAACCTGACAGATCATGATGGTGCTTTTCATCTCCTTCACGCCAACTCAGAAAACCATGAGTGCTCGCGTAATACTCCCATTATTCACAATGGAGAGCTATTCGTTGGGAGCAGCTGGCATATCTCCTTTCCCAAGAGTAATGGGCAGTACAGGACCAGGCTGAGACCCAGCATCATTATAGCAGTATGCAGGATCAAGGGCTGGAGGGTTCACCAAGCCAGAGGAAAAGAGCAACCCACTGGGAGGTCCAAGCACAGAGCTACCACCAAGCACATCATCACCATCTTCCCTCTCAGAGCTGCAACCTCAGCCACTGCCAGCAGCTCAGGGCTTCTGAAGTCTTAGCTCTTTATGAAGAGTTCTGCATAAAGCCATCTCATTGATCTCTTCTCATAGCCCTTCTCTAGAACCTATCTCTACTTGCTCTATAATGAGGTGCTCCTCAACTTCCCAGACTCACTTCTGTTCAGGCACAAATGATGAGGTCACAATAGAGAGTTCCTCTGGACAGGAGTTTGGGGTATTGCTCCTTGCACAATAGCAGGCCACATAAGGCAAGGGGAAGGATGAAAATGGGCAGTGAATCCACTCTGTAGTTGTGAAGCCAGAGCCCAGCAAGACCATGCAGATGTTGCAAGTTTTGCAGGTATAGATGCAGTAAAGGATTCCATCCCTCCAGATATCTGTGAGGGTCTAATCACAGTAATATCTGATAGCTGACATACACGATCCTAACTCTCATCCCGGGACTGGGGCCAGCACTCCTATATATCAGTAGTGGAAGAACCACTTGTGCATGCAAGGACTGACATGGGAATGACTACAAGCAGTGTATGTAGTGATGTATCTTATGCTGAAAGAAACTTAGGAAAAGTAAGATAGTTATGAGAATTCTAAGAGGTGCCAATTGGTCAAAGTCAGGACAAGTTAATCAGAACTTGTCAGTTGTCAGTTACACTAATAGGCTAACAAACCTAACAGGCTAACAAAGCCTGATAGACAAATTCTTGAAGTGTATAAGCTTGTGACTGTGAACACCTCTTCTCCAAACTAATGTAAAATAAGTCCACTCACTGTGTAGAATCAAACAGTAGCTCCCATTCATGGGTTTAGCTTCATTAACCTTGACTGCTGCAACAGTTCCTCTCTCACACCCGCTTAACTCACACTATGTATCTGGGGTGGCCAACTTACGGAACTCAAGAACCACACAAGTTGATTATTAAACCTTCAAGAGCCTCGCTGAGACATATAGCCATATACTTTTACCTACTAAATTGATTTGCTGATATTCTTCCATGAGCCACACTTTTTCATTCAAGAGCCACATGCGGCTCCTGCCACAGTTTGGCCACGCCTGCTATATATCTACCTTTGCTGAAGGGCCACTCCACCCTCTTGTATATCAGGATGCAGCAATGCAGCATATCAGTGAGTCAGTAGAATCCATTTAACCTTTTATGAATTGGATCAACATTTGATGACTGAGTCGAATATTTGTTAACGCTTCTATAGGCATTACTGAACATTTTGATTTTTAAAAAGAGTCTGTTTATAACGAAGAATAATGGACCTTATAAGGTATGCTGATAAGGTATTACAGAAACTAAATGATAGCCCATATTTAGTAGCAGAAGAAATAGCAAAACTCTTTGTGGTATGCACCAGATAAAACTAAACTGAAACTACCAGCAAGTTTTTTTGGGAGGAGGAGGGACAAGTAGGAAGCTGGCTTTGAAAAAACTTAGATGTATAGCGTCCGTTTCTCTTCTCATTTGTATAAGTAAATCAAGAGAAATGCCATTAAAGTCAACGTAGTTACACTAGTATAAAATTAAAAAAGAGAAGAGGAACCAAAGTATCAGCCTCTTTTGTTTACTTCATAAATGCTCACCACATCACTAAACCATTGACTTGTTGGAACAATAAACTTCAAGCAACCAAGAGAACAAGTCTTCAATCAGAATTATCAAGACAGAAGTGCTCACTATGATTGAAGAGCTACTGGTGCGGCCAAACTGATATGAACTATCACTAAGCACTCTTGATTAAGAAGCACAAACTGATTCATGGTAACAGAATCTCACATGAAGGGCTCTGCAGTGCCCTGGCAATGACCACAGCTGCAGTTAACTTCCCCAGAAATACAAATAAAAATGACACTTCAATAATGGGCTCAACAACTCCTAAAAGAACAAGTCATGGTGAGGGGGGATCATTCTTTTTAAAGGTCTGGGAATCTGCCATCAAAACATCACCCATATACTGGTTTTGGGGTAAATCATGAATCATCTCTGCAAACAATCAAGAAAAAATCTGTTCAGTTTTTCAGTAGAGGTCAATGAGGGGATAGGATCTAGATTTATAATATGATGAGGAGTAGCAGACAGCCAACTTACCTGCCCTATGAGTTTAAGACAGGCTGTCCAAACTTGTTGACATCACCACCAATCTTGTATGACCAGGGTAAAGTAAGCTGGAACACCCTGGAACACAAATTTGAGGGGCCAGAGTTCTGGGGCCCTGAAAAATAGAAAAATCAAGTGGAATGCATGTTCCACCCTGGCCTGGCCTGGTTTGGGAGCTGCTGCCAGGTTGGGGGAGTTTTCAGATCTCCCACCCCGAGCATGCTCCAATGTGTGCTTAGGGCAGGAGTGGCCTGGCCAGGGACTATGAAAGGTCAGTGATTTCAGTTCTCTGCATTCATGCCAGGACCAAGTACAGGTGGCACAGGGGGCAGTGTGTGAGGCTAGGATGAGGGTAGGGGAACAGAGGGGGCAGCACGTGAGGCTGGGATGGAGGTAAGGGGACAGAGGGGGCAGTGTGTGAGACCAGGCTCAGGGCCCAGAGATTAGGAGAGTTCTGGGTCCATCAAATTATACTTTAACCACTATGTGTGACACTCCTAAAAAACTAGTGCTGGTTTTCCAACTGTTGGGTGTAGGAGTTAGAAATCCCACATTCTGGAGGGATTCAGGGAACATAAGGTCCTTGTAACAGCAACTTTAATTCCACTTGAATGAAGGCTTTTGTGAGTAATTTGCTTTTTTGTGTGAACATGACAGACTGGCAAGGGGTTCCAATCTCTCTCTCTCAACCATCTTAATAGATTTACTCTCCCATGGCTAGGCCATTGCTTTGAATCTCAGGGAGGTGGACTCAGGGGTCATCCCTGACAACAGTACTCTGCAAGACAGCCACTGAATAAAGTGACTATTTTAAGAGCCGTCATCTTGTCAAAGGAAAGAGATTAATCACTACTGAGAATTCAAAATATTTTACAATAAGCAGATCATTGCACTGGCCCACATTTTCCTCCAAACACCCATTCTTGTCCATGGGGTATACAGTGATAAGAGAAGGACAGCTAACAACACACAGAATACTGACTCAGCCCTAGTCTACATTTGCTGGTCTTTTCAGTGGCAGTCATCTGGCAGATACACAAAGCATGTAAAAGGCTTTGCGAATCTGCTAGCGACTTTCTATGCTGCTGGGACACACTGCTTAAAATAGAGCACAAATGGCTCATGGTCGGCTTTCCCCTATGCCTTTTAGGGGGTAGGACTTCTGGCATTGACCTTCCGGAGAGCAGCAGCAAATTCATACTCGCTGCTAATCGTGCCCAGAACATTGGGCTGACAGTGGCAATTTTGCCGCCATCAGTGAAAACATACCCTCAAGCACAGAAAATGTCACAGAACATGCTGAGATTATGTTCCAAATATATTTGCAGCTTCACTCACTATTGTTGATAAAAAGACAAATTACACAATGCCTATCACTGGTTCCCGGTCCTGAAACATGTCAAAATATCATTCCTACTGAGATTTCTCAAAGATGTACCAACCAGGACTTGCTTCTTTCACCCTGCTGATCACAAGACAGGATTAGTTGCAAATGTGAGGGCATGTCTTCACTGACGGCAGCAAAATCGCCGCTGTCAGCCCAACGTTCTGGGCATGATTAGCAGCAAGCATGTACTTGCTTCTGCGCTCCAGAGGGTTGGCGCCTGAAGTCCTCTCCCCTAGAAGGTGTAGGGGAAAGCTGACCTCACACACCATTTGTGGTCAGTTTTCAGCAGCGTGTCCCAGTGACTTAGAAAGATGTTGGCAGATACGCAAGGCATTTTACGTATCCTGAGTATCTGCTGGTCGACTGCTGACGAAAAGACCTGCAAGTGTAGACTAGGGCTCAATCTTTGGAGGCCTCACAAGACTTCTAAGATCCAAAACAGCTTACTGAAACTCATAGGGCAGGTTAGGTGTGCAGTGAATGAGGCAGGGGTTATGTGGAAAAAATATGATGTAGCACAGGGGCCTCAAACTCAAATCACCATGAAGGCCAGTATGTTAGCCTGAGGGCCACACCACTGAAACCTTTTTATAGAATGATACTGCAAATATCAGCAACAATCATGTGGTTGAGGGCTGCAGAAAATAGCTTTAGGGGCTACATTTTTCAGACCCCTGATGTAGCCTGTGACAGGATGCTATCAGCATCACTCTGATTACTGACATTGCTGCAGCCTGGAGAAAGCTTCAGGACTCACTGAGGGCAATTTTGCACTTTCTTTTATGAGATAGTGGGCAGCTGGATAACAATCCCTGAGCTAACAAGTAACGGGAGACTATAGGGGGAGGAAACAGGAAGCAAGAACATAGTTTTGGAGAAGTTCAGAGGGTGAGTCTGAGCTTGGGGGAGTGACAGTTGTAGGGAAGCATGTATTTACTATACACAAGAGAAATAAATAAAATACACCGCTTGGCAAATGAGAAACAGCCCAGTCTGACGAAGTCCACAAAAGCTTATGCTTAAATAAATTTGTTAGTCTTTAAGATGCCACAGGACTCCTCGTTTCATAGAATCCTAGGGTTGGAAGGGACCTCATAGGTCATCTAGTCCAACCCCCTGCCAGAGGCAGGACCACTTCCACTAAACCATCCCAATCATTGTTTTGGTGAAACAGACTAACATAGCTACCTCTCTGAAACTTTTCAGCTGAGCTTGTGTTTAGGATGGTTAAATTACCTGAATTAGCCATGCAGGTGAAACTACTTGAATTAGTTTGGTAGCAGCAGAGGTGCCCTGTGATATGGTTATGTAATTAAAGACTGTAATATAATGCACATATATCTTCTAACTTTGAGGGCTGTTTGCAATGCAAAGACTAATGTATAATATAAGGAGCCATCATTTTCAATGTTCTCTCTTTTCTGTGTTTATAGTCTGAACCATAATGTTAAAGCTCCTGCTTTTGCCTTAATCTTCTTATAAATGTTTGGTTACATGAGGTACAGGGAATATAATTACTAGGAAAGAAAGCTATAAAGGTAATTTAATGCGTATGTAGCTCAATGGTACTGAAGACCCTAGAGACAATAAACTGGTTAAACATATGTTTTAGGCAATAGCACCAACATATTAGGCTTTCAAGAATGAGGACAGATTGCATTGTAATGAAGTTGGTTCTTTTAGCTTTGTATAGATCTTTCCATAATCTATTTTTTTGCAGCAACAATGTGAACATTAGGTAAACTTAAATGCTAGGGAATGAAATCATCAGTCTCATTCTGCTTAGACAATCTTAATAGGTAAGTACATGTCTCTATGAGATGGACTTTTCTCTTGGATTATTGAAAAAAGATCACTGATTTTATTGAAGTCCAGACAATAGAGTATAAATGGTTGTAGTGAGGATATTTTTAGGTGCTTGTATTGGGAAGCAACATACAATTAGCAGAACTGAAAAGGTGAAATATCACAGCCAAAAGAAAAATGAGAAATATTTCTTTAGCAGAAATTTCTGCATGTAATTGGTGATATTTCTCATTAAGACAGAAACACAATACCCTGCAGGAACAAATATTGAAAGTGACATTTCCTAAGCAGAAATTTTTTGTCAGTGTCTGTGGTCCAGCAGGATATTGTGTATCTTAGTGTCAAAACAACTGTTTGACATGCTTAGTTGAGTTGGGGTGCTGGAGATATTCTGCAGAAAAGGCAGAGGGAAAGGACCTTGTTCAGAAGAGACAGAGAGGAGAAGCAAAGTAATGAGAAGAAAAATTAAAAAACAAAACAAAACAAAACAAAAAACCCCAAACCCTACTATAAGGTATATAAATCCCAAAGTGAGTTAAAATAGGGTTAAGTAGATAGATATTGAAATTACAGTCACTGGGAGAAAAAAGTAAAAAATTGAGGATATTTAGGTACCCAATGAAATGTATTTACAATCTGTGTCTAAATCATTGTTTTTTTTATTAGGGTTATTAATAATTGTGGTATAATCAGTAAAACAATGCGGCTACTATGCAGAGGCAAACAGAATTTTTGTGGTGTTTTCTGGTTAGAGAAAGATTATAATTTATCTGCTGTAGTTTGAATGATGGAAAACTGTTAACCCTGCAAACATAACTGTGTACTATGGGATGCAGGCTCTGATGGAAGAAGTGATTAGCTGGAAAGCAAAGACAGTGACATACCATGGAATTCTTCAAAATTTCCACTTGGGGACAGCGTGTAGTCTAGCTTTCAGACTAGCATTATGACCAAAGCATTATTAAAATGTAGTATAATAAGCTGCTGTTTCCTCAGTAATACACAGATTAGTAAACCTAAAAAGAAAAGGAGTCCTGTGGCACTTAAAGACTAAGAAATTTATTTATCACATGAGCTCTCATGGGAGAAAATTGCACTTTGTCAGATGCTTTGAAGATGAGGCAATTTACTGAATGGGATTAAAATAAATGCAGGGAAGTGCACTTGGGGTCATACTGATCCCTTGTCTTACACTTCCCTGCATTTATTTTCATCCCATTCTGCGAGTTCCCCCATCTTCAAAGTGTCTGACAAAGTGGGATTTTTCTCCCACAAAATCTCATGCGATAAATAAATCTGTTAGTCTTTAAGCACCACAGGACTCCTTGCTTCTTTTGCCGAATTAGACTAACACGGCTGCTCCTTAGGAACTTAGTAAAACCTAAGGACTTGATGTAGGTGATCAGATAGCAAGTGTGAAAAAAATGAAGGCCAGATTGGGTGGGAGGGGTGTAGGCACCTATATTATACAAAGCCCTGAATGTTGGTAGAGCATTGCATGGATACAAATATGTGGGTCCACAACTGATCTGCAGCTGCAAGAAATTGTCCACAGATATTTGCAGCCCATCCGCAGATGTGAACATCCATGGATTTGCAGGGCTCTAACTAAGCAGCTGTCCCTAGATAAGTGGTTCCCAAAATTTTCTCTGCTGTGGCATACCTTGCTACCTTCAATCAATTTGAGGCACACCACCATATAGTTTTCAAATGAATTCATAAATATTCATGGACCAATTATCCAATCCAGGGTTCTTTGAGTAGTTTTTCAAAACATTTTGCAGCACACTTGCTCTGACAGCACACTGGGTGGGAAACACTGCTCTAGAAGACTGGGAGCTTTAAAACTCCACAAGAGCCTAAGTGAATGCAGTGGGAGCCTTTGAGGCCTGCATGCTAAGGCAGTGTTTTCCAGCCAGTGTGCCATCAGGTGTGAGCAGGTGTACCACAAAACTTTTTGAAAAACTGCTCAAGGAGCTCTGGAGTGGCTCACTGGTTTGTGAATATTCATCAGTTCATTTGGAAACTACATGGTGGTGTGCCTCAAATTAATTAAAGAGAACAAGATGGGCCACCGGGGAGAAAATGTTGGGAAGCACTATGCTGAGGTGCACAGTCCCAGTCTCCCCCCCCCCCCCCTTAAAAAAAGGGAAACTGGATAGGAGAGAAAGCAATCTTAAGGTCTGGCAGAAAGTGAAAGCCAGAGCAGTGATTGTTTCATTTAATTCACATGGCGCTTCCTAAACCTTTCAACACAGGTGTGGGTATGAAACATGAACCCAGCTTGTAACAGGCCTTGCAGGCAATATGGCAGAACCAATGAGCTTTTCTCCTGCAGGGTGTGAGTGCTTGGCTACGCCCCCTAGGTTGGCACCAGGGGCCATGCAGCGAGCGAGGGCGGGAAGAGGGTGGGCACGGCGCGCGGCCTGTGAGCCAGGAGAAAGCGGCGCACCCACTCCAGCTCCATCCATGCGCCACTGCGGGGCAATGTGGCGTTAAGGGTTTCCCGCCACTTGAGTCCCGAGAAAGTCTGCGTGACTTTCTCCGTACTCTGATCCGCAGGCGGTCGCCTCCGCCCTTTCCCTAGGCAGCAGGCGGGGATCCCTCCAGCCCCTTTACTCCGCCGCCAGCCACGTGATGGCGCCTGCCCGCTTTGGGAGCAGAGGCAAGAGGCAGGGGAGGGAGGGTCACGCTGCAGATACCCTGCGGCCGGGGGCGGGGCTGTCAGGTGAAAGGAGGACATGTCCTCTTCACCTTCTCCGCCAGCCCGCCAACTCCTTGTTGTTTATTTACTGGGCTAGACTAACACAGCTATCCCTTTTGAGTTCGTCTGGCTGTTTGCTGACAGGGGTTAGAAGGATGCTAGCATGCCCCAGAACACCTTCTTTTTAGGGAGAAGCGCCCCCTAAAAGCAGAAGCCTATTCCGTTTGCTCCACGTGTCCTCCTGTCCATGCTTTGGTAGCTGGTAGCCCCAGACATGTGGCCAGGGGGCTCCCAGGGCAGTAGTCACCCAAGGACTTGAAATGGGGGGTGTTGGGGTGCTCACTAAATAGGTGTAACTAGAGGCCACCTGCTGGGGGGGATGTTGGGAAATTCGGAGGGGACCCAGGGGCAGGGGCTGCTCATGTGCACCCCGGCAGCTTTGAGCGCAGGGAGGGAGGTGGCCCTGGTGGCTGTGGCTGGTTTCCCTTTCCCAGCAGACACGTGTGGCGGGCTGGGGGAGATGAAGCCCATGGGGCGATGCTGCTGGGAGCAGGGGCTGCTGCCGCTCGCCCTCCTGCTCGGCTTGGCAGGGCCGTGCCTGGACCCGGATCGCCACCCGCTGCGGGGCCTGAGCAGCCTGCATGCTGCCTGGCCGGTGGAATGGGGCTGGGGGGACCCGGCCTCTCGCCAGCGGCTCTTGCTGCTCGGGGAGCTGGGGGCGCCGCACCTCCCCAGCTCCGGCCTGGAGGCCTGGATGGTGCAGGCGGGGGGCGGCGACGGGCGCGGCCTGATCCCCTCCTCACCCACCGGAGCTGGCCCCAGCGAGAGCAGCACGCAGCAGCCCCGCGGCCAAACCCGCTCGGCACGAGGCACCAGCCTGCCATGGCGGAATCAGGAGGAGGGGGATGGAGCTGCCGAGGTGGCCACTGGAGGCAGTGACCGCCCTGTGAGGGAGGTAAGAGGCGAGGAGGACGAGCTGGGCTTTGGAGCGGACTGGCAGCTGGGTGGACACGCGGGGCGGGAAGGTGGGGAGAAGAAGCCCTGCCTCTATCCTCATGCACTTTCTCCCAGTAGGGCTACCGGCTACCGAGGCCAGGGAAGTAGGAAAAGGAGGACATTGGAGGATGCATGGAGAAAAAAATGCAGTATTCATGTGATATTCTTCTGGTTTTAGGGGGCCCTGGAGCACTTCCCCCTAAAAATAGGCTATTCAGTGGCATTCCAGCATCCTTAACCCAGGGTTCTCAAACTCAAAGCATCATGAGGGCCACATGTGGACTAGCACCTTAGCCCAAGGGCTGCACCACTGAAACCTTTTCATATAATGATATTGCAGATATTAGTAATGATAGAGTCATTGCAGGCCACAGGAAATAACTTTGGTGGTCACATGCGGCCCACCAGCCACATGTTTGAGACCCTTGCTTTAACCCCTATAAGTAAAACAGCCAGACAAAATCATGTATTTTAAAATGCCTACAGGGCTGAGGACATGTCCTCCTTTTGACTGACGTCTGGTAACCCTATCTCTGAGTGAAACAATACCAGCAGATTGGAGTGAGGAGGAGGAATCCAGCATGCCATGGGATCAAGCAGGCCTAGGAGAGCCAGAGAGGGACACACAAAACACATCCCCGCCCATCTCAGGCTGCATCCATGGCCAGATGTGCTTCAGACTTTCAGCTTGGGTGTTGCACAGTTGCAGAGACATCAGAGAAGGGCCTGGATTGCTGGGAGCAGCTGAGCTCTTTCTCCAACACAAAGTTCGGCATAGGGAACCTCCTCGGCCTCTCAAAGTGGTTCAGATTTGGATCTGAATGTCCCAGCTTGCACCTGTCCCTGTAATGGAACTAGTTCTAAATCAGGGGTCCCAAACTCAAATCAGCATGAGGGCTACATGAGGACTAGTACATAAGCCCAAGGGCCACACCACTGAAACCTTTTCATACAACGATATTGCAAATACTGATAACAACAGTGTTGGTGCGGGCTGCAGGAAATAGCTTTAGGGGCCACATGCACTCCATGGGCCATGTGTTTGAGACCCCCTGTTCCTAATGTTGAGACTGGCAGACACACACCAAACTTTGAGGAAGCTTAGATTTAATTTTTTTTCTTTCATGATGCCTCAGCTGAGGACACAGATGTTTCCCTTGCCACTTGGAGACAGAGGTTTAATCTGAATAAATTGACTGCGGGTCCTGTAGCACAAGCATGAGAGGGGAAGGAAAAGGAAGCAACTTTTGAAACTGTCAGACCTTTTTGAAGTGAACACACTGTGATTTTTCTACTGTCTGTAAAAAGTTCTCCAATACCAAATGATTTTTTGGTGTGCTTAAAGGCTGTGTTCACACACAGGGGGTTATTTCAATATAAGTTGTTTTGAAACAACTTATATTGAAATAACACCTTATTTTGAAATAACTTATGCCGAATTAACAAAAAGTTACTTCGAAATAAGGAAAAAGTTGGGAAACGAAATAGCAGGTTCAATGTGAACCTGCTATTTCGCTTGGGGAGGGGGCTGCAGGCACCGGCGGGGTTCAGCGCAGCCCAGTGCTGATCCGTGCCAGCTTAAAGCCCAGGCTGCCCCCAAACCCACCACCAGGCTGCACTGAACCCCGCTGGTGCCTGCAGCCCTGTTCTGCCAGCCAGGGGACACCCCTCAGCACCCTGGCCAGGGTGCTGAGGGTTCCCTGGCCAGGGTGCTGAGGGGGCAGCCCTTCAAATGTTGTTTCGGAACACCTTGTTCCAAAACAAGAAGTTCACACGCACTGTTTTGAAACAAGGGTTTTGAAACCAGGTTGTTTCACCCCCAAATGGGATTTAACTTGTTTCAAAACAACTGTGCATCGTGTGAACATGTTTTTTTTGTTTGTTTCGAAGCAACCTCGTTGTTTTGAAACAAAAATGCTATGTGAACACAGCCAAAAATTTTACACAGATAGCATGATTTCACTGCCTACTTTATGCACTCTAGCACCATAACTGTACACACTGATTACAAGTAATGTAAACTAAGTAAGTAATTTTGTTTCTAAGTTACAATCTAAAAAAAGCAGGTGATCACTGGGGTCAGCAAGCAGAGACTACAGTTTTTAACAAAATATGCAGAGACACATGAATATTTTGCTCCCACTCCTGCAGGAATTTAACCCTGTGCTTAACTTTACACTTTTTACATTCTGCTGAAATCAGGATTAGGACCTTAGCTTTTAGTATTTTCTTAAAGTGTACACATGGACACTTGATTTATCCATGATCTATCAAAACTGGGATTGTACTCATTTTAATACTGTCACCATAAATCTTGGGCATTTTATTCTGTCAGAGCTGAACTTCAGAGTTCTTCCTCAGTGGTGCTGAATGAAACACTTCATACTGTCTGCATTTTATTAACAGTATTTGATGTAGTGACATAAGCTGAGCCAAAACATACAAGTTGTGTCTCCTAACAATGGTCATTTCCAAAGGGGTAGCAACGTTAGTCAAGTTCAGCAAATCGAACAAGGAGTCTGGTGGCACTTTTAAAGACTAACAGATTTATTTATTTTTAAATTTTATAAATAAATGTCTTAGTCTTTAAAAGTGCCACCAGACTCCTTGTTTGTTTTAATGATGATTAGTTTCCCTTTAGATAGTTCAGTTATGTACGCATGAGATAGGTATCCCTTTAATAAATTCAGCAACCTGTTTAATGCACAGGTAAGCACTTGGTCTTGATCATGCACATGAGTAGAGCCATTCAGCTGAAAGGAATTACATCCAGGAGTAAAATTACTCATATACTTTTTGCAGAATCTGTGCTTCGATTTTTAAATAAGTTAGAACCCTGTTATTTGATGCAAGGTGGCATGTGCTCTGAATACACAGATGAATAATAACTTTTGAGTTATGTGAACCTATTTTGAAATCTGAAGTAAATAATACACAGATGACCATACTTTTGCATACTAGATTTAATCTCTCAGGGCTAAGATTTTTTTCCTCAACTTGAGTTCAGTGATCAGCAGCAATTGATGCTGTCCCATTAAGGATACTTCTACTGTTAAAAAAAACAACAACTATTTTTCTTAATATTAGTAACTGTAGACATGTAGCTTGGTTGTAATTCTGTCTGGTATTGGCATTTGTGTTGGTTGTTGCAGAACTAGTTTCTCCACCCTAACCTAAAGGGATCACAGTATTGTAGTGAGGAATGATTCATTTTCTGTGCTAATTTAGTTTCTCACTTCTCTGGAGCTGTACTTTCCTAAACTATGGAGTGGTTAAGAGAGAGAGACTAGTAAAAACTGAGTCCCAAATCTCAGTATCCTGGAGTTGTAAGATAAATGAGTTCCTAAAATGAAAAATCTTTCATGAAATTATCTAGCTTCTAATAAATTAGTTTAACACACACAAAACATAATGTAATTTGAAACTCCCTCATGGGAGTGAAGACCCGTTCTCTCTATCTTATTTCATCATGATAGTCATCTTACAAATCAGACATTTGGGGAAATTCTCACATATTGTAAATAAACAAAGACTAGTGGCACTTTTAAAAATTAACATGTTTATTTATTGCATGAGCTTTTGTAGGAGAAAATCCTACTTAGTCAGACACTTTGAAGATAGGGAATTTACAGAATGATATTGTAAATAGTTTATGCAATCATTTTCTTTTTTGTTAATGGTTCTTTGAATTGTCCTCTCTAGGGAACTTCCTACTGTCTTTTTAAAGGCCATAGATAACCTGGGCAAAGGATGAAAGAGAGATGGGATGGTTCAGCCTTTAAAAAAAAAAAAAAAAGGTACACACACTTACATACAGATATGTACAGTTAAAGGTCATTCAAATTGTAAAAATGTGGCTGCAGTATTAAACAGCATTACAATGTACTTAAGCTAATTTGTAGCTTTTACTTCTCCTCCCTTTCATGAAAAGTAGTTTAGTACCACCAGCTTCCCAACCCACCAGAGATATGAGCTTGGAGTCTACATAGGTAAGGGGACTAAAGGAAGTGTTCATTGTGCTGACATCGGGTGGTTTAGTAAACTTTTAAAAACAAGTTGAGGTTACATAACTACTGACTGGAAAAATCAACTGGATTTACTTTGTTCATCCAATATTGGGAATGGGGTTGCCAGCCAAGCACATGCTGTGGATTCTCATAGATTGGACAGTACCAGTTTTGGGGAACTTGATAGCCATGCACCAGAGAGATAATGGATGTAAACATGTAAATGAAAAGTACAGTTGCTGATGTGTCCTGTTTGGACATGTAGTAATTTACAGTGCAGTTTGACCTGTTTTCCCTTTTAATGCTCTGAGATCAGATGTAGTAGGAGTCAGAAAACCTGAGTCAGTCTTTGGCTGTGTTCACACAGCACTTTTGTTTCGAAACAACCTCGTTGTTTCGAAACAAAAAAAACCATGTTCACACGACACACCGTTGTTTCGAAACA
>ML681964.1:15481565-15536057 GCA_007922195.1 Podocnemis expansa | reverse complement strand
GTGCCTGCAGCCCCCTGAGGAAGTGAAATAGCAGGTTCACAGTGTGAACCTGCGATTTCGTTTCCCGCTTCTTTTCTTATTTCGAAGTAACATTTTGTTAATTCGAAGTATGTTATTTTGAAACAAGTTGTTTCGACACAACTTGTTTCGAAATAACCCTGTGTGTGTGAACACAGCCTTTGAGAATAAGTAGGGCTGTATAGGGGTTTCTGCATTAGATTGTTACACAACAAAAGGAGATCAGTATAGCCCTGATATTTACTATGTTCGAACTAGGCTATCATTAAATTGATTGTTGTAATAAAATATAGGCTTCACAATGATATTTTGTTGCTGTACTAATAATGATTTGACTAATGGTTTGTAGACAGAAGGTGTAAGTGACTTGACTAAGGTCACAGGGAGTTTGTGTGAGAGCAAGAAGCAGAATAGGGAAGTCTCTTGCTCAGTCTTCTGCTTGTTAAGGAGCCTGTGCTGCCTTTCATGCTATTGAGAAACATCTCCTTTTGGCTAATGTACATTCTGCAGAAGAACAAGCTCAGGTGGTTTAGAGGTAACTTGCAGGATCTCTAGTGCCAATAGCAGCTGCCCGGAGGGCACCAGCTGTGCATTGATCTGGAGGGCCCCCCCTTTTGTCTCCTCAACAGGGACCTGTGACCATAGTTTGCATGGAGTTCTAAGTAGTTAGTTAAGTGGGATTTTCTCCCACAAAAGCTCATGTAATAAATAAATTTGTTAGTCTTTAAGTGCCACAGGACTCCTTGCTTCTTTTACCATAAATAACATGATCTTTAGAGAAAAATCAGCGATGAGCTTCCAACCTGAATAGTCTTAGAAATGTAAATAAATCTCTTCAAGGAAAAGGGATGGAAATGGTTTGGTGTTTCTAACACCAGTCTTAAGAATGACCCTGCTATTTACAGATTCCCAGAACCAAAGTTTGTGGGCACTAAAGTGTGTCTGCTAGGGCTATATGTGCAAGGCTGACTTCTAGGTTCTGTGTGTATTTCTTATCTCTGATGTTATTCCTTTTTGATACAGAACTGATTGAATGTCACCTATGCTTCCTTGTCAAAGTCTGTTGAAATACAGAAAGTGTTCTTTTTCTTGAAGAAACCATCATAACAGGCATTTAATACTTTTAAATGTGGATAGTTCAGCAGTCTACATTGTCCTTGACTGAAAGTGTTGCAATCAAAAGCCTGAGTCCTGCAAACATACATATGCTTGACTTGATTTATGACGGATGAGATTAAATCCTTTCATTTGACCAACTTCTTGAAATCTTTGTCACAAACAGAAGTTGCTCCAATAAAAAGATAATACCTTGCCATCTTGTTTCGTTAATATCCTGGGACCAACCTGGCTATAACAACTCTGCATATAATTCTATTTATGTGAGTAGCCTGTAGATTGCAGTGATATTACTCACATGAGTAACATTCACTGTGTACACATTTTTTCTGGTTCACCACATGAAATTTTAGTATATAGGCGGAAGACTTAAAATTATTGCAATGAAAAAATTATGCATTGGTGTTGTGATGGATTCTTACTGAAAAGTTTGCTCAGGAAATGAGTTCTGTGAAAACAGAGGCAGAAAAGGCAAAATTGTAAAAGGGAGCAAAACAAGGGAAGTAAAATATAATACTTTGGGTTCTGCTAGCTAGAATTTTATATAGTGAATGAGTGGGACCTGTTTTCCAAAAATACCTTTAAAAGTGTGGCTATCTATGGAGTTTGAAAGGTCTTAGCACAAGAAGTTAGAATGTCATTCTTACTATTCATACTGCAGTAGTGTGTTTCATAAAACACACAGGAAGACACAATCCTCGCCTCCAGGAGCTTACAATCCAAGAAACATTCACAGTCCAAGGCCCTGTTCTGCCAAGAGTTATGCAAGACAGTTATCCCATTGAAACCAGTGGGACTGTATACATACAGAAGGTACACATGTGTTTGCAAGAGAACTGAAATAGAAGTTTCCTTTCAGAGGCATTGTTTACTGTTTTTTATTCAGGTGGTGACTGCATGGTTCAGATGATTGGAAATGGGATATGGAGCTTTGTGATAGCTGTATTACTTATCTGTGTGGTCTGAATCTATTTCTTAGTCAGTGGATAGATGTCAGCATCACAGAACCAGTATTACAGCTGACATTAATCAGAACTGTGGCTGGCAGAGATGCCAAAGATCTGAATGAGTATTGAATCTGAACTTCTGAGTCACTCCTGTATGGGACTTTGGCCAATTCAGGATTGAGGCACATTGGCAGTGTTGGGGAAAGTTTTGCCATTTGCCCCTGCTGGACGCAGTATGTAATTTATCTTTCTTTGTCTGGTACCTTTCACAAACACTGAATTCATGCACACAATTAAAGAATGCCTGCTTTAATTGTTATTTTAATTACATTGTTTATAAATTATTAAAGTAAGGGAAGCAAGTGCTAATTTGGTAAAGTTGCTTGTTTTCATAGCTGTCTATGAGTCCATATTCTGGGAACTATTTTTGGGAGTTATATATGGCCTGCTAATAGTGCCCAATAAAATCATTTTTAAGGTACTTTTAAAGACTAACAAATTTATTTATTGCATGAGCTTTTGTGGGAGAATATCACACTTTGTCAGATGCTTTGGTTCCCCCATCTTCAAAGCATCTCACGAAGTGGGGTTTTCTCCAAAGAAAGCTCATGAGATAAATAAATTTGTTAGTCCTTAAAAGTGCCACAGGACTCCTTGCTTGTTTTGCTGAAGTAGACTGACATGGCTACCCCTCTGGAACTTTTTTAAGGTGACAGCAGTTGAGGGAGCTGAGACACTGTAAAGGCATAGTCGACACCTAAATTGAAAATTATTGCAAGTCTTTTTCTTGGAATTAGAACGCATCTAACGAGGTGGGATTTTCTCCCACGAAAGCTCATGCGAAAAATAAATCTGTTAGTCTTTAAGTGCCACACAACTCCTTGGGGGGTTTTTTGCTAGATTTGGACAGTATAATTGCTTTTTCAAGTGACAGCTGTAGTTTTAGTGAAGTAATGCAGATTTAGTTCTTGTAAGGCAATTTTTACAGTCATGTTGCTGGTAAAAATATATAACCATAGAAATGTCGAGCAGAAAGGGACTTTGAGACATCATCAAGTTCAGTTCCCTGCACTGACGAAGGGCCAAGTAAGCTACACCATACTTGAGAAGTCTTTATCCAACTGGCTCTGGAAGACTTCCAATCATGGAGGTTTCACAGCCTTCCTTAGAATCCATTCCAGAATTTAACTACATTTACAGCTAGAAAAATTTTCTAACATCTAACCTAAATGTCCCTTGCTGCAAACTAAACCCATTCTTGTCCTATCTTCAATGGATATGGAGAACAACGAATAGCCATCCTTTTTATTTCAGCCTTTAGCATATTTGAAGATTGTTATCAGGACGCCTCAATCTTTTCTCAAGACCAAAAGTGCCCAGTATTTTTAAACTTTCATCATAGCTCAGATTTTCTGAACCTTTCATCTTTTTTGTTCATCTTCTCCAGATAGTGTACAATTTGTCCACATCTTCCCTAAAGTGTGGCACCCAGAACTACACATATTACTCCAGCTGAGACCTCACCAATGCCAAGTGGATCTGGATAATTGCCTCCCATGTCATACATATGACACCCCAGTTAATATGCTCTAGAATGATGCTAGCCCTGCACCCCCTCACCCTGGCAATTGCATCACCTTATTGGCTCATACTCTGTTTGTAATCCATTGTAATCCCTGGATCCTTTACAGCAGTTCTGCCATCTAGCTAATCGTTCCCCCATTGTGTAGCTATGTATTTGAATTTTCCTTCCAGAGTGAGGTATTTTGCATTTATCATAATGAGTTCCATCTTGCTGAATTCAGATCACTTCTCCAGGTTGTCAAGGTCATTTTGGATTCTGCCCCTGTCCTCCAAAGTGCTAACAACCTCCTTCTAGCTTATTGTCTTCTGCAAACTGTATAAATGTTCTCTTCATACTATGAATGAAAATATTTATTAGTACCAGACCCAAAACTAGGTAGTTGTATGTTCTGATTTTACATCTTAGGGTGTGCTACAATAGTCTTGGTGTTGAAAGAGCCAAGTCAGGCAAGAGGGCCATAATGGTAGAGGGGTCAGTAATGGAGGGCTAAACTTTGTGAAGTGTCTTGAGGTGTGCCATACAACCTCACAAGATCTGGAAAGATGCTTGGCTATAGAAAGTGCATAAGAGGCATTTGCCAGACTGGTGGGCTGCATTCTGCCAGGAGAGGCCATATCCTGCCAGGAGGGACCACATTCTTCCCCCAGGGGCTGCATTCCAGCTATGGCCAGGGGGACACAAAGGTTTTTTCACTTTAAAAAGGGGTGCCTCGCTTGGAAAAGGTTGGGAACCAACGCTTCATCATATTCTTATGGTATCATGTTTCCTGCAGCATCATGTATATGTACAGATGTGAAGCACGTTACATAGCTCAGACCCTCAGGACTGTCTCTGGCACAGAAACTGGAGAGTTACATGACAAAGATAATGCAAATTGAGCTCCCTAGCTCAGGTAGAAGAAAGGAAATCTCCTTGGGCCAGGAGAAAGGGGTGGGGCTGAGGGGAATTGAAAAGAGATGCAGGTACTTTGAAGGGAGGAGAAGCTTTTGGTTTTCTGCCAGAGAATGACTGTCTGGAGAACACCTCCAAGAGACTAGGCCTGTCCACATGGTTAGGAGGGTCTAGGCTGGTTGAATACCACCAACACCCAGTGTTGTGGGTAAGAATGAGAATAGACTAAAGAGTAATCTTGGAATAGTGTTATTAGATTAGCCTGTGTTTTTTATCTTTTATTTACCTGTGGCAACTCCTGGCTCCTTTATTAAATGATTGTGCATTGATTTGCTATATAGTCACTTAAAATCATATTTTAGCCAATAAACTAGTGCTTGTTTTAGCTAAAGCTATGTGGACTTTGTAGAGGGTATGAAACAGAGAGGCTGGGCATATCCACTTCAGTGTCAAATGGATGGACAGTGGTGAGTGAGTCCATGGTGGTTTGAGAGGGGTCCCACTCCCTGCAGGATGGACTTTCCTGGTGTAATACCTGGGGGCTGGATGTGCTTGCCTGGAGACCATCACCCTCAAGTGACCGAAGGGCACACACCAAGGCTAGATCTACACTACAAAAGCTAAGTCAACTTAGTGAGTCCACATTTCTCTTAAGTCAACTTAACAAAGTTGGTTAAGTTGACTTAAGAAAGTGTCCTAATAAAAATGTGTTTGCTTAAGTCAACTTTACTAAGTCTACTTAAGCAGGCACATGTAATTACATAGGGTTTCTTAAGTCAACTTAGATGGCCACATTTCATTAAGTTGACTTAATAAAATTGACTTAATGCCTAAGACAACTTAAACAGTGAGAGTTCTTAAGTCAACTTAAGGAAGCCCTTAAGTTGACCTAATGAATTCCAAATATGGCTAGGGTTTTGCCTAAGTTAACTTAAGCCCATAGTGTAGACATACCCGAAGTGCCTGGGACCAGTTACTGACTGATGTGAACTGAATCAAGAGTGAGTGGTCACCTGGTGTTGTGTGGTAAGTCAAGGTTCAGGAGTGGAGGTCAGGGGATCACAGCAGCACACCAGGACCACATTCTAGGAGGGGACTGTCACCATCGATGAGCAACATGGTAAAGAAGAGACTAAGGAAATGAGAGAAGACAACTTGCAGCAGGACAGTGGATCTGGACAGAGATGGTGCAGTACGTGGGAGAACAGGAGAGGTTGAGCGAGATACAATATTGCGCTTAAGAATAGAAGCAAAGGAGACAGAACACAATGGCTAAGAGTAAGACCACATGTACAGTAGAAGGGTAGACAAAACTAATGCTAGCAAGAATGCCGAAGTCTGTATAGCTCTGGTTTGGTGAGCTAAATAAGCTGTACCTGCAAAGTTCATCAAAACGAATTTGTTGGTCTTTAAGTGCCACAGGACTCCTTGTTTGTTATACCTGCAAAAGCACCCTTACACTTGAATAAGTGCAACTACAGGGGAGGGAGGTTGCTAGTACAGAAATCTTGTTGGAAATCAGCCCCCTGACTGACATTGCTATGCTGGCAAAAGTTTCTGTTGTAGATCTGAACATTAGTGGTAGATGAAGAGAAGTAAAGAGCGAATAAGGTTTGAAGGGATGTTTTACTGGTTAGAACAGGATAGTAAATAAACAAACATGCTGCTGTGTTTGTACAGTTCATTTACTATTTTTATAACTGTAGCACCTGGTTCTGGGTCCATAACTCCTAGAGGCGTGGAAGGCACTGCACAGACAGAATGAAAAGTGGATCACTGCCCCTTGTACAAACTGCTTTGTCCTTTCTATTAATGGTTCTTCCTTTGGGCTCTAATTAACTCATGGTGTAGAGGGCTAATGCAAGGCCTAAAGCTTGATGGAAAACCTAGAAAATAGTTAGTAGACCTTTTAGAAGTGCTTTAGAAAACTAATTTATGAAAGTTTTAAAGGAACGTCAGTGATTTTTTTTTTCAAGTTACAATCTTTATGGTAACTGAATTTTTGTAGTTTCTGCCTGTGCTATAGCTCTGTATATTATGCTTCTAATTCTGTCTTTTGGTGTTTGCTTTTGGGGGGGGTGAGTTAGTATGTATAAAGATGTGTGATATATTGCATACATGCAAGCTCAAAGTGATTTTATATAAATATTATGATGGCTGACATAGGAGACCCAATGCTGAGGAACTGTTGCCCCCAGCATCTGTTTGATCCAGTAGACTGTTGTGACTGTTCTGATGCCAAAAAGGATATTGTTAATGGTGTATTACCAGCCCAGAGTAAATTTTCAGGATTAAATAAATAGATATTAGGTGAGTTTGAAGCCACAGATTTAACAGTTAGTTAACTTAGATACCTAAATCAGGAGTCTAAAACACAGACCTGCGGCCCCTAAAGCTATTTCCTGCAGCCCGCAATGATGCTGTCATTACCAGTATTTGCAATATTGTTGTATGAAGAGGTTTCAGTGGTGCAGCCCTCAGGCTAATGTAGTAGTGCTCATGTGGCCCTTGTGGTGATTTGAGTTAGAGATCCCTGATCTAAATTGACTAAATATAGCAATCTTAATAAGGTACCTAGACGTGACATGATCTTTCCAGAGTTGCTGTTTTGTTTTCTAAACTGTGATTATATTTCAGTGGATAATATCCCTTTCAGGGGGCTTTAAATGTCTATCTGAGAGGAGAAATTATGTTTTGTTTCATTCTGAATGTAGAGGACTGGCTTGATGAATGTTCCTTTTTAGTCCAGATTAAACTGATATCAAACAGTTTTTAGAATTAATTATACAGCATTATTGAAAATCCACAGACAAATAGCAACAACAGTAATTAAATAGCAAGCAGCTGCATTTTTATCACTTAATCTCACAAAGCATAGTAAAATAAATACTGCTGGTTGTGTAACCAGTATGGGTAGTTCTTTTGCATCAGTCTGTCTTGTGCTGTGTGGCATAAAGTTGTGAAAAGTGCAATTTGGCTAGAGAACATGGTGAAAAGGTCACAAGAATGTTGAATCTATGGTGCTTCTTGTCAGCGGAGGTGGCAGCCATGATGGCCACCCCGCCCCACACATAGCCCCCTGGATTATGCTCCCTGCTGGGCCTCCATCTCCCGGCCATCCAGCACAAGGGGAAAGAGTGTTAAGTATCAATCTCCCCTGATGGCTCTCAATCTCCTGGGTGAGTTTCTTCCTCCCTAGCTTTGTGTCAACAAGGAGGGGGGTGAGTTCCTATCCCCCCTGAACAGTTTCTCGGCACCCCCGTCACCACGAAGGAGGGGTCATTGTCTGGGGTCCCAGTTTTATCATTGGTCCTGACCAGGATCCCACTCCTAATTGTCTATTTTTACTCTCCCTGGGCAAAATTCTATTAAAACCCCTGTCTCAGCTAGCTTGTTGTTCTCCCACCCTCGGATGCTAATGGGCATGTCGCGACCCGGTCGGACTGATCCCCCGACTGAGACAGGGAGTACCCACCCCCGAGACCCTCTTTTTTTTGGGGGTGTACACGGATTGCCAGCCGAACGATTAAGTGCTGAGATGCTGCAGCTGGTCTGCCTCCTCGCTTTGGGTTCTACTGCGGTCCTGGGACAGGTATTATAAATCGATATAGGCCTCCTACCTTCTCTTAATCATTCTACTTGGTACCATTTATATATAGTCTGTGATTGTAGTTTCTTCACCTGAGTTTTGCATAGTTTGTGTAGTTGTTATTATTTTCTCTGTATCCTGCATAATCTTTTTATGGTATAGTTGTTGAAGGTCTAGCATAGTTTTGTGTTGTTAATTTGCCAGGTGTTTTGTTAGCCATTTGTATTTTGCATCCTTCTTACTGTATAATTGTTCATTACTCTGCTTCTGCTCTAAACTGCTGGCCCCAAACTTCCCCAGTGTACACGGGGGGAGTGTGGGGGTTTATTTTTCTCTCATCTGACTTTTTTTTCATTCTGCCGCCCACCCTTCTTGGCTAGCAAGGAGGAATGGCTTCCAGCCATTGGTAAATACGCGTCGGGTGGGCTGGTCAGTGCCTATACCGATGTTGAGGCAGTAAAAGGCCAGAAAAGTCCTTAACTTATTATGGCCACCCTCTTGTAGGTCATTAATCCATACTGTTATTTAACTATAAGTACTTTTGTAGGTTGTAAGTGTTTTGCATAGACTTACATGCTTTATCCTGTTGTTTGGCTGGAGGTGTTTTACAGGTGCTTTATATAGACTTTCTCGCTCCACACTGTTACTTGGTTATAAGTGCTTTTCATAGGTTTTTAGCTTTATATTGTCATTTAGTTATAAGGGTTTATTTAGATTTTGCTTTGTACTGTTAGTTGGTTATAAGTGTCCTATCTAGGTTTTGCTTCATATTGTTAGTTGATTACAAGTGGTTTTGCATAGATCTCCTTGTTTTACACTGTTAAGGGGTTGAAGGTGTTTAAGGTGTCACTATAAAAGTAGTTTTTTTTGTTTAATTGAACTGGTGTCCGTCTCATTGGTGGATGTCGCCGGTCCATCCCAGTCACATCGCGAACCCGGGGTTCAATACTTCTTACCAGTTTAGTAGGACAGAAAAGGCTCGTTGGTTTAAGAGCAAGCTGAAGCTTGAAAAATCTGTTAAGTTTGTATCAAAGATCAAATGGATGTTATCTATCGTTTACAAAGTGTTGGGGGGGGGACGCATAGCAAAGCAGCACACAGATTAGCAACAACAATGGAATGAGTATTTCCATTCAAGGCTTAACATGAAATATAATATAATGGAAAGAGAATAACCAGCAGTAAAAACAATGTCCACAAATAACTGAGGGTCAAGTTTGGAATGTCTGAGTCGCTGTGAAGTGCATGCGCTGAAGCCGTGATAGGGGAAAAGGCAGTGAATGTTGCTTTGGACTATCTGCTGCTGCTACCACTGCCTTAATACTTTGTGCCCTTGGAACATTACTTATGAGTTAAGTCCATATTGTTACTCTGAAAATAAAGATTGGTAAACTGAAGGTGAATGGTTAAGTGATTTATCCTAGGTTGCATACTCAGCAAATATCAGAATCAGAATTAAGAACCCAGGCCTCCTGGATCCTAGTCTGGTGCCTAAATCACTAACAAAATGTGCTCCCAAATTCTGTTATCTAGTCTAATTAAAATAAAAAAGTAGCAGAGGGGAGAACAGAATTTGGGATTCCACAGCTCTTAGCATTGTGCTTAATGCACTAATCCAAAGGTGTTGAACACTCAGCCTGGTCAACATGATGCAGCATTTTTAGAACCTACAGATGTCAAGGCTGGTTTGCTTTTGTTTTAAATATAGGTCTCTAGCCCATCCGGTCCTATGGAAGAGGGATTCTCAACCACTGTTGGGACACATTACTGTGTTACCACGCAGTGGTAAGTGTGTCATGGGGAGCCAGGAAGATGGCTGGATTCTGCCTGGAGTGATTGGGCTAGTGTGTCCTGTGGGGTTGTGACATACTGCCAGGTGTGTTGTGACCCTCAAAATGTTGAGAGCTATAGAAAACCCTCCAAATATGAATGGAAGATTGCATTCAGCAATGTTATCTTTCTGAGTCTGTGGACAGTTTAGAATAGCGACTCAAACGTGCGAACTTCCCTACCCCATTGATCTCATTGGATGGTAACACTAAAGCCTAATGATGACACTTTGCATGTCAGTGTTAACTGTTTCATTGCTGATCATTTCTCTAGGTGAGACTGTATGAGCGAGAGTAAAGCCCTAAGAGTGGGAATTGAGATTTCTTTGCATGGAAAGAATGAAATGGAAGAATGGGACTGACACTCAATAGCGGAGAAATACCCAAGGAGTCTTGGGGTCTTTTAAGTGCCACAGGACCCCTTGGTTATTTTGCTGAACTAGACTAACACAGCTACTCCTCTGAAAATAGGAGAGAAGTGAATCAATCTTTTTATTATGTGTTTCTGCAACACCAAACAAGGGGATCCTGATTCACAATGAGGTCTCCTAGCCACAACTATAATACAAACAGCAGTAGTAATGTAGGATAAGAATCAAACAGTCCTAAAGGAGAACAGTGGGTTACTTACCAGTAACTGTCCTCCTTCGAGATGGGCTGCTCGCATACATTCAGTTAGAGGTGTCTATGTGCTGTAGCTCGGAAAGTCTTTAGCCTTAGCCTGTCAGGTCAGGGCACATGGCCAACGCCCCCTCTCTGCCGTGACTGCGGCTATATAGGTGACTGTGACCCTGACTCTCCCAGTCCCTTATACCTACTCCAACTCCATTAGTGGGGACAGTGGAAGGGACCTGAATGTATGTGAGCAGCCCACTTCGAAGAAGGACAGTTACTGGTAAGTAACCCACCGTTCTTCTTTGAGCGCTGCTCACATCATTCAGTTACAGGTGACTGCTAGCCATACCTAAGGATGTGGGAGAAGTTACAGTCTGCTCATGCTGAGTACGGCTCTGTCCAACGCGGCATCCGCTCTAGCCTATTGGACGATAGCACAGTGCATCGTGAAAGTATGTACCGGTGACCACATAGCTGCCCTGCACATCTCTTGGATTGGGACCTTGGCGAGGAAGGCCATTGACAAAGCCTGGGCCCTGGTAGAATGAGCTGTGACAGTCCCAGGGAGGGGTGTATTTGACCTTCTGTAGCAGTTGTTGATACAGTTTATTATCCAATTGGAAATGCACTGTGAGGACACTGAAAGACCTTTTTTGCATTCAGCGACCACCACAAAGAGTTGGGAAGTCTTGCGGAATGGGCACGTGTGCTTGGTGTATGTTAGGAGTGCTCTTTTCACAGCCAGAGTGTGCCACCTCCTCTGGTTCTCCGTAACCTGAGGACCTGGAAAAAATACTGGCAAGCAAATATCCTAATTGAGGTGAAAGGGCGAAACTACCTTAGGGAGGAAGGAGGGGTGGGGCCGTAGTACCACCGTATTAGGAAAGAATCTCGTATGTGGGGTTCTGGGGAAAGGGCCTTCAACTCTGAGACCCTTCTAGCCGAGGTGATTGCTACCAAAAAGGCTACCTTCCAGGCAAGGACCAAGAAGGTGCATGAGTCCAAGGCTTCATATGAGGGCTCCGTTAGTGTATGGAGCATCAGGTTCAGGTCCCAAGGAAGAATGGGTTCATGGGGTTGTGAGAAAAGTCTTTTGAACCCCTTCAGGAACCTAGTGGAAGTGGGGTGGTAGAAAACAGGGACACCATCCACCTTTTCATGGAGGGCTGAGATTGCTGCTAGGTGGACTCTCAGTGAGGAAAGAGAGAGACCTTTGTCCCTACCGTCTAGCAGATAATCAAGGATTATGTGTAAAGCAGCTAGTGTAGAGTTTGCTCCTTTACCTCAAGCCCAGCTGGAAAACCGTTTCCATTTGGCAATATAGGTGGACCTGTGGATGGTCTTCTACTACCGACCAGGACCTTTCTAACCCTGTCCGAGCAGAGCCTTTCCTGCTCGCTGAGCCAAAGAGTCTCCAGGCTGTCAGATGTAGGTGACCTGGGTTCGGGTGCCACAGATGCCCCGAGTCTTCTGTCAGGAAGTCCACTGACAGGGAGGGGTGGAGTGGGGCCTCTATGGACAGGTCCTGTAGGAATGAGAACCAGTGTTGTCCGGGCCAGTCCAGAGCTATCAATACCATATTTGCTCCATCCATCCTGATCTTCAGAAGGACCCTGTGTATCAACAGGACCAGTGGGAAGGCATACATTAGAGGGCCTGGCCAGGTGATAAGGAAGGTGTTGGTGAGTGACCCCTCCTCCTGACTCCTGAGGGAGCAAAATCACTGACACTTGCAGTTCTGCCGTGTCACAAACAGGTATACTTGTGGCATTCCCCATTTGTCTACCAGGTGAGAGAACACCATATTGTGGAGCGACCACTCATGATTTGCTAGGGGTTTTCTGCTGAGCAAGTCTGCCAGCTGTTGTCTACTACCGGTAGGTGTGCTGCCACCGGAGTGAAATTGAATTTTAGGGCTAATTCCCAGAGTTTGCACGCCTCCTTGCAGAGAGCTGGAGAGTGGACACCCCCCAGCTGGTTCACATAGAACATGGCTGCAGTGTTGTCCGTTAGAACCTGGACCGACCTGCCTTGTATCCTGTCCAGAAAAGCCCTGCAGGCCAATCTGATGGCTTACAATTCCTTCACATTTATGTGAAGAAGGTTGTCTGCGTGAGACCAAAGTCCCTGAGTGGAAAGCCCCCCCCGCCACACACCAATACATGGGCCCCCCCCACCCTGAGTCTGAGGCTTTTGTTGTCAATGTCACTGTGGGCATTGGTGTTTTGAAGGGAATTTCCCCCATGGCAAACCAGGGGTCCTTCCAGATCTGTAGTGTCCCCAGGATATCTTGGGGAACCAACAGTACCTTGGACAGGTGGTCTTTCCGTGGGTGGAACACCATGGAGAACCAGACCTGGAAGGGCCTCATTCTCGGGTGTGTCGTCTGAATCATGGAGGTGGAGGCTGCTATGTGCCCAAGCAGCTGTAGACAGCGATGGGCTGTCATCACTTGAAACTCCTGCAGCTCTGTAATGATGGTGCAGATGGACTGAAATCTTGAGGGGAGCAGAGAAGCCCTCCCTTTGCGAGCGTCTAGGAGAGCTCCTATGAACTCTATGCTTTGGGACGGGCAGATTTTCAACTTTTCTCAATTTATGCAGAGGCCCAGGTACCCGCACAGGCAGGTTACTGTTCAGACATTGAGCTCTACCTGAGCTCTCAGTTCCCTGTGTATTAACCAATCGTCTAAGTAGGTGTAGATCTTTATGCCCTGATAGCGCAGGAATGCAGCGACCAGCACCATGCACTCTGTGAACACCATAGGGACCGGAGAGAGCCCAAAGAGAAGTGATGTGAACTGGAAGTGATCTCCCCCCACTGTGAACCTTAGGTGCTTTCTGTGGCAGTGGCATATTGCTATGTGAAAGTAAGCGTCTTTTAGATTGAGGGCTGTGAACCAATCCCTGGGAGACAGGTGAGACGATCTGTGACAGGGAAGCCATTTGGCTATATAAGTGGCCCTGGTGGATGGCCTTCTACAACCAACCAGTACCCTCCTGACCCTTTATGAGCAGAGTCTTTCCTGCTTGCTCAGCCAAGAAGTCTCCAGGTCGTCAGATGCAGGAGACTGGGGTTCGGGTGCCGCAGGTGCCCCGAGTCTTGTATCAGAAGGTCCGCCTACAGGGGAAGGCAGAGTGGAATGTCTATGGACAGGTCCTGTAGGAGCAAGAACCAGTATTGTCTGGGCCAATTCAGAGCTATCAGTATCAAGTTCACTCTGTCCGTTTTGACCTTTGAAAGGACCCTGTGTATCAATGGAACTGGTGGGAAGGCATACAGTAGAGGGCCCGACCAGCTGAGGAGGAAGGCATCCGTGAGTGGCTTCTCTTCCCGACCCCTGAAAGAGCAAAAGTGCCGACATTTGCAGTTCTGTTGTGTCGCAAACAGGTCCACTCGGGGTGCTCCCCACCTGTCCGTTGTGAAGGAACAACTCGTGGCGGGTTAGGGGGTTTCTGCTGTGCGAATATGCCAGTTTGTTATCCACTCCCGGTAGGTGAGCTGCCACCAGAGTGAAATTATACCTCAGGGCTTATTCCCAGAGTCTGCATGCCTCTCTGCAGAGAGCTGGGGAGTGGACACCCCCTTGCTGGTTCGTATAGAACATGGCTGCCATGTTGTCCATCAGAACCTGGACCGACTTGCCTTTTGTCTTGTCCAGAAAGATCTTACAAGCCAATCTGATGGCCCACAGTTCCTTCATGGTTATGTGAAGGAGGCTATTTAGAGGAGACCAAAGTCCTTGGGTGGAAAGTCTCTCTGATATGTGGGCCCTCCACCCTGAATCTGAGGTGTCAGTGATCAGTATCACTGTAGGGACTGAGGCTTGGAAGGGAATTCCCCCCATGACAAATAGGGGGACCCTCCAGATCTCTAGAGTCCCCAGGATGTCTTGGGGAACCGACAGTACCTTGGACGGAGGGTGTCTCTGTGGGTGGAACACCGTGGACAACTACATCTGAAGAGTCTCATTCTCGGGCAGGCCATCCTTATCACAGAGGTGGAGGCCGCCATGTGCCTGAGAAGCTGCAGGCAGCATCGAGCAGTGGTTACCTGGGAGTCCTGCAGCTCTGCAATGATAGTGCAGATGGACTGAAATCTCGAGGTGGGCAGGGAAGCTTTCCCTTTCTGGGAGTCCAGAAGGGTTCCTATGAACTCTGTGGTTTGGGGTGGGCAGAGTTTTGATTTTTCTCGATAGATGCAGAGCCCCAAGTGTCTGCACAGTCAGCCCACTACCTTGACACTGTGCTTTACCTGAGCTCTCGATCCCTTGTTTATCAACCAGTCATCTAGGTAGGGGTAGATCTTTATGCCCTGCTGGCACAGGAAGGCAGTGACTGCCACCATGCACTTTGTGAACACCCTGGGGGCCAAGGAGAGCCTGAAGGGGAGTGACGCAAACTGAAGGGGTTTCCCCCCCACCATGAACCTTAGAAACTTTCTGTGGCGGGGGCATATCGGTATGTGAAAGCAAGCATCTCGTAGGTCGAGGGCTGCAAACCAATCCCTGGGATTCAGAGATGGGACGATCTGTGACAGGGAGACCATATGGAACTTTATTTTCCTTATGTATTTGTTTAAAGCCCTGAGGTCCATGATGGGTCTCAGGTCCCCATTTGATTTGGGAATCAGAAAGTAACAGGAGTAAAAATCTTTTCCCCGTTCCAGCTTTGGGACCCTCTTTGTGGCCCTGAGAGAGGGGAGTTTCTAACATTCTTCCTTGCAGCATAACGGACACGGTTTAAACCCTGGCATCTTTAATTATCAATGAAGGCATGACAGGCACTTGCTTCCACAAGTTTTGACTGTTCCAAAACCGTTGCTAAGGGCAGAAAGAAAGGAACTGAGAGGGTCAGGTTCCCTGTCACCTATATAGCCGTGGTCATGGCCCAGAGGGGCGTTGGCTGTGTGCCATGACCTGACAGACTAAGGCTAAAGACTTTCTGAGCTACCGTGCACTGCGGCACGTATACACCTGTAACTGTAACTGAATGATGTGAGCAGCGCTCGAAGAAGAAAGTAATTTTATTATTTATTACTGGAGAAAGACTTGCATCAGAGGAATTGATTAATGTATTTGATGGCTGTTTACTACTGGAAAAGACTATTTATAAAATAAAGGGTTCCCTTATGACTTGAAAAAGTTATATGGAAAATTAGGGTCCTAAGTTGCTTTGTTTCTCATGAATGTTCAGTAGGTTTTAAAATTTATCTATTTTTTAGATTTACTGACATTTCAAATAGTTTTAAGTCTGTGTTTTGTATAAAGTCATATTTGAAAAAAAATTGAGACACTTTTTGGAGTTCAGAAAAAACTTTATAAGGAAGGGAAGCTAAACAAACTGGAGAATTTATACGGTTTATGTATGGAGAACAACGAAGCCTTAGCCCTAAATTCGTGGTGCTCTGGCATATTATTTTGGAACAAAGAAGATAACGCTTGCTATTCAGTTGGAACCTACCTTTTCTGCTGTTGCAGAACGTTCCATTCTAGAGAATGGAGATATCCATTGTAGACACTGGCTTTTTAGTTCTCATTTGAGATTTCCAGTATACATGCTTCTGCTAACCATTCTTCTCAAACATTAGACACATTTTTTTGATTGCAGAATATGTAAACGTTTTTGCTTTCAGTATCTTCTGTATGTCATTCCAAAAGAACGCACTCAAATGGAATATATTCACAACGTATCTACCATGTAATGGAGTTTTAAGTTGTACATAGACAATTACAAAACTAACTGTTTTTCCCACATACATGCTATTTACCTACGTATGTAAGGGGACTGATAGCCCCTTACTGAAGCTGAATGGGCCTTTTGATTGGCCAGTCCAGCCTGGAAGCAGGACTCTGAAACAGACAGACAGCCCCAGGGCCAGTGGGAGAGGCCAGTGTCCCAGGATTGCCTTATTGACAGCCTGGACAGGCCAATGAGGGAGCCAGGAGAGTGCTCCCCCGCTCCTCAGCTGAAACTGCAGGCTGGACATGTCTGGGCAAGCCAGTGTGTGTGGGGCCAAGCTAAGGAGGAAGCACTAAGCAGCCAGCAGCTGGGAGCCAGAGAACCCAGGCAAGGGAGCTGGGCTGAGTTGTCTTCTGCGGAGCAGACCCACAGCAGCTGGACCAGCAGAGAGCCAAGCAGAGCTGGAGCTAGGTGCACGAGACCAGAGAAGGAGCCAAGGAGCTGATCTGATCTGTGCAGACCCATGGCAGAAGAACCAGAGGAGCCCGAGGAGTGCCCCAGAGAGCCACATGGAACCTGAACAGTGGCTGGGAGCCAAAGCTGCAGCGATCTGAAGCTGGGTGTGGTGAGCAGCTGGGGAGCAGTGAAGGGGGGCTGACGCTGGGAAGAAGGGCCCTGCCCCTGGAGCTTGGTGATGTGTGGCCACAACCAGAGCCTGCATCTGACCCCCTGGATCATTTAGTTGTAGCCAGGCCTGGGCAGAGGGCTTGCAACATGAACAGATGGTGAGACTGTTCCTCAGGCCCCAGAGACTCTGTTTGTAGTGCCCCCACACCAGGCGGTAGCACTGGGGGTTTACTGTTCACCTTTTTTCCACTTTTCTCTATTTTCTTATTGGGTTATTTTTTATCTCTGTGTGCTTAAATAAATTGTATTACCTTGAACTGTATATAGTGACTGGTGGGCCAGAAGAGTGGTCAGTGCAGTCAGTGCCCCGGGGTGGGGACAACCCAAGCCCTGTCCTGAGAGACCATGATAAGATTGCGGGTAGAGCCCCCAGAAACTCTGGGGCCCAGCCTTGTCAGGGTTACAGGGACTCCTCCACACAGGAGATTGGGAGGGGAGCCTTTGAGGTCAGGCAGGCCTTGGGGTAAAGGAAGTGGGAGCAAAGACTCAGATTCTTTTGCTACCCACCTACACCGGGGTGGTATACAAGACTGGAAAGTTCCCCACAATAGCGCGGATCCATCCCCCCGCTTACACATAGACAAAAAGTTACTGGAATAGCAGTTGCAAACCCCTAACTGCTCTATAACCATGAACACAATTTCTTATATCTTGCAACATTGCCAATATTATACAAGCTGTCTTCTGTTGTCCTCCTACATCAACTCAACTTTTCTCTGGTTTACTATATTTCTAGGGCCATTTTTAGATTGCCCTTTATCTGCATTCAATCCTTATATGCAATACTGTTCCCCATTACCACGTGAGTTTCAGGTCTAGGATTCCAGTTTCAACAGCCACCAAGATGCACACAGCATGAATAAAGTGTTTTATTAACTAAACAGATTATTTAACTAATACCCAGACAAACTGATATACCAGAGTTAAACACAAAGTAATATAGACAGACTTACAACCCAATCAGCAGTCGGTGACCCCTTTGCAACCGCGGGCTTCAGCTGGGGAGTGATATCCTCCAAGGCACCCTTCAAGGTCATATGGCAAAGTCCATTGAAGTCAGGGAATAGGTCACAATTATAACCCATGAAGTCCTTTGTTTCATTGGGAAGGGGTGATCAGGCCCTCCCCTAGTTACCAGGGGTGTTGCTGGATAGCAAAAAGACCCAGGGCACAGGCCCACAGGCTCCACCTGTGCTAGACCCTGCCCCTGTCATGGGTCTGCCCCCAATAGGCCACACCCACAACAGACAACCTCTCCCCCCACCTCCATGACCCAACAGGCCCTACCCCTATCCTGGGCCCCACTTGAAACTGGAATTCACATGAAATATTTTGAAGTGGGGATGTTCCACATGAAATGGAAATGTTGGAAACATGGAGATGTGATGTTTCTGAAAGGAAATATGCTCCCTGGGGCCATGCTAGCTGATGACTAAAATTGAAGCTGTCAGTTTCTAGCCAGCATCTGTCTCAGCACCAATGCAGTCTGACCATGTAGATTACCATGGATTATCCTTGTCCAGAGTGTCTAGCCTGTGTACCACTCTCCCACCACACAGAGGCCCCATGCCATGTTGTGATACAACAACTCCTTCATACCCCTCTGCATTACAACTGTAAAATGAGCAATCATTCACCTCCAGTGTTCCCTACAAATGAATCAAGGTGCTGGCAATATCCTCTTAAAAGCTCACAGACCGTGTGAGGAGGACATATAAAAATTCTCCTCCTCTGACAAGGCATATCATTCCCTATCTCCTACAGCTTTCTGTTGCTAAACATCAGGAGTCAGGGAGATCAGAAAATAGGAGTGGGAGGGAGGAGTGGTGGATCAGACCATCCCTGGGACTTCCAGTCAACTTGTTTAGGTTCTCCAGGTACTGGAAAAGTAGATGGCATCTAGGTTCCCAGATGAAAGATAACACCCGCTGACCCATGCTGAAGACACCTACTGCTGCAGTTCTCAAGCTTTTAAGATAGAGCCTATGCCTTCCCTGAACTTTGCTGTAATGCTTTGCCCTCCACTTTGAGTGGTAGCATGAGATTGTGGAGCAGGGGAGTGGAGGGATGGCAGCACAGCAGCTGCATTTTGCCATGCTGGGTTGCTTATATCACAGGGCAGGAAATTTAAAAAGGCTCTGACCCTCTCCCAGCCTCCAGGTGTATGCAATCCAGGTAGGGGAAGTTGAGGAACTCATGAGGCAAGCAGGCAGGCTGGCTGGGGCTGCCAATGCAGTGCTGTGAGCAGTGTCACACCAAACTGGCAGACCAAGCCAGGCTGCCTGCCTTCTGCCTCCCCAGCAAATAGCCAAAGAGAGGACAACAAAGTGAACTGAAAGGAAAGCAGAAAAGCCTCCTGCAGTATTCCTCCCACCTTACCAATGTTCCCTCTAAGGGGAGAGAGCAGCTGAGCAACTCCTGTTGCTCGCTGCGCTCTCCCCCCGCCCAGGGCCTGCTGCGCAGCCCCTCCCCCCCGCTCACTCCCCCCAGGCATCACCCCCCCGCGCCGCTCCCGGCATTGTGCCCCGGCCCTGGCATTGCCCCCCCCCCCGCTCGCGGCATCACCCCCCCCACCCCGCTCCTGCTAGCCCCTCCCCGCTGCCCGCAGCACGCCCCCCTGCTCCCGCTCCTGCTCCCACTCCCACTCCCCCCCCCCCCAGATCCCACAGACTTACCTCGGGGCTGGAATGGAGGGGCAGGGCCCAGCCCTAACTCCTGGGCCACAGAAGCTCTACAGAGCATGCCCAGAATTTCTGGGCATGCTCCGTTAGAGCTTCTCTGGGCAGGAGTTTTCAAAACTCCCTGCTCCACAGGAGCTCTAGGCAGGGACTCTGGCTGCCGGCAGTGCACTGCCAGCAGCTTTCCCTGCGCTGGCGGCTGCGGCGCGCTGCGCTGCAGCGCACCAGCACAGCTTAGAGGGAACGCTGCACCTTACCCTTAGCTCCTGCCAGACTCCCAATCCCACTTCTGGGGAAACAAAGCAGGGAGGATTAGCAGCAAAAACTAAGTAAGCCCACTCTTACAGGAAAGAGCGAGTCCAAACCAAAAATACAGCATTACTGGGATCACACTATTCAATGCAAGACAGACAACTGTTCGTGACTCATTGAATTGATTTGATGGCTGCCCCTCCCGGGCCATCACTTAAGCATGTAAGGAATGTAAGGAGAGCAGATGGCCTCCTCAGCTTAATAGATGGCCCTTAAACTTAACTAGATGGCCGTTGTCACTCCATTGTTTTTCTTGGGCTTGGCATAGGTGGGCACTGCCTGACTGCAAGGTCCTTTGTGACACTGAAGGTATGACTCTTATGGAACTGGCGGGAAAAACACTTTAAAAGCTCAGGTGTTGGGGGGCTCAGGCAGGACGGTCCCTGATATCCTGCCTGGCCTGATCACCCAGATGCTGACCTCCTCCACTCATGAGTTCTTCCCCGAGCATACCCCACATTTTGAACTGCCGGCCGAGTAATGAGTCTCTCTCTCTCTCCTGGGATGCTTCTGCTGCTGCTAGTGGTGTTGGTAAGAGTTTGCCCCTGCAGCTCCTCTCAGTAAAAGTTTTCTCCTTTTTATATTGCTGCCTTGCCACTGCTCTCTCTCTCTCTCCTTCTGCCCTAACAAGCCCTAGCTTCTAAGGGTTGGTTCGTTTAAGTTTTATTGTTGCCTCTCTTACTTGTCTCACCTAGCTGTAACTTTTCTTTCCACTGCTCTAAAGTTCCCCAGTGTTCAGCTGTTTGCCACTGCCTTATACTAAGTTGTATCTTTCTCCCCACGGCTGTCTCTCTCTTCTTTTATTATTTTAAGGAAAAAGCTGTTACTGTAAGTTGCAACACTGTCTAAACATAATCTGTGAACTGTGAAAGTGTTAACATAGCACGCAACATTGTATCATTTGGTTTGGTACCTTAGGACTGTGTTAAGTTTGTTTGGTAGTTTAGAAGACTGTCCCCTTTGGTTTGTTGCCCTGGAAGTTGTATTGCTTTGTTGGCTTTTGTTGGTCTGATTGTCTCCCCTGATCTGCTACCTTTGGAATCACTATTAAGTTAGTCTACTGGTTATAAAATTGTTCCCCGTGGTTGTGACCCTTAGAATTGTACAGTTGTATTGAGTTGCTTTGCCCTCCCTGTGTGTAATCCCCCCAAATAAACTGTTCCTGCCCAATTTTGTCTCTCTGCCTCTGCACCCCTAGCCGCCACTTTTCCCCGCGGCCCCCCCTCTGCCTCTGCACCCCTGCTGCTGTTTTTCCCCGCAGCCCCCATCTCTGCGTCTGCACTCCTAGTTGCCGCTTTCTCCATGACTCCCCCCTTTGCTCTGCTCTCCAGCTGCCATTTTTCCCTGTGGCCCCCATTTTTGCCTCCGCACTCCTAGCCTCCGCCTTTCCCTGCGGCCCCCATCTCTGCCTCTGCACCCCTAGCCACCGCTTTCTCCATGACTCTCCCCTTCACTCTGCTCTCCAGCCACCGCTTTTTTCTCATGATCTCCTTGCTGCCTGACCCCCCCATTGCCACCTGCCCCCCGGGACTGCCGTTTACTCCCCATGGCTGCTGCCTGCCCCGCCAGCCGCCCGGGCCCCTACCAGCTCCCTGTGGCTGCTGCCCGCTTCCCACGGCTTCCCCTCTTCCTCCCCCTTTTCCCTTCTTTTTTCCTTCCCTTCTTTCCCTTTCTTCCACCGCTGCTCCCTTCCCTGCCATCCAGCCACCCTCTCAAATCCCCAAACCTCTGTTCAGCCCCTCCTGCTTCGCCGAACCCCCACATGTGTCCCAACCCCTTGTGTGCCTCTGTCTCCCTGCCCTAACTCCCACATGTGTCTCTGTCCCACCATCCCTACTCACCCCCCCTCACTTCCCCTGTCCCTTAAGCCCCTCTCCACCGCTGCCGCCAACTCCCCACTCCCATTCTCTGGTCCCTGGCTGCCCAGCCCCTCCTGCTCCCCCCCATTGCCCCGAGCCCCCCACCTGTGTCCCCAGCCTACTTGCCCTCCCCTTCTTTGGGCCCCTCTGACCTTGGTGATCCTGCTTCCCCCTGTTTGCATCCTCTCCCCTCTGCCACTGTGGCATACTAGTTTGCATTGCACCCCCCCTTCTATTCATATGTTATAGAAGCATCTTTTAAGTTACAGTGAGTAGGTTTATGACTGTAGAGAATCCTCATTACCCCCCTACCTGTCCCACTCCACAAAGTTAAGCACCTCACAACGCCCCATTGGAAACACCGTGACAAACACCACACATACACCCTCCATCACCCACCTGATACCCACACTCATTTTTATAAAGATTAACGGGTACCCTTCTTGTGCAGTAATTGCCCCCCAAGATCCCCAAATTTTCAAACCTGCTGGCAGGGTCAACAACATTACAGGAATTCACAATAAATTACAGCAACTGTAAAACAAGCAAGGCACTTTCAGAGTGTAACAAAGTTATTTATTGCTAGAGCTTTTGTGGGTGAAATCCCACTTCGTCAGACACTTGAAAATGGTTTCTGAAAATGTCAGACACTTGAAAATGGTGATAAATAAATGTGTTACTCTCTAAAAGTACCACAGGACTCTTTTCTATTTTTACTGGATTAGACTAACATGGCTATCCCCCAGGAACTTTTCAGTAAAAGGATGGTTAACTTTGTGGCATGCTGCTGGTATGTGTACTTATGCTGTGCACAATTCATAGGAGGGCAAAACTGAAGAGCAGAATAAATAGTGACATTAAGTAGCAACATTATTGGTAGGTAAAACCTCACTCATCATCTCCCAACAGAACTCTCAAATCTCAGGAATTTTTTCCCCAGGCCCAGTCTGCTAATATTTGCTCAGTCTTCTGTAGCCATAATCAGTGGCAGCTTTTGGGGTAGGCGAAGCAGGCAGCCGCCTAGGGCCCTAAGCAATAAGGGGCCCCATCTTCAATCTGGTAGACAGAAATGAAAACATAGAAAAATACAGAAATTTTTCCCATCTAGCAGAGCTAGTAGGGCTGGAAGCCTAAGCACTTTTCACTCTTGGCTCATCAAGGCAAGCTATCATTAGGATCTGTGCTTCATCTGAAATGCAGATTTCCCCATTCTCTGCCCATCACCTTCACCTTGATATGCTAAAAAAGCAGGAGCAAGCAATAGACAGCACAACAGGAGGAACTTTTCCAGTGGCCTTAGCTTTTAATTCCTCAGTATGGCCATTTATTTTGCCATTTTTTAATTTTGTGAAATACTGCCTTTTTCTTTTCTTTTTTACCTGTTCTTTTGCCTTTTCCTTTGACTTTGTGACAATTTTTACTTTGGCTTTTTTTAGCTCAGGTTACCAGGTAGGTCCATATAGGCTGCTACATCTAAATACAGTGCTTCCCTTAGGCAATCATTACACCTGTGTGTGATGTCTGTGCTGTATGTCTTTCTTTTGATAAGTAATTTTTTAGCTTCTTTTATACTTAACTATTTAATGTTTTTAAGGGGGCCAGAGTCTTATAAACTTGAGTACTTCAGAGAATTTCATTGAAATTTGGTGTTTTTCATTTATAGCTATACACTAGAAACCTCCTTTTCACTTATTTTTATTTATTATAATTATTTGTATTAAATATCTCTAGTGCACATAAACCCAAGCCTATATGAAAAATTTGTAAGATTTGACTGCCAAAAATTTTAATGTGGTATTTTAGTTAATTTTGAGCCATCATTAATGTTACCACTTCTTATTAATTAATGCTCACACTTTAAAAAAAAAAAAAAATAAAATGTTCACTTCAGCTTTGTAGTTCAGCGTTAGCTGATTTATGTTAAGTGAAAGATGATCAACTTACAAGCTTCATAATGGGAAGATCTTTAAAAAATACCATACCCAAGAATAATTTATGAGTTCCAGAGGGATAATCATATTAGTTTGGTTCAGCAAAACAAACAACGAGTCCTGGGGGGTGATATGGGGCAGTTAAGGGTACAGGGGGGACTGGGGCCACAGGGAAGGTAGCAGTGGGGGCCAATAGTGGGCCCTTTAGGGGGCCCCACAATGGGTCTTCGCCTAGTGCCCCCAATTGCCTAAGGCCGCCTCTGGCCACAATGTAGGGGTGGCTCCTTCTGTTTGATTTAATCAGAGATGTCTGCATTGTTCGGCTAGTTAGATGGTAATTATGGTCCATCAAGACAGGCTGGCAACTGAGACTGGCTCATTCACACATTTAAATGAACATACACAGCATATGCTTAAACCAGGTTTCATCAAGTGTACAAAATGGAGTACAATGTTTAAGCAGGAGTTCCAAACTGGCAATATGGAGTCTTGTTGGACATTGGTTATAATGCCTATGTGTCAGGGTTACAGAATTTTTTCACTTATGACACTAAAGGACATATACACAACATTAATTAACATGTACTTTAAAGATAAATACAATTAATTATCTCTGTCCCTCCATATTATCTGTCCCTGCCCCACATCTCCAGTCACTTTCTGCTTAATGTAGAACAATCTCTCACACAAGAGAACAATTTCAAGCACAGGATGAATACTAGGCACAGCATATGGTGGTGGTCAGCAGAGTTCAACTTTACAAATAACAGCACTGTTGATGAGGTTACCCTCCCAGACCACCTGCTGCTCCAGCCTCACAACTGAGGTAACAAGGCAAGGGGAGGAGACCCCACAGTTGTGCCAGGCCGTCCCCACTGCCATGTGAGACCCTGTGGTCAGACCAGGTAGCTCCACCACCTGGACATGTGGTGAGGGCAGGGGACCCCGGGCCAGGCCAGCCCTGACACATGGGCATGGGCTGAGGGCAGGAGACTCTGGGTTGGCACCTGAGCCTCATCCCCTGAGCTGTAGGGGGCTCCCTGGCCAGGGCTGCATCACAGTAGTCTGGCCACCAACCAGATCCCCAGGGACCCACAGCTGAGGGATGGTCCCTGGCTCACCAGCCTTCTGCTGACCTGACCCTGGCCCAGACAGAGGCTGAGGAACATCCCCTGGCCCACCCAGGGCTCATGTGAGGGGCTCCATTCCCAGGCCACCCCCCTGAGGCCCATAGGCCATGGGAGGTCCCCCCTGCAGGCAATGGGGAGACACTCATTGACCCAGCTGGGACCTAGAAGCCATGGGGGGAATGCCCCCAGCCCAGGGGTACCCCCTGCGAATCCCAGCTGGGCCCCAGAGGTCTATGGACACCACCCTTGGTCCCACCCAGGGTCCAGAAGCCTAAGGGTAGCCCCCTGAGTCCCACCTGAGACCCAGAGGCCTAGGGACACCCCTACCAGTCTCACATGGGCCCCAGAGGCTTGGGGGCACCCCTGCCCATCCCACCTGGGGCCTTGAGGTCTATGGACACCCCCCCCAGTTCTACCCAGGGCCCAGAAACCTAGGGGTAGCCCTCTGAGTCCCACCTGGGCCCCAGATGCCTAGACACACCCCCCACCACTCCCACATGGGCCCCTGACATTTGGGAGCACCCCTGCCCATCCCACCCAGGGCCTGGAAGCCTACTGGCACCCCCCACAGCCCCACCTGGGTCCTAAAGGCCTGGGAGAATCCCCCCCACCCCACCTGGGGCCCAGAGGCCAGGGACTAATTCCCTGCTTCCACCCAGGGGCTGGAGCCCATGCAGGAAAGCCCCCCTTGGCCCCAGGCAGCACCTCCCCTCCCCCCTGCCTGACCAAGGTCTCCAATCCCCTCCCCCCCAACTCCTACCTGCTCTGTCCTGCAGAGAGAAGCCTGTGCTGGAGCTGCTGCCTCTGTTTGAAACTCCCTCCCTGCCTCCCCTCCCCTGGCTGAGCCACAGACGCGGCTGCAGCACCTGGGCGAGGGAGGGGCAGCTGCAGCTCAGAGGCTCAGTGAGCTCCCTCTTGCCCTGTGCTGCCGGGCACTGGCCAGCTCTCCCTGCCCCAGCACTGGGGGTCCAGGGAAAAGACTGGGGGCACAGACAGGGAGATTTGGGGCACAGGGCCCGAGTGCCCAGTGCCAGCAATGCCCCTGCTAGTCACATAGATTGTCTGCTGGGATGTTGATTCCCACCACCAGCATGCCCCAATCTACTCCCTAGATCAGTGGTTCCCAACCAGTGTGCCAGGGCACACTGGTGTGCCGCGGGAATACACAAAGTGTGCCACGAGCATGCCGGAGAGCTGGAGTTAAAGCCCCCTCCTTGCTCAGTAAGGGGGAAGGCACTGGAACACAGTTCTGGGGCCCCCTATTTTTAGGCAGGCAGCATTCTGGCCCCCTAAAAATAGAGGAAGGCACCGGAACACAGAGTTCCAGGGGTCCCCCTAAAAATAGCAGGAGTCGTCGAAATGCATCATTCAGGTGGCTCCTCCTTAAACCTGGCTCCACCTTAAGCCCAGCCAGCAGAGAGCTGGGGGAGACTGGGAGTGTGTGAATCTCCCCCTGCAGGGCAGAGCGGCTTGTCAGACAGCCAGCCTGCAAACAGCCCAGGTAAGGGCTTTGGGGGGATGGTTGCTGGGGGTTGTGTGGGGCAGGTGAGTGTGTGTAGCAGAGGTAGGTGGGAGTGGCTGTGTAGTAGAGGGTGTTTAGCTGGAGTTGTGGGGTGGGGCTGGTTGGGGGTACGTGTAGCTGGAGGGTGTAGCAGGGCCCTGGAGGCCTAGGTCTGGCCTCTGCAGTGATGGGAGGGTCCATCACAGGCAGCAGGGGGTTGGAGGAGGGAAGGATGGGACCCACTGGGGTGGGACAGAGCAGCAGTGGGGTGAGGATTTGCCCTGGGGGGCAGGGAGCTGCTGTGGAGAAGGGGGAAGTGGGTGCTGCACCATGCTCCCCTGCCCTACCTTCCCACTCCCCAGGTTCCCCCGTCCCCCCACAAAGCCACTCT
The DNA here is from genome assembly GCA_007922195.1 of Podocnemis expansa. Classification (NCBI taxonomy): domain Eukaryota; kingdom Metazoa; phylum Chordata; order Testudines; family Podocnemididae; genus Podocnemis; species Podocnemis expansa. The sequence goes on along the minus strand of ML681964.1, from coordinate 15,509,297 downwards.
TGTTCCCCCTTCCTCGCTTGCCACCCTTGTGCTGTTCCCCACATGGCTGCCCTTGTCCTCTGTTGCCACCCCTGCCCTGCTCTGCTCCCCACACTCACTCCTGCCACTGCACACGATTCCTGACCTCCCATTTTGCCACCCCTGCTCTGCTACCCCTACTACCACACATAGCAGCATTTCCAAAACACTGTGTTGTGATTCATGAATATTCATATGTAACAAGTTAATTTGAATATTCATGAGTTTTTTAATGGTGGTGTGCCTCGAAAAATTTGAAGGTATCAAGGTGTCCCACAGCAGAGAAAAGGTTGGGAACCACTGCCCTAGATAACTACTTGTTTACTAAATAACTCTACAACATGCCCTTAAGTTGTTAGGGGGCCTCCATTGCCCACTATTGTTATACTGTTACAAAGTCTTCCATTTACCCTGCCAATACTGTACGTCACTGCTTGGTATGTTTGCATATTAAAACATTATGCTAGATCTACTTTGATGCCCAGAACAAATGGGATTTGTTATTTGCAGCTCTGTGCAACTCACCTACCCCAAATGGTGAGTGAAATAGAGGAGTGTCTAGGTCAAGGGTTAGCAACCCAAAAGAGCAGAAGAGCCACTTCCCTCCACCCTTCCACCACAACCGCATGAGCCCGAGCCAGCCCAGCAGCTGTGCTGTGGCCACTAGCACTGGTGGGGGGGGCGTACAGGTGGTGCACACTCCCCGCATCCCTCCCTCTGTGCACTGGTGAGATGGAGCTGCAGCTTGCGAAGGCAGGGCCCTGGAATGGCCTGCTCTGTGGAGTTCAGGCTGCTTCAACCTGGCCACCCCAGGGCTGAATGGGCCCAATCCAGGGCCTAGGGGTGAGGCAGCCTCTGTTCAGGCCTGGAGTGGCCAGGTCGAAGCAGCCTGAACTCCAGAGGGGCTGTTCCAGGGCCCCGCATCTGCAAGCTGCAGCTCTCCGCCAGCCACTCTTGGGAGGGGCGGCAGGCTGGGGATAGGCGGGGTGGTGCTGCTGTGCCCCACCAGTGGAGGGAGGGACGGAGGGAGCACGTGCTGCCTGTACACCCCCTGGCAGCGCTAGGACCCACGGCGCGGCTGCTGGGCTGCTTCCAGCTCAGGCAGTTGTGGTGGGACAGTGGGGGCGACCGCAGCAACCCTGATTTGGCCACAATGCTGGGGCCAGCTAGGAGTCCCCAGAGCACCCCTGGCTCTCTAGAAGAGATTGCCAGGGAGCCACGGGTGGGTCACTGAGCCTGCGTTGCTAATCCCCAGTCTAGGTATACTGCAAAGAGGTTCACTATTCCCATATACAAGTGGAGGTACATTACATACATTGGTGTATTATATATGCAGGATTCTGTCCTACTTTAGTCCTATTTTCAGGTTGTCATGCCAAGAAATTTATATAAGATCCATTCATATTTATGCATATAAAGACAAATTGATTAAATCTATATATAATTTCACTGGAAGTTATATAATATGGCTGAACAAAGCAGGGGTGTATTTTTAAAGATGACTTCTGGCATTTATATACTTTTGTTTCTGACATCTTCAGGCTGTAGACTTGAAGACTGATCAGAAAGCTTTGGATTACAGTTATGTGCAGAAAAGACATGAACAAACTGAATCACAAGAGGGGGAGGAGGACATAAAGCAGGTGAATGATGAAGAAAATGAAAAAAAAGGCCAAAACTGATGTGGAAGCAAGAGAGAATACAGATTCTAGCATTGAGGTAAACGTAATAATTAAAACAACAACACAACACACAAACCCTGCGTAAACGGTTTCCTGGATGTCATACTGTCATTCGTTCTGTGAGTGTTACTAGGAAAATGAGCCAAGAGGCAATGTTGAGGACATCACTCTATGAATATGACATTCTGATTTTCCTCAAAAGCTAGGCTCCCTTCATAAATATGGTTTTATCCTGAAACATTTTAACCCTTCCAAAATTAGTCATCTTAAAATTAGTTTTTTATTCTAGTCTATTTATTCTGTTTCTGAAGACAGCCTACCTTGTCTCTCCAGTGTTTCAAAATTAGACACACAAATATTTGAGACAAGGATATTGAAGTATGCTAATTTTACCATGCTTTGGCTTCTCTAGTTATAGATGGAGTTTCATGCCCTCCGGATTAATTGTTTGATGCAGAATTGGCTCTAGAGGATTACATTTTGGAAGATTTGGTTGTCAATATCTATTGTAGATTGAAGGGGGTGATGCAGATTTGCACTAAGGTTGCCACGTAGCATAGTCACACTAAAATACAGAGTTAAAATCAGGTACACCCTTTTGGCTTTTGTCTCCTTGCAGTCTTTAATGAAGGGACTGCTCCTTTTCTGCATGAGAGCTGAGAATATAATTTCTAGTCCTCTCACCAGCAGCCCTGCCTGTCACTACCCAGCCTGTTTTCCACTTCAGTTGGATTTAGAGGCTTCAGGTGTGTCTCCCTATTTTTCAGGAAACTAAGTGCAGCTTCATGGAGGAGAAAAGCACAGTTACTTCCTTTGTGGGGCAGGAGTGATGCTTTAAATGTAGGCTCACCCTGCCCCTCCTAACAGCATAGCATTTCCTCTTCTACATGAAGGCTCCATGCAGGGTCAACATCTCCAGTGCACCAAACTGTATTGCACTGTTCTAAAGCAGCAGGTTATGCGGAGTACCTGTGTTCTTTTGTACTTCGGGCAGCCACATCAGGAGATTGAAGGATACCTGACATTTTATCTAACAAGTATATACGCAGATTAAATTGGATTACAATGCCCCACATAGTACTTCAACCTCGAGACTGCTAGGTTTGGGATCTGTGTGGGGATGCAATAGGTGAGATTTGTTCAGTTTTGCCTATTACAGAACCTTGCTCAAAATTACAAACCTATTGAATCTGTATTAGCCGACTGCCACTCATTTGTGTTTAATGTTTAAAGCTGACTGAAAGGAGTGGAAGAAGAGCAAGTTCTCACTCTGTTTTCAGCCCAGAAGGGGCTGTGTCCCCTTTCCCCTCACCTCTTAATTTGCACCTTATTTATCTCCAAAGTATTGTGCTTTTTCAAACCGTTCTTGTTTCCTCCATCACAGAGCAACAGAAATTCCATAGACTCCTCTCTCTTCTCGGAGGACTCTTTGCTGCTGTTATCATCACTGACAGAAAATGCACTAGAGGTAAGAAAGCACGTATATGTATTAGCAATGGATTGTAACTGGTCTAGTTGCATGATTGGTATAGTCCATTTAATTTAACTAAAGAGAAAACAGAAAGTACGTCATCAAATTAATTCAGTAACTTATCTGAAAACTCTGTTGTATGAAGTTCCAGAGGGGTAGTGGTGTTAGTCTACAGCAAAACAAGCAAGGAGTTCTGTGTCACTTTAAAAACTGACAATTTTATTTAATATGTGAATTTTCATGGGTAAAACTCCACTTCATCAGATGCATGAAATGGAAACTACAGTATGGAAAAGAATAGATAAATGCAGAGAAGGGTAAATCACAAGATCAGTTTAGATTTTTTTCAGCAAACCAAGCAAGTTATTTTGATACAAACCATGTGTGAACAACAGAAAAGAAGGTGAGAGGTTAAAAGGGGGAAATCACTTTTTATAGTGAGAGGGCTAGGCCAAATATCTATTCAGACCTAATATAATGGTGTCAAATCTGCATATGAATTCTAACTCTGCAGTTGCTATTTGAAGTTTTTCTGGTGAAGCACTGTAAATGTCATGTCTTACAGAATGTGCTGGGAGATTGAAGTGTTCTCTATTGGTCTTTTAATGTTACTTTTTTTTTTAATATTTGATTTGTGTCCATTTATTCTTTTGTACAGAAGCAGTCCACTTTGGCCATTGTATACGGTGGAGGGGCATTATTGGCAAATGATGACGTATGTGACATTGGTGGATGAGCAGGTAAATAAGCCCTTGATGGAGTGGCTGGTTTGGTTAGGTCCTATGACGGTATCATTTTGAGTCGATACGCAGAGTTGACAACAGGGTTTGCTGCAGGGATAGATGCTCCCTTTAGTGTGTCTGTTGTCTGATGTATAGTGGCTGATGAGTATCTGCTCAAGGTTGGGGGGGCTGTTTGTAAGCAAGGACAAGTGTTCCTTCCAAGGCTTGAGAGAGTGACTGATAGTCTTGCAGGATAGGCTGTAGATCAGGTGTAGTCAAACTGTGGCTCCGGAGCTGCATGTGGCTCTTGAATGAAAAAGTATGGCTCACGGGAGAATGTCAGCAAATCAGTTTAGTAGGTAAAAGCATATGGCTATATGCCTCAGTGCAGCTCTTGAAGGTTTAACAATCAACTTGTGTGGCTCCTGAGTTCCATAAGTTTGGCCACTCCTGCTGTAGATCCTTGATGATATGCTGCAGAAGTTTGTCTTGGGGCTGTAGGTGATGACCAGTGGCATTGTTTTCCTTGTTTCTCTTGTCTGGCGGTTATTGACTTCTGGGTATCCATCTGGCTTTGTCAGTCTGTTTCGTCACTTCCCTAGGTGGGTATTGTTGTTTTAAGAATGCTTAATAGAGATCTTTATTTGTGTCTATTTGAGGGATCAGCAAATGCGATTGTATCTTTGGGCTTTTCTGTAGACAGTGGATCATGTGGTGTATCCCATGTGAAAACTGGAGGGATGTAGAGAACTACAGCATCAGTAGGTTTCTGGTACAGTGTGGTGTTTATGTGTCCATCACTTACTTGGACCGTAGTGTCCAGAATGTGGATCTCCCATACGGAGTGGTCCAAGCTGAGGTTGATGGTGGGGTGGAAATTTTTGAAATCGCAGTGGAATTTTTCAAGGGCCTCCTTTCCTTGTGTCCAGATGATGAAGATATCATCAGTGTAGCTTAGGTAGAGGAGTGGCTCTTGGCAACAAGAGCTAAGGAAGCATTGTTCTTAATCAGCCATAAAAGTTCTGGCATATTATGGGGCCACACGGGTACCCATAGCAGTGCTGCTGAGTTGGAGTTCTAAATCATCTCCAAATCTGAAATGATTGTGAGTACAAATCACAAATCTCAGGCAATAAAAACAAAACAACTTGCTTGATTTGCTGAAAAATTCTGAACTGATCTTGTGATTTTTCCCTTCTCTGCATTTATCTATTCCCTTCCATACTGTAGTTTCATGTGTCTGACGAAGTGGTATTTTACCCACAAAAGCTCATGCAATACATAAATGTGTTAGACTGTAAAAGTGCCGCAGGACTGCTTATTTGTTTTTGTTGTAAAAAGTTAGTCTGGTCATTACTTTTTTTGTTTGTTTGGGGTTTGGTTTTTTTGTTTGTTTGTTTGTTTTTATTTGTTTATTTGTTTTTTGTTAAACATACCTGCTTCGAATCTGTAAAATTACATAATTTATTATTTGAAAACTGTTTTAAGAATTCTGGTTCTTCCCAGTGTCACAGTTAACGTTCAACAAGACAGTTGTTGGAGTAAAATAGCATACTCATGCTTTTTCCAATTTATCATCAAATGTTAAGAGTATCTTCACAGAAAATTGGTAATATTAAAAAAAAATACATGGATCTTGAAAAGCTTGCATATTTCTTTTAAGGGCATAATTGAAAATGCCAGCTCTACCTCACTGTTTACACCAGGGCCATCACATGGTAACTCCACTGGAGAAATATGGCAAGACTTTCTTTTGTCACCTGAGCTACAGGTGAGTGTAGTAGAGAATTTAGGTGTGTATAAAACTTTCCTCTAAAAATATACACACATCTAACTTGTGCAAGTGTATCTGAGACTATTTGCTTAATGAATTCAAGACAGATAAATCCATTTGTAAAGGCAATTATGTAAGATTTAACTGTTGGGACACTTTGCTATACACTTCCCAGTTGGTGAAGTGGGGAAGTTGTTTAGATGATGAAGTCAATCATGTATCATCAGACTTTAAACAAATACTTCTTGCCAGTTGCCTAAATAACCATTAGCCAGAACTTCCTAACCTTACGTTTCCTGTTCTGGTAGAGATGGCACATTATATGCTGCTTGGTTTATTCATAATACTTTTCTGTTTCAAATTCAGTTTCTGGTTCCAGACTTTCTTCTGTAACTGGACTGTTCCTTAGGTCTGTTTTTGCTATTATGTGTAGTAAATCCCACTGTTTACAATGAGGATTGCAGTTACATAAGCAAAAGCAGAAATAGCGCCTTTACAATGCACAAAATATTTGCACAAATATAGCTTCAGAATGTAAACAGAAAAATAAGCTGAATATCATAATTGTGACTCTGCAAAATATTATAACCTCACTATTTCATAAAATGGTATCTCCCCACTTCTCAACTAATATTGAATGCTGTAGAAGTCCTATGTTACTAAAACTATTATCTTCATGTACTGTGTGATCTAGTCACAGTGATACATTGTACATCAAACTCCGCTATGAAGGAATAAAAATTTATTTAAATTCTCAAACCTTACTTTCTTTCAAAGTAAATTTTGTGACTAAATTTCCACAAATTTTACTAATATTTGTGAGGTAGCAAATAGATTAAAGTGGGAAATATTTTTAGGTTTTTTTTAAATTTGTGTTTGACAGCATTTTCTGGACAATCAGGGTGTATGTGGGCCCTTTCCCTGTTTGCATGGGTCTTTTGCACAGCAAAACTATTGTTTCAAAATAAGAAAAATGTAATTTAAAATTACATCATTTGGCAAATGTTGTCAGAGCCACATTATAAATACTTTCCAAAGGCATAGCCATGTTAGTCTAGTTCAGCAAAACAAACAAGGTGTGTGGTGGCACTTCTACAGACTAACAAATTTATTTATCACATGAGTTTTCATGGGAGAAAATCCCACTTCATCAGATGCTTGAAGATGGGGAACATACAGAATGGGAAAGTCATAGTATCAGGACAGACTGTTACAGCAAATCAAAGCAGTTGTTTAGGGTCAAACGGTGGAGAATAGCAATAAGCACGGAGTTTGGAGGGGAAAAGCAAAATTACCTATTGTAATAGGGGAAAAAACCCCATAGTCTATATTCAGCCCCAAGTTGACCGTGTCAAATCTGCTTATGAATTCCAATTTTTGCCATTTCTCTTTGAAGCTTTGACTTGTTATACATTTGCCTGAGTACGGCTATTAACAGATCATTGCTAGAGCAATCAGCAAGATTGAAGTGTTCTCCTGTTGGTTTTTGAACACTGTTACTTCTGATGTCAGATTTGAAACTACTCCATTTAAAAAAAAATACTGACTAGCTTTTAGTTAGTCTTAAGACACTTCTTTGAACACAGGACTAGATAAAAATCAGAGCAACTACACTGAGCTCTAAAGGAAGTCAGCAGGATGTGCCCTGAGTAAACAAACATGACATTACAATCTTTAATGATTATTTTGTACTGTTATGAGCACTGAAATAAAACCACAGCCTATGTTCTCTGCAAATGCGCAGATCTAAATTCCATGACAAGGTCCTTGGATTCTTTGGCACTTTAGTGCTTGGAAATTGGAAGTTTGCTGCAGCTTCATTTATTCTAAAAGATAAAGTGTTAATGAATTAAATATAAAAATGAATAATGCAATCTTTGTCCCATATTTTTGGTTAGCTGGAAATTTCAAACGTTTTATACCTACAGTTTATAAATGCTGCAGGTGTTGAGGGGAAAGGCAAACTGAAGGTTTTGCAAGCAGGGGAGAGGACAGTGCATTGTTTTAGTGAGTGAGATGGAAGTAGAATACAGTTCAAAGGTGCATCTTCACTGCACAGTTGACCTGAGCTGTTACTCAGGGGTACATCTAACACTTTTCCAATCCCCAAGCACAAATATCTGACCCAAGTGTGGTGGTGCTTTCAACACACACTAGCTGTCCCTCCTGCTGCATAGGCTAAAATCCAAGTGAAGCTTTTGCTCAGGTAGGTACACTGTCACTGCCTATTGCAAGGAGGACTTGAGTGCTGGTAGTCCTTCAGGACCTTCTTGCAACTCCCCCCTGTGTCCAGAAAGGCAGGGATGTTTTTCTACCATTGTCTGGGAAAGAATCAGAGCAGATCACTTTGCTACAGCACAAAGAATTAAGGGACGTGACCCTAGAAGTCGAAGCAATGCCCATTGGTGACTGCAGCACCCATAACAGTGGTTTAATTACAGTTTTGCAGTGCAGCTGCTCATACTTGGCTTAGGCTCTAGGGCTATGTCTACACTTTCATTAGTTCGAATTAAAGAATTCCTTAATCTGAACTAATGAAAGCTTAGTTTGAACTAGTAAGACCTGCCCTTTAGGTCAAACTAAGCCCTTAGTTGGATCCTTTGTTTGAACTTGGCACAGTGTAGACATTTAAGTCCACTTTGTAAGTTCAAACAAATGGCAGTTAGTTTGCATTAGCAAAGTGGGTTAAGTCAAATTAACTGTAATTTGACTTAGTCCATGTTGTTAATTCGAGCTAAATTTGGGAAGTGTAGACATAGCCTAGGAATGGGTCCCGTCACTCAAATTATCTCTGCAGTGAAGCCATATCCTGAGAATAGAGAGAAGCAAGCTGGCTGGATATGGCTGCCAAAGTGATCAGTCAAATAGTTAACATTGACTTCTTAAAACTAAACTGGACAATTCAGCAAGCAGTTATGTTGAATGTGGCAGTTCATAGCTCTCATAGCTTGTTTCGAATAGTCAAAGCTTGGTTCAAATTGTCAGCAGATTTGGAAAGCCTTCAGTGTACTGATTGGGCTGTGGTCATCTTTTTAATGGTTAATTTCACAATAATGAGGGCTAAAAAAATTTTTCTTTTAAATCTTATAAATTTAAGAGTCTGATTCTGTGCTAAGGGATGGAATCTGTGGTAAATTCTGTACTTGTAAACTTGACAGGGTCTGTGTGCAAGAAGGAAATAGTTATTCCAGACCAAATAATAGAAAAGTGTACGGATATTATGGATTCACGTAGTGGGGATAATACTGACCTAAATAAATAAATAATCAGTGTGCATATGTGAATAGATGAGGAATTTAGAAGTATTCACTTACAAAAGTTGCTGATACTTTTTATTTTATTTTAGGGGATTTCGCTGGGAGGTACTCAGCCTATTGCTGGTAGTAGATGCATGAATTCACTGTTCTCTCATCACAATGTAAATTTGACCCAGGCTATTAGTCATGATGTCAGTCTCCATGAAGCTATGTTACTGAAATCAGACCACAGCACTAGGCTAAATACAGAAATATGGAATGTACCGAGACAAGAGTCCTTTCTGCAACTAAATTCTAGCACCACAAATCTTAAATCAGTGCCTAATGGGACTAATTTGGAGTTATATTCATCTGTTGACATTAGGAACCTAACCACCCAGGATTTTCTCAGACCTTGATGAGAACATATTTGATGAAATAAATTTAATGATATTAGCATTGGAGGAGGGTTTTAATCCGATGTCAGTCTCCCAGCTCTTTGGAGAACCTGACTCAGATTCTGGATTTTCTTTTATTTCAAGCCACAGCACAATTGCTTCAAACCATTCTGATTCATCATCTGTTTCAGCCTGCAATGAAGGTGCTATTGGATACAACTGTGATACAGAATACACTTCCCAGGATGGCATAGGAGCTGTAGGGGGTCATCACCCACAGCATAATAAAACTTTGCATATGGATTATCAAAGCAATTCAGATAATTGTGGGGAATCTACCCTTCAGCATATTCTACATAACCACACCTACAATCAGCTACCAAATAAATTAGCATCCACTTCTCAGAATCATACCTCATCCTCTAGGAAATCAAACAAAGTAAAGGGCAGCTGCCTCAATAGTACAGATAAAAATCTTAGCCATGATGAACTTCGTGCAAAAGCTCTGAGAATTCCATTTTCTGTAGATGAAATTGTGAGCATGCCTGTCAATGAGTTCACCAAGACATTATCGAAATTCTACCTGACAGATACTCAAATATCACTTATACATGACATCAGGCGAAGAGGAAAAAACAAGGTTGCTGCTCAAAACTGCCGCAAAGGTAAACTAGATGTGATCCTGAACTTGGAAGATGATGTGTGTAACCTACAAGCACAAAAAGAAAGTCTTAAGAAGCAGAAATCTCAGTGCAAGAAATCAATTGGCCTCATGAAGCAAAAACTAAATGACCTTTGTCATATCATCTTCAGTAGATTAAGGGATGACCAGGGTAGACCTGTAAATCCAAATCAGTATGCTCTTCACTGTAGTAGTGATGGCAGCATTTTGATAATACCAAAGAAACTGGTTGCATCAGATCAGAAACAAGGTAACCAGAAAGAATGAACTGCAAAGTAAGTGATATTAAGATTACTGAGTTATTTAGGATTCATTCTGCTGATGGGGTATAGTGAAAATAGTGGCATAAGGGGTAGAGACCAAGAATGTTTATGGACATGTTAAAACAAAGAGGGAAAAAAAGACCCCAAAGTAATATTTTGAGACTTTTGTGAATGCAGTGGCAGATGAGGAGCCCCCTTCTCCCCACAGCTAGGCCCCCACCTCCCCTCACCTGGGGCTGCAGCCCCCCCTGCTCTATGTGGGAGGGCAGGCACTAGTGGGGAACAGGGGCCAGAGGCAGGCCCCAACTGGTCTGATCAGTCTGACCCCCCCACACTCCCTCAGGGCAGTAGGGCTGACCAGTGCACATGGGCCAGCCTCCAGTGCAGCCTGTCCATGCACTATGGAGGCTGTATTGCAGTTTCCAAAGGGATAGCCATATTAGTCTAGTCCAGCAAAAAAAACCCAAAAAGTTGTGTGGCACATGACTCCACTCTGTATTGCACAGCACAGTGGCCAGCCCCACCCCACCCCCAGGGACAGACCAGACCCGGCCAGCCCAGCAGCGGGGCAGGAAAGCAGAGTCCAGCTTCAGGAGCAGGGTTGGAGAGTAAAGCAATTGGAGAGCCTGACCCCTGCTGGCTCCACTCCCCCCCACTCAGCACTGTATTAATCTGCCCATGTGTCAATACAGCCTGCATCTTCAATTATGGGGATGGTTTATACACACACAGTAAATTAAAGCTACAGCAGTCAAACCACACTGGTTATATTAAGCTGTTGAGATGCAACTAGAGTTACTTGAGAATGCCAGGCCATCTGTAGAAGTGTGATTTCTACTTAGCATGGATTTATTGCCCTGAAATAAATGTGCAAAGAGCATCTGCAACTAAATAGTAGTTGAAGGATCAATGCATAAAGGGAGAGAGCACAAAACTGAGATCAGTTGGAGGAGATTTTCACTTTAAATATGTTAACTCTTGGAAGATAAAGGTACCCTTAGATTTTGATTTAGTCTGTTTGCACTGGAATAGTTTTTTTAAATGCAAAAGACCTATATTTGCAAAGGTTTGGCTTAAATTCAGTGTGGTTTTATGTATTCCCCCCCCCCCTTTCCATGGATGAAAATTATACTTTGTTTAAAACTATGCTTCACACACACACAAATTGTAATCTCAAACTGGGATTGCTCCAATTTTATACATTATGTTGTAAATACATACTGAAATTGTTTGTACTTGATTCAACATTGTGTTGCACTACTCTGCCAGTACAATAGAACCTCAGTTACAAATGCTGCAGAAGTGAGGGCTGTTCATAACTCTGAACAAAACTTCTGCCTGTTCTTTCAAAAGTTTACAACTGAACATTAATGTAATAGTTTTGGGGAAAAAAATACTGCTTTCCCTATATTTTTAAAGGACTTTGTTTAACACACTATTGTACTATATTTGCCCCCCCCCTTCCCCCCAGCTGCTTGTAGAGTTCTGGATCCAAATGAGGTGCATTGTTGACTGGTCAGTTTGTAACTCTGGTGTTTGTAAATTTGAGGTTCTACTGTATAACACTATTAAACTTTTGTTTAGAAGTGAAAGACAACAGTGGTGAGTCAGGAGCTTTCTATGATTTGTATGTTTTCAAATAGGTGAAGATACTTACTGAGTCTTTTTTCAGGATGGATAACTTGACCTTTTCCCTTTTTTAAAGCACCTTGTTTTTAAACATTTTTTAAATTCAGATTTGTCAAGGGTTTCCTCAAATCTTTCAGGTAAAATAAATGGCTATTTTTTTTGCCTTATGCTTGTTATCATGCTTTGAACAGTTAAATGGCTTAGAATGAAGGAAAACATGCCGACTTTAGCTTAGGATGTGCCCTTGAATGTGTAAAAAGCATCTACATTCTTATTTACAACAGATCACTTCCTCATGAAATTTTGTTTACATATCCTAAAAGAGGTCTGAAGAGATGTTAAACAGGTAAGTATGCCATGGTTAAATAAGAACTTACTCCAAGAGGTAAAACAAGCACAACCAGCAGATACCAGATATCCATATAAATATGTTCCATATCTTAACACAAATTGGACATGTTTAAAAAGTTGTAGGGTGACCACACATCAGGAACCCTGTCTGGTCACGCAGAAGACACATTATCATATACGCCAGGACTTGTTTCAAAGAACTAGGATGAGGTATGATATTTATCCTGGTGTATCTAGTGTTAAAAATTGCTCTCTCCTGTTTATAGCAGTGGTTCCCAACCTTTTCTCTACCAGGGCGCACCCTTATACCTTCAAATTTTGAGGCACACCACTATTTAAACTCATGAATATTTAACTTAAATTACTTATGAATATTCATGAACCATGGCAGATGTGTTTTGGAAATGGTCCTATGTGGGGTAGCAGAGCAGGGGTGGCAAAACACGAGGTCAGGAATTGTGTTGTGGCAGGAGTGAGTGTGGGGAGCAGAGCAGGGCAGAGTGGCAAAGGAGGACAAGGGCAGCCATGTGGGGAACAGCACAAGGGTGGCAAGAGAGGAAGGGGGAACAAGAGTGGCTTTGTGGGGGGACGGGGGAACCTGGGGAGTGGGAGGGTAGGGCAGGGGACCATGGCTCAGCACCCACTTCCCCCTTCACAGTAGCTCCCTGCCACCTAGGGCACATCCTCACCCCACTGCTGCTCCCTCCCTCCCCAGTGGATCCTGTCCTCCCCTCCCCTAGCCCGGGCTGCCTGTGATGGACTCTCCCATCACTGCAGGGGCCAGAACTAGGCCTCCAGCCCCCAGCTACACTCCCCCCCCCCGCCACCCCACAACTCCAGCCACACAGCCTCTGCTACACAATCACTCCCATCCACCTCTGCCACACACACACGCACACCTGCCGCACACAACCCCCAGCAACCCTCCCCACCAAAGCCGTTACCGTGGCCTGTTTGCAGGCTGCCTGACACAAGCTACTCCACCCTGCAGGGGGAGATTCAGACACTCCTGGCCTCCTGCAACTCTCTGCTGGCCGGGCCTAAGGTGAAGCCACTGGAACATCACGTTCAAGCTACTCCTGCTACTTTTAGGGGGCCCCTGGAACTCTGCATTCTGGTGCCTTCCTCTACTTTTAGGGGGTCCAGAATGCTGCCTGCCTAAAAATAGGGGGCCCCAGAACTGTGTTCCAGTGCCTTCCCTCTAACGTTAACCCCGCCTTTGCACAGCCCACGTGGCTGGGCTGAGCAGGGAGGGAACTTTAACTCCAGCTCTCAGGGATGCTCGTGGCACACTTTGGGTATTGCCACAGCACACCAGTGTGTCCCGTAATCAGAGCAGCAGATGGAAGGCTATCCTTTGTATGTTGTAAAACTAAGTACCTACTTCCCTCCTACTGCAAGACTTGCTCAGTCACAGCTAGGTAGTCTCCTCTTCTGCAACACTCCATTCCCACTATTAGATTTTTCTGCATGTGTCTAGGTTTTACTGGAAAACCTCTTCTAGAATACATAAACTAGTATGTCTGAGTGATGCTGTTTGAAATTTTCCAGTGAGAGATCACATAGTAAGAATTCCCTAGCTAGTAACCTATGCAAGGGACCTGATTTTTTTTTTTTTTTTTTTGAGTTGTCTTGAAATTTCGTTAACTGAATTGCAAACTAAAGCTTCGATCCTGCAAAGACTTATGCTGGTGTTTGACACTGCTCATCAGCATGAATATTGGTGGGACAACAAAGTTCTACATCTATGTAATTATTTGAACCCATTTAAATCAGGGACTCATAGGCACTGCACTAGGCCCAGAACTGAAGAGCAAGAAGCCTAGAATGATACTTTTCTGCAAGGCTGTTAAAAAAAAGCACCCATTCAAAATTGCTGCTAGCACAAAAAGTTTATTGAATTTTATTTCAACAGAACAGTATGTAGAAAACCACAATTATGTATATAAAAAATTGGAACAGCAATACTAGCTACAATCGCATAAGGCTCCACGTTAAGGGGCATCGCTGCATGTATGATCACATAATACACATGCTCATTGGATTGTAACAGTGCTTTTGTATTATGCTATTGACGATTGTTTTGTGTAGAATAGGAAGGTCCTGTGCTGTAAGATGGTTTTTTACAAAATGATTTTAGATCAGATGCATTAAGAGTTATAAACATCAGATGGGACACACCAACTTCAGCAGGATCAAGCACATTATTTGGTTTGGCACGGTCATAAGTCGATTGTACCATTATTTCTTCTAAAATAATTTAATTCACTTGGTAGACACCAGTTATAAAAGGAAAAATTTAATTACTTGCCAAGTCATTGTGGTAAACATTCTACACCTAGGAAGTTTTATGAAAATGGCAAGGCAGTTATTGCAGAAATGAACAAATGAGGCATCAAAGAGGGGCACAAGAGAGCAGCTGCAAAAGTAAACTGGTGAAATTACATATTCTGAAGGTGAAGACAGCTAATTTCAGATAACCATACTCATCTATTTTAGCTCAAACGGTTGCATTTGATAGTATCTACCACATTACAGATGTCAGTACTTGGGCAAGGAGGGGTTAAAGATACAGTAGTGGGGAGATTAGATCTGAAGTACAACGGCAAACTTTCACAGAAGCTTTGCAGGCAAATTAGTGGTTTTGGGAACTAGTAATGGAGTACTGGAGTTGAAAGAGATCATAACAGATCCACTTACACAGTACAGCAAAGAAATTAATTAAAATTTCAGCAAGACTAAAATAAGCCTTTTTTTTTTTATGAAAGGTGTTCTCTCCAGCTTCAGGTTTAGTAAAATCCCACTGCTTCAACAGAGTGTGATGGTAGGTTGACCCAACATGTATCTTCCTAAAAAGAGTACTTCAAATGGCAGCAGCAGCAGGTGTTCTAATGCCTCAACTCAGACAGCATGGCTAAGTCTACACTAGGAAAAGTTAGTTCAAATTTAATTTGAACTCAACTCAAACTTTAGTTTGAATTCACAAACTGGACTAATTCAACATAAAGTCAAATTAATCCACTTCATTAATTCGAACGAACTATCCTTAATTTGAATTTAGGGTTAATCCTAGTCTACAAATAGCTGAGTTTGAACTAAACAGCAGATCATACTAATTCAAACTAAGCTTTCATTAATTCAAATTAAGGAATTCCTTAATTTGAACAAATGAAAGCGTAATGTACACAGGGACTAAGTTTGAATTAAACTTCCTTAATTCAAACTAACTTGCAAGGGTTGACATACCCATAATAGTTTTACGGCAGGGGTCTCAAACATGTGGCCCATGGGCCACATGCAGCCCGTAAAGCTATTTCCTGCAGCCCACAAAGACACTATTGTTACCAATATTCGCAATATCATTGTATGAAAAGGTTTCAGGAGGGTGGTCCTTGGGCTATTTATTGGTCCACATGCAGCCCTTGTAGTGATTAGAGACCCCCGTTTTAGGGAGTACCTACTGCCCCACTGCACTCAATGTCCTCCTTTCTGTAAGCTGTGAGAACTTCAGTTATCCTAGACAGTAATGTACTGCACCTGAAACTCATTCCACCTGTTCATTTTGAGAGTCACTGGTATAATCCTCAACTAGTACACTAAACTTGAATTATGCAGTAAACTTTGCAAAAACTCACCATTGTCACTCCAGCACAGGGGCAGTGTGTGGGGATGCTGCTGTCTCCACCCTGGCCTAGTAAAACTATCACGGACGCTTCACCGAAAAGACCTACAGGTAGAGCCTGGCAGATCTGCAAGTCAAACTGTGGATCCAGATTTTATACCTAACAATTTTCAGATATCCATGGACCCTTTTCGCAGTTTGTAGATCAGATGCACACATACAAGTTGTGTCCCCATGCAGTGGTCTATAGCATCCACACAAAAGCAGACCTACTGGCTAAACCCAATAGCCAGTTGCCACCTTCAGCAGTAGCCCCAACTAACTCCACAACACACTATAGGTGTGTAGACTAATAAGGCATCCCTTGTGCTGCTGCTCAGCCAACTAGAGATGGTTCTGAGCCAAATCTGCAAATTAAATTTCACCATTTAGAAGCAGAGTAGTGGAGAAACAAAGAATCCCACTTCTATTTCAGGAGGTGCACAGGGCAGGAAGCTGGAAAAGAGAAGCCAGCAGCCATAAATTCCCTTGTCATTTTAAACATGGGGTCCGCTATGCCACGCTCCTGCACAGCTCAGGAGTTTGCTCCCCCTCGGTCCATTACTGGCTTTCATTCATCCTAAATAATTTCAGAAATGGAGATTAAGTGAATGAACTTCATCTATTATTACAACGTGCCTTATTCTTAATTTCCTAGATTTGTGTAGTACCAGCTGTAATTCTCACTATTAGAAGACACAGCAACTATCTTGCCTGGCAGAAAAGGTGTGTTATTTAAAGACAGAGGAACAATAACCACACACTGCAACACAATCAGAATTAAGATACACTATGTTGTCTAAAAAAACATGATTTTGTACCAAGTTCACCACTGATCCCAAGAATGCTACTTGTCTAGGTTCCTAAAAATGTGTTCCTAAATGAACTAGCAGCTTTTCACAGCTTTAGCACAGTGCTTCCCCTTTTGTCCCACTCCTCACTCACCCTCCTTGCAAGGAGGGTAATCTTGCAGAGAAAACCTGATTATGCTTTCAGCATTAAAAAATTCAGCCAATACTGAAATACTGCTAGGTTTTGTTGTTGTTGTTTTTTTTTTTTAATGTCACACAGAAAAGATGTGTAGAAACACAAAAGGCCAAACACTCAATAATTACTTTCCAGTGGCAAGAAGCAAAAAAATTCCTCCAATTTGTAGTCTAACTTGCAAAGTTAAGTTAGGATACAAATACAGAATTATTAAACCCAAAACTTTACTTTTGTCCACTGAACCTGGCTCAAAACATATGACGTACCTAAGCAGAGTAAGGAAGCTCCTTGAGTAATCAAAAGGCATTCCAAGACACTACATGATTGGTTGCTGTCTTACTCCTTGTCTTGTGCACAGCCCCCAGATTCATGCAATTCAAGGTTTGCTACACTGTTTTACCATCAGAGGAATTTTATACTGAAGTCTCAAAATATCCATTGTTTTGGATTATTTTCAAGGATGGACTAAGACAATATCCATTATTATATAAAACAACCATAAGAACTTCCAATTTTGTTTTAAACTCGGTGCAGCTGACAGTCAGAAGGGCTGAATGTTTTTGCTTCCCAACTCCCAACCTGGAATGTGTTTAATTCAGAGAATAAATATATTAGACACAATAAGCAAAAAATCATCTTGGGTTTGTGGTAGTGAGTTTCACGCTGTATTTCATTTTGAATCCTGAATGTTAAAACTATTTCTAAATAAAAAAAAAAAAAACAAACCTCAGCTATCACTCTAACAAGTTGACTAATCTGAATTTTCTTAAGCAATTAGTATTCCAAGACCATATGAAAAAGTATATTTTCAAATTATGTGAAAAGTTGCATCCAAAAAGTTAACTTATTTAGAAACAAAAAATGTCCAAAAGCAAAGTAGCTTCTTGAATTTGTAGTGGTGGATCTCCCAGCAGAGGACAAGTACATGTGCCTGAACAATTACTCAGAGGTCTGCAAATTATGTTGTCAGAATTGGTTTTAAGTTTAAGTATCCCTCGAAATGAAATGTTTTCAGGTTATGAAAAGGCCTCAAAGGCTTGAGTGTTTTAGTGTTAACACACATTAAGTTTATTAAACATTACACTGGAAGTACTTTGGTATAAAAGTATTTTATTTTAAGGCTATAAAAATTATAAAAATATGTATTTAATCTTCCTATTCACAACTTCTGCTATTTCATAACATTAATGGTTTGCTTTTCCTAACCAGTCTGAGTTTTATTAAAGATTTACAGACAGTTTTTATCATTTTATAATTTTTAAAAACCCAGCATTACAGAAGGCTGTTCTAACTGAGTTATCAAGATTCATTTAACCTATAGATTTTTAATGAAACCAGCAAAAGTAACTATTTTCTGATGATACAGAATTCTTATTTCTTGAAGCGTGTCTGTGGTTGACCACTTCTTCATTTGTTACCTGCAGCATGGCACCTTCCTGCCAAAGGAAAAAAAAAATAGTGTATCTAAAGATGTTTACCATGTATGTCTATCCATATTACGTATGGGAGAACTTCAGCAGTTTCAAAAATTATAAAACAATTCATTTGTGTGTGGAACACAAAAGGAATATACTTTTGGTTAGTTGAATCTATGCTCTTTAGTGTGCAGCCTTGTTGCAGGCAATGAAACCAATAAAAATAACTAGGGACTAGATTCTACCACACTTACACATGCTGACTAGCATGTTACAGTGTAAAAACATTTTAATTTCAGTGGGAGATGGGTATTATTCTGCATGTAAGGGTGACAGAATCAGCAACTAAGATTTATTAGCTGAAAGAACTGTAAGTGAAAACCTCAGTATCCCCGCAAATTCCAATTTAGGTAATAACATTCTGCATATAAATTCCACCTGTAGTTACAACTGAAGAAGTTTTCACTTGCCCTCCTGAAGTACTATGCAGTGTTAAAGGAGAATGGGTGCCATATTCCTTACCAAAAGGTAGGTGCATTTCATAGCAGTGAAGAAAAATCTAAAGTTACTCGGGAGCCTTCAGGGTGCAAGGTACTACATAAAATACTGACAGCTGCAAAACAGACAGCTGCATTACATTTCACTTCCAATGGTGTAACGCTGTCGTACATCTACTCTACTGTCATCACACTTGTAACCATCAAAATCCCAAGAAAAGTAAAGGTTGCACGGCGTAAAGGAAGTTTCATGATTTAATTAATGTGTGACGTACCATTTTAACTAACATCACCAGGTACGGAACCCTTGCAAACTTTACTAATGAACACTTGCAGGTCCCATTTCAACTGTAGTAGTGTACAGTAGCAGCAGTCTATGCTTGTCCATGGTTCATATCAAAAGCTAGATTCCAGTAGGAAAA
Source organism: Podocnemis expansa (assembly GCA_007922195.1). Classification (NCBI taxonomy): domain Eukaryota; kingdom Metazoa; phylum Chordata; order Testudines; family Podocnemididae; genus Podocnemis; species Podocnemis expansa. The sequence goes on along the minus strand of ML681964.1, from coordinate 15,490,089 downwards.
AAATATGTTAAAGCAGCTGAAATTTTAAAAATTGCAATGTCAAAATTTAATAATACACAAGAAAAAAGATTCAAATAGTTCTCTTCAGTTTGTAATGGTTAACTCAATTCATTGCTATGTTAAACTACATACAATAACCACTATACTGAAAGAGACTGTCATATAGTATTAGTTTCTTGTTTTTGGAATATTAAGAAAGGAAAAGTAAATAAGATCTTACCTAAAGAAGTTTAACTGACGCTTAGAACTACTTTGCTCTACACCCTCAGCCTTCGTTGGCATCCTTATCAAACTACGGTAGTTAAAGCTTTGCAGAAATACAGCGCAGCTTTTTAAGACTGGCTGAACTTAGTGCCGTTTTCAAGAGTTCTCTTGTACTAGACCTGTGTCCCTGGAAGAGTACCTCGCTGGGGATATTTCCTTTCCTTGCCATTGAAGAAGCAGCATCTAAAAGATCTAAAAAGGTGTTTCTCCTTGCAGAGATATCCCTTAAGTTATCTAGATATTTTAAACCTGATAATTTACAGACAACATACTTTTTCTGATCAGCATTTAATTTTACATATACAACAACAGCTTTGTATTATTTGTGGGACCTTATACTACCCACTCCTTGCCTTATTTTACAATATTTTTTAAAAAAATCTATAATTACACAATATTTCCTTTAGAATTATTTTATTAAATCAAATGTACAACAGCTTCTTAACTCTACACACGCACTTAAATTTTTAAAAGGAAAACGTTATGTCTTATTACACCATGATCCTGGCTAATAGCTTTTCAAAACTTGAGAAAAATCTTAAAAAAGGTTTCACATGTCACCTGAAACTTACAAATTTAACATTATCAAAGGAATGCTTCTACACTCTTACAAAGACCACTAGAAAGAAACAACAATTAAAAAGCTAAGAAACTGTCTCAAAGGCATTTTTACAATCCTTCCTCCACAGTAAGGTAATGTTATTAAATAATCCAATCCATTCACAAAATGGCTCTCTGCATCTGCTCTGGTGTCTTCTGCCATATCACTGCATATTTATGCATGACTGAGATAAGTGTTTCCTTAACATTGTTATTTCGATAACCTGAAGCTGTTCTGTTACCTCTGGGCTCTCATCCTCTCCTATTTATACAGTGAAGCCTGTTTCAACAGAAGTAAAGAGTAAAAAATAGGTTATGAAATTATCCATCTAATGAATTTTTAAAGGAAAGATAATACGATCCTAAAAATCTTTTAATCCTGCAGCTAAGTCTCAAGAAATACTTCAATTTTACATTTATAAAGATACTTACCCATGGCAAACTAGAAGCTCAGTAACGGCTCCTCCCTCCATATCCACCACTTCCTCCACTGCCTCCTGGACCATAATTTCCTGCATTTGTGGAACAGCAGAATACGGAACATTTACATCTTTATTTTTCACATCCAAGTAAGTTTACTGCATATTTACATGAAGACCTACATTCACCTTGAAATGACAATGTATACACTGCCTTAAATACAAACTAACATGTAACTGTCTTATTTGAAAGAGTACCCCCAAGAACTGTCGTGACAATGGAATAGATTTCTTGCAGCAAGAGAAGTTCCAAAGATTAAAACACTGAATCAGATAAAGCAGCTGATATTGCATGCTCTTGGGTATGATCCAGCAACATACATCACGCAGGTGGGTAAAGCAATCCATCTACACGCTACACTTGCAGAAACTGGTCAGAGGTCAGTTTCCCTTTGCATACTTTTGACATCCAAAAAGCATTAATTGTTTAAAAGCTGTGAGCAATAAGAAAAAGGACAGGGGGGAAAAAATGGCCTTAACATGGAAGAGGGAGAAGAAAACATCAAAAGTTTGTTGGAGAATAGGGAGTAGGTGGCAACTGCTACAATAGTCAATTATTTGGTTCAGACTGTTCTTACTAATGCTTGGGTATGTATACAAGCTTTGAAATAAAGTTTACCCAAACTACGCCTCATCAGTAGTATGACATCTACCAACACTAGAATTTTAGAAGGCTGGGGAGGAGAGAAGAAATGGGATATGTCCTATCACATTTTTCCAAACAGAGATAATGGGCATGAAGTTAACAGTATCCTAAAACTCTACATTGAGCAGGTCTCCGAAATTTGATATTGCGCCCAAATATAAAATTGGATAAACCAAACTATTAGTAAGCACATAAAAAAAGAACATCTGTGTAACTTCTCCTGCATGACGAAAACTGGTGTTTACACCAGATATTAACATTGTTGTTTAAAAATCAGGCTACTGCTTTAATTCTGAGACAGATTCTCTTTTGGGTGCATTCAGAGAGATACAAATTACGATTCTATTCATCTTGCTAACTCTCTGGAATTTGTCACTGCTGACAAGTGAAACTTATAAAAGACTATGTGAAACACCACAGATGTGCAGTAATTCCCTCCACTGGCTAGCTGGTACATGCCCTCTACAAACAAAGGCAAATGAAAGGTTTCGGTCCCTGCTCAACCCATGACATGTAATACCTCCGCCATATGGTCCTCCCATGTTCCTGCTACCACCAAAATTTCCACTCTTCATTGGACCATAATTTGAAGGCTGCTGGTTATAGTTTCCAAAATCATTGTAGTTTCCGCTTCCATAATTGCCTATATTAGACATAAAAAGAGCTAAACGTAAGACTTATTTTCCACATACTATTACAAACTTAACCCATCAAGACCCCCCACTGCCCACCCACAAAAGAAAAGACAAATATTATGAAATCAACTATTTTTCTACATTGACTATAGAAAATAACATACTGCTTTGACAACCCTTATGAGGTCAAAGTAGAATGTTTTCAAGTCAATCTTACTCAAAACTAGTCAGAACTAAACTCTGAGTTAAAATGTTTCAAGCAAATATATTACCTCCTCCATAGTTGTCATAACCACCTCCATAGCCCCCACCCTGGTTGCCATATCCAGGTCCTCCGCCACCATATCCTCCTCTTCCTCCTCCATAACCAGGACTACCTCCAAAATTGCCACCTATTATGAAATAAGCCTTTAAATAATGACTTTTTTGTCAGCAAAATAACACAGGATCTGGGGAACAAACTGACCCTAAAATTAAGATTTTCGTCTTCAGCATCAGTCTAAGAAAGGACAAAAAGGCCAAAGAAGTTCAAAAGGAAGATAACTGCAAATAGTAATTATTTTTAAAGCTATGTACTCTCCTTTAGCTGTTTAGTCTGCCTGTCATTTTTGTATATGGATTGAAACAATGTTACCAATGCATGACATTTACAGGTCTAAAAAAACATGGTTTTTCTTTAAACAAATTCTGAATTTTTCAGAAAACTGACTAGTTTAGGAAAGCACTGTTGAGCAACAAGGGGCAATTAATACTAATTTTGCAAGTCTCCAAAAATCCACTAACTTTATGTATCAGTTCTTTTGACAGGCTTTCTGCATAAACTTATAAAGGAAAAACAAAACAAACATTAGTATAATGGGGGGAAAAAATACACGTGCAAGACATGACCTTTTCCTGATACAAAGACTTTGTGGGGGGAGGGGGGGGCTTAATTGCAAAGGGAGAAGACTATATGTAAGCATGAGACATCAGGATGAACTGATTAATCTGAGCAGTTTGGCAAAATCAACTTCTGCAAATGTTGTATACTTCCAAATAAGACACATGGCTTTGAATGCAAGACCTTATTACAACTGTCAGAGGAAACCACCAGATTGGTTATGCCTGCACACATTTATTGGCAACTACCAATTTTCTGACAGCAGCTGATAGGGCTTCAAATAATTTAGCAGTGTACAGCAAACTACAGTTAAAAGCCAAAGAATAAAATGAACCAGCAATTATTTATTATTCCTGGACCAGATCAGATGGCTGCATCTTAAAACAGTACAGAATCTTTTCAAGTACAAGACGTTACAACAATCCACTGCCCAACACTAACCTCCTGGTCCTCCACCATATCCATTGTATCCATCGCCAAATCCACGACCACTTCCATATCCATCTGTTGGAAATAAATGTCTTAGTTCATTTCTATGAGACCAGAAAAGATTTACTCTTAATGGTGGGTTGGAATTTTTAATAAAAAAGGTAGTTTAAATGACATTTATGATATCAACTCACACAGGAGAAACATAATACCCTAAACAAAGAGCATCAGATTTCAGTATTATAAACTGATAAATTGTCTGAAATATAAATTTCAAAATTTTAAACCGTGGTTTCCAAATTGACACTAACCCTTTTTCTAAAATACAAGTAAGATCACTTTGGGGACTGATAATTGTCCTACTTAGAAGTCTTAACTAAAAAATGGTTTTGCATTTTTAAGAAAGCTTTCTGATTACATCAGACGAAGTCACAGCCTTATTAGGTAAACAACTCAAAACACTGACTTCGTAAGTTTACACAATCTTTGCCTTTTTGTTATTTCTAATCACTACTGTTAGTTACTTCATAGTAAGAGGTTTCTTACTAGTATTTTCTGAAAAAGTTCTGGTGCCAATACTGCAGAAGTAACCTACAGAGCAACCTGAAATCCCCAAAACCCCACCAAAACCCTGACAAGCCTTACCAGATCCACCTCGGAAGTTGCTGCCTGGTCCTGGACCAAAGTTGCCACCACCTCCACGTGAATCCCCAAAGCCAAAGTTACCTAGGATGGTTTTAGATTCCTGTTAAGTATTCATTAAATGAAAACTGAACATAAAAGCTTAAGTGATGCTCATAATTACCTCCTCTTCCACTCCTGGAACTCTGAACTTCTTGCATTTCTTGTCTAGACAATGCTTTTCTTACTTCTGCATTATGACCATTGATGGTGTGGTATTTTTGCACTGTAAATCACAGAAACTTATAAAAGTAAGAAATTAAAAAGAAAACACTGCTCCTGGAGCTCAACTCAGGAAGGCCTAAATTGCCTAAGATGAAATAATTCTTCCTCCTCACACCAATGTCAATCACCCAGAAAGTCTAAGATAACAGGATAATTTCAAATAGTAGTATTCCATATTCCCATCAAATTTAAAGGTTCAGAACTAAGTTGTTCCTACAAACATCTATGCATGTAAGTAATACAATTAAATTCAAACTTACATGTTCAAGTGCTCTCTATATCAGGACCTTAAGTAGCAATATTGTAAGAAGAAATTGTCAAATGACGTTTACTTACATACAATTTTATCCACAGGATCATGGTCATCAAATGTAACAAAGCCAAAACCTCTCTTTTTACCAGATTGTCTGTCTGTAATTATTTCAATAGTGTCAATTTTCCCATATTCCTCAAAGTAGTCTCTAAGGTGATGTTCCTCAGTATCTTCCTTAATTCCACCAACAAACAGCTTTTTCACAGTAACATGAGCACCAGGTTTTCCAGATTCCTTGGAAGAATTAAAAAATATTTTTCAAACTACAAGGGTAGAGAGAGTGTTTTGCACATAAACACTTTATCAAGGGATTAAAAAAAAAAGGACACAACTAGCAATCTAATCCATTTCAAGGCGTTTATAGTGTTTCGGGTACAATATTATCTGGAATGCCACTGTTTTACAATCCTCTTATTTTTAAAGCAACTATCTTTGATTACTATTTTAAAAGACAAAACAAGCATGAGGGAAACAGACTATGGTGCAGAAAGAGGAGAAGTGATTATACATGTCCTTTTTGTTTTTGCTGAACTAGACTGACAATGCTACCCCTTTGGAACTTGTCAAAAGCACAAAATAAACTTTGATAAAATGGAAGTATTAGAAGAAATCTTACTTTTTTGCCTGTAAGAACAGCAAGTAAATTTTGAGATAGAAGTATCATTTCTAAACTGACTGGATCCTTTTCTTAACTTGCTGTATTCAGGTTCCAAATCAAAGAAAGGCAGACAAATAAAGTGAAGTTAAGCACCAGATGACTAGGTTAAATCCTGGCTCCAGTCACTGGCAGAACTCCCATTGATTTAAATGGGGCCAGACTCATCTTTGATGTCTAAACTTAAAAAAATGCATTAAGCTGCCCAAACCTATCTACTTTGACCAGGTTATCCAATCCATATCAGGAGAGAAAAACTTTTTATTTGAAAGCTCCCAGCTATGGAGCAGTCACAACCTAAAATGTAAAACTGCTTTGTCAAGCAGGTCCTAAATTCAATTCAAATGGGCAGAAGTGAACTTCTACTGCTGCAAAGTGTCAATTTAAAAGTCATAAAGGAAAGAGAGGAGATGGAAAACACATCTGTCCTTAACTAGAGCCTCTTATTATAAGAAGAATTAAGTGCAGAAAAGCATCAACAAGATCAACCTTGTCTCTCACCAAATCAGGCACATTAGGTTTTCATATTGTAAAAGCTGCTTTGGTTTCAGTACTTCACTCACCTCTCTGGCTACTGCTCGCTTAGGCTCAACTACCCTTCCATCAATTGAATGAGGTCTTGCAGCCATTGCTGCATCAACTTCAGCCATGGAGGAGAATGTCACAAAACCAAATCCTCTTGATCTTTTGCTTGCAGGATCCCTCATCACCTTAAAAAAAAAAAAAAAAAAAGTCAAGAAGTTTTTATTCCACTGCCAAGTTTTTATACTACGGCTATAGATATGTCTAAGCAAAGCTCTTTGTTTTCAGTTTATGCAATTTTTCAGGGGGGAAAAAGTCAGTTTCACTAAATATATTTTTAACCTTTTCCATCCAAATTTTGAACCTCCCATGCACACAAAAATACCGATTATGTTAAGGAAGTGCAAGGCTTGACATTAGATAGATTTGTTACAATAAGTTAGTCTTAAGACAAGTCTACACTACAATGGCACCATTATGGTGCTTCAGCTCTACCACTACAGTGCCCTGGTGCAAACCATGTTTCCTATATCAACCCAAAGAGTTTGTTCATTGATGTTAATCTACTCCTTTGAAAGGCAATAACTAAGCTGATGAAAAAAATCTTCCACTGATCTACCTGCACCTGAAGTGAGGCTAGGACTAGCTAAATGTGTCACAAAATTCTTCAAACCCCAAGTCCCATAGTTAAGTCAATGTAATTTTCAGATGCAGATTAGGACTTAGTGTGAATGTGAAGCTATCTGTTAAAATAAGGCAACACAGTAGAAGATACACATTCAGGCATTTGTCAGTGTTCGGGTCCTTTTAAAAAGTTAGGATCATGGGGACCCAGCACACTGCCGCAGATGAAAACTAAACCTGCATTTTACTTTCAGTACTCCTACTTATCTCTTCCTTGCTTTTCTCCTGTCCTCCCGTTCCTCAAAGTTAACCCAGAAAACTGAAGGTTTTTTACACCAATTTTTACCCTTTTTAATTTTTGCAATGAACACAAATAAATCTCTTTATTTGACTTTAAAAGAATAAAAACACAAAGTGATGGGCCTTAAGCATAATAGTAAGATATGAATAAGCCTACCTATCTTTAGATTTTCCTTGCTTTCTACACAGGATCAGGTGTTTGAACTCAATCACCCAAAAAACTAAGGATCTGAACTGTATAATTTTGCAACACAAGTGGAAACTTGGCCTTTACCTTCCACCACATGTATTCATTAAATTGTTGTAGATTTCAATGCCAATTTATACACAAAGCTTTCCAAAGACTACACATGAAGCTTACAAAGGCCAACCAGATGCTTTGGGCAACACAGTTAAGGCAAAAGAGAGAATTCTACCCTTCCCATATATTACGTGACATTAACTTTTGAAGCTCCCATAAAAATAAGACAAGATTGAGGCCAGGAGTTACATGTGAACTCATCAATTAATTTATATTTCCAGAGCAAATTTTAAGTACTTCGACATACATCACAACAGTAATCTACTATTATTCCTTATCTGTTCAAAAAATGGCATGCAACTTTTACAAAGCTTTTTTAAAGTCCACATTACCAGTATACGTTAGCACGTGCAACTTACCACACAGTCTGTAAGTTTTCCCCATTGCTCATAGTAGTTTCTCAGACTCTCTTCCGTTGTTTCAAAACTTAAGCCACCAATGAAGAGTTTGCGGAACTGCTCCTTTTCCCTCTAAATTAGAGAATATAGCATTAGTTGTTTGTAATTCTCCTATAGCACTACTAAATGTCAAGCTTTAAGTCTTCATGTTCACAAATGTCCATATTCATTCAACAGAAGACTGATTTTAAGTTGTATTATTGCCATTCGATACAGTGCCACAGCTTGACAATTTCAGTTTTTTAAAAATTACTTTTCTTCCTCCTCTCAAATATTAAAAATGAAATCTAGGTTTTAAGTACTCTTAAGAGCTGGAAGAATTAGCCCTAAAATGCCATCAAGTTTTCCTCCCTGCAACAGCATTTTCTTAAAAAAAACAAACACAGTACTTAACAGATGTGCTGTATGTTTTCTTTACTAGATCAGATTATAAGGGATGAATTTACATTATAAGATAAAAACTACTGTAAGTACAAAAGGTGTTTGTGCTTGCGCTGATATTCACCAATCCAATAAAATCAGAAACAAGCTCCTATATGATGTGGATACAAAAAAAAAAAAAAAAAAAAAAA
>ML681964.1:15275176-15481465 GCA_007922195.1 Podocnemis expansa | reverse complement strand
GGATACAAAAAAAAAAAAAAAAAAAAAAAGATTTTAACTAACAAAGACTAATACCCAGAAAATCTTAAGCCATTAGATGTATTTATTTCTTTTTCCTCAATTCAGTCACATGCAGGAAGTTAATCTGAGGTGCATAATCTGAGGAGCTGATCCCGTACCAGTGAAGTCACTAGACATTTTGCCACTGACTTCAGTGGGAGTAGGATCAGGCCCCAACTGGCAAGCAGCTATTTGTTCATTTATTTATTTTAAAGCTGTATTCATAGCTATCTCAAGCAAAACTTACAAAACCCCCCTAAAAAACTGACTATATATGCTGAATGAGCATTATACTGTACACGTAGGCTAATGTCTCCCTTGACATATATAATAAAAAAGAATTTGTTAAGTGTGCAATAAAGGGAAGCAGCATGTTTAGAATAAGAGAGTGGTGCCTTCTGGGGCAATTTTGTCAGTCAACTAATCTTACGTTTCAGTTTTAACCAATACTTAAGTTGCTGTAAAATTTCTTTTTAAGTAAACTATTGAAAAGCAGGCAAAATAAAGTTCTATCTTTTAGAAAGGCAGTTTACCTTTACATCAACCTAACTAGCAATTCAGAAAACCAAGGTTAACTAGTATATTGCATGAAACTGCAGCAATAAAGAGAGAAAAGCCCTCCAACTGGGAATATTAGATGCTACCATAATACAAACTGTTAGTAACAAAAAGCTCAGACTGATAACTGAAGTTTATCATGAAACCAGAAAATTTCTGCCTTGGAATGTAAATGTTTATACGTGCAACTAGAAATTTTAAGTCAGTAAAAATCTCCAGAGAAGTTAAAACCATCAAAAAGGGACTGAATATGCTCCCCCATTTGCTTATTTGTTCCAATCCTGAATTGAAGTGTACTTAATGAACCAACCCTTACAAAATTCTGCTTGAGGCAAGTAACATTTTGAAAAGTTACCACCCCACACACACTCTGAATTCACACTTGGGATGAAGAAACAGTTACTAATGTCAATTTTTAGGAATAGTGATAAATTTTATTGGGGGTACTTGCTTAAAAACATTTTTCTGCATATTTCATAACCCCAACACTACAACATAGTATACAAGAACCCACTAATACTGACTAGAACCACATCATTAACAAAAGTGGAGCCGGCTAATCCATTTCACTACTCACACTGAGAAGGAAAGGTACCATATATACCTGTGTATAAGCCGACCCCTGGCTATAAACTCCCTGAAAACAAAGCATGAGCCATGTGTAGGGTCGCCCCACCCCCACCCCATCCCTAAGCCAATGTTCCCTCTAAGCAAAGGATACAGCTCAGCAAGTTATGGATGCAGCTGAGTGAATTCTCTAACAGTTCCCTGATCCCCACCAGGCCCCTTCCCCACTGCCCACCAGCTTCTCAAGCGCATCCATAACTTCCTCAGCCGCATCATCAGCTTTGAGGGAACACTGGTGGCAATTTCATAATTTTTCTTTAATAAAATAAATTTCTAGCCCTCAGGCTAAAAAGTTAGAGAGAAAAAACATGACCTAACTTCATTCTAAAGGCCCAAAACCCAGAAGACAGAAAACGAACCCTGCCCCCCCATTTCTTTAAATATGTCTTGATTTTTAAGTGAGTTTTAATGGTATTTTTAGCACTCACTTGTGATTATTTTTTAATGTTTGGGGTGGGCAATGCTGAATGTGTCGCGGTGATGTATTCATACATTCCCCATTGCTTTGCAACAGATCTAAGTAATGTAACTCACGTACTGTTTGAGGATGAGAGGAAGGAACAATGGGCCTTTGGCCACCTCTCAGATAGCAAGATAAAACAGAGAGTCCAGGACCCCAACCCCCTTCCCTAAACACCCCCACCCTACACTGCCAGCTGTCCCTGAGTCCTGACCCCCTCCCACCCCCCCACCCTGCACCACCAGCTTCCTCTGAGTCCTTGACCCCTTCCTGCCACCACCCCACCCTGTGCCCCTGGCCTTCCCCAAGCCACTCGCTAACCCCACCCTGACACCGGCCCCGCCGATCACCTCACCTGGGGTCCCCTTACCTAGCCACTCCAGAGACCATGCCACATGGTGGGACTCCCACTCTGAGCATGCTCAGGACAGATTTCAAAACTCTCAACTACCATATATACCCACGCATAAGCCAAGTACCTTTCTCAGAGAGGATTTCAAGGCACAGAATTCTCAGCTTATACACAAGTATATGCAATAGTCAAATGAAAAACTACAACTGAACATTTGAAAAACACTTAAGATTTCTTTTAAAGTTTAAAAAGCAATATCCACTTTAACTCATTTTCCAATTGAATTTTCAAACTGACCAATAAAAGCATCTTGATATTGCCTAAAACAACACTTCCATATTGGGTCCCAGTAACTGAGAAAACTGGGGAAAAAAAATTGAATTGGCTTTTAATGTAACGTCATATCCTGCTGTCCATATCCTGCTGTCCTTCTCCGGGTATGCAGTCAGTAGTTAGCTTTGCGACAATGATGCAAAGACTTCTGGTGCTCAACACTGCAGCAAAAACAATCTGCAAAGCCTGAAGAACGCAGCAAGCACAGAGAGTCTTATCAAAAGCTCCAAAGGGGCAGCCCTGTCAATCTTTTTCAGCAAAAAAACAAACAAGGAGGCCAGTGGCCCTTTTAAAGGCTAACCAATTTATTTATCACATAAGCTTCCGTGGGAGAAAAATCCCACTTTCTCCCACAAAACCCATGCAATAAGTAAATCTGTTAGCCTTTAAAAGCGCCACAAGATTCCTTGTTTGTTTTAGCAAAAGCTGAGACAGTAGTAACACACACAGCGCCCCAAAAAATCCTGAGATATGTTTTACAAACACAATACCCAAGGTGCAAACAACTCAGACAAGGAATGGGAAGACAAAGATCATCTATCACTAGTCAATTAAAGTATCTGGGCTACTACATTCACATTACATTACATGATATTTGCATACACGTTTCATTTTTCACAAAGCACCACACACTTAATCGGAGTGGGAGAAAGCAAAGCAAGCACATGGCAGAAATGGAATGCTAAGGAACCAATTAAATCACTAGCATTTTGCACGCAAGCCGACTAACAAAGCACTATTTTTGCTGACCATAAAAGCAACTCTAGAAAGCAGTTCAAGCCCTATAAATAATATCTACTAGAACAGCAGTTCTCAAAACTAAAGGTATGTGTATTCTTGTCTTCTGTGAGTACATCCACTAATTCAGACATTTGTCTGTTTAAAATGGGCTACATTAAACCACTGAGAAAAATATGTTCGAACTAAAATTTCATATAGATGACATTTTTAATGCTCTTCCATATGCCATATGCTAAAAAGTATAATTATATTCCAATTTATTTTAAAATTATACAGTAAAATTGAGGCTAATCAATTTTTCGATAACAGACACTTTGTATTTTTATGTTTCATTTTGCAAGCAAGCAGTTCTTAAATGAGGTGAACCTTGGGGGTTTGCAAGGTAGATCAGACTCCTGAAAGGGGTACAGTAGGCTGGAAAGGTTAAGAGCCCAAGTGTTGTATCCCTGTTTGTCCCAGGATGTTAAGACAGATAAAGCAGGTAAGGTAAAATCTTTTACTACATCAACTTTTGAAGTAGGTTCAATAAAAGACAGTATCTCACCCACATGTCCACTTGCTAAAACACGTGAGATGAAATTTCTGATGATTTGTAGAACCTGGTGTGTATTCATTTGCAGACTAAGACTTTCTTGCAAGACAGCTAAATATTATAAATATTTCTTTAATATTTTCACCCTGTAATCAATATGCTATAGAGATAAGAAGCAGCAAGTCTGACTAAGAAGGAGCTAAGCCCAGTAGCCCATTAAATTGTGGTCTGCACTCCAAGTCTGAGATCATCACACACAAAACTGTTCAGACGGAAAAAACCCCAAAACCCACCCACTAAACATACTATGACCTAAAATAAAGTACGTTTCAGAGCTAAATTTTCATACTGTTGCCACATATTTCAGTTAACAATGAGCTACAGAAATAATAGCCTGAAGTTTGCCATTGGAGAATCTCAACTCCCAATTACCATGTGGACATGAAAGATAGTTGTCTCACCCAAAGTAAAGGCCTGATTTCACTTGTTCAAGTGCCTTGCCTGGGATAAGATTTCTGTTGGCAGGGTATGGTAATTAAGAGTTGTGAGTAGCCCACCCCTCAAGTACATAATCTGTCCTGCTGACATGTTTAAAAACTAACTTGTCTACACTAGCATCATGTTTGACAAAACACACCTCCCCATCCCCCACTGTAGATATGACCATGGTACTGAGATTATCTGCTGGATGAGAACAGTGTCCTTCCTTAAAAGCACGAAATTACCACCTCAGATTATACCATCCGATGAAACAACAATAGTTTTGTTGATACAGCCAATGCACTGTGGAAGGGGTACACAGGTTACTCTGCTGACAGAAGGCCTCCTTAGGTCAGTAGACTGTTAAACCAGGGGTCTCAAACTCAAACCACCATGAAGGCTAGTACATTAGCCCAAGGGCTGCACCACTGAAACCTTTTCATATAATGATATTGCAAATACTGGGCATGATAGTGTCATTGCGGGCCCCAGAAAATAACTCTAGGGGCTGCATGTGGCCCACAGGCTATGTGTTTGAGACCCCTGGTTTAAACTAAATAAGTGAAGAGTCCTGTGGCAAGGAACACGCTACCCTTTTGGAACTTGTTTAAGCTAGGGAGCTGCGCCAGCATGCTCTAGTATTCATAGTGAAAGCAAGACCTCAGCATTACATACAGCAACTTAGAAACACTTATTTTTGGACAAAACTGTAATAAAAAAGTGGGATATATGTTAACTCTAAAGGCCCCCCTCCTCCATACTTCTCACACAACAAGCACGATGTGATGAGCAATCAGACGCCTCCTGGCCCTTTAGCGACCTTACTATACTCCACGGAGATAAACAGCGCCGTTTCTGCAGAGGGCTGGGAAAAGCGGGACCACCTGAAAAGCCAGCCCCCACACGGGACGTTATACAGACTAAAAGCCAGAGATGCGCAGAGAGCGGCTCTGCAGCGCTGCCCGCTCCAAGAAGCTAAGGCCGTAACAAAAATGGCGGGCCGGAGACGGGAGATCGCCACACGAAAGCGGAGTGCCCTCCAAAAAGAGAAGCGCCGAGCAGCACCGGCGAGCGCGAGGCCTGCCTGAGGAGCGCGCGCGCAGGAGCTGGGGGGCCCACGCTCCCTCCGGCGGCGAGCCTCTATCCATTGGCGACTGAAGAGCGGGGTCACTGGCTCAAAGCAGCCCGCCTCCCCCTTCAGCGCGGCAGCACTAGCGCCCCTAAGGCCTGAGAGGATAGTTCCTCGGGCGCAGCGCGGCGACCCCGCGGAGTCCGCCATGTGGCAATGCCGGGAGAAGCGGAGAGCAGGAAAATGGCGCCCAAAGGCAGCAGGCGACTCCCGCGAGAGCGCTGCCGCAGGCGGCAGACGGACCGAGCGCTAAGCAGCGCAAGGGACTCGGCTGGGCCCGCTCAGGCAGCCAGACGCCCCCACCCCCACGGGAGGAGGCGTCCGACCCCCTACCTGAGCCCGAGCCCGAGCCCAACCAGCTCCCGCTCCTCGCCGCCACCCCCACCTGCCAGTCAGGCCGAGCAGGGACCCCACAACCACCCACCGCTCACCCGCTTCATGGCGGATTCCTCCTGCCGCAGGGCCCGCGCCCGCCTCATTTTACCCTCGCGCTCGCCTCGGCCCCCCTCACTCCCGCCGCCATTTTACCCTCCCCCCGCTACCGCCATTACCATCTGCGCCTCCCCGGCCGCATCCCGGCGCTTCGCGGGACCAGAGAGAGACCCGGTTCGCTTACTGCCCTCCATGGTCACCCGTAGGGCGCGCGCGGGTGGCTAGCGTACCGCCGGGGCTCGCTTAAACCGCGTGGGGCTGTGAGGCGGCTCCGGGACTAGCCGCCGCCTGCGCTCTTGCCGCAGCGTGTGCCCCCGCCCCGCCTCTCTCTGCTGCGCACCAGCCCAACCGCCGCCGGCGCTTCCAGAACCTTCCTCCCCTCTAACGTCTCTGCTACGGAAAGACACCAAGTCTCGCACACTGCGCCACCAAGCGCTTCAGCTAACGGACAAGTTCCAACCACGCGATGTGCGCTAACAGCGTAGAGTGTTACGAATAAGCTTCTTCATTACGTAAAGGCCCTAACCGAAACGCACTGTTCGCAGCTGCGGAAGCGAGGGGCGCACTAACTGCGTGGCACGCACTGCATGGCGTACGTAACGCGGTTTGAGAATACGACTCAATCTATCGAGTAATGGCGGCCTTAAATATTTTTGAATGCGAGCCGTCCTTCCCCCCTTCCAATCGCTCCCCGCTGTTTTGAGCGCGACCAAAACGCAACATCCCTGGGTGTGCGGGACGTTGCTTTAAGTTTTAATAACGCAGGAGAAACTTCGTAACTGGATTAGTAATGGCGTTCTCCGGAAGCAACCGAAGTGCGAGCGCCATCATGAACCTCCTCGAGTCGGCACTTTCCGGAAAGAACCGAAGTGGCGCCGGCCATGATCGGGTTCACTTCGGTACTTTCCGGAAAAAGCCGAAACAGGAGGCGCGTAACGAAGCCTCTTCGGCAATTTCCGACGGCAGCACTCGGCAGCACCGCTCGTGGCCGAGCAGAGCCGAAGCGGCTCATCTCGGCATCGGCTCCCGCTTCGTGTTTTTTCCGGAAATTGCCGAAGCAGCCCGGAGACCGATCGCCTCGCAGCAAAGGGGCTATAATTAGCCGAAGGCCCCCTTTCGCCCCACCTGCAGTGGTGGCAGTGAGCGAGCGGGCGGGGGGCCGCTGGGGCAAAGCTCGAGCGCGGGGAGTGCGCGCCCCCGACACCCCCTTGGTTGGCGCGGGCTGGCCCCTTTGCCTCGGGCCGGGCGGGCGGGCGGGAGGAAGTGATAAGTGCCCAGATTTTGGCGCCAGCCGAGCCCAAGAAGAGCGAGCGAGGCGGACTCCGCGGCCTGTTCCGCGCACGGCGGCCCCGCAACAAAAGGTGAGTGCTGGCGCCGGCGCTGCCCCGGCCTCGCCAGGGAAATGGCGCTTCGGCGGCTCCCCTCCCCCCAGCCAGCTCAGCGGGAAATGGCCGCGGCCGCGTGGCCGCTCCCTTGTCCCCTCCTGCTCCCCACCACACACCGGGCCTGGGCGCCCCCACCCGAGGAGCTGCTCGTTCAGGAGCCGCTGCCCCCCGCGCGGGGACTCCCTCGGCCGCGGGCCCCGCGCAGCCGCGCCCCGGCAGGGCGGCCGCGCCGCTCACCCAGTCGCTCTCTCGGTCTCCGCGAGGCATCTTGCTTCGCCCGGGCGCTCTCTGCGGCCGCGTCTCCGTGTCTCCAGCAGTCCCGTCCGAGAGAAGCCCTGGCCGGCCCCCTCGCGCTCGCGCTCCCGCCCTGGCAATGGCAGCTCCACACAGGCGGCGGCGGCGCGAGGCTGCAGCAGGCGCGTAGGCGGCGTTGCGCGCTGTGCCCCGCCGCCAGCACGCAGCTCGGCTCCCACACCCCGCCCCCGCCCCGGCGCCCGCCCTCCTCCCGATGCCGCGGCTGCTCAGTGCGCGCCGGGAGCCAGGCGGAGACGGGGCAGCCGAGGCGCCCTTGCAGCCCGTATCCTTCTCGCTGCCTCGCGCTCCCTTCCGCCCCGAGCGAGGCCCCGGCGGGCGGTGTAGCGCCGCGCTCCTCGGGAGCCTCGCCCGCCGGCCGCCCCGCACCCCCCGGAGGGAAGCGGCGCTGGGCGGGGGAAGGGAGCTGCCGAGCCCCGGCACCTCTAGTGGGGTCCCCGAGGTAGGAGGAAGGCTGCGGGCGGCGTGGAGGGGCGCGCCGCGGAGACAAAGGCAGGCCGCCCAGCCGGGGGCGGGGGCGGGAGCGGGGGCGGCTTTTCCCGGGCTGCCTGGCTTAGCCGCGAGGCGCGGCGGCCGGGGGGCAACGTGGCGCCGGAAAGAGGCCGCCTGGCTCCCCGGCGGGGGTGTGACACGATGGAGGGCGGCGCACGTGGGCCGCGGCTTTTCCCGCCCCAGGTGAGGCACGGGGGGGGGCCCTTTCCTCGGGCCCCCTTAGCTGCGCCTGTGGCCTGGCCTGCGCCTCGAGGGAGGCAAAATGCCGGGCCCGGGCTCCTGCCCCCGCCCCAGCCGAGAATTGGGCGGGATTGCTGCTGCTGCTGCTGAGTCAAGGGCCTCCTGGCCTTCGACAAAGGCCGCTTGGCCTTGCTCGTTTTGCAGCTTGCACGGGGATGGCTGCGCATATCTATACGTAAAACAGGTGACTGGTGGTGTGAGAAAGTGTATGGGAATCGGGATGTGTTTGGGTCGTCCAGCGCCTCCGTTGATATCGAGGTTAATGAAACGTCTGGGTTTATTTTTTTTAATTAATCTCTTCAGTATACCCTGTGTACGTTTTGGCAGAACCAGCGTCTGTATTAGCCCTAACGCTTGCCTTCTGATCCTTAAATGTGCAACTTTCTAGTTGGCTTAACATCATATCGTGCAGTTTATATGTATTTTCTGCTGTGTAAGGGTTACTGGTGACTCACCGCTGTATTACAATACAGCTACTGAGCTGTTGCTAACTGAAATATCATTTTTGCATCTTCAGAATGCTTATAAATATATCTTTTGGGTAACTGCTAGAATCTGAACGGTTTCCCCATAAGCTTTAAGGAAATATACATCTTAAATGTTCTCCCCGTCTCTCTCTGAAACATCTCTGCTTTATGCTGGTGGAAGGACATTCTTGTAACCTTTCATACACAATCAGTAGTAGCAAGAGTCATGGCTAGTATAACCGTGTGTCTGCGGGTTGTGCCAGAGAAAGTGATAACCTACTTCTGGACTTAATCCACACTTGAAATGTTATGTGACGTGAGCGCATGGGGGTTGGAACGAGGACCATGCTTGTATTAGGATGCCTTTCTCTGAGTAATGTAAACTTCCTTTTAATTGTCATGCATTTTTCTAGTAAAAGCTCTTCAAGTCTGCAATAAAAATGGCCTCCAATAAAACTACATTGGTAAGTTCATGACCACCTAAAATATATAAGGATTTAACCGACGTTTTTTTTCTTCAAAATTATAACTTGGCATCTCCATGTAGGAGATACATCCACATCTCTCCTCCCCAGCATTATTCTGCTAAAATCTCAAATCTAGAAAGTAAGGCTAATAGAAAGGACATTAACTTTGGCTTAAATAATTTACCATCTTCCAGTGAGGCTGCTGCAAACAAAACATGTCACTTTTTTAATGGAGGTCAGAACTCCAGTTCAGTTATCTGACTCTTTTTTTCATTGCAAGTTGTTTCATAACCTTTAAACACTTCAGAATTTTTTTAGTCTTCTTTCAGCACACCATGTAATGCATTATGGATCTGAAATGGACAAAATGTTTTCATGGAACTACGTCTTAGCTATTCAGGGAAAAATCATGACTACAGGCACAGTTCTTTTACTAACGCTGATACAAGAGGGCATAATGAGGATTGCTGTTGGAATTGCTATTAACAATTCACTTGGCTTTCCTAGGAAGGAGATTATTACATGTCTCCTCCACCTGGATTTTTGTAACAGTGCATTGAAAAGTATCAAGTTTCTGTGAAACTTGTTGATGTTAAATTATGAGCCAAAAACTCAAATTAAGGATATATGGATATCACAAATTTAACTAACAGCAGTACTTGTTTGTAAAGGACAAAAGTGCAGAAAACTGGTGCAAAGCTCATCTGGTGAGGGAGAAAAATAGGCAAATAGATATTATATAGCCTAAATGTAGAGGAGGGAAAATTGTGTGCTCTTGCAACCTTTACTAAAAAAAAAAAAAAAAACACACACACACACACACACAACAGAAACTGCCATTAAATCTGTTACCTGTACTAATCTATCTCACATTCAGTAAAATTAAATATTCATATCACTTTCTGTCCCATAAGTGTATACTTACATTCTCACAATCCAGTGAAAACTAAGCAATAGCATTTGTAAACACTATCACGCTACAAACGTTCCATTAACAGTTAGAGCCCCAACTCATTAATATTAGTATAGGCAACATCAGACCCAGTGCTTAGGGGAGGGAAAGAGAATCTGTTTGTGCCGTTAGTATCACTCAGGAACTTAGCTGAGTAGGTCAGGAAAATGAGTTAATGGTTACCATTGGAACCATAATTCTTCCAGCATGTGTGGGATACAGTTAGCATTTTTCTCAGAACTAATTTTGATGTTTTTGACTTCAGCATTATGGTAAGGGTTTTAGATATATCACTTAACATAAAATTTAAAAGGTGAGTGAGTATATGCTGAAAATTTTGTGTGTGCATATTTCTGATGAGAATTTTGAATGTGGGAGAGAGAAATGAAGTAAACTTTATTTGAATGTGCACCATTAAAATGCCCAATGTACGGTGTTATCAGAAATGAGGCTCATTAGATGGGGCCAAATGGATCTAGTGACTCTTACTTCTTGTTAACAGTTTCAAATATTGTGTGTTTCTGTTACATGAAGTCCATATTGGAGCATACAACCACAGAGCATCCAGAGTTTGAGCTGAATGCCTGATCTTTAGGACATGCAGTCAAATATGCATAATAGAATGTAGCAAGGGGCAAGAAGAAAAGCTTGAAGCTCTGTCCTGGTGTACACCTGAGACGTGCTTAAGTCAGTAATAGCCAGTAAATGTGAGCACTTTCAAATTGATTTAGAAGTCTAAAAAGGATATTAATTTGAATTATGAGAATGAAGAGAAATTAATTTTTCGCTTTCTGAAAATAATTCATCTTGATACTGAATCAAAGTCCAAAGGAGAACTTACAGAAAGTTTATTCATTTGAATATGGTTTACAAGCCTCTCATCACCATAACTGTAGTGTTGCTGCTATGGTGTTATGAGCGTTCAATCACTTTTTCTTCACTTTTGCTCTTTCTGTACTTCTATTTTTCTTCTGTCCTTCACTCCTTTTTCTTTCCTTAAAGGAGGCTACTTTCAGAGGATATCTTGACAACTTCATATTTTTCTCTGTCTCAGTCTTGCATTCTTTTTGCTTAGATGATCTTTCCCTCCTGGAGGCCAAAAATTTGGTTGTGTGGTTAAGTTGGCATTCTTCAGATGTTGATGCTTTGCTCAACATATCATCTTTGAGACATGCAAATAAAGATTTAAATCTGGCTGGAAGTGCTTGCTCTGCTTTAAATCACACTGTCTCCCAAACAGACACCACATTTGGTATACTTCTAGATATAAACTTACTAACTAGTTATGTGCTGTATGTACCTTAAACTTGTAAGTTTGCTAACCAGTATCTGAAGTTGCTGGCATCTGGGAAGAGTTTAAGAAAAGGATCCTCAAGGCTGAGGAATGTTTTTGAAAAGAAAGAACAAATAATTTCAAAAGCCCACCTCTTTCCACTTTCTGTGATCTGACTTCGAGTCTGACAGACTTGATGACTCCCATTTAAAAAACAAAACAGAACAACCCTCCCATCCCCAAATTCTGAAAAGTCTATGTAAAATGCATGTGGAATTTCAAAACAACTACATTTATTTCTCAAAGTATCAATCTTCTTTTTGAATAATGCTATAGTAGCAGGCCTGTATTCAGTAGGAAAATAGTTTGATAAGGGAAATGTGACAGCATTACTTAATTTAGTGTTCCCATAGGACTGTGTTGTGGGAGCTTCAGAGCCCTGCTGCCATTTTGAATGCATTCCCATAAGGAGCACATCCAAAATGGTAACCAAAATTATGCATGCATCTGACAAAGTGGGTTGGAGCCCACGAAAGCTTATGCCTGGAGAAATCTGTTAGTCTATAGGTGCCACAAGACTCAAACTTATGCATTTAGTTTGATAGAGCTGCAAACGTTGTCTGACAGTATTAGACTTGTTTCAAGTCTTTTAGCTTTATAAATGGGGAAATTTTGGTACATACCATTTGTCCTTCTAATACATTTAATTGTGCCTTATTAAATTTGGAATGCCTTGAGGATGATGTGGATGTAATTAATTTTAAGGATGTTATGCATCACTATATGTAATGTACACTGAAATACATCTCTAAAGTTTTAATTAGATATATTTTCTACATGAAGTACTGTTCTTTAAGCATAACTACCTTATGTTTTGTTTTGTTTTTTTTTTTTTTTTTTTTGCACCTCTGTAATACCTATTTGAGTGAAAGTTGCCTCGGTGCATGGGTAAGGATGGGAGAGAATGGCAGCTATGGAGTGTTCCAAATAAGACATCCTGCTGTTAGCTCTCAGTTATTGTTGGGCATCCAGCTTGATATAGCAATATGACTTCAGCTCTTCTGCCCTCATTGTTTTGGGTGGTTTTTTTGGTTTGGTGTGGGTTCCCCCCCTCTCCCTTTTTGAGGGAATAGAAGAAAGGTAGCTATTAATTGCCTTTAACTTTCTCTTTTACTAGCCACAGTAGCATCACCTTTCAGTTTTGCCCATCTCGCCACAATTGCATAAACGCTTTGTGTCTGCCCGTATGCTGTTCCTAGCATGTTACCCTTTTTTGTGGGTGTTGAGAGAGATTTACTTTAGAAGTTGTAATTTTCGAGTCTTCAGCACTTGAGGAAGGAGTCGAATGAGAATTAAGGGAGAGGGGACATTGATTGCTTAGGCAAAAACCTTGTGCCATTAAGAAAAGAGACTGGTGCTCAATGGGTACTTTAGTAAGCATCTTACGAAAATGGCACTCAGATTACCTGTCCTGGTGCATAAACCTAATAGGAATTAGAGCTCTGGATGCAGCATGAATAAGCTGCCATTTCTTTTCTGTGTAGTGAACAAAGTTCTGCTTGGCTATTGAGGTAAATACATAATTTTTAACTTCTTTTGTAGCACAAAATGGGAAAGAAACAGAATGGCAAAGGTAAAAAAGTTGAAGAAGCAGAGCCTGAAGAATTTGTTGTGGAGAAGGTCCTGGACAGACGTGTAGTGAATGGGAAGGTTGAATACTACTTGAAATGGAAAGGATTTACAGAGTAAGACGTGTCAAATGGTGGTTTGGTATTTTTTTGTTTTTTTTTTCTTTTCTAGTTGCAGCTAAATCTGTTAGATACTTTAGCTGGTAATACAGTGGGAAGTAAGAACTTGTTTGCACTTCAGATGCTGTAGCAGCCTAGTGAAGACAGTACATATGCCATTGAAATGAAATTTCTTATTAACGTAGTTACATCACCTTCCTGAAAGCTGGTATTGATGGGGAAAACCTAGCACTTCATAGACTGGGGTTAGGTTGGTTTAACTACCTATTTCAGTATGTGAACGTTCTTCTGACTAATCTCTTGGGTTTTTTTTTAAACTCATTATGGAAAAAGTTCTGAAGTAACTGTAATATTCACTCCTTGTGAAAAGTAACACCTTCAGTAAGTCCTCACTAATAGTTCTATTTTACCACTTTTTCAGTATAATTATACACGTAAACACCCTTATTGATATAACTATCCACATCTGATATCGCACTGATTTAATTTCTTGAAATGGATAGCTAAATTGGTGCTAAAACACTGGTCCCATATAGTTAAGACATGGATAGCAAACTCTTGTCACTGAAAAGGAACTTGAGGTTTACTTGACTAGTCGGTCACTTTGCTGAAGGTTAAGACCATGTTTATGCTAAAGAGCTTACAGTGATTCAGCTATGCAAAAATGCAGCTGCATCATTAAGATCTTTAGTATAGTTTATTTTTTTGCTAATGGAACAGTTTTTCCTGTTGACGTGGTTAATTGGCCCTCAACAAGTGGCAGTAGTTACACTTCTCTGCTGACGTACCGCTCTCCACGTTGGAACTTCTATCTCCTATGGAGTGGTGTGGGTCAGTGTAGATTTTGCTGACATAAGAATAATATAGACATAGCCTCATTATGGGAGTTTAATCAGCTGCAAAAGAGGGGGATCAAAACTGTAAGTGGGACATATGTCAAGATCATACCCACAGTCTTGTACACATTCTAGTTAAAATCACATACTGATCCAAATAATCACACTGTTTGCTTGTGCTTTATCTCTGAAGTGTATATTCTGCTAAGATGTACGTGTTAGTAACTTTTTCTATCTAAATGTTTGTGTGACTTGCCTCAAGGTATCCAAGTATATTTCAATAACTGAAAGCATCTTGGGGATTCCCCTGTTCATGCACTGTTCAGTACTAATGTGCAGGATCTACAGAGTAGGGCATTTTCCTTATGCAGGGGTGCAGCTAATAGATTTGGCATCAAGTATCAAATAAAGATAAGCACACTTGGATACTTTTCAGACTTCTGATTAGTTTCTTTTCAAGTCCTCAATTTATTTGCATGGTTTTCTCTATTGAAAGCATTTGAATAGAAGGGAGCAGATCTTCAAGTTGATAGGGCTATCTGTACTGTATATTCCATCTTAATGGCAGTTGGTCTTCAGCAGTAACAGGATAGAGCATAACTTAATGCATGTCTGATGACTGCAAGGTAATTTTTAAGAAAATAAAATAGACCCTGTCAGGTTTAAGAAACCTGTTTTACATAAAGGGGGAGGACATTTTTGCATAAGGTGAACTATATGGGTAAACTAGATTTCTGGACTTTCGATAGTATTTCGTGGGTTACCTATTTGTGTCTTTCAGTGCTGACAATACATGGGAGCCTGAAGAAAACTTAGATTGTCCAGAGTTAATTGAAGCCTTCTTGAACTCCCAGAAAGCTGGTAAAGAGAAAACAGATGGTGCTAAAAGAAAATCTTTATCAGATAGTGAATCTGATGACAGCAAATCAAAGAAAAAGAGGGATTCTGTAAGTATTAAGTTGTCTGTAAGTATGAAGTTGTTGTTATACATTCTTTTTCTTGTGTTGAATGTTTAGCTGTGTGTGCGCGCATGCGCTTCCGTGTGTATAAGACTGTAGGGATAAGATAGGAGTCACAGACAAACCAAACATCTATACCAGGACAATTGGTTTAGAACAATATTAAAAACAGAATAACAAAATACCTGGAAGATCACGATGTGATAGGGTGTAAACTAGCTTGTCTTTTCGTGAAGAAAGTTTGCATCATTAATACATTTGAATGTCACAAAGTAGTGAATAAATAGTCAACCAGTTTTTCTTTAGACTTTGCACAGGCCTTGGACTAGATTCCAATAAAGAAGCTAATTATTTGTGGGTGAGAGGAAGAATCACACACACATAAAAATTAATGGCATGGAGAAGGTAGACTTAACTCCTGTTCTGCTGGTTTCAATGCATGACTGCAAATGGACAGGCAATGAACTGTAAAAGGTGAGAGAGTCAAAACCAGTGAAAGGAAATAACTTCACATAGCAGGTTATTATATTGTGGAATTCATTACATCAGGAAGTCACTGAGGTCCAGTACTTAAAATATTCCTTCAAGTTCAGAAGCATGAGATTTAGTATTCCTTAAAAATGGTCATTAATCTGAATGTTCTTGATACCCATGTTCAATCCCTTTTTAAGTAGAGATCATGAGGAGATATAATACATCAGGGAGCATATTATCCCATGCTTGCCTCCTGTGAAGATTTTATGTCGTCTTGGCCACTGTCTGACAGTATATTGGACTTAAATGGACCATGACAATTTCTATTTTCCTATGAATTAAAACAATAAAAGTTAATAATTCTTGAAAGTCAAAGAAATCAACTCCATGTATTTGGATCTTTTTCAATCTTCTGAATATACAGTACTTAAACTAGATGATAGCATCCCTTTAAGGCCTCAAATGATGTAACTTCAAAGTAACTGTCTCACTGGATAATGAGTGGGCTAAAATCCTCCCAAGTCTGCATCTGAAAATAGTGTAGGGGCGAAGACACCTTTGGCATTTTAAGATCATCAGAGGCAGAAAAAGGTAACTGCTTATCTTTTCCTAGAGCTGTGCTTTAGCTTTATTACTGATGCATGAAAGTACACAGAGGCCATTAGTTTGTTATAAAACAAAATTGTTTGACACGAGACTTAGTTCTGACTATTTACACTGTAGAACTTACAAAGTAGTAAGCAATCTTCTTAAAATAACCTTGAATTTGAATGTTCAGCAAATTAAATTAGTGTAAAAATTGTCATTTACAGAGGGTTCTCTTTTAGTTTTAGGGTTAGGGCCCATAAACAATTACTGCACATTCTCAGTTATGCCTGCATACTACCACTAACCTCACTGGACATTCATTTTTTACAAAGGAGTAATTGTTTGCAGGCTTCGATTTAAATTTCTCTGCAGAAATCACTTCTAACTCAAAAGAGTTATTGCTGTGCTCCTAATTCAGGAAATTGTTACTGATGCAATTGTACAAGTGAACAAAGGGGTGTTCAGATGTTCCCTAGCCTTTTGCTAGAAAGATGCTGCTTTCATTACCAGTTTTCTGAAGTAAATGTATGTATAAATTATGTAAATTCATCTTTTTGCTAAACTTAATTCAGTGGCTGTCTAAAAAGTAAAGTGGCAAAATAAATCTGGCCTTGCTATAAACTATAACTTGTCTGACACTTGCTTAAAATAATGTACAATTAATGTTAACCTAAATGCAAATTTCAACCTTTTTAATAGGTTGATAAACCAAGAGGGTTTGCAAGAGGTCTTGATCCTGAGCGGATAATTGGAGCTACAGATAGCAGTGGAGAACTTATGTTTCTTATGAAGTGGTAAGTGATATGCCTACAGGTTTGATCCAAAGTATTCAAGCTGATGAAAAACTATTTCCTTTTAGGAATGTGACAGGAAAGCTGATAATTTGTGTTGCTGTTGGGAATACAGTACCCATTTTGAGAAGACAGTAAATAGATTGACTGGAATCCTGTTTCAAATATTCATTGCTGAAACTAATGAAAGACTGGATTCATTCTTTTCAGTGGGGTTTAGGTAGTGGAATAAGAGATTTCTGCCCCTTTTATTTAAATGTCTAATTCTGCTCCCAGTGAAGTCCATCTGAGTCACTTAAAGGTTTGCACTTTAGAATGGTTTGTGTCACCCTTTTAAAAGCCTCAGGTAGTGGATATATATGACATCTGGCATGTTTATAAAATGCATGTTATGGCAATTTGGAATTTCTCTAGAAATACTAAATGAAACACCAAAGAAAAATACAACAAAAGTGAGAGAACTTGTTCATACTTGTTTTCTGTCTTTGGGGTGAGCTTATACTTTGTTATATGCAACAAGCCTGCTAGTATGCCAGCATGATCATGATGCAGGCATGTGAAATCTGTGAAAGTTGTTAAAATAGAGGGGTTGGTAACTCAGTCATGCATTTCCTCTCCCTCTGACACAGAATCAGAAGTTGCAGTCTGATAAATTGTTAATTGCATACGTTCTAATTGGATTTATTAAGTGATTGTAAGATTTACCAAGTGATTTTTTTGTCAATTTAAAAATTGCACATCTGTCTGAAAAGTTTTGTGTAAGACTATGCATTGCTTCTAATGTTTCTTTTTAAAGGCATGGTGTGTGCATTGTTTGAAAGTATTAACTAGACATTTTTCTTTATTTGATCTCCTTTTTAAGAGGACCGTCTCAGAGTGATGACTTCTGGAAAGTTGCTAGTAGTGATTGACAGGGATAGATTTTCTAAAAATGTAAATACATTCATCTGCTTCTGGATGTTCATGCAATATATTCTAATAGATCAATTTTGAACACACTTGTTTTAGTAGTAGTTCTTAAACTCATAACTTGTTTTATTTTTAAACCTTGCCCTCTTAGGAAAGACTCGGATGAGGCAGACTTGGTGTTGGCCAAAGAAGCTAACGTGAAGTGTCCTCAGATTGTAATCGCTTTTTATGAAGAGCGACTAACTTGGCATTCGTGTCCAGAAGATGAAGCACAATAATCAATTTCATGGCATTGCTTTTTTATATATATATATGAATATTAAAACCTGGATTTTGATTTTATTCTTTGGTTTATTAGCAGTGTGAGAAACCTTCATTTTAATTAGAATTAAGTTGGGTATGGTTTTTTTCTCTTTTTTTTTTCTTTCTTTTTTTGGAAGTAGTGTGTTTTTTGCATCAACAGAGAGTAAAATAAAGGCTTTCTGCAACTTGCTTCATTGATGACAGACGAGCATTTGATACTATTTCCTCCATCACTAACAGCTTTTGTAAACCTTCATGGACCTCCATAGTTATTACAGAATCATAACAAATGTTTAAACAACCTCAGATTTTTGTAATCTTCTATGCTATTGATGTGCATGCACCTTCTTTACCTCCAAACTAGGCCCCTAACGTGTAGAACCATTATTTTTAGTATTTGAGGTAACTTAGTCCCAAAGATACCAGGTAAAATCTAACTTTGTAGTAATTTGAATGTTATCATACTGTATATTGTTTACTTTATTGTAAATACTGGTGAACAGTGGTCAATAAAATAGTTTTATATTCTTCCTTTATATTGATACTATGTTTTTAAAATGGCAGTACATAATGTTAAATAGTGTTGTTGAGCTTTGAGTAGTCTTCAGTTCATCAAAATATTTCACTGAAATTTGTCCTTGTGCACTGGTGTCTAATGTTTGCAGTTTCCCTGCTAGGGAAAGATCTGGGTGGTTTGTTTTGACTCCTTTTCTGATGTGTTGGTGAACAAGGGCTTAGTATTGTGCAGGAAAGATCATTACTGTAATGGCATGGTGTTCTCAAGTCTACATTGTTGCAAGTCACATTGAGCAGACTAAAGAAAGATGTCAGAGTCAGAATGTGATTGTGACAGGCTGCCCCCCACATCCAGTCCAGTGTTCTGCTGGGACTTCCCTATTCCCATTCCTAAACCCCAATTCACCCTGCTTTGCCAAGAGACTGCTCCCTCCTGAGTCAGTCCACTTCAGCCTCTGTTGTGTAATCAGTCCCAGCAGACAGTGAGTGTGTGGGCCCTGGCTACTCAAGGGACAATCCCCCGGCAAGCACCCCCAGCCCCAGTTACTGTACCTGGCACCACTGGGAGTGGGCCCCAATCTCTGTAGATGATCACCATACACTCAAGTCTGTCCATTTAACAAAGAAAAGGATTGTGCCCAGCCCTCTTCACTCACACTCTCTAAAAATAACAGCTTCAGATAACTACTACAAGTTTATCGACCAGATTATAATTCTAAGTGAGGATATGGCCAATCATGGCAGAATCACAATTGAAATGAGTCAGACCACAAAGAAACAGAAGGTAAAATATGCATGCTAACCTAATATTTCTACTTAAACTAACCTTGTAGTCCAAACAAGTTTATGCTGTAGATCGGGGTGGCCAAACTTACGGAACTCAAGAGCCTCACAAGTTGATTATTAAGCCTTCAAGAGCCGCATTGAGGCATATAACCACATATTTTTACCTACTCCAAAATTACTAAGCTTAAAATTCATTGCACACTTTAATTTTATCGTAAAAATAGGGCAACTATTGATCCACTAATGCCAGATTCTAATGATTATTTAAGATTACCATGAAACTAGGCCTATACAGTAAAAATTTAGCTGTTGCTAGATGTAGAACACTATAGGCTTGTAGCAAGTTTTTTTTTTTTTTTTAAATCTGGGCAGTAACTTGTCAATGCAGCAGGTAAAAACTCTGAGATGCTGATCTCTAAGTATTGCACAATGTTTTGAATTTCATTGTGGAATATGATGCTTCACAGCAGTAAGTTGTGCCAAAAATTGAAAGTAATCTATATTCAGTTTTATACTTTTCTCCTTTGTATTTTCATCTCTTAGTATTCCATATCATGTTTAGGACTTGTTAAAATAAAATCATGTTTTACAGTGAGTACGCTGCATTATGGCCTATGAGAATCTAAACATGCTATGGCTTCTCTGACCGTGTCACGCTTCTCTCCCCCACCCCCAGCTGCGACTTCCCTGCCATCTCTTACCACGCTGCTACTTCTCTACTCTCCCCAACCATGCTGCTCTTCTGCCTCCTGCTCCACCCTAGCACCGACCATGCCCCTGCTTCCCTGCCGATATTTCTGCCAGTAAACTTGTTCACTAAAATACTCACGGACAGTGAAGACAAAAGGTCTGAGGATTCAGACACAATTAATTTTAAAATGAGAGTAATAGTAAGGGAAAACACTGCTCTCATCTTAATCCTGTGAAAAGATGCACACAGACACCTTTTCAACTGTTCAGAATCACAGCAAATCAATGAGAATTTATGGGGACAGTGCAAGATCAGAGTCGGTTTCAGTAAGTGCTTTGGAATCCATGCACAGAAGATACTATGGAAAAAATCCCACTGAGCTTATTCAGTTTGGGGTCAGGCCCTGTATAAATTCTAAATATCAATATTTGGTTTCTATAATACAAAGTAAAATCTTTACTGGTGAGATTTTTTTCAGAAAGTTTACAACACAATTTTCCATTGTCAGCTCTTCACAACAATTACTCTTGTCTAATGGTCTCAGATACCCATACAGTCATTCATGAAGACTGCACTGAAATATAGATTTTGACTATACAACAACAACAAAAAAAACCATGTTGAATGCTATTTAATCAGTAGAAGTATAGTGCTGCTATTGAACCTTGCAGTGAATGTAAATTATCTTGGTAATTGACTTAGTTATATTAAAATTTTTCTTATAAAACGTGCTAGCAATTCCTTCTGCAAACATGACATGCTGATGTCTCAGGCACACGTGTTCAATGGACTTAAGGAATTTTTTTTTCTAAAGCCAGTTTTCAGTAGTGGTGGTCTATCAAGTTTAAATCATTTTGCATGCTGAAAATGAACCATGATCCATAATAAGTACTTGTAACATTCTTTAAATAGAGGGTTGTTTTTTTTTTAATAACCTTTTGACAGTAGGCAGTGGTTTTGGATGTAACACTTGTGTCAATTTTCAGTCATTTCTGATTATTCTTTTTTAATTTTCAAAATATACAAGAGAAATAATTTTGCATTATATTACAATGTCTGGAAATGCCAGGTGATTTTTAAATAAAATTAATTTTCAATTGCTTTTCAGGTTTAAATTGCTAATTATCACTTATCTGTAGTTCATTGTAGACTTGTTCTTGATCAATTTATGTTGCCAGTTTTAAAAATATTTACCCAGAAAACAATATCAAAAAAGTATTTAAAAATCATGCACTGATGTAATTAAAGACTATCATAATGCACACAGACAAGGGGGGTAGAATTAATATTGTGTGGGTAAACTACAATCTGGCAGGTACTTGCTTTGACTGCTTCTCTTTTGCTCCTGGCTCTCACAATGCTGCCCCTCCCCTCCCAGCTCTGACCAGGCTGCTTTTTCCTGCAGCTCTCACAAGGCTGCTCCTCCTCTGCCCCCTCACCCTGCCCCCACCTCTTTGCTGTCCCCGACCACTGCAGTTTTCTCACCCCTGGCTCCCACCATGCCACTCTTCCCTTGCTGCGGTCTCCCAGGAGCTGCAATTTTTCTTTAAAGAGCCGCATGCGGCTCGAGAGCCACAGTTTGGCCAGGTCTGCTCTAGATGTTCAGCTGTTAGATGTTTGCACAGCTCAGGCAGAGTCCAGATCTTGCCTGAAGTTGTTTCCAGATGAAGTGTCCCAAGCTAAAAGCCCCCCAAATTTTCCAGGACTCTCTCTGTTTGCAACACCCCTGTCACCCCTCCCTTTACAGCAAAGGTGATGCCCTTGTCTCTTCTTAGCCACCTCCATTAGCATACCTTTGTCTCTTTCAGGCTGTCTGCTGGAGAGCTCTGTGGGTCACTCTACCCCTTGAGCCATGCTAAATATGTTACATATCTGAACACATGCATGAAGCTGTAAGAAACATATACTACTCATGCAGACTAGGTTATGAGTATCTATAAAGAAATGTTGCATGGTATAACTGGCAACAAATATAATCAGTGAACAGAAGAATCATACAGATTATAACCCATAGATGTGCACCTGTGATAGTGACCTTTGCATATTTCAGGTTCAATTTTAAATGCAACAAATTATGAGCCTTTCTATTTACTGCCTGGGGAGAGCTCCCTAACTTGTATGATTATGCTGCCATTCTTTCTCCAACTCCCTTGTCCCGTGCATCATCCTTCCTCTTGTTCCATCCAGTCTTCTACCATAATCTTCTCCTGAGTTGTAGGTATTCAGTATACTGTGTCCAGATCTATATGCACATCCCAGTTTTCCTTCCTGCCTTGCACAATCTTTGCGCATACATATCCCAGTTTCCTGTCTTGTCCTGTATTCATTCACCTGCTGTTCATACCAACCTATTTCTTGAAAGCATAAGCAGTTGATAACTCCCTTGAGGGCAGCTTGATTTCACTCACTTTGTTCCTTCTTTACTAAGGGAGGCCTGAACCTGCTGCACAGAGTGAAGGGAAATGGCCATAGTCTTAACCAGGGGTCTCAAACTCAAATCACCATGATGACAGTATGAGGATGAGTACATTAGCCCCAGGGCCACACCACTGAAACCTTTTCACACAATGATACTGCAAATATAGGTAACATTAGTGTCATTGCGGGCCACACAAAATAGCTTCAGGGGCCGCATGTTTGAGACCCCTGGTCTTAACTAAGGGTAGCCTGTTCCTTCAGTCCCATGGAGCAAAAAGGAGGTAGTGGCCATTTTGAAAAGGCCATTATTAGAGTTTCTTTGAAAGAAGAATTTTCTCAAAAGTAGTATTTTCTAATCTCTGCTGACTGATAAACTTTGTGTCTAGTTAGTAAAACAAAATCTTTGTTGTGAATCTGTGTGTGTGTGCACGGTCTGCCAGGGTTTTAGAGGAAAGTAATCTTTAAAAGGACCCCCTCCCACAGGTTCCACATGTAACTGTGTCTGTCATGGTGATCGCTATACTCCCACATAAAAGGATAAGGCAACTGATGTATGGTGAATGATGATGATTTATCGATACCAAAGCTTGATAGATAGTTAATAGCCAGGGCTCCAAATTACATGAAGGTGAGAATTTAACAATACAAATTTACAAACCGAGTATGCTACCAACTTCCACAAGGTAAGGGATGATAGGAACAGCAGGTAGATATTCTGTGGCAACCACGATGAGGGGAACAGCATATTCACAACTACCACTAAGACAGATAGCACCATAGTGCTTAACCCTTAAATAGCTAGTTGTTGCTGGACAGATTCCAATTGTGTGACCTTTCCTGCTCTCAGTTCCATGCCTCCCCATGTTATACCAAAAAGGGTACCCAGGAGAGCACCCCCTAGTAAAAAGAAAAGACTAGCAGGATCTTATTCAGGGGGACAAGGCAATATGCCACATTTATTGTAAATAAGTAAGGATAGCAAAAAGCACTCACACAGACACAGACACACACAAGTTCTGCAAGCTGGTGTGATGTAATTACCAGTCCTTTCATGTGTTGCTTGAGCCAGCCTAGTGGCCAACTAGGCTGGGCACAAGGAGGGAGCCAGGCCTCTGTCGGTCATGATCCAATGCTCCAAGATGTCAGTTGCAGAATGAGACCCCAAAGTTTTCATGCTCTCACCCATCTTTTATACTTGCAGGCCTTCATGTAAGTCTATGGGATTTGCTGTGTCATGTAGCCTCAGGGTTCCTGGGAGATCAGTGGTCACCAGTCACTTGCAGACTTGATTGTATTTTATTCTTTTCTTTCTGGGGTGGCTCCTTCTGTTTGCTTTAATGAGATGTCTGCATTGTTCAGCCAGTTAGATGGTACTTATGGCTCATCAGGACAGGCTGGCAGTTGAGACTGGCCTTTTCACACACACGCCCTTCATTCACACACCTTGTTCACACATTTAAAAGAACATATACAGCATATGCCTAAACCAGATTTCATCAAGTATCCAAAATGAAGTACATTGTTTAAGCAGAAAGTCCAAACTGACAATATGGAGTCTTGCTGGACATTGGTCACAATGTCCATTATACAGGGTTACAGTTATCTGTCTGTGCTCCACACCCACCACAAAGGGTGCAAAACAAAAGAAAAAGTGGGAAAAAATGAAGGGTAACGGGTAAGCAACATGAGACAAGCCGGCTAACAACAAATTTTATCACTACACTGTAGACTAGTTTCTGTCAGACCCATTTCAAACACTCATTTGATTTTTTTAAAAAAAGAAATCAAAACTACAGAAAAAAGTTTTCATAGCCTAATGTTGAAATCTCATCTGCATGAAAAGTCTACATATAGAGAAACTAATGCCCTATTTCAAACTTCTTTCACATTCCAATCCTAGTTGTGAGTTGCTGTAAATACTTCTATAATATTAAGCTTCCATAAAACAGCAATATAGGATAGTCAAATTAGATCCACAGCTCATAAATGAATAAAGTGAACTCATCTATAATATCTTCCCAATCATTTTTTTAGAAATGGCTGGGGAAAAGCAGATGGGTCTCCTGAAAGTCACCAAATACAGGCTCCTGAAACAGGGAGCCAACTTCATGCTTGGGAATGGGAAAGCGGAAAATGGCAGTGTCCCTTGATGACATCTATTTAGATACAGCCTTTTTCTAATATACTTTCATCTGCTATTTTATTATCTCCTGGGTGCCTTTTATTTTGGAGGAGCTATGGAGTGCAGGAACGTGCAGGTCTGTAGATACAGGGCTGGTGAACAACAACTGCCTGTTGTGATGGAAAACACAAAGTAAAAAAACCTAGTATGCCTCTATCTCACTGTAATATGTGAAATAAACTAGCTTTGTCAGGTGGTCCTGGAAGTTTCAGCTGTTAACACAAGTTAGTTGTGGAGCTCTGGAATTTGAAACCCTACATGGTCACACTGAACAATAACTGAGGAAGAGGCATCAGTGCAGTGACACCCTACAGCCCAACTAGGCCTAGGATTCTCCATTGAAGCTGATTAGGGGCTGCAGGAGCTTTTTGAATTGAGCTGTCTACCCTGCTTTCACTGCCTGCTTTAAAGTCTCAAAGTGGAGAACCTAGGCTTCCAAAATATCTTTCAGGGTCCTACAAACTCTTTTGGGTTATGTAGCTCCAGATGAATAGTATTTGGTTGAGTGCATTTGAAGTTGACTGTTTACACAAAGCAGACTAATGGTACCTACTAAATTTTAAATGTCTGGAACAGCTTCTATAAAATCTGTAAGTTTATTGAAATCAGTAGCTTCCTTCTATTTTTCCAGCTTGCTACTGTCACCTACTGGTGTATTTGCCTTTGGGGACATTCCTATTTCAGACTGATTCTGTCCCTCTCTGCCCTTTGAAATAGGCCTCAGTGTTAAAATCTTTGCCAAAATTTTAGTGCTTCTTACAGCCACCATACTTCAGGATGGAGATTGTATTTGTCCATATCTTAGTGTCATCTGCTTCTTTTCCTGCAAGTATCAAGGATGATCAGTGTAGATTCCTTTGGAGACTATGCAAACTGAATAAAATCCTGAGGCATTTAGACATCTTTCAGTGCAGATGATCCACTTGTTTCTGCCGAGATATTAAGTGAGTGAGACCTTCATTTAGGTAGACTCCTTGCCCCGCAGCACTCCCTTGCTCACGTTTTGAACTTCACTCTAATATTAACAGTCCTTTATTGTTTTGGTCACTTGCAACCTGTTTGTAATTTCCCAGGATTTTCTCCCATGAAAGCTCATGTGATACATAAATGTGTTAATCTTTAAGTGCCACAAGACTTCTTGCTTGTTTTGCTGAACTAGACTAATACGACTATCTCTTTGGAACTTTTTATAGTCATAATATTTCCATCATATAGACTGATCTTCCACAGAAACTTGCTGGTGTGTGGCACAGACAGATAATGTATGGGGATAGACAGATAATGAATTACATTTACCTTTGAAGTATATGTTAGTTAATGTTGTGTATATGTCCTTCAGTGTCATAAGTAAAATAATTTTGTAACCATGTGTAATAGTTATAACCAATGTCCAACAAGACTCCATATTGTCAATTTGGAAATCCTGCTTAAACACTGAACTCCATTTTGGATACTTGATGAAACCTGGTTTAGGCATCTGCTGTGTATGTTCATTTAAATGTGTGAACAAGGTGTGTGAATGAAGGGGGTGTGTGTGAAGGGACCAGTCTCAACTGCCAGCCTGTCCTGATGAAGCACAAGTACCATCTAACTGGCTGAACAATGCAGACATCTCTGATTAAAGTAAACAGAAGGAGCCACCCCAGAAAGAAAAGAACAAAATACAATCAAGTCTGCAAGTGACTGGTGACCAATGATCTCCCAAGAATCCTGAGGCTACATGACACAGCAAATCCCATAGTATAAAAGATGGGTGAGAACATGAAAACTTTGGGTCTCATTCTGCAACTGTCATCTTGGAGCATCAGATCGTGACCGACAGGGGCCTGGCTCCCTCCTTGTGCCCAGCCTAGTTGGCTACTAGGCTGGCTCAAGCAACCCAGGAAAGGGCTGGTAATTATATCATACCAGGTTGCAGAACTTCTTGTGTGTGTATGTGTGTGTGAGATTGCTTTTTGCTATCCTTACTTATTTACAATAAATGTGGCATATTGTCTTGTCCCCCCTGAATAAGATCCTGCAGGTTTTTTCTTTCTATTGGGGGGTGCTCTCCTGGGTGCCCTTTTTGGTATAACACTGGCAGCACATATACTATCTCAATATACTGTAACAAAGAAAATCTAAACCAACAATTTTTATGAGTGTTAATCTGCCAAACTCTTTCTCCTCCTCTTCCATTGTTACTCTCCTGAAGAAAGTTCTTTCATGGACAGTTTGAAATACAGTAGTTTCTGGGTTTGGGCATTTAAGCAAGTAGGATAATGTATCTCCTGTGCAACTTACAAAGACTAACACATTTATTTCTCTCATAAGCTTTAGTGGGAGAAAATCCCACTTCATCAGATGCTTTGAAGATGGGGAACTTACAGAATATGAGGAAAATAAATTCAGAGATGTGTAAGTCATAGGACAAGGTCAGACTGTTAAAGCAAATTTGTGCAGTGGTTCAGATTCAAACACTAGAGAACAGCATATAGAGGAAGGTGGGGTCAGATTACCTGTTGTAATGGGAAAAAACCCATAATCCTTATTTAGCCCTGAAGAAACTGTCACGTTTGCATATGAATTCCAATTCTGTAGTTTCTGTTTGAAGCTTCGCATTTGTGGGTACTGATAGCAGTGCTGCTGATTTGAAGGTATAAATTATTTTCAAATCTGAAATGGTTGTGGGGCGTACAAAGTCAGAACTTTGTGACTTTGTACTCACCCACAACCTTTTCAGATCTGAAGATAACTTACACCTCCAAATCAGCAGCACTGCTATGGGTACCCACATTGTCCCACAATATGCCAACATTTTTATGGTGAGTTAGAAAACACTTCCTCAAGTCTCATCCCAGAGCACCTCTTCTCTACTTACACTACATTAATGAGATTTTTATCATCTGAACCCATGGCAGAGATGCCCTTGAAGATTTCAATAGTGATCTCAATTTCCATTCCACAATTAAGCCTGAAACACTCCACACAGAATCTCCACTTTCCAGATGCTACAGTACAAATTAGGGATGGAGACAGACACACCACCCCATACCAAAAACTTTCTGCTCTATATAGTTACTTACATCCCTCAAACTTCCACCCAAGACACACCACATGATCCATTGTCGACAGCCAAGCCCTAAGATATAACTGCATTTCTTCCAGTCCCTCAGATAGACACTGGCACCTTCAGGATCTCTGTCAAGCAGTCTTAAAAATACAGGACCCACCTGTGGAAGTGAAGAAACAGGTGGACAGAGCCGCACAGGTAGCAGAAGTCAACCGCTATAGGAAAAGCCCAAGTTATCACCTACAGCCTCCAAGTCAGACCTCTACAGGTTACCATCAAAGATCTACAGCCTATTCTACAGGATGATTCGTCGCTCTCTCAAGCCTTGGGAGATAACATCTCCTCGCTTACAGACAGCCCCCTCACCTTAAGCAGATACTCACCAGCTACTGCAGACCAACAGAATCATTAAAGCAGGTACATATCCCTGCAACAAACCACGTTGCCAAATTTGCCCACATATCTGCACAAAAATACTATCATAGGACCTAAGCAAGCCAGCTACTCCATCTAAGGCTCATTCACCTGTTCATCCACCATTGTGATTCATGCCATCATGTGCTAGAAATGACCCATCTGCCTTATATGTTGGACAAGCAGGACAGTCTCTGTGCAAAAGAATAAACGGACACAAATTGGACATCAGAAATAACAACATTCAGAAGCCAGAGGGGGAGCACTTCAATCTCCCTGTTCACTCCATCGATGATTTGTTAATAGCTTTGCTCAACCAAATAAATTAATAACAAGTCTAAGCTTCAAAGAGAAACTACAAAATTGGAATTTATGTGCAAATTGACACTTCCTTCAGGGCTAAATAAGGACTAGATTCTTTTCTCATTACAACAGGTGATTTGACCTCACCTTCCTCTGTAAGTTCTTCCCCAGAGTTTAAATCTAAACCACTGCACTTATTTACTGTAACAGTGTGACCTGATCCTATGACTTACAGCTTCCTGAATTTATTTTCTCCTATTGTGTAAGTTCCCATCTTCAAAGCATCTGATGAAGTTGGATTTTCTCCCACAAAAGCTCATGTGATAAATAAATTTATTAGTCTTTAAAAGTGCCACAGGACTCCTGGTTTGGTTTGCTGAAATAGACTAATATGGCCACCCCTTTGGATCCCGTGCAACTGTTTTTGATACAAATGCTTTTACAAATTACAAATTCTAACCATGTTGTTTCAGGCATAGGTGGAGCTGTTTGCAGTAGTAGTTGGCGGTCTTCTCTGGGGGTCATATACTTCGCTGCTTCCAGCCCCAGACTCACTGATAGGTGAGTGTCAGTACTTTACTGGCTGAAGAGAAAGACCTGAATAAAGGAGAAAATTGAGTAGGCCACAGGGAATTTCTAAGCTGTACATCTGCTTCTGTTGCAGGGCAAGTGACCAACAGCCTGTACTTGCTTTGTGTCTGCCCTTAGAGAACTATGACATGCTTCACTCTTC
Organism: Podocnemis expansa; assembly: GCA_007922195.1. Classification (NCBI taxonomy): domain Eukaryota; kingdom Metazoa; phylum Chordata; order Testudines; family Podocnemididae; genus Podocnemis; species Podocnemis expansa. The sequence goes on along the minus strand of ML681964.1, from coordinate 15,452,491 downwards.
CAGGAGCTCCAGAGCTAGGAGGTATCCATGGTGCCCGGCTTTTCACAGAAAGCAGCCCAACGTGATTTTCCTTCCATCTCTGGCTATGTAGGGAGGGTGGAATAGAGGAGTGGAAGGTAAAAAGGTCGACAGGTGAGGTCCAAATGTTATCTGCTCTTCTAGAAGAGCCGAGGGCTTCAAGTGAGCCTGTGAAGAACTACATTTGTTTTTTGTCAAAATTAGGTCATTGTTAGAATGGCTCCATGTTTTCTGCTGGGGGTAACATCCTTTCACCTGAGCCGAGATACACTAGTGCTGTCCTTCTGCTCCAGTTATAGTAACCACTTCAGAAGTAAACCCCACTGTTCGATTCTTACACAGATGCTATACATTTTTTCAGAGGACTGTGAGACTGCAGAATTCAGATCCAATGGATCTAACTGATCTGTGCCTGCAGTATTTATTACTGGGTGTTCTGGGCCTTTTACAAGGGTTCTGGCCCTAGATGTGACTGTATGTGGTCCTCGCTGATCAGTGGTCTACCACAAAGCTTGCTGAGTGAGGAAGTGGTAATAAAGCCAAACTGCTTCCTAAGTGTATGAAATTTTATCTAATGTCTTCTCACGATAAGTACCAATTTGTATAAGAAACACACTGACAAATCTGGACAGTAAGAGCTGTGTATGTTCATTTAAATGTGTCCTTTTGTAGCTGGGAAATTGCGAAAGGGCTTTTAGTGTGCTTTGTTCTCAACACCCTACAGAATAAAGTAGGTTGTAATGAGCAAAGTCTAACATTGTTTTCCAGTAAGTTGGTCTGCTTCTGTGTCATGCCCAGCATCTTTTCCTGAATGTCCTCTGCTCTGTTCATTAATTTCATTGATGGTTCTCTGTTCTTATTTTGGAGCATGAAACCTTCCCCCCACTCTTCTGACTTTTTGGCCCTCTGCTAGGAGGATGCTGTTGCACAGTCAGTAAACATGTCCTTTCTAATCCTATTTCCCTTCCCTCAGAGGTTTGCCAGGTTTTCAACAACTAATGATGCCTCTCTGTGAGGGCCGTGCATTTGGTGCCAGGAGAACAAAGAAACACTACATTATTAGCTATTGTCCTAGCACTAGTGTTCATGCCAAGAATGGAAATTTCTTGCTTTTTTCCCTCACTTTTCTCAGTGTTGGAATTCCTTTCCTTCTGCTCTTCCCAGGACATATCTACACAACAGCGGCACAGCCATGGCCCTACAGTTACACTCCTGTATGTAGCAATGTAATGTGGACTCTTCCTTCATTGACAGAGGGGCTTTTCCCTTTCTTTAGTTAATCCACTTCTCTGAGAGGTGACAGCTAGATCAACAGAAAAATTCCTCTGCCGACCTAGCTAGTGATGTGTAAGATACGTGAGTGGGGAGACTAAGATGAAATTGTAAACTGTATTATACTATTCCTTTGGGAACAGGGGATCAAGGATTTCTAAGGGGTATCTAGTGATAAGGGGCTTGATTCCACAGGGGCACGTTTTGGAAGGACTTGGAGACTGGGGGGATCTACTGTCAACCTGAAGGGCAAACAGGGCTGGCATAGTTCAGAGCAGAGTGCTTGGGTGGCTAAATGCCTTACTGTGTTAGGGAACAAATACCCAGCAAAAAAACAAGGAGTCATGCAGGGGCATCGCTGGCGCTGGGCACTCCAGGGCACGTGCCCCGAACCCCAGCGCAAGTGCCCCGGATCTCTGGCCCAGTTGGGCCGGGGATCCAGGGCCCAGCTGCCTGCAGCCGCGGTGGCCCCGTCCCTGGCTGGGGATGCGGGGCCTGGCCTCCCGCGGCCGCTTCCGGCCCTGTCCCTGGCCGGGGATGTGGGGCTTAGCCGCCCGCAGCAGCGCCTGGCCCTGGCCCCGGCCAAGGGGCGGGGCCTGCAGGCTGGGGTGGGGCCTGGGCCCGGGCCCATGCCCCGGGTTCCTCCTCCAGCCAGCGATGCCCCTGGAGTTGTGTGGCACTAAAGACTAACAGACTTATTTTTCGCATGAGCTTTCGTGGGAGAAAATCCCACTTTGTCCCACAAAAGCTCATGCGAAAAGTAAATCTGTTAGTCTTTAAGTGCCACACAACTCCTTGGTTTTTTTGCTGGACTAGACTAAAATGGCTATTTTCAAAGGGATAGCTGTGTTAGTCTAGTCCAGCAAAAAAACAAGGAGTCGTGTGGCATTTTAAGACTAACATCTGTTAGTCAAAGTGCCACACGACTCGTTGTTTTTTTTAACATGGCTATCCCCTTGGAAATTAACAAATACCCAGCTGATGTAGGCAAGACTCCCTCACTTGCTGGAGGAAAGTGCCAACAAGGTGACTCTGAGCCCTGTGTGCCCCAAAAAGTATCAATGGGTTCCCAGAGGACTGAATAGTATTTGCATATGCTGATCTGCAGGCTGTCCTTCTGCCACAGGATGCTTCTGTGAGGTGTGCCGCAGGAGGCAGAGAAGGAGCCGGTTAAAGAAAGTAATGGGTGACCAAGAAACTATGCAGCATTGCCATAATTGACATGAGTCACTGTAAAATCATAGCGGCAACAAGATATAGGTAATTGTTACTTTGAGGTAGGTAACTGAGGTGGACACTATAACCGCTATCTAGGGATGATCTAACTTAGCTATATCACAGTAAAAATTACCCATGCCTTGTCTCTACTAGGATTTTAACACTGGCTTCCATAAAACAAAGCAAGTCATACTTCAGGCTGAGACTCAACTATATTTTGTCTACTTTAAAAAAAAATCTCACCATTGCTCCCACCGTTTTGGCTGCACTAATACTGGCATCAGTGGTTACCAGATGATTAAAAATGCCCCAAACTGCCTGAGCTTTTTCTATACTAGGGATTTCTTCAGTGCTGCCAAATATCTATTTCCTGGAAGACCTAGTGTAGACAGGGCTATAGAGTTCAGGGGTTTGTAATCTGAAACAGATAAAGCAAACCATATATTGAAAGGGCTGAACCATTGAACTGTCTGAAACAATGGATAATTAAGGAATATTTACACACCTACAATATTTCTAGGACTGAAGGCCTTTGGCCAGCCAAGACAATATCAAACAACCCCCAGGCAAGTAAGTTAGAGCAGACAAAGCAACCATCTGTGTCATCATAGCAATGCAAAGTACTAAGTACACCACCTCTTTGATGTGAATTTGCATATCAGAGAATATGCAACAGAGGATTTCTGGCTTTGTAATGATGCAATATTTAACCAAAGGATGCATGCGGTGATGAGATATTGCTGCTGTTTGGGCAGTTAGGCTCAAAAATTTAGTCCCGTCACTACTAAGAAGTGGCAATAGTCTAGTGTCACACATGCCCTCAAATGTAATTCTGCAGTTATAAAATGGCCATGCAAACATTTATATGAAGAAAAATTCCTAGTTCTCTGCTATGGTCTCTATGGGGTGGTAGAAAATGGAATCATTCTACTAAGATGTACATGATACAGGGACAGTACTGATGGTGCACTTTGTCTGACATAGCAGGTTTGTGACATTAACATGCATGCTGTTGTTTCTGGGCCAGATGACCATGAAGATTTGAAGGACAAGCCAAGGTCACAGTGCAGGGAACTTCAAACATGGTGCCCAGGATTCTTTTTCCCACAACTCAGAGGCATTTTGGCTTGCCTTCTGATCTCTGTTACAACAAGCCATCTGAATCAGAATGAACTCTGCTCCCCTGTACGCCTTCCCCCTTGAGAGGTTAATATCATAGTTAGGCGTTAGCCACAACCATTTAAATATTAATGTTCCATTTATCAGTTAAAAAACTTGCCTACATGCAATAGTTGTAACATATTAACCGTATCAGTAAAGATAAAAGTGGTACAACTCCTTTAGCGTGGAGACAGCTATGTTGGTATAAAGATGCTTTATGCTTGTGTATATTATGCCCATCAGTGAAAGGAAATAAATTATACCTTTCTAAAGCACCTTTATACGTATATAACACCATCCACATTAGGGATTGTGCCAAAGAACTATTCAGGGGAAAAAAATTATACTTCTAACTAAAATAATTATGTTGTTTACATATTTGGATGTTACTTGCAGTCAGAGAGAAACAAAGAGACAGGAACAGAGAAATGTAAACACACCCAGACTCTTTTATTCTTTTACTCTAAGACCGGACAGAACTGGCTGAGCTATCCCATAATAGTCTAGGTTTGTTAGCTATGACAAGCTAGGCAGGACACAAAATACAGTTACAGCCGTGCAAAAACTGAGTGTAGAAACAAACACCCTCCTTGGAGTAGGTGATCTGTTTGTATTGTAAATCATCATACACATGTAAGGTAAAGATCTCTACCCCACTACACAGTGCAGTAGCCTGGAATATGTGGGGACTAATTGCACTGGCCTTTACCAGCTTCATTATGTACTCAAGTTACTTGACAATCTATTAAAAATTCACATAAAAAAAAAAATCTAGCAAAGACAAGCCCCTAAGGTACTATGACTAATGAATAAACTAATAAACAAATCAACACTGTTGTCACATTTAAAGGTCCTTTTGCTCTATCCTCTCCTCTTATGATTTTCTCAACATAGACTTTTCACCCTTGCATTTCCTAAATCAGAAATATAGTTTGTCTCCATGCTGGTGGAGAAACCGGACAGTTTCCCTGCCCATGAACTGATATTTATTTCTTTTACTAGTAGAATAACTCCACTCTCCTTGGTTGTGATGGACACCAGTCTCTTCCCCAGTGTAACCTGCTAGGGTTGGCTCAAATTCATTCAATTGCCCCTCTCCAGTGCCTCACAGAGAAAACCGCTGATGAAAGCAACTGGAGAGCCAGGATCCAGTTAAAAGGACTCACAGCGAAGACTGCTCAGAGTTTCCATCCCACACTAAACTATTACTCAACAGAAACGTAACAATGAACTTTATTAACTAACTAAACACACCTTATCCTAAGGAACCATAATACTTTTAAACAAAACAGTAAGAAACCCAAGAGTCCCAAAGTTCAGGTGGAGTCACCCTTATCTCAATTGCAGTCTTTAAGTCCTTGGGGCTTGAATGCAGAAGGAAAGCAATCCTCACCCTCTCTAGCTGCAGGAATCTTTAGGCAGATGCCATGCAGTCCTTTCTTCCTCCTGTGCAACCAGCACCATGCAATCAAGTCACTGGCCATCCAGCTCTCAGTTCCACTGCAGACAACTCCCCTGCAAAGCAGTCGAAAGCTGGGAGAAAACATCGTGCAGTCCACTCCTGCTCAGCTCCTTTCACTGAGTCCCTTAGCCAATGTCCTCTGCAGCTCTCTGTTTGCTCCTCTCCAGGCTTCTCTTCCCAGGCTTCTCCCTGTGTATTCAACTCCAGCTCAACAATAAAACTTTGTGGAGCATGCTCAGTGTGCTCCCTCACCCTCTTACCAGAAGTTTCTGGTTTCTGGGCTGCAAAATCTGCCCAGCAACGTAACCCAGCCATAAGGGTCCCTAAAAGAGATTGCACCTATTTCGGCACATGGGTTACACCCAGTCCATGCAGTAATGCGGCCATTTTATCTGATAAACTTTGTTGAGGTTCTGCCCATTAATTCCAGGCTCTGGCACTTCCCCTAACTCCCCTCCATTATTAACACCCCTGCTTCCCTTGGTGCTTTCCCAGCACCAGCATTCCCTCTCTTTCTGTCCCATAGCTTACAGCTTACAGCTTCCCATAGCAACTTGGTCAGTAAGCCTGCATGTTTGTCTTAATTCCCTCATTTGCTTTGCTGAACTAGACTGACATGGTTACCCCTTTGGAGCTTCCCAGACTGTGAATATCATCCAGCACCTCTCTCAACAAGTCTTCCTTGATCTCTCCTCAGAAAACCTTCCCGTCCCATCCATTCCACACTACAGTTTCCCCCTTTGCTTTTTCCACAATAACCCTGTAGACCAGTGGTTAAACCAATATCAAATGAAATCAAATCATAGGGCTGGAAGGGACCTTGTGAGATCATCGAGTCCAACCCCCTGGGAATTGAACCCAGGACCATCTGCACATTAAGCAGAGGTGCTAGCCACTGTGGTCCAGGGACCCCCAGGGGTCCATGGACATGTTGCAGGGGGTCTGCAGAGCCTCTCCCTACTGAGGCCGGAATCCAGCTACAGCCCTGATGTTTCCTGCCAAGGCTGCCTCTCCAGCCCCCACCCCAGGCCAGATCCTGGCAGGCGAATGGGGCTGTGGCAGGTCCCCGGCAGAGGGCCATAACTGCTGCGGCTTGGCTCCCCAGTGGCGTGGGCAAAGGTGGTGGCAGTGCTGCTCACCAGCTGTCTCAGTGGTGCAGGCCAGATTACATAAACAGCCAGGGGGCCGCAAAGATTTTCTTTGTGTTGTTGTTAAAAAGGGGTCCCTGGCCTGCAAAAGGTTGGGAACCACTGCTGTAGACTGACACTCTTCTGACTTGTCTGTTGAGGGACACTGAAAGCTTTCCTTAGGAACAGTAATTACGCAGGCGATAGCTAAGTAGTAGGTGGTAGGAACTGATATGTTCAATCAAATCAGTTGTCCATCTAGCCCAGTGTCCTGTGGCCAGTTCCAGAAGAAAATGCAAGAAACACTGCAGTGGAAACCCAAGGGTTAACCTGCCATGTTAAAGAGATCTTCATTTAGAAATACACTTCTAAAACAGATTAAGAGTAGCTCTTATTTGAAGATTTGTGAGGTACAGTTAATCACAGAAGTCTGCAGTTTGAGGGCAACATCTCAGTAGGATTTTCTTCAAATTCCATTGGTTCCACTGCCTTAAAGGAAAAAATAAAACAAAGGATGAGTACATGTGGTAGAATGGACCTTTGGACTCCATAGCAAAACATCAGATTGTCAGTTGCTTGTTATAGTCTTTCTTACAATCCCTGAAGACATCAGGACTAGGATGGGAGGCAAATAATGAATCACTATTCTCCTCTATTATCTTCAAGCTCCATGCCTGGTTTCTTATGCTGAGGTACCAGCTCACTGGAATACCACTCTCAGGCTCTCTCTACACCTCAAACCTTAGTTTAGACTTGCTTAGTCCAAACTAAGAAGTTCGAAGTTAGTTTGAACTAGCTGTGCTTTTTTTAGTTCGAACTAACTTCTTAGTTCGAACTAAAAAAGCATAGCTAATTCGAACTAAAAGTTCAAACTAAAAAATGCAGTTAGTTTGAACTAACTGCTAGTTTGAACTTATTTAGTTTGAACTTGTATGTCTATTGGGCTAGTTCAAACTAAATATGTAAATAAGTTTGAATCTAGCAGTTAGTTTGAACTAACCAGCTGAAATAACTAGTTTGAACTAAGCTTTGCTTAGTTCAAACCAAATAAATTTTTATTTCGAACTAGGCAAAACCTAGTGTAGACAGGGTTCAAATTAATTTGAATTGACTCCTTAATTCGAACTAAATTGCTAATGTAGGCATAGCCTCAGACTCCATGTGAAGCTTTATTCTTAAGAAATTCTGTTGTTCAACGTTCTGTTTAGCAAAGGAATACAGACCGAGTGCAGAGGTGGGTCATATCTTCTCAAAACTCTAACCAAGAGCATGGACCCCCATGAAGAGTAGGGAAAGCAGAACAGCCATCTGCCTATTCCTCCTGTCCTGGACTATTGGCTGTCTACTGCTGAGGGCTAGAAGTAGGAGAATAAGTGTGGATTTGGAGCCATAAGAAGGAACAGCAACAGGGAGGTGGAGAAGAAACCCCTGTCTGAACCTTTTGTCCTTTCTCTTTGACAAAAACAGTTGAAGAATTGATCTACAGTTCTGCAGAATACCAATGTAGGCAGAAGTTATTTATTTTGAGATGTAGTAAGAAACTTCTGGATAGCATCTAAACTCCATGAATCAAATTAACAGCCACTATTTTATATGGTAATAATCTGATATGTGATTGTCACAACAGTGAAAGCTTGAAGTGTATGGTTTTTATCACTCAATCCTTGTCACTTGCTTTTTCTTTTACTTAAATTAGATAAGTACAGCTGTTGTTAGAAAATCACAGGCTCTGATTTCATTGCAGAAACCACAACTTTCAACACACACCACAACTTTTTTGCAACACTGCCCACTCAAATTTGGCCTGGCTGCCCCACCATAATGGAAAAGCAGCTGGCTCAAATTTCAGCAAGTGATAATGTGACCAGTGCATGGGACTGTGACAGTGGTGGATGAGGACAGGACTAGGGATCAATGCAGGATGAGGCCTGATGGACCGGGTGCTCCCCTAAGGTAGCTGACAGCTAGGAATAGAGGGGAGTCAGACCCATTTCAATGGCTATGTCTACACTACAGGGCTTGGTTAAGTCGGCTTAATAAAGTCTGCTTAAAGTAGACTTAATTAAGCTGGCTTAGCATGTCCACACTCAAAATGCCAGGAGACTGCCCACGTCCACACTGGCACCTGCTAGGTTGCCCTAGGAATGGTGCATTGTGGGTACCTGGCCCACAGTGCACCACAGCAGAGGTGGCCCTCTCTTCCGGCCACTCCTTTACTACCGGACGTGAGTGACCACATAACCCTCCATACTGTGTGTGGCAACAGGGAGCCTGATGTAGCCCAGCGATGTGCCAGCGCAGCACTCCACGCCTTCCCTGTGTTGCCCAGAGTCCTCTGGCTCTGGACCAGGTGCTGCAGGGCAACTGCCAGTGCAGGGACAGGGTGCAGCAGTAGTTAAGACTTAAACACCAGGAAACTGTACAGAGAGGAAGGTGAAGTCAAATCACCTGTTATAATGGGGGGAAAAAATCCATAGTCAGGATTTAATCCTGCTTTCACACAATCTAAGCTAGGGGTCTCAAACATGCAGCCCGCAGAGCTGCCTCCTGCAGCCCCTGATAACCCCCAGAATCCTGGGGCTCCCACCTTTCCAATCTTGAAGTTTTCTACACAACAGACACCATCATAGGTCCTAATCAAGCCTGCTACTCCATCAAAGGCTCATTTACCTGCTCATCTACTAATGTGGTCTATGCCATCATGTGCAAGAAATGCCCCAACACCTTATATATTGGACAAACAGGATGGTAGCTCCGTAAGAGACTGAATGAGCACAGAGCTGATATCAGAAATCAAAGAACAAAGAAACCAGTTGCTGAGCACTTCCATCTTCCTAATCACTCCATGATGGATTTGTTAACGACTGTCATTAGAGATGTACCTGGGACATCAAGACTCCAAAGAGAAACAGCTGAACTCGAATTAATATGCAAGCTAAATTCTGTGAAAGCAGGACTCAATCGAGACTATAGGTTCTTTTCCCATTACAAAGGGTAATTTGACTTCAGGCTTCCCATTCTTTGAGCCTGTAAACTGCTCTGATTTGCTGTTACTTTATGACCTGATCCTATGTTTTATACCCCCTTGCATTTAGTTTCATTCCTTTCTGTAAGTTCACCCATCTTCGAAGCATCTGAGGAAGTGGGATCTTCTCCCACGAAAGCTCATGCAAAAAATAAATCTGTTAGTCTTAAAGTGCCACACAACTGCTTGTTGTTTTTTCACTGGACTAGACTAACACAGCTATCCCTTTGAAAATTCAAATGCTGAGCCTCTCTACAGACAGAGACCAAGCAGCTTCACCTCCCAGCTGCGTTATCAGCCACTGACAGGGAGGAGCTGAACAGCCTGGGAGCCGCTCTATTCACATGCACCAGTTGATCCTTAGCTGCCCTATTTACATACAGCAACTGATCGAGCAGCTGAAGCAGGCTGTCAGTTTCCAAAGGGATAGCCTTGTTAGTCTAGTCCAACAAAAAAAAAAAAACAAGGAGTGGTGTGGCACTTTAAGACTAACAGATTTATTTTTCGCATGAGCTTTCGTGGGAGAAAATCCCACTTCGTCGAAAGCGACTCCTTGGTTTTTTTGAAGCAGGCTGAGCAGTCCAGAGAAGGCTCAGGTTGGGGGGGGGGCCCTTAAAGGAGGGCAGCCTGAGCCTGTGGGGATGGTTCACAGGGGGCTCCATTCTGGGGGAGCACCAGAAAGCCCCACCACTAGCCACAGCATGGCCCCCAGGGCTTTCTCAGCTGCCGGTCCTGGCACAGGCAGGGGGTGTTTCCCCCCAGGAGGGTGGGTAGTGTTTTTTCTTCTGCCCACCCCAGCGCTGCTAAATTCTGGCAGGCAGGGGATGTTTTCTCCTCCGCTAGCCCCACTCAGCCAAATTCAAGCGGGCAGGTGGGTGGGGGTTGTTTCCCCTTCTGCCAACCCCAGGATGGCTAAATTCAGGTGGGCAGGGAGTGTTTTCCTCTATGCCAGCCCCACTGGAGCCAAATTCGAGTGGGCAGGCAGGTGGGGGTGTTTCCCGCTCTGCCAACCCCAGCGTGGCCAAATTTGAGCAGCTGGTGGGGAGGGTATTTCCCCCACCACCAGTCCCAGCGCTGCCCCCAGGCCCAGGCAGGGGGCTGCTTATTTAAGGTCCCGTGGAGGGCTCTGACCAACCTGTTTGCAGCCTGTCCTGGGATGTGGCTGCTCTCCTCCCCTCCTGGCTTGGGGATACACGTAGCCCCCTCTTTTTAAAACAAAAAAACCAAAAATCTTCTAAAACAATTTAATTTTATTAAAAAAACTAAAACCTTTATAAAAATTTAATTTCAATTAAATGTAATTCAATTTGAATAAACTGCAATTAATTTATTTCAATTAACATCAATTTGAATTAAAAAAATTAATTTTAATTTAATTTTAATTAAATTAACCAGTGGTCCTTCAAGGTTTGAAAAAGTATATGTTTTGCCCTCAAACCAAAAAAGATTGGGAACCACTGATTTATAATGTAAAATTTTAATTCTGTTTGTTTCCTCTTTGTCTTTTTGATGATTTTGCCATCTTGAATGGAAGCAATTCTAAAAGGAAACGTGTGTTTTGGCTTTGGAAAGACTGTCAAAATTAGCACAGACTTCATGTTACAGTTTCAAAAAAGTTAATAAATTGACTTTTATTAGCATACTATATTACTCTTCATTTTCATTGTACTTCCGCATCATTGTATGAAAAGGTTACAGTGGTGTGGCCCTCCGGCCAATATCTTAAGTCCTCATGCAGCCCTTGAGGTGATTTGAGTTTGAGACCCCTGAATTCTAATCTAAAAGAAATAGCAACTTTCTTTCTTTCTTTTCCTTCTTTCTATGTGCTATTTCCCAGTGTTTAAATCTTAACAACTGCTTTGATTTGCTGTTAGACTGTGACCTGATCCTACGTCTTACACTCCCCTGCATTTATATCCTACCATTCTGTAAATTCCCCATCTTCAAAACTGTCAGATGAAGTGGGATTTTTCTCCCATGAAAGCTCATCCAATAAATAAATTTGTTAGTCTTAAATAGTGCCTCTGGACTCCTTGTTTGTTTTACAACAATATCAGGGGGGTCCTTTGAGAAGGGGAGACATACAGGGTTGGTCGGAGGGGGGCTAAGACAGGCAGGGTCAGGCTGAAAAGGGAAAGGGGGAGACAGGGGTTTGAGGAGAGAAGGGGGAGACACCCAGGGTCAGTCAAAGAAGGGCGAGACACCCAGGGTTGGGCAGAAAAGGGGGAGACACATGGGTTTGGGCAGAGTAGACATATCCAATGTGAGCTACCCCATTTTAAGACTGATCTCTTTGTTTTATTTAAAACCATCTGTAGCTACCACTGTTGTCAGCAGCTTTCTTTTTAGAAACTTTCCCTTCTCTCTCTTTTTTTTTTGAACGAACATCCTCCCCACTTTATTCCTTCTTGCCTTCTCACCTATTATTTTCAAGGTCTTCCTTCTGCTTGCTATTCTGAGCCTCTCTCTACAACACATATGTATTTCCTTACCTGAACTTATTTCCTTAACTGAACTTAAGCTAACGCAAATTCTTTATTTTTGCATTTAACCTACACATCCCATACCCATCGAACCCTCCATACCCATCAAACCCAAACCCCAAAAAATCTTCTCTTGCCACCAGAGTCCTCCCCCAGCCAACTTTCTCACTACACCACCCTCTTGCACAACCCACCAATAAATGCTGCCAATAAAACATTGCTTTGCCTGACACCTTTCCTCCATACCCCAAAGCTCCACATTCCCACTCCCAAATCCTCCCCACCAGCTGCTTGCCATTTCTCTTAAGCCCTCCTCCCCAGTAATGGGAAGGGCCCAGCGAGTAGGGCTGCTTAGAGGCTGGGACTTGTGCTTTCCATTGAATGCATGACTGTGCTAGGTAGCCCTAGAGATGGGGTGGGGGGCTGGCTGTAGGGCTTCGGACCATGACCCACCCCCTAGCATGGGGACTGGAGAGGAATGGGGGGCATCCAGTCCCTGTTGGAAAATTAAGGACCCTACCCCCAGCCAGCCAGCCAGACAGTTACGAAATAAGTTTAGGTCCCTGCATTCCCCCCAAACCAGCCTCACATGCCTGCACTTCCACACCACCTTTTATGGCACTTCTACTGACTACACCAAAACCACCACTTTAACAAACTATAGCTGCAATTTTTGAACCAAGAAATCTGTGCTACTCAATATTTATTCATGTGGTTTTATTAGAAGTGATCTGCAAAAACAGACAAAATATCTATGTTCATCTTCTCTGTTTACTGGAGCACTCTTGTGGAGTACCTGAGAACTAGAGTTGGCGCTTTCAGAGCACTCAGTGGAGGAGCAGGGCCGGCACTACATGGTAAGCAGCCCCTGCATTCTAGCAGGGCGCACCGGCATTTGAGGGGCGCCAAAAGGGGACAGCACCATTGCGCTCCCCTGATGACGTCACTTGTATGTGCCGGTGTCGCTCTGCTGTGGGGGGGCGTCACAATCCCCAGCATCGTTCCTGTGGAGGAGGTAAACTTCCTGAATCTTTCAATGTTTTTTCTAGTGCTTGAGTTAAATGGATGAGCATAAAATTAAGTTTTCATCAAACAATTCTTCTCCACTCCATTGCTTCATGTTTTCTCCACAGACTAGTGGTGTCATGATCCTACTAGTTATCTAGTCTTCCACAGAGTAATCAAGGAATAATAGGGTACATAAAACTAAATGTAATAAAACCAAGCAGCATTCCAAAAACAATACAATTATTTTTTGTGCTCCTAAGGGTGGGGGGTCAGTGTGATCAAGCAAAACAGGCCACAAACATATGTAAGGCAGGCTTAGAAGCTGTGCTTAACAGCTTCCGGGGGGGGGGGGGGGGGCCGGGGACTAATCTGCATGGGTCCTGTATTAGCATGGCTACAAAGAGCACAATTAGCTGTTTAGCATAGTGGGTAATGGTATCTAGGGTTAGTTTGCTCACAAATCTATCAATATCTGTAATTCTATTAAGGGGAAATATGAAATACTGTCTTTTTGTGAATTGCTACTCTATGTTTGTTGCAAATCTGTCTGAATTAGTTAAACGGTAAAAACTACCCTTAGTTAAGAAGAGGCTCGTAGGAAGGGCGACTGCATGTTTCAGCCTGAAAAAATTAGAAAAAGATAGGAGTAGGGATTTGAGGCTATTCTACTGTCTTCTCCTATTGCTTCCTGTGTTTTGATAGCTATGGCTAAGTCTTCTGTAAGGCTTCTATCATTTAAATAAAAATAGCTGTTTATATCTACTTAAAAGCTAGAATGACCAGGGAGAAGGGTAAACCTCCTCTCTAACCAAAATTTCTTTCTTTGAGCTGAGATGGGTGTAGCTAGAGCACAATGAAAGCAGTAAGCTCAGTGGCGGAAGTAGAGCTAGTGGACAGTGAGAGTAGCCAGTGGTGAGCTGGGTGGTGTGAGTGACCAGAGGGTGGAGCTAGCAGACAGTGGGCAGAGCCAAGGAACAGTTCTAGAGGATGGAGTGAGTGACCAGTAGATGGCAGCAGCAGATAGCTGGTGTGCAAGACACTCCCTATGTATCCTAGGGTTGGTTGGGAGCCTAGTTAGCACTGATTTTCCAGATCAGTGCCAGTTTTGCCATTAAGTTTGTATGTTCTGTTATACAGTGTGGGTTGTTGGGAACTTTGCTCTATACTAATTCTTCTAGATTAGTGCTGATCTCTGTTATTTGGCCTTTTGCATTTCTCTTTTACTACTATTAAAAGTTCTATTTACTACACTCAGACTTGTGCTTGTTAGTAGGGAAGCCTTACCCCTTTGGGGTGCCCAGGGAACAGTGCAGGATTCCCTGGAAATCTGGGTGGGGGTGCCACCTGGCTGGTGGTTTTACACTATTGGGGAACGCCTAGACATAGAACCTGGCCCTTGTCCTGCCAGCATGCCCTGACAGAAGGGTTACACAAATTATTTTATTTCTACCACAGGTCATCTTTAAAACTGCAAGGTTATGAGTTCCCATTAAACATATCGGATGTATCACTTGAAAAAAGAATTTGGAGCCTGATGCTTTTGTGTCACTGGTATTTCCAGCAACTGTGTGTCTTAACAAACTTGTTTCTTCTCTGTACTATTCAAACCTCCTTCCCCCAGCCACACAACACACAAGGACAAACCAAGGCCAACAGCTTCATGCCTCTGGCAATTTTAGACACAAGATTATCTGTCGAAAGAGTCAGATGGAATGTTTTACTTTGTGGTTTGCATGATAATCCAACGGCTTTCAGTTCCTTCTTTCTATTTTTGTATGTTTCTGCAAATAAGATAAAATTATGTAATCACACAATAATCCCAATGCGTAATGCTTGTTTAACTGAAAACAAACACCATAAATCACTATTTGACAAATGCAAAAGAACAAAATTATTGAGGGAAAGTGTTTTCAGCTGAACAGGAATAAATAATACAAAGCATTTTAAAAGGTTTCCCTTAAATTAAACAAACTGCTACTTCTTTCCCTATTCAAAGTTTTATACTACCCATCACTATATCTAAGGGTCTTCCAGAAACGTATCAAGCAATTACTACTATATATTTGTATTACATAGTGATAGGAGCCCCAGTCTTGGATCAGGAACCTACTCTGCTAGACACTGCAAATGTAACCTTTGGGTGGGCTAAAATTCATCAAATTGCCCCCCTCCAGTGCCTAACTGAGAGAAACCACAACTCCTATGGAGAAAGCAGCTGGAGACCCAGGATTCAGGCTATAAAGGACACACAGCAAAGACTGCTCAGTGTTAGCATCCCACATTAAAATACTACTCAGAATAAACATAACAATGAATATTACTCCCTCAATAAATCTTAACCTAAGAAAACAAAATGAATTTAAACAAAAGTCTTCGCAGAAACATTGTGGTAAAGAAACCCAAGAGTCCCAAAGTTTAAGTGGAGTCACCCATACCCCAGCTGCAGTCTCCGATCCACTCCTCGAGTTGCAAGAAGCAGCAATCCTCTTCTTTGATTGCAGGAATCTTAAGGAGGAATCCATACTGGCTTTTCTTTCCCATCTGGAGACAGCACCATGCAATTAATTTACTGGTTAACCAGCAGTCTGTCCCACATGCGCATGCACATACTCCGCTGCAAAAGACACCATAGAGGGAGGAAAACATCTTGCTGTTTATTCCTCGCTCAGCTTCTTCCATGAACACTGAGCAGCAAGGGCTCTTTTCTTTCCAGCTCTCTGCAGGGCAACTGCTGCTCTCAAGCATCTGATCTAACCACACCAGCAACAGCAAAACTTTTTGGAGGATGCTCAGTGCAGCCACCCACGTAATTTCCAGAAGCTTCTGGAAAGGAGCAGCCAAATCTGCCCAGCAACATAACCTAGCCTCAGCAGATCCCTAAAAGAGATAGCTTCCTTTATTAGGCATATGGGTTGCACAAACAGAACGAAAGATTAATATTTGTCATGTAAGATTTCCTTTGTCTCTCAGTGGGAACAGAAGGGGTTTATTTTATTTAATGAATATTTAATATACTTTATCCTGTGTGTGTTTGCTATTGAAGGCTAGGTTAAAGAAATGCAGCATGCCCACACATGTGCTAGCACTTATGAAGCAGATCCTCTAAAATCAACCAGGTACCCATGTGGCATTTTGGGGTGCACAGGATCCACACTGGTAGAACACAACTGAATGGACAGTTGACAGAATAGGCAAGATGCTAATGAGTAATAGAATTGTCACCCCCCTGGGGTTTTAAGGAGTGTGGTTCCTTTAAATTTTTGCCCTGTGGAGGAGGGGGGCTGGAGCGGCAGGAGAGGCCTGGGAAGGAAGCAGAGGGAGGCCCTGCCTGAAGCCAGGGAAGACAGAGCACCTGACCTGGGATGCCAGGCCAGCACCCACAGAAGGACGCTGTGCTGGGGAGAGTCGCCCAAGGACAGAGCAGCATCCAGTGACTGGCCATCAGGACCTGTGGGGCCGTGAGTACAGCACCTGGGACTCAGGGGGGAGGTTGTAGTTAATTAAGTGGGGAGGGTGTCGCTCTGGATTCGCAGAGAGCGGCAGAAGAGGCATCAGAGGGTTTTCTTTTGCTGGGAAAGTGCTGGCGCTGAAGACTAGGAGTTGCTGAACTGAACACTGGACTGGAACTGTGCTGGGACTCCTGAACTCATGGTGCAGAAGCAGAGCTCACGTCTGCCTCCAGCCTGCTCTATTGTTGGGCCTTGCAGGGCCCCATGTTAGCTGTTTACTCTGTTACTGCTGCCCCCTCTCCCCTGTTGGTTTCCCCTTTGCACCTCTGTAAATAAACCTTCCCCATTCCCATAATCCCTGTGCTATCCCAGTGTGTATGTGGTCACTCTGGGGGTGTGGAACAGGTGCCCCTGGGGCAAAGGGGCTCTCCTTGCTGTGTTCCCGTGCACACCCTTTCTCTGGTCAGAGCTGCCTGCAAGGCAGACTCAGTCTGGCCACATGGGTGACACAGAATTTAAAACCGGAAAGAACCATCAGGCCACCTAGTCTAACTACCACCCAGCACCATATTATACCAAAAAGGGCACCCAGGAGAGCACCCCCAAATAAAAAGAAAAGACCTGCAGGATCTTATTCAGGGGCACAAGGCAATATGCCACATTTATTATAAATAAGTAAGGATAGCAAAAAGCAGTCTCACACACACACATGCACAAGAAGTCCTTTCATGGGTTGCTTGAGCCAACCTAGTGGCCAACAAGACTGGGCACAAGGAGGGAGCCAGGCCTCTGTCGGTCATGACCCGATGCTCCAAGATGACAGCTGCAGAATGAGACCCCAAAGTTTTCATGTTCTTACCCATCTTTTATACTCGTTGGCCCTCATGGATAGGGTTACCAGACGTCTGGCAAAAGGAGGACATGTCCTCCTTTTTGCCCTGCTGTCCTCCATCCTCCAGGCGTTTCAGAAGAAGTGCAATTTGTCCAGCTTTTTGTTGGACGCCTGAGGCAGCACTGTAAAAATACAACGGCGCACTAGCCTGCAGCTCCCAAACGTGTTCCCCTGCTGTTCAGCCCAGCAGCTGCAGCTGCTGGGGAGTTGGGAATTTGGAGATGCTCCATTGCTGGCCCCTGCATGTCAATAGGCAATGAAGAGGGTTGGCTGGCTGGGGGTGGGGCTGGCTGCAGCCAGGGATCTGGTTTTGCTTTGCTTCCTTGCTTCCCCTCCTCACCCCCAGCTTTTTTCCGGGCTTGAGCTCGGGTCTGCTCACCTCCCATCCCCTGGATTTTGGGGAAGTCTTGATCGTATTTTTTGGAGAGGCTGGGGCTTTTCTACAGCTTGTTGGGGTCTCTGTGGTGCCCTGTTGCTGCTGCTTCACTTTTTGCTTTGCTACTCTGCTTGGCTTAAAGTTTCTGGGGAGGTTTCTTTCTCTAATGGCTCAGCTAACCCAGATCTTTATTCCTCCTAATGGGCATTGGCTTTTTGTAACAAATCTTTTGTTTATAGGTAAAGGAAAGTTCACTTTGGATTGTGAGGAGGTTTGAATGCATATGATTTTC
This sequence comes from Podocnemis expansa, assembly GCA_007922195.1. Lineage (NCBI taxonomy): Eukaryota > Metazoa > Chordata > Testudines > Podocnemididae > Podocnemis > Podocnemis expansa. The sequence continues at coordinate 15,434,708 of ML681964.1, read as the reverse complement.
CATTTCTCAGTTTGCTTCTCCTTTCCAAGATGAGATTAGTCCACTATAGATGTATCCTTAAATTTTATTAATATGCACCAATGTGCAAGTATTATACATGCTAAAGTAGATGCTGAGCTGGGCCAGAGCCTGTAGTTTAAATGAAGTCAGTGAGAAATTTGACTGAGCAAGCATTTCAATATTTGTCCCTTTGTTAGTAGTTTATCAAATCACAGAAAACAAGCAGCTTGGTTTTGCCTTTTGCTTATATATTTTATGCTTTTTATTTTACTTTTAGGAAAAGCATTTCTTTTGGTATATTTAGGAAAAAAATGATCATGGCATCTAAGAATAGGTGCTGTTGTCTTGTGTGGAGCATTTGATAGTCAAAAACACCTAATTCTACTTCCCCCCACCCCAATTTGACATGTATTTCACATAAAAGCAAACAGAAAATGTCAACTGTCATAAAAAAGAGATATCTCTATCTATGGTTTATGGTGGACATAGTAGGATATGATGTCTAGAAATTTGCATTTTATGTAAAAGTTTGTTTCAGGCAGGTCTGCACATAAAAACCAGCAGCTCTCACTTCTGATTTCTCCTTGCCTGTCTGTGATTTGTTTTTTTAAATACTGCACACTGAGGCTCAAAACTGAGGCTAGATGGGGATTTCCCTATATTCCTCCTGCACCCCCCCCCCCAGTTGTCAGCTAGTAACAGTATTATACCAAATCAGTAAGCACCCCCTACACCCCCCCCCAACTCTCCCCATGTACCCTGCTAATTTCATGTGTTGGGGAGAATACTGCCAACAGAGATTACTTTTCCTTGAGAAGCCAACATCTCAAATTCAGCCCGACTTCATGGAAGCAAGGGCCTGCCCCTCCGTGTGTCAAACAACGAGAGTGAATTCTGTAAAAAACTTACTGTCTTAAAACTGATTTTATTCTTGTCCATAATTACTACATTAAATTTATTGGAGGTTTGCTTCCATTTGCAACTCATAATGTAAAAATATCAATCTGGATAGGAGTTCTGCAGTGTGATTCTCCTTGCACCTTGATATAAATATTAAATACTTAATTTTGTGATGCCTTAAAAGTGGCTGGCTTTATGGTTACTTTAATGTGAAGGTGAAAAATACTTAAGCCATTCATTTGATATTCCTGAGCTGCTGTTCTTCCAATTCATCTCACACAGTAACTAGGGACTAAACAGATTTCTCTGGAGTTGGATGATCAATGGGGCAAGCATTGGGGGGGGGGGGCATGGCTGGGTGGATGAAGGGGGGACTTGGCGGGGCCCCGGATGTTTGTGTCCTCCAATGTCCTCCTTTTTGTACTTCCCTGTCCTCCTTTCCATGCTTTGGTATCTGGTAACCTTACTCATGGAAGTCATTGCGATTTGCTGTGTCATGTTGCCTCAGGGTTCCTGTGAGATCACTGGTCACCAGTCACTTGCAGACTTGATTGTATTTTATTCTTTTCTTTCTGGGGTGGCTCCTTCTGTTTGCTCTAATCAGAGATGTCTGCATCGTTCAGCCAGTTAGATGCTACTTGTGCTTCATCAGGACAGGCTGGCAGTTGAGACTGGCCCCATTCACACCCCCCCCCCTTCATTCACACACCTTGTTCACACATTTAAAAGAACATACACAGCGTACGCCTAAACCAGGTTTCATCAAGTATCCAAAATGGAGTACAATGTAGGCATTCCAAACTGACAATATGGAGTCTTCTTGGACATTGGTTATAATGTCTATTACACAGAGTTACAGAATTATCTTACTTATGATTAACTAACATATACTTTAAAGGTAAATGTAATTCATTATCTGTCTGGCCACTTACATTTTCTGTGTGTGCCCCACAACCACACCTGACAACACTGGCCACGTTAACCACTGTGTTATTTACAGCTTTTTGCATTGCATGGAGAACATGACTGGCATAGTTATTTTGCCGGTATAATTTTATTCCTGAATAAAAATGATCCTATTCCAGAATAGCTACTCTGAGTGGATGCAGTGTTGTTCTAGCTGTGGATGCAGTGTTGTTCTAGCTGTGTTGGTCTCAGGATTATAAAGAGACAAAGTGAGTGAGTGAGTACCTTTTATTTTGAACCAGCTTCAGCTAGTGAGAGACAAGCTTTAGAGCTTACACAGAGCTCTTCATCAGATCACTCTGAGTGGAATAATTAAAATTATTCTGCTATAGCTTTGCTCATCAATTTCCCCTGTGTAGACGAGCCTTTCATTTAGTAGGCTGGATAAGGGGTGGTGAAAATGCCAATAGCTGATCTGTACCACTATCATTCCTCCACTGAGGGAGCTGTACTGGTGAGGGAATGTTACAAAAATCTTAGTTTAGATACTGTTTTAGGCAGCTGTGCAAAATGCATGTGTCTATGCAAAATCTGTCTCAGGTACAAAATGTATGACAAAAATATCATCCAAGTTCCAGTAAGTTACAAAGTTACAGCATCTGCAGATAACTGAAGAAGAGTTGCTTCCTCTATGCAAACTGTAAATGTTGCTGTAAAACTTGCCCCAAAACAGTGTTCTTTTGCTTAATTTCAACTCAGTTAACTTCTCCTCCAGCCCTTCTATCCCTCCTCACAGTCCATTCATTCCCCCTCTTCTTCCACTCTATTAAGCCTAGGTCAAGATACTTATGCACCTACCTCACATTAATGCAAGTTAGGTGACTGAATACTATTGAGCTTCTGGACCTTAGCCCTGCCCCCAGACTATCATTTTGCCTAGCTTCTTCAGTCCTTTCCACCTTTTCCCCCCATACTTTTCACACATGCTAGGCTGGACTTCTTACTTAACAGCAGCAATAGTTCCCTGTACTTGTGCTGTTCAACTGATGGCTCCCTTCCCTGGAATGGGTCAGTGGTTCCTACTCTAAGCTCTTTCCCCAACCTCCCCTGAGTCTCTCACTGAAGATCATGGAAGAGCTGAGCACAGGAAGGCAACCTGATTTGCTATCAGGAGAAGGAAGGAATGCAGTTTGAGCCAAAAGCTCCCACTCATTTACAGCTAGCCAAAAGCTGGAGACAGGCATGTGGTCTACACTAGCAAAAACTGGGTACTTCACTATCAATGCAGGGTAGTACAATGTCAGAATTTTAGTGTAGACAGGTCATGTTTACCTGTAGCAGAGCCCTCAAAATCCATGAGGTTTGGAGGCAGAATGCTGTCCAAACCCCCGAGGCGTTGCTGGCCCGGGGAGGGACCCACGGCATGGGCCCAGGCCCCGCCCCTGCCCCACAAGGCCCCGCCCCCAGCCCGGAGGCCACACCCAAGGGACAGGGCCAGAAGCTGCCCTGCTGCCATGGGCAACTAGGCCTTGAATCCCCAGCTGGGGCCAGGCCCAGAAGCAGCCACGGGAGGCCTGGCCCCACATCCCCGGCTGGGGACGGGGACGGAAGTGGTCGCGGATGGCTGGGTCCCACATCCCCGGCCAGGGACAGGGCTGCCGCTGCCACAGGTGGCTGGGCCCTGGATCTCCAGTCCGATTGGGCCGGAGACCGGTGGCCCCGCCAGATCCAGGGCAGCGGTGCTGGGATTTGGGGCACGTGCCCCAGGTGCCCAGTGCAAGCGACATCTCTGCAAAACCCCATCCTTCCTCCCCTCATTGGAGAAACTCATTAAAGAGATTCTGGAAAGGTCTTCCACTCCACGAATTCTGCACCCTGCATGAGCCCTGTATTTTGTAGTGAGGGAATGATTTGAGCCCAAGTCCTTTTATAGTATGCAAGAACAAATTAGTCCTATAGGAAAGTTTGCATGGTACATCCTGTAGCTCACTTCATACAGTCATTTGAGTTAGTCCTGAAATTTTCCAGTCTCTGTTCCATTCTGGAAAATGTCTGCAATCCCATGTCCTTACAGCAAGATACAGTGCATGGTTCCAATTCAATATGAGGTACAAGCAAGACGACATACAAAAGCCTGAAAGAGGCCAAAAAAAAAAAATTACATTAAAACATGTAAAAACTAAAGTGAGACTTAATGAACAATTCCTGCTAGTAAAAAATATTTTTCTTTAAGTCTCCTAAGTTCTTCTTCCTCAGATTTGAACCATTTCATAAGTGAAGTAATTTTTATGCTTTAATTCAGGATGTTTACACTGGAAAGGTGTACAGCATTAACTATACCAGAATGGCTAAAAGGGTACAAACCCCTTAGTGGAGATCCAGACACAGCAGGATAAAGGAGCTTTATACCTGTATGGGAAAGAGAATAACTATACTGATATGCTACCTTTATACCCATATATCTGCATCTACATTAGGGAGTTTACCAGTATAACTGTTTTGGTTTTTTGTTTTGGTTTGTTTTTTAAAAATCACACTGCTAACCAACAAAATTATGCTGGTAAAACTTTGTGTAGATGCCTTAGACTACATCAGTAAAACCTCCTAGTGGAGATGCAGCTAATACCAGCTTTGTTTACCAGTATAGCTAATTCCAGCTGCCCAAACACATTAAAATAAACTAGCAAATGGACTTTTTTTTGTTATGTTTGTTTGTTTTTGTTGCAGATATAGCCACATCTACCTGGGGCTGTTGGTGGCACAGCTATGACAGGTAGGTGATTTTTTTCATACTTCTAACTGATATAGCTATTCCAACAGAACTTTTTAAGTGTAGACCAGGCCTGAGTCACCAAACTGTAACTGCCACTGCCACAATAATCCACCACAAGGGCATAAAATCAGGCCCAGTGACTCACAGGTGGCCAGCAGGGATTACCAGACTCAAGGAGTTTCTGGTTTATTTAAGCCATATGACTTGAAACCTGAAAATTTTGCACATAGCTAATCCGCCTAGCTATGTGCCCCCGTCAGCATTAGTGCTCATCCACATAGTGCTTTAGTCCACACTGGAGGGGTGTAAACTTTACTCCACATTAGCATGTTATGTGCTAACTGATCCATGTGGACCCTGCTGCTAGCCTGCACTCAAAGTTCCCTAGTAGGTGGCAAAGTTGGGAGCCCTTATATAGACAAAGTGCTGGCGAACATCAGTGCTTTTCCCATCATATCATATAAATCTGCACTGACTGGGTTAGAGGATGCAGTGATTTAAAATGCCAATGGTCATCCGGAATCCTGCTTTGTGTTCCTGTCATTGCTAACACTGAATCAGTTTTAGCAATAGTGGCAATTTTTTTTCAGAAGAAAAGGTTAAAGTAAATACAAGCTGTTTACACCCCTGCAAGGTTTTTGGGGTAGGAAGTGTCTCTACTATCGATCAGATTCTTTTGCCTTGATTCATTCTGGATAGCATTTTCCTCCTTAAGTAATCACATTATGCAAATAGAGTGTCTGAGATCTTTTTAAGGGGAGAAGGCAGCATGCCTCATTTATTACAAGGGAAAACAAAATTAATAGCTAGCTTATACATATACACACATACCAGGGGTCTGAAATTCAAATCACCATGAAGGCTGCATGAGGACTAGTACGTTAGCCTGAGGGCCACTCCACTGAAACCTTTTCATACAATGATATTGCAACAATCAGTAATGATGGTGTGGTTGCAGGCTGCAGGAAATAGCTTTAGGGACCACATGCAGCCCGTGGACTGTGTTTTTGAGATCCCTGATGTAGCCTGTGACAGGATGCTATCAGCATCACTCTGATCACTGACATTGCTGCAGCCTGGAGAAAGCTTCAGGCAGGAACGGTGCTAGGGTTGCTGGTGCCCCTCTGCAGCGCAGCAGACACCCGGCAGACGAGTGATGTCACAGGGCAGTGCAATGGCGCAGTCCCCATTTTGGTGCCCCTCAAACATCAGTGCCCCCTTGCAACGCTTACTTTGCTTACTGATTGCACCATCCCTGGCTTCAGGCCTCACTGAGGGCAATTTAGCACTTTCTCTTATGGGATTGTGGGCAGCTGGATAACAACCCCTGAACTAACAAGGTAAAGGGAGAATATAGGGGGAAGAAACAGGAAGCAAGAGCATAGCTCATGCACACATTCAACCACATAGCCAAACACACCAGAAGATGTCCTGCAGTTCATGCAATTACCAGTCCTGATCGTGGCTTGAGTTCGCTGCTGGACTTTGTTGCTCATGGCAGCTACCTGGTCAGGGAAGCTGAAAACAAGAAGGGAGCCAGGCCTCGGTTGGTTGTGAATCCAGTGCTCCAAGATGACAGTTGCAGAATGAGACACAAAGTTTTCATGTTAGTTTATACTTGCTGGCCCTCAGGTAAGTCTATGGGATTTGCTGTGTCATGTTGCCTCAGGGTTCCTGTGAGATCATTGGTCACCAGTCACTTGCAAACTTTATTGTATTTTGTTCTTTTCTTTCTGGGGTGGCTCCTTCTGTTTGCTTTAATCAGAGATGTCTACATTGTTCAGCAAGTTAGATGGCACTTGTGCTTCATCAGGACAGGCTGGCAGTTGAGACTGGTCCCTTCACACACACACCCTTCATTCAATCACCTTGTTCGCACATTTAAATGAATTTACACAGCATATGCCTAAGCCTGGTTTCATCAAGTATCCAAAATGGAGGACAACGTTTAAGCAGGAGTTCTAAACTGACAATATGGAGTCTTGTTGGACATTGGTTATAACGTCTGTTACACAGGGTTATAGAATTATTTTATTTATGACACTGAAGGACAAATACACAACATTAACTAACATATACTTTAAAGGTAAATGCAATTCTTTATCTATCTGTGCCCTTACAACATCCATCGCTAAGAGTTTTCACAGCGTCTGACATTATGGGACCGTAATCGGATTGAAACTCTGGGTACTACTCTCATCCAAAGTAATAATCACTGTCTTCTTTCTATTGTTTGAGGCCATACAACCAGAGGCATTGCTGGCCTGGGGAGGGACCCGGGGCACGGGCCCAGGCCCTGCAGGCCCTGCCCCCAGCCCGCAGGCCACGCCCCCTGGCTGGGGACAGGGCCAGAAGCCGCCGTGCCGCCGTGGGTGGCTAGGCCCTGCATCCCCAGGCGGGGACGGGGCTGGAAGCAGCTGCAGGAGGCCGGGCCCCGCATCCCTGGCTGGGGATGAGGCTGCTGTGGCTGCCGGCGGCTGAACCCCGGATCTCCAGCCCGAGTGGGCCAGATCCGGGGCACCGGCGCTGGGATTAGGGGCATGTGCCCCAGGTGCCCAGCGCCAGTGACGCCTCTGCATACAACATAGTTTTCCCCCTTGAACTTGTTCCAATTCAGTGTCCTTCAGAAATGATCAGATTGTTTTCTTACTTAGTGCTTATATAAAATACTAAGGATCCAAGGCCCCCGTATATTTAGAACTGAATTCACAATCATCTTTTTCCTTCAGTAATGGAACCTCCATTGAATTTGATGGATGAGCTACAACAGAGCTGCACAAAAAGTTAAAGTGGTATTACAGTAAGTTTGTGCACAACTAGTCATGTTTTTTCATCCTTGTTGGCCATTTTGTCCACTGGTACAAAAAGTCACATTGAGTGAGCTGCAGAGGCGTAACTAAGGGTGGGCCCAGCTGAACCAGGACCTGCCCACTTTGAGAGCAGTTCCAGCCAACTGGCTGCTTGCAAAAGTAAAGCTGAGTAGCTACAATGCCCATACTCGTTACTGTTTTACCTGGCAACTGGAGTGTCAGCAGGCAGTATTTGACTTATTGCATTATTTGCGTGAAGCAGGACAGTCAGGCAACCTACATGATATGCTGAATGGTCATAACACTCCGGCTGACAGACAGATAAAAATATGCTTAACTGTCTACTGGCAACTGGTGTGTCAGTAGCTTTCAGCCTATTGTGTTTCTTGCCTGAATGGGACCAGAAGAAGGAAATGGTCAAGGCCCACATAAGTTAGTTGTAGGCTCTGCCAGAAAATCACTTCTGGCTATGCCTCTGGTGGGCTGACAAATAAAGATGTAGCACATTGTGTGTTGCTGGTTAGACAGTCAAGATGAAGCGCTCCCAACCTCCAGCCTGCAGGCCAAAAGTGGCCTGTGGGGTTTTATAAAATGGGCCACGCTCTGCTCCAAGAACCTCCAGCTAGGTCCCAGTACACAGCCAGGAGCTCCAGATCTCCCAGCCAGTGTGGGGCAGAGCCGGGAGCCAGACTGCAGAGGCGAGCTGGGCTGTGTGGGCAAGTCTCCTGCCCGGCTCCAGAGCAGAGCTGGGCTGTGAGTACGGTTCTCCTGCTGGGTCCCAACATGCAGCCAAGAGCTGAGCTGCAGCCAGCAACCACCTGCTGGGTCCTAGCTCACAGCACAGGTTTTCTGCCTTGTCCGGGACAGAACCAAGAGCCAGACTGCAGCTGTGGGTCTCCTTCCCAGTCCCAGCATGCAGCTGGGAGCTAGGTTGCAGGTGTGGGTCTCTGTGTAGAGGTAGAAGCCAGGTGCAGGTCTCCTGCCTGGTCCCAGAGCACAGCCGGGACCTTGGCTGCAGGTGTGGGTCTCCCATCAGGTCTTGGCACACAGTGGGAAGAGGGGCTGTAGCTGACAGCCTCCCGCTGGATTCCAGCATGTGGTGGAAGGCAGGGCTGCAGCCATAGATCTCCCACTTAGTCCTGGCTAGAGATGGGCTATGGTTGCCAGCCTGGTGCTTGCTCCCACCCCTCTCAACCTCCTGCAAGCACCTACCGCCTATCTACCCCTTCCCACCCCTGTTGTAAGAGTCACTGAAATGAAATGAAATGGTGTAAAGTTTAATTTATTTTAATTTAAATTTTTAAATTTTTAAAATTTAAAAAATCATGAAAGCCCTGTTTACTTTTTAAATTTTAAATTTTAAATTTGCTTTGCAATAAATAAATGTATACTTTAAATATGTAGAACAGTGTTTCCCAACCGGTGTGCCATCAGGTCTGAGCAGGTGTGCCTCAAAATTTTTTGAAAAACTACTCAGCTCCGGACTGGCTCATAAGGTCATGAATATTCATGAGTTCGTTTGGAAACTATATGGTGGTGTGCCTCAAATTAACTAGAGAGAGCAAAGTGTGCCACAGCAGGGGAAATATTGGGAACCACTGATGTAGAGATCTATAGTCCTTAACTGTGTACAGAATATTGTACAAATACATCAATACATTTTTTATGAGTTGTGGCACTTCAGGGTTGTAAAAATGATATTTGTGGCCCTTGAGCCAAAAAGGTTAAGAACCTTTGATCAAGACAAATGCAAACAGAACACATTGAAGGCAAAAGTGCTACCTCCTACTGCCTGGGCTGATCAGCAGTGCCAAAACTTGCTTGCTGATTATAGTGATGACTGATGCAAAATCCTGTATCACCAGTTTGTGAAAACTTTTTACAGAATGATCTTTATATGTGACTTTTCAGTCCTCATCCTCAACCTGCACAATTCCTTCAAAAGATGAGTTTGGGAGCTTAAATTCATGGATAGATTATTACACTGCACTAGAGATGTGGTGTAAATCTGTTGCATTGCACGGAAAGCCTCTTCCTCCCCCCAGCATTTGCCCACAGTATTACATGTATGTTTCAAAAATCATTGTAAACTTGCCTTCTCTCTACCTCTACCCTCCTTCCTAATATGCTGTTCCACATGGTTTGAATCTAAGCCCTTGTTTACATTTAGAGGAAATTTGGCAGCAGTTGACCACCATTTACTCAAGGAATGTAAAATTCCTTTTGTAAACAGTGGCGACTTTCTAACCTGCCATTACACATTAGGGGAAAGCTGACCCCAAATCGCTTGCGGTCAGCTTTCCCCTATGCCCCCTGACCCCCAGGACTTTAGGGGTCAGATTCCAGGAGCGGCATAGCAAGTTCATACTTGCCATGATCCACTCCCAGAAGGGTGAACTGAAGGTGGTGAATTTGCCGCCATCAGTATAGACATACCCTAAACAACTTCTTTAATTTAATGAAACTGTGTGACTTGATCCTATGACTTACACTTCCCTGCAATCCTCTCATTTTGTAAGTTCTCTATCTTCAGGCATCTGATGTAGTGGGATTTTCTTCCATGAAAATTCATGTGATAAATAATGCATTAGTCTTTAAAGGTGCCACAGGACTCCTTGTTTGTTTCAATAAATGATTTAGGCAAGCAACACTAAAGATTAAAATGGTTACTTTTTAACATCCTTACAAGAAAAATATTCAAACATGCCACGAAAACAGCTAGACATGACTTACCTGGACTCTACACTATAGCTCTCACCCCTGAGCTTATGGGCCCATCTGAATTCCTTTCTAACTACTCTTCCATCATGTGCAGAGGTTGCTAGAATACAATTATCTATGGTCAGATTTGGGAAAAATTCCTGAAATTTGGTTCTTGCAGTTTGGCTCTGCTTCTCCTCACTGATAGATAGCACTGTTGTCATCTTGGGTTCAGAATGGATTCCTGAAACTCAGTTCTCCTCAGAATCTATTTTTAAATTAAAATAAGTATGACATGTCATTTTTAAATTAACTTCTTTTTCTTCCTTAAAATGCTTTAAAAATCTAACTTTTCTTGTAGAGGAATGAAGAGAAGTTTGATTTTTTTAGGCACCTAGACAAAAAGATATTCTGCCTTAGTACCTTTGCAAGATTCAGAGTACTGGTATAACTGAGTGAAATCTCTATTTATGAAGGCATCCACAGTCTTGGATCATTTATTTTATAAATGTTACAAAATCCTTTGTTTGTGAATTCTGTTTTTTACAACCTGATCTGGTACTGTCTGGTACACAGTAAGGTCACCAGTCTATGGTGAGTGGACGCACTGCTGGGTTCCTTGTACAGTAGACCTTCAATTATGAACACTTTGGGAACAGAGGCTGTTCATAACTCTAAAATATTTGACAAGTTCCAAAGGGGTAGCCTGTAGCTGTGTGCAGAAGAAAAAGACTGCTGTTTACTATCTTAATTTAAATGAAACAAGCATAGAAATGGTTTCCTTACCTTGTCAAATCTATTTTTAAACCTTTTCCTTTATTTTTAGTAGTTTCTGTTCAATACAGTACTATGCTATTATTTGTTTTATCTTATTTTTCTATGCTGTTGCCTGACTGCATACCTCTAGTTCCAAATGAGGTGTATGGTTATGTCAATTTGTAACTCTGAGCTTTTACTGTACTTCTAAGCGGGTCTGGGTAGAATTTAGTCATTGTTTCTAGCTCTGGGTCCCTAACAAACATATCCAGGCTTGGACCTTTCATCCCTTCAATAGGGCATGTGACTGCTCAGTCCAGCCAGATTCTAGACCCCAAAATCAATGCCTCAGACCTCTGGGCTATGTCTACGCTGAAGGCTTAAGTCGACTTAACCTGGCTTCAATCAACTTAAGCAACTCCAGGGCCAAATATAAAATTTATTAAGTTGACTTAAGCACATGCTTAAGTTGACTTAAGCTTTTAAGTTGACTTTACAGGTCAGGAAGCCCTGCCCTCTGGTCCCGATCTGGCACCGGGGGCCTGATCTGGCTCTGGGGGCCCAATCCAACCCTGCCACCACCGGCAAGCAGCTGGGAGCTGGATCCTGCAGCTGGCAGCAAGGGGCTGGGAGCCTGATCCAGCCCTGAGCCCCTGGGTCAATGGCATTGCCTGGTGTGTGGGGGGGAGCAGGACCCCAAGGTGAGCTTTGCTCCCAGCTGCCTGCCAGTGGCAGCAAGTGGCTCGGGGCTGGATTGGGCTCCGAGCCGCTTGTGGCAAGCGACTTAGGGCTGGATCTGACTCCCATCTGCTTACTGCCTATGGCAGAAGCTGGCTTCCAGCCCCAACTGCCTGAGGCAGGTGGCTCAGAGCCAGATTGGGCTCTGCACTGCTTGCCGCATCCGGTAGGACAGGACTTTGAGTCCCCTGCTGCCTGTAGCAGGCAGCTTGGGGCTGGATTAGGCTCTGCAGCACTTGTTGCTGAGGCCAGCTCTGAGCTCCTTGTTGCTTGCAGCATGTGGATCCAGGCAGGATTTAGCTCTTAGCCACTTGCTGCTGGTGGCAGGAGCCAGATTGGGCCTCCGGGGCCAGATTGGGGCCCCGGAGCTGGATCGCGCCCCAGGGCAGGGCAGGGTGAGGGGCCCAAGCCCAGTTCCAGAGTGTGGCTACTACTGTAGACATATCCGTAAAGTCAACCTTGTCAAACTGACTTAAGTTTACTTAAAGTTGACCTAGTTAAGTCAACTTAAAATAGCCCTCCAGTGTAGACATAGCTCAGGAGCCTCCAATTAATTAAAGACACCCCATCTAGTTGTAGGCAGTTTGGTTGCTAGGTTAAGTTCTTCAGAGACAGGAGACCAATAATACAGATTTAGGATTTGTTTTTTTAAATGTAGTGCTTCAGTGTACACTACACTCACAGGAGGAGTCAGTGGCATACCAAGGGTCTCCAACGCTTGGGGGCCAACCCTACATTTGGGCCACCTTCTCCCTCCCCATCACAGCTGCACAGAGCAGGAGGTGTCCTGGTAGCACCCCCAAGCTCCCATGACGAGGGGGTCTGTATCTACAGGGGGAGGGGGAAATGGGTGCAAAATCAGGCTTTGCTCTGATTGCCCCCATCCCCTGCTCTCACTCTGTGCATGGTGCTCACTGCTCAGGCAGGTGAGCTTTCCAGGGCCAGTTTTGTTGTGCATTTTTGCAGGGGAGGCTGTTTAAATATACTTGGTTCCCACTTACAAAAAAGTGCTTGTCCTACTTTTGATTGTTTTTTTTAAGACGCAAAGTCACATTTGAGGATTCAGGAAATGTTTTTCCTTTCTCTTCCCTACTGGACAGCAGTGGCCATTTCAGAGATTGAGGGAGGGGAGGATGGTCTGAGACTCCAGCTCTGCCTCTCCTCCCCAGTTTGTTCAGGGCTGGTGGCAGTTTCAACTCAACAGCAGGAAACTTGTGGGGAACCACCACATGAGCATTTTCTGTCCAGCCCATAGCTCAGTCACCCCTCACCCCCAGTTCCAGGAGTTCCTCCTGCCCTCATAGCTCCCACTCTTCCTTACTTACCATATTGCAGTACTGAGAGAGTTTCTTATCCCAGCCAGGCAGGTCAGGGAACTTGGAAGTTGTAAAGGAAGTTGCAAGATGGAGTAAGTTTGGTTTTGAAGTTCTGTGTGAGAGGCTCTGTGTTTGCTGAGACAACATTAATTACAGAATGTATGTTAAGTCATAGATAGTCAGGGAAGCTAGTGGCTTAGATCAATAAGAAGGTAGACCGTTTCTATAGATAAAAGGGTGATCCACAAATTTAGATTATAAGACAATCCCTTCTGTCTGGACCCTGCTGGGAAGTTATCAACCTAGTTTGGTAAACAGGTTGACAGGGGCCAGGTAGCCGAGGGGTCACAGGAGTCTGGCCGCTCTCATTGATCAAGGACAGTAACTGTTACTCAAATAAGCTGTAAACAACAACAGAGACAGGCTAACTATATGCTGCCTATTAAGTATTATCTAATTGTGTAACCTGCATATTAAGAGTAGTGACACCATGTAGGGATTTTAGGCGTGATGTAACTTGTTGTATTATGCATAAGCTTGTTGCATTATGTGTATCATATTTTGCATGTTAGAAGATATGTATTGACCTGTAATCCCTATACTGGGGGTTCTTGCTCTGAGAGGCTAGCTTCTTTTTGCTCCTTTCTGATGCAGTTCCTGTTATTATTCAGCTGAATAATAAAGTCTGAACCACACGTTGTTTTCTGCTTATTCGAGTCTCAGCTGGGAACGGGCCTTCATCTTCGGGGAGAATTCGTGGTTTCTCATTCCAGATTGAGAACCCGGACCGGTTTTCCCCCACAAAGTCCTGGTGGCACCTAAGCTGGGGTGGGGGCCTTTATGTGCAGCTCAAGGGCTGGGAGAGGTGGGGTCACAGCCTTGCTCTCTGCAACTCTTTCAGGGCTGGAGGCAGCTTTTCAGCCTTATTCCCATCAGCAGGAAGACTGGAAGGGCAGCCCCCTAGAGATTTAAAAATTTAAAAATCTGACTGGAATCAGTTGGAATCTTTTGGCTTTGCCAAAGGGGAGACTTGTCCCTAGAAAGGGCACACTGAGAGTCTCTGGTTGTTGGGGGAGGAGGCAGTTTTATGGGACTGCTGGTGGGTGGGAGGAGTTGGAGGAATCAGGAGGATGCTGGCCCCATACTAACCAGACGCATATGCCAAAGGGGCAGCCCGGTTAGTCTACTTCAGGACTCCTTCTTTGTTTTACAGGCTCACACTGAGATGCTGAAAGACATGTACTTCCATGTCTCCATAAGACACAATCACAGACAATGCCTCTACTTTGTAGTAGCAAAGAAACACTTCTAGTTTACCTCACTTCCTTTTGGACTATACCTGAGCCCAAGGGTGTTCACCAAATGCATGGTGGCAGTGGTGGCATGCCTGAGGAAACCAAGTGTAAGGATATACCCATACCTGGATGGCTGATTAATAAGGGGGAGATCAAAGCACCAGGTCAGGCGTGGGGTCCTCGCAACTAGACAACTGTGCAAGTGCCTAGGACTACTCATAAACCTGGAGAAGTTGAAATTCTCCCCAACAAGGAAAATAGAGTTCATTGGGGCCCTCCTGGACTCAAACAGTGAGCAGAATATCACTGCCCCTGTCCAGGTTTCATTCCACATCCACCATCAATGTGGAACTCCGCCATGCCCCAACCACTATAGCCAGGTGCTGCATCCAGCTACTAGGCCACATGGCAGCCTCTACAGCAGTTATAAGGACAACCTGTCTACAGATGAGGCCATTCCAGCTGTGGCTGGTTCTGTCTACCAAACCCGACAACACCCCTTGAACAAGGTTGTCACAGTCCCCACCAGGGTCATGGTGGAGCTGGAGATATGGCAGAACCAGCAATTCGCCTGCCATGGGTTCCCTTTCAAGATTACGAACCCCTCGGCCAACCTCATCACAGATGCCTTGAACCAGGTTGGAGAGCCCACATAAGAGGAGGTCTCTCCACCCAAGGGATTTGGTTGGGCAAGGAATCCCTCCTCCACATAAACCTGAAGGAGCTCAGGGCTATCCATCTAGTCTGCATAGCCTTTCTGGACTTAATAAGAGGGAGGACTGTCCAGATCCTGACAAACAATACAGCGGCAATGTTTTACATGAACCGCCAGGGAGGGGCGCGCTCACCGGCACTGTGTAGGGAGGCTTCCCGCCTATGGAAGCTGGCCCTGAAACACAACTTCACGCCAACAGCTGCTCATCTTCTGGGGTTGACCGACTCACAGACAGACTCATTAAGCAGGGACTTTCTCTCTCACTATGAGTGGTTCCAACACCTGAAAGTAACTACCTACCTGTTCAAGTTTTGGGGGATTCCCTGACTGGACCTTTTCATGACCAATAAGAACTGGAAATGTCCCCAGTTCTGCTCCTTAAGGGGAAAGGGGAAAGCATCCCTGTCAGATGCGTTCCTCATACTGTGGGGAGGGCCACTGATGTACACTTTTTCCCCGATTCCCCTCATCCACAGGGTCTTGATCAAAGTAAAGAGGGATGGAGAAAACCTGATCCTGATAGCCTCACCCTGACCCAGGCAACCTTGGTATTCGACCTTGTGGAACCTTTTGATAGCACTACCTATGCAGCTGAAATTCAGGGCCGGCCTGTTGACGCAGGACTTCGGATGGCTGCAACATCCAAACCCTCGCATCCTACACCTGATGGCATGGAGATTGCACAGCTAAGTGCTCCTGAAAGACACTGTTCTCTAGGGGTCCAGAGTGTGCTAATCGGTAGCCGAAAATCCTCCACTAGTGCCCGTTACAGAGCTAAATGGAAACACTTCTCCCTATGGGCCAATTCCAAGGGGGTGTCTCTGGATTCAGCCCCAATCCACCTTGTGTTACACTCTTTACTTGACCTAAAGGAGAGGGGTATTTCAACCTCCTCCCTTAGGGTCCAGCGGCCATTTCAGCTGTACGTGACAGGGTGGATGGGTTTTCATTTTTTTCACATCCCATTACAAGATTCTTAAAGGGAGTAGAAAGAGTTTTTCCTGCCCTTAGAGCTTCTACCCCACAGTGGGACTTAAATGTGGTACAGCAGCCCCTGACTCAGCTGCCATATGAGCCGATTGACTCCTGTACTCTATTAGTACTGTCGTGGAAGGTGGCTTTCCTAGTCGCAATAACTTCAGCAAGGCAAGTGTCAGAACTCAAGGCTCTTTCCTCTGAGCCACCATATGCCACCTTCCACCTGGAAAAGGTGGAGTTGCACCCATATCCGGCCTTCTTACCTAAGGTGGCCTCTTCTTTTCACCTAAACCAGGATATCTGCCTGCCAGTTTTCTTCCCTGATCCCCAGGTGACCATAAATCAAAGAAAAAGGCACACTCTAGACATCAGAAGGGCCCCATGGATCTATATTGAAAGAACACGCCCATTCTGCAAAACATCTCAGTTGTTTGTAGCAGTCATGGAATGCAAAAGAGGCCAACCAATAACGACGCAGTACATCTCAGCTTGAATAGTGAGTTGTATTAAGGACTGCTACAAGAGGTCCAATATACCTCTTCCAGGAAGGATCAAAGCACATTCTGCAAGGGTGCAAGCATCATCCACAGCCTTCCTTGCACAGATCCCAATCCAGGAGATCTGCAGGGCGGTATCCTAGTCATCAGTCCATAACTTCCTGACACATTACACGATCATCTAACAAATATGAGATGATGCGGCTCTGGGCAAAGTGGTATTCAGAACAGGAAGTCAGTAACTCTGCCCACCATCCTAGATATGGCTAGCAGTCACCTGTAACAGAATGATGTGAGCAGCACTCAAAGAAGAACAAGGAGTTACTTACCAGTAAGCATCTTCCTTCAAGATGGGCTGCTCCCCTACATTCTGCACCCTCCCTCTGTCCCTGCTATGCAGAGTTGGCAAGGAAGGGACTGGAGAGGGTCAGGGTCAGGGTTGTATACATAGCCGTGGGCACGTGGCACTGAGTGGGTATCGACCACTGACCCTGCGCGGCCAGGCTAGGGTAAAACCTTTCTGGTTGACTGTTTGCTGCGGCATGTAGACACCTGTAACCAAATGTATGTGAGCAGCCGATCTCAAAGAAGGACACTTACTAGTGTAACCCTTCTGCCAGGGCAGGCTAGCAGGACAAGGGCCAGATTCTATATTTAGGGGTTTCCCAATAGTGTAACACCACCAGCTGGCTTGAGCCCCCACCCAGATTTCTTGGGAATCCTGCACTGTTCCCTGCACACCCCAAAGGGGTAAGGCTTCCACACTCGCAAGCACGAGTCTGAGTGTAGTAAATAGAACTTTTAATAGTAGTAAAAGAGAAATGCAAAAGGCCAAATAACAGAGATCAGCACTAATCTAGAAAAATTAGTATAGGGTGAAGTTCCCAATAACCCACACAGCATAACAGAACATATAAGCTTAATGGAAAATCAGTGCTAACTAGGCTCCCAACTAAACCTAGGGTACATATAGGGAGTGTCTTTCATGCCAGCTGCCCACCAACACTATCTACTGGTCACTCACTCCATCCTCTACCACTGTCCACCAGCTCTGCCCTCCAGCCACTTGCATCATCCAGCTTGCTACTAGCCACTCTCACCATCCACTGGCTCTGCCCGCTAGCTCTGTCCTCCAGTCACTTTTATTGCCTAGCCTGCTGCTGGCCTCTCATCATCCACTGGCTCCACCCATCTTAGCTCAGAGAAAGAAATACCTCTCTAGTGATTTTTGGTCAGAAAGAGTTTGCTTTTCTCCATGGTGATTCCAACACTTAAGTACATATAAACAGCTATCTTTATCTAAATGACAAAACCTTTACAGAAAGCTTAGTCATAGCTATAGAAAGATGGGGAAGCAATAGAGAAAGAAGCTAAAATAACCTCAAACTTTTACCCTTGTATCTTTTAAATTCTTCTTTTGGGCTGAAATATGCAGTCACCCTTCCTACAAGCCTCTTCTTAACTAAGGGTAGTTTTTACCCTTTAACTAATTCAGACAGATTTGCAACAAACATAGAGTAGCAATTCACAAAAAGACAGTATTTCATATTTTCCCTTAGTAGAATTACAGATATTGATAGATCTGTGAGCAGACTAACCCCAAATACCATTACCCACTATGCCCGCACCCAGTATGCTAATCATCTAATTGTGCTCTTTGTATCCATGCTAATACAGGAACCATGCAGATTAGTTGCCCACCCCTCAAAGCTGTTAAGCACTGCTTCTAAACCTGCCTTACACTAGCAAGTAGCCCCTTGATCCTAATTTTCTAGTGTAGACCGGGCATTAGCAAAGGAATTTCTTAAGTACAGTCACTTTATTCTTAAATCACTCAAGAGTTACAGATTTTTGAAAACAACAAAAAGTACCAAGAAGTAACTTCCCCATATCCAGTGGTTTTCCAACTTTTTTCTTTGGGACCCAGTTGAGTAAAATCATTTGTGCCTGTGACCCAATAGCTACATCTTTTGAGAAACGCATTCTAGTCTTTTGGTGGCAGCACCAGGGGGTACCGCGACCCAGTACCAGAGTGTCTGTGATCCAGTACTGGGTCCCAACCCATGGTTTGAAAACCACTGCCCTAATCTGATCTCACTCCATCTCTGAATCAAAGGTTTATCAGCATTCAGGCTGGGAAGAGTTCCATTTGTCTCCTTTCTCTTTTCTGCACATTTAGCTTTCATGTGGCAATGGTCTGTTTCCATTCCCCCCTGCCCAGAGAAGCACACACCTCTTAAATACAAAAGTGTCTGACAAAGTGGGATTTTCTCCCATGAAAGCTCATGCAATAACTAAATTTGTTAGTCTTTAAGTGCCATAGGACTCCTTGTTTGTTTCTCTTAAATTCAATCTCTCATTTTGTCATGTGTCAAAGTCAGGAAAGTGCAGACCCATCTGGCATACTGATGCCTCTTTATATAAAATGCATTGTTACATGAAGCTGAACTAGCAGCTGAGAGACAATCAAAATTGACGGGAAGGGAGCATGAGTAACAATGAAATGATTACCAAAAAAAAAAAAAAAGGTAACTGACTAGCCTTGTTTCTACTAGCCTTGGAGAGAAAATGTCCAAAGCAAAAAATAGCACAAATGTTGAGAATTAATTCATTTTTAAAATTAGTTCCAGTCTTAATAAACCAGGATGTAAGTAGAATCACAGGGGAGTTTTATTTTAAATAAAATTTTTCATCTGGCATTGGCCCCACTCAGTCTTGAAATTAGATCTACATGCAGGGAAATTCCCTGCAGCCAGCGCAAGCAGAGTCCAATTCTTCAGTGAGTCTCCTCACAAGCAAGGCTCCATGTGCAACTATGGCAGTGTGCCTCTGATGTTTCAGAGCTCAATCCAAAAAGCATTGTAATCAATGGGCTTCTTTCATGACTTCACTAAGCATTGGATCAGTCCTCTAATGAAATAGATCTGTGTGCCTTTTAGATGGTACATATGCAGTAAGACCATTAAATACTTGGAATGAGTAAAAGGGTCTTATTTAATTTCAGATCACATTTTAGAAAGTGCAATATCTGTTTTGCACTGTTTTCGCTTCTCTGAATTTTACCTGCTAGAAATTTGGATATATCTGCATTTCAGATACAGATAAACTGTGGGAGGGTTTATCCTCCCCTCACTCTGGTGTAAATCAGGAGAAATACCAAGGAAGACTGGGGTCACTCTAAGTTAAATGAGATCAGAAATTGACCCTGTTTTTAATAGTCATACTAACAAAAGCTATACAGCTAAGTAAATTATTTTTCTCCAAAATTTCTGAATGCTTAAACCAGAATCCAAAATTTATTTGAAATATGTCATGTCTATTTGAAACCTACTTATTAGTCAGAAAAAAAGTTAAAAATACACATATAGTTTTAAAAAGTTATATCTCAAAAGGTTTTAAATGTTTTACATCACTTTTTAAAATAGCTAGTTTTCACTCCTACATATTAGTCTTTTTGTTTGTTTTATGTAAATCTCCTCTAACACATTAAAATGTATTAAATTAATATTTATCATTTCATACTGTAATCTCTGCTCTTTGCATGGAAAAAAATCCAGAGGGGAAAATATTTGAGCGACACTTGCTCAGTGTATGTTTTTCCTCATTAACAGCCAATCTTCAAGGCCCTGATTCTGCAAAGATTTACATGTGTAAAGATTTAAGTGTATTGCTAGTCTCATCAATGTCAGTGGGACTACCTATGGGAGTAAAATGAAGCTCACACATAAGGGTCTGCAGGATCAGAATCTAGTATACATTTTTGAAGCTATCTGTCCTGTAGCATCTGCATATGTTTGTATACCTTTATAAATAAGCCATGTCCCTCTTGGAAGAGGAAGGTACATCACAGCTTAAGGCCCGGCCAGATATTCCCAATGGGACTTAAATATTTTGAGGAATTGGGTTTAACTCTTGAAAAATAAAACATAGGTGTCAATATCAATCCTAGAGCACGTAGCATTTCACAATTAACTGCTTAGCAAAAGCTTGTTGAAGGACATAAATGTTAAATACGTAAGAGTATACTTTTAAGGTAACAAAACCTGGGCTTCAGAGGCTTTAACTTTCATTAAGGCAATAAATTCCACACCTAAGAATAGCGCCTCCCCCCGCCTAGTCTGGGGTCCATCAGCAGCTGCCCCACTGCCTTTGGAAAATGTCTACTGCAGTGGTGTTCAGAGACAAAGAAGTGGGCTGTCAAACAAGGTACGTCTAAACTGCAATTAGACACCCACAGCTGGCCCATACCAGCTCAGTTGGGCCAACTGGGGCAAGGGACTGTTTGTTTAACTGCAGTGTAGATGTTTGGGCTCAGGCTGGAGTCTGTACTCTAGACCCTGCAGATCTGCAACTACCTGTCAATAGTGCCTTAGCCAGTCAACTGGCATAGGCCAGTTGCTGATGTAATTGCTGTGTATATATACTGTCAGATAGCTAGACTAGCTTATTTAAAACTGTGAAGACAAGAAGCAGGATTTTGAAATAGCTGGTTAGACAACCAGAGTGGAGTGCAGATTATCAGTGGGATGTTTTAGAGGCAAGGTAAGTGAGGTAGTACTTTTTTTAAATAAAAGCAAACAAGAGTCCTGTGGCACTTAAAGACTAACAGATTTTTTTTTTTTTTGCATGAGCTTTCATGAGAAAAAAATCCAATTTTCTCCCACAAAAGCTCATTTAAAAAATAAATTTGCTAGTCTTCAAGCATCATGGGACTCGTTTGTTTGATTTACTGAACTAGACTAACAGGGGCTATCGCTTGATATCTTTTTTTTTAGTTCAACTTTTGTGGGTGAGAGAAGGCAGGGGCAAAAGCTGTCAGGCCCCCAAAATACTTTAATGCTCCACCAGTGGTGAACTTTGCTGTATGCTACATCTGATGAGGCTGCCCACAAAGCAGGTGTGAAAAAACAGGACACTTTTTTTTTTTTTCCAAGGAGAAGGGGATGATAGTTACCCCTAATATTAGGAGTGCTGGTTGCCACAAACCAGACTCACACAGGAGCCCCAGCCAGAGGCCGCTGTTTTAAACTCCCCTGTGGCAGGTCCTACATAATGGCCAGCTGCCTGCTTTCTATAAGGACACCGACCTATTAGGGGAGAGGTGTCAAACACGCAGCCTGTGGGCCATCTTTGGCCCCTCAGGCTATTTCCACAGCCCACAATGACACTAGCGTTACTGATATGTGCAATGCTGTTGCATGAAAAGCTTTCAGTGGTGCGGCTCGCAGACCCCTGCATTAGAGACTTTGACAGAAGCCCCTGCTACTCCTCACGCGCTCATGGGGTTTTGTCCCCCCACTTGCTCTGTGGCCCCTTAGGCTGAGCGAGGCACAGCTGGCGAGGAGCCAGCGCCGATCACGTGCTTCCCTGGCGGCTCCAGAACCCGACTCCGCCGCGTTCCAGCCCGCACGTCAGCCCCGCATTGGCAGTGCGCCTGCGCTGGGCGGAGCTCCGCCTCCTGCGGCGCGTCACGTGGGCGCCGAGGCCCCGCCCCGTAGCTGGGCCGGGCAGCTGGTCGTGGTGCTGCGCGCTGCTCGCCTCGCGCCGCGGGTGCTGGTGGGGCGAGCGGAGCGGAGCCGGCAGGACGGAGGCGGGAGCAGGCGCAGGCGCGGTGGGCGGCGTGAGTATTGCAGGGGAGTCGCAGCAGCCGATCCGTGTGGACGCGCAGCAGCCCCCGTTACACCACCGGCGGGCGGGCTCCGCGGCCCCTCTGCGGGACCCGGCATTTCTCTCTGTGACACCCGGGGCGCCCGCCTCCGTCCCGCCGCTGGGGATCGGTCTGGGTGGTGTTGGGTTTCGCAGTCGGGGATTGCTCCTCTCATTGCCAGCCCTCGGGTCCTGGGCAGCAGCCTTAGAGAGCTGTGTCAGCCTTGCAGTTTAGTCCTTACCTGAAAGTTGATGTTTTTAAGTGTCGTTGTAAACTCTTGACCTGTATCACCAAAACTACCAGCAATGATATAATAATGTCACAGAAATCTATAATCACTTCCCTTATTCTGGGCGCGGGGGGGTTGGAGTGATGCAGTTGATTTGCCTGAGGTTAATTGATCAGTCGGGTTCCTTGGGCTGTGCCATAATAGAAATGATAAAGCCACCATGAAGGCAGGTTTGACACAAGAGGTGATTCTGGACTGAACCACAGTCAAGGGCAGAATAATGTTTTATTTCTACCTGGTTTTACTGACAGTTTCATTGACAGGCTTGCTGGCAGAGTTGAAATTGTGCTTTTTTTTTTTTTTAAACTGACAGACCATCAGTTGGCAACCTTGGCTCAGCCTTGCTTTAGTTTTAGGCCCACCTGAGTGAGATCTTTCACTCACTTGCTGTAGCTTGCAGTGCTGCAAGCAGTACTGAGAAGGCCAGGGGCAGAGTGAGTGCTAGAGAGCGGTGGTCTGAGCAGTTCCTGTCTTTCATTAGTTTTCTAAATAGTGTAGTGGCTAGCACATCTCCTTTACATGCAGAAGGTTCTGGGTTCAAACCCCCGGAGGTTGGACTAGATGATCTCATGAAGTCCCTTCCACTCCTATGATATGATTCTATTCTATAAAAGGCCAGAAGGGTTGATGAGTTTTTTGGCATGTGTTTGCACAGATGCTGTGGTACCAAAGCACTCTCAGTAAACAGGGACCATCATAAAAGATGCAATGGAAGCTGGTGTTCTTTCTCCAAGCTCCTACCTATCCAGACTTTAGGTAACTCTCCCAGTGTCGCAGGACTGGTTGCGAGGAAGAGTTTAAGTTGGCTATGTTCACAAAACTAAGTTGCGTGAGGGGAATCCCTGAGCTCTGTTAGCCACAGGTCTGCTCTCAAGCACAGCTATATTAATGCTCGTTCAGTGGGGAGCAGAAAGAGAGCTTTTAAGAAAAATCTTAGTGCAGATCCAGTCTACAGGGACTGGATCAAATGATTCAATCCTTGTGATACACTTATAGCAGGATTTGGTCTTGTTCTTGTATGCAAACCACTCCATGTTGTAACACAACCAATGCGTCACAGCATTGTAGTTCTAGCTTTACTGTAAAGGTAAGTATACGGAGGTTATAGCTGGGGAAGATTAACACTGCTGTGGGCCTGGGGCTATTAGATTTTGTGGGGCCCTGTGCCTGCCCCCTTCTTTCCCCTGGGCTTTCCCCTGCTCTCTCCTTCTGCCCAGCAGAGCAGTTCCATCCATGCCTGCCCTGTGCTGCTAGTGGCAGTGCCCTGCCCTGGCTCTAGACAGTCCCTGGCCAGCATGTCCCATGTACAGCTGATGGGATTTTGCAGTAGCTGTCCGGCAGGCCAGGCAGGTGCTAGGCCAGGCACCACAGGTCCACTGCCACATAGGGGCTTGGTACCAAGCTGGACAAGTGGCTGCAGCTGCCCACTGCAGCTCCAGTCAGGGAAGGTTCTGCAACCAGCTGCCCCACTTGCCATGGAGTACCTCAAATAGAAAAAAAAATCCACGATATACATATATCAATCACACCAGTAATCACATACCCCTAAAGCCACTGTCCCCAAAGGCAGCAACACCTTGAATTTCATCCATTTAGATGGTTCATTAAAAAAATAAACCTACATCGAGTTACTTTAACACAACTTTCTTTTCCCGCCATATTCAATTTTGACTCTACTGCACATTTCTGCTTTCTTCTTCCCATTTTGATTTTTTCAAATAGTCCCATAAATGTTCACAAGTTCATACTATATTAAATTTTCTATCACTTTCTTAGAAATCCAGTATAGGACACTAATATTAATTTGTTTTAATATGACATAATATGTTCACAACTGCCATAACATGTAACATTCATTCAGAAATTCTGCCAACATTTAAGTACATTTTGAATATCTAGCTATATAATATGACCCCCAAAAATGTATTGCTTGCATTTATTTAAACAAGTATTCTAGGTGAATTCATGGGGAGAGGTCTGAAGTTTCAGATATTTTTCAATTAACAAATATCCATTATTAAAAGGTTGCTTGTGTATTCCGAAAAAACAATTTTCTTCCACTTTGGCTGCAATGTGATTTTTAGATGTTTGTTTCGTGAACTGCTAGAATTAGGTATTAATGCTTATATATGATCTGAAAGCAGAAATTCCCAGCTTTCACATGATAAAATATTATTTCCTAAATCTAGTTGTTTTGAGCTTGTGATGGTTTAAGGAGTATCTTTGTATGTGTTTGAACAAGAGGATAATTAGAATTGTGATTTTTTTTTTTTGTTTTTGTTTTCAAGTGTGCTTTGTTGACAAGCTATGAAGACCCTCTCAGTGGGGGGAATATCACTTCTTTCTGGTACTTGTGGTACATGAAATATGTCTAAATCTGATACCTATAAGCCTTCAAGGTTTTGGTTTCTCCTTGATTTTGATATGGCAGGGTAAATATTATCTTTACTCTTCTTGGTTCATCTCCTAGGGCTTGTCTATGCTTGAAGGTTGTTTCAGATTGCTTTTGTGTATTAGCTGATCAGGAAAAATTACTCAGAAAGCACCTTTGTCCTCACTGATTTGGTATGCCACCTGATGTGCTTCCTTTTTGAATCACTGTCTTCACAGGGTGCTGTTTTTTATTGACACAAGTGTACAGCATTCAAAGCAAAAATCCCCAGTGCAATATTCTGTAGCTTGGCTCTACGCAGTCAAGGATTTTTCTTGTGGCACATTGTAGGATACCTGCTAGAAGCCACTGAAATTCTGGGACTTGTGGTCAAATGATAAAATTCCCATGGTTGCTCCTCTTACATACCATCATTCCTCTGGCTTTTGCAAGCTGTTGCCATTTTCAGATTGCTTGCAAGCAATAGGGGGGAGACAGTACTGAGTGCTGTGATCCTGAGGATCTTGGTTACTGACTGGCAGATGTGCGTGTATTGACAGTCATGCTTTGGGTAACTTGGGAGAGTGACAGTGGTGCTGTGGCAATAAGAGTACAGGAGGCTAAAATTGACTAGTCGCTTCTGAATGACCTTTTTTTAAGAGTGGCTTCACTCTGTGAGATGCCAATTGTGGACTCTGTAGAACAGGATAGTGCCGCAGACTTGGGAAAACTGGAATTGATAGCAGAACTCAAGGAAGACAGAGCCCATGTTATTAGAAATTTGTTCTGTGTTTCCCTCAGAGCTGTAATGGTGACACACCTATGTGAGAGCTCCCTTGAGCAAGAAGTATGTGGGTCATGGTATGTGGAAGTGGCAGCAAGATTGCTGGTGACTGATTGCTGGTGATAGTTAAGCAGTTTGGAATTGGAAGGTCAGCTGTCATGGAGGTATGCACTGCTGTCAAAAAGTGCTGGCTGCTTTTATTAACTTGATTTAATGAAACTCTTCCTAATCGTATCAATGGTCATCTTAGAATTCGTCTGTGCTAGAAAGTATAGTTGGTGCATGTGACAGCAATGATCCAAAAGCAGTATAATAATACACTTGTGCCTGTACACACAGTACTTACCGTCTAGCTGAAAAGCATTCATATTTGGTGCTCTAGTGTCGACACTGAGAGCAATGCACTGTTGCAAGCTATTCTACTGTGTATCTTGCTCCTGGTAGGTGGTGTAGGAAGGTCAAGAGGATCTCAGTGCATCATGGTGTATGCTCAACATCCCATTATGCAATGATTTCCATCCCATTATTCCCTAGTTTCCGACTGTGTTTTTCAGCATTTTTAAATGGTCCCAGCAGAATTTCTTGAACTCTTGACAACTCTGTCTGAAAGGATAGATTCTACACTGCTCTTCACTTGAGATCAGAACAGGAATCTGAGGCACCTACCCTGCTGTGTGTCATGAAACACTAGATTACTGTTAGCATTTATGGAGCATCTGCACATGGTGCACTGCTACTTTTGGGTGTGTGAAACAAGAACCAAGTGCTGGAATTGCATCTTTATGCGGGTCTGGGATGACTAGCAGTGGCTGCACAGCTTTTGAATGCACAAAGCCCCCTTCATGGAACTCTGTGCAGCACTTGCCCCTGCTCTTGCCCTTGTCCTGTGGCACAAGGACACCAGTATGGCCATGGCCCTCTCAGTGAAGGAGCATGTGGTGATCATTGTGTGGAAGTTGGCAACTCCAGGTTGATATCTGTCAGTTGCTAATTAGTTTGGAATTGTGAAGTCCACCACTGGAGCTTTGTTAGCACAAGTGTGCAGGACCATTAACCACATTATGCTATAAAGGACTGTGACTCTGGGGAATGTGTGTAAAATAGCAGATGGCTTCACAGTGGTGGGATTCCCTAACTGTGGAAGGACAATAGGTGACATGCATATACCAGTTTTGGCTCCACAGCATCTTGCAACGGAATGCATCAGCTGAAAGAGTGGAGTACTTTGTGGTAATGCAGGGACTTGTGGATCACCAGTGGTGTTCACTGATGTCACTGTGAGGTGGTCAAGGAAGGGGCATGACTCGTGTATCGTCAGAAGCACTGGCCTACACAGAAAGCTACAAGCAGGTCCTTTTTCTCTAGACCTCCTGCTCCTTCTGTATGTGGACCTGTGAGGCCAGGATTTTGAGACTGTAAAAACATGTCATCATTAAGGCAATATCTCCTTGTGTGCACTCCAGAGTGGCCTCAAGGGACTTGCTGGAATACCTGGCCACACCAGTGATCCAAAAGATTCCTATGGGGGATGTTGAAATGCACACTGTGATTCTGGGAGACCCAGTATAACTCTTAAAGCCTTATGTGGGCAGCCTGGATGGCAGCAAGGAGCACTTAAGTCACAGGCCGAGCAGTTGCCAAAAGACAGTTGAATGTGTATTTGTAAAATTAAAGGCTTGCTGGTGATGCTTTATGACAAAGTGGTCCCAAAGAACAACAAAATTTCCATGATTTTAGTTGCCTGCTATGTGCCCCATAATATATGGATATAAGGGTGAAAAGTTTTCCCCGGGATGGAGCACAGAGGTGGCTTGTCTTGTATCAGCATATGAGCAACCAGATGTTAGGGCTATTATTAAGACACAGTGAGAGACCGTTTAAATCAGGGAGGACTTGAGGGACTGTGGTGACAGTGAGCACCAATAAAGTGTTTGTGTAAACAGCACTTTGCCATTATAGGAGTACTATCCAGTTTGCACTGTGTATCAGTGAGAGGTACAACACACAAACAGAGACGTTTTCAACACACAAACCGTGCTTATTCACACGGCATGTCTTTGTTGCATAAAAGTGATTCATTACACACATATAAAACATTGTACTGAAGGGGAGAAAGCAGTGAGGGTCCATGAAAGCTATGACAGCTGGGTGTATGTCCAGCTATCACACTTGCAACTGTCTGAAGGGGGCACCAAGACCATAGGAGCTTCATAGGAATGTGTGTGAGGAGTTTGGGTAGGGTATGGAAAGCAGTTTGTGTATTGTTGGGAGGTGGAAGTGAGCATACATGGACTCTGTATGCAGTGTAATGATTCTTTTGCTCTTCTATGGCTTTGATCACGTGCTTATGACCTGCAAGTATTCAATTATGATTTTCCCTTCTCTCCTGTATATCAGTTTTCCAACTTTGACACAGCATGCCTCAACGCCCATTTTTCTCTCTTTCCTGCCTCAGAGGCCTGGAGGAGTTCTTGGAACATCTCTTTGCTTCTCTGAAGTGATTTTCTTATCTGCTGGAGGCACTCTGCAGGTGCGGGATGTTTTGGTATCAAGGGCACATCTGTAGAGGTACAATGAACAGAAGCATTAATGCAATTGAAATAAAAGCTTTTTTGTATTGTAGTCTTTGAATGATGGGCCCTATGTAGATTGCATGCATGGGTGTGCATGCATAAGATACACTAAAATTGGAATTCTTTGTAGTCAACAAAAAATCTCTGTTGAACTGCATGCCATTCCTGGTTGACACCCCCTTGGTTCCTTCTTATTAGTGCCTGCCCAGAGTTTGAATACCTTCTCTCGCTTTGAAATTTGCATAGATCGAAATAAGAGTTGATTCATAGTTGTATTGTGCATCATTCATAAGTATTTGTTAGTTATAAAGTTCTTAGTGTAGTTATTTTCATTGTTAGAGTACAATTAGGATTTCTGCCCATACCAGGGGACTATGTCCTGACAGCTCAGGTTCAAGAACTGTATCTCTTGCCTGTGCTCCTTCCTGATGAGCAAAAAAACATCAAGGCTGCCTCTGCTGTTTGGGAGAAGCTCACATTGTCGCTGGGGGTTCAGTTTCCTGCTCCTTCTGTATGTAGACCTGTGAGGCCAGGATTTTGAGACTGTAAAAACATGTCATCGTTAAGGCAATATCTCCTTGTGTGCACTCCAGAGTGGCCTCAAGGGACTTGCTGGAACACCTGGCCACACCAGTGATCCATTTTCCTCCTCCAGCATGTCACCAGCAGTACTGAAGACTTTGACAAAACCCTGCATGACCCATAGGAGGCCTGGGCACTTGCACAAAGGGGGTCACCGAGCTCAGTGACCTCCAAGCACAGCATTCCTTCCTCTAACCAGGATGTGCTGGGTGACAAGTTTGTATGCTGACCATGAGGCATCTGCCATGAAGTGATCCAAGATGCATAGGAGAACCAAACACTTGGACAAGCCACAGTTGGCAACTACAAGCAGTGAGCCTCTAGCCCAATGGTCCCCAACCTTTTCACTGCTGTGGCACACCTTGATACCTTCAAATTTTTCAAGGCACACCACCGTTAAAACTGATGAATATTCAAATTAACTTAAATTACTTTAGGAAATGCTCCTGTGTAGGGTAATAGGGGTAGCAGAGCAGGAGTGGCAAAACACGGGAGGTCAGGAGTTGTGTGCAGTGGCAGGAGTGAGTGTGGGGAGCACAGCAGGGCAGAGGTGGCAAAAGAGGACGAGGGGAGCCACGTGAGGAACAGCAGAAGGGTGGTGAGAGAGGAAGGGAGGACAAGAGTGGCTTTGTGGGAGGGCAGAGGGGAACCTGGGGAGTGGGAAGGTAGAGCAGGGGAGCATGGCATAACACCCAATTCCCCCTTCTCCACAGTGGCTCCCTGCCACCCAGAGCAAATTCTCACCCCGCTGCTGCTCCCTCCCACCCCAGTGGGTACCATCCTTCCCTTCGCCAGCCCCCTGCTGCCTGTGATGGACCCTCCCATCACTGCAGAGGCCAGACCTAGGCCTCCAGCTACACCCCCTCACAGCCACCCCGAACCCGAGCTACACACCCTCTGCTACACATCCATTCCTAACCACCTCTACTACATGCACACAACCCTCAGCAGCCCTCTTCTCTCCCCCCCCGCCCCAAGCCCTTACTTGGGCTTTTTGCAGGCTGCCTGACACAAGCTGCTCCACCCTGCAGGGGAAGTTTCACATAGTCCTGGCCTCCTTCCCCAGTCTGCTGGCTGGGTCTAAGGTGGAGCCACCGGAAGGCTGTGTTTGGGGTGCTCCTGCTATTTTTAGGGGGACCCCTGGAACTCTGCATTCCAGTGCCTTCCTCCATTTTTAGGGGGCCAGAAGGCTGTCTGCCTAAAAATAGGGGGCCCCAGAACTGTATTCTGGTGCCTTCCTGTTACTTTAACCCCTGCCTTTTCCCAGGCTTGCACAGCCCACATGGCTGGGCTGAGCAGGGAGGGAACTTTGACTCCAGCTCTCGGGGATGGTAGTGGCACACCGATGTGCCGCGGCACACTGGTTGGGAACCACTACTCTAGCTGCATCCATTCTTCTGAGTCTATCAAGCTCATTCCTGCTATTGCTGAGTACGTCCTTGGTGTGTGGCACACTGGGAAGACTGTCAATGCTGATGTCAACAGAGGAATTGTTTAGACTGCCGGATTGTTCCCCGATACAGTTTGGACTACTATGGATCAAATAGCTTCCTTCCCTGGCAGATGAGACCACTTCCTCTATAGGCCTCAACCCCTAGGGACCCAACCCAGGTTATTTTAGCACCTCTGACTTGAACAGTGTTGATGAACAATTTTCAGACTCAGTGTGGTCTTTGGATCCAGGACTATCATTCCCACTGACACACAGCCCATGCTACTAGTGAGGCCACATCTGGAATACTGTGTCCAGTTTTGGGCTCCCCACTACAAAAAGGACATGGACAAATTAGAGAGAGTCCAGAGGAGGGCAACCAAAATGATCAAAGGGCTGGAGCACAAGCCCTATGAAGAAAGACTGAAGGAACTAGGCTTATTTAGCCTGCAGAAGAGAAGACTGAGGGGGGATTTGATAGCAACCTTCAACTACTTGAAGGGTTGCTCCAAGGAGGAGGGAGCTCGACTGTTCTCGATAGTAACAGAGGGCAGAACGAGAAGCAATGGTTTCAAGTTACAGCTGGGGCGGTCCAGGCTGGATATTAGGAAAAACTTCCTTACTAGGCGAGTGGTGAAGCATTGGAATAAGCTGCCTAGGGAGGTGGTGGAATCTCCATCTCTGGAGGTGTTCAAGTCCCAGCTGGACAAAACACTGACTGGGATGATCTAATGGGAGTGGTCCTGCTTTTTTTGGCAGGGGGTTGGACTAGATGACCTCGTGGGGTCCCTTCCAACCCTATGATTCTATGATTCTACTAGGTGTATGAGTTGTATGGACCACCATCAAAACAATGGCTTCATTATCTGAATGGCCCATCACCACCCAAGGGCCACAAGGGCTGGCACTATTAGCACCACCTGACTTGTACTAGAATGATGGTTTGCCTCTCTAGCTTTCTGGTAGCTCTGCTTCAGCTCACTGGTTTTTCACTCAGCACTGCACTGTCTTCCATTCATAGCCCTTCTCTGCCATGGGAGGAGAAATCTGGCTGTAGGTATTGTAGTTCTTTTGACTGGAGCAGATCTTTGGTTTGCATGACTGTCTTTACCTAAATACTGATGAGATCTAGAAGCTCCAGTGTGCTCCAAGTGGTAGAGTGTTTGGTGTGTGGAGTCCCCAAGATCACATGGGAAGAATTCCAGAAATAAAGAGGAAGTGACAAATCCAAAACAAGAGGCATGGTAAAGCCCAGACAAGCCCTAAAATTGAAACACATGGCTTGAACAGGTAAGAAGTGACTGACTTTGTCTTACAAGTCCAAATCCAAGTATTATGACAGGAAATTGCAACTGGACCTTGTCATGCTCTGAGGGGATGCATTCTAGAATTGCACCTTGCTACAGGGATCATTCCCAGTTCCTTTGTCAGGAAGACATCAGGACCTGGATGAAAAGCAGCTGGTTACAGCTAAATTCAGGTAAGATTCAGATGTTGCTGTTAAGAAGCAGAGAGGACTTGAAAGAAGTTCTGTAAAATCCCCCACTGATGAGAGCTTGATCTGCTCTGGTGTCAAACTGGCTTTGTGGTGTTTGGGGGTCTTTTTTTGCAATTTTCAGGGTCAATGAGTGCCCAGGTAGCCATAGGGAAGAGGTGTCAAAAATGAGGCCTGCGAGCCTCTTCTATTCGGTCTGTGAGTGCACTTCATGGGATCACTCTCTCTAACAGAGAGACCATACTCTGTGGCAGGGAGAGAGTGTGGTCCCACATACCCAGTGCCATGAGTGTGTCAGGTCTGGCAACATCACAGAGCTCTGGGTATGTGAGGCTGTGCTCTGAGAGATTACACACTCTCCTTAACAGAGAGAGAGACAGAGAGATTGTGGAGTGCAGTCTTGCATACCCAGCACTCCGTGATGCTGCAAGTGTGCCATAGTATTTCAATTTAACGGTATGTACAGTCCACTTGAAGTACATTTAAGTCAAATATGGCCCACCATAGCAAATGAGTATGACACTGCTGCCATAGGGTAAACAATTCATTATCTTTAGGCTTGGTTACTTTGTCTCATATCTATACATTCCACCATGCATTTTGAAAAAGCTACAGCTCATATAAAAAGTGGCAGCCAGTTTCTTTAGCATCCTAATGTGTCACAATCTGAACTGGCTTCCCCTTGCATACAGAATTTTGTTCAAAATCTTCTCATGATATTCAGAGCCCTCCGTTAGGGCTGGTCATAGCTGGCCAATAGATCTTCTCTTTCTCTCTATGTACTATATTTTAATGGACTGTTGAACATGTTGATCAGCAGAGGAAGGTTTTCATTAGAGCTACGCCCTTAATTTTAGAACTAATCCAGTGTAACCACAGGCCTCCTCATTTCTAAAATCAAATGGCAGACTGATTTCTTTGATTTTATTTTTTTTTAACCTCTGCTTCAATCAGATCTTCACCTACACAAATATAAAATACATGTTTCAAAACCTTTAAATTAGTCAAATTTTACAGTTTGGGAAAGGAGAGAGAGAATGATTAATGTTGTTCCTCTTTTTAAATAGTGGGCTGAACCTAGATACTGTATTAACTAGGATAATATAAATACCTAGAAAAACAGATTTGGAGCCGAATCCTTATATGCAGTTCCTTTGACTTCATTAGGGCTTCTTTGGTGAGTGAGTCAGATGGGTCAGATTTATTTATTTTGCTTGGACCCAGGCATTCCTGAAATTTAGGCTTCTGACTTCCACTGACCTAAATGGAGATTAGGAGCCTTTGAGAACTTGGGCTCTAGTGCTTTTAGTATAAGAACAAGTTGCAGAGTTATTTTCCTACAGTTGATCGGTTTTAGCAGAATGTTTAATTATGAAAAAAAATCACCTGATTTTTAAATGATCCTAGTGGTCCCCAAACTTTTAAAGTTGTGCCCTGCCTTACTCCCTAATGTAGTCTGCCTGTGCTCCCTTTGGAGCTGTGTTGGGGGCTGGGGCCAGAAGTGGGGCTGTGCTCAGGGCAGAGGCTGGAGTTGCAGTCGGGGGCGGTGGCTGGGAGCTGTGGTTGGGGCTGGGTCCTGGAGTTGAGAGTAGAGCCACAGCTGGGGCTGAGGATGGGGCCTGGAAGAGACCTGTGCTAAGTGATGTTTCCTTTTCACCCCCTGTGGGTGCTGTGCTAGACCCTGCCATGTCTTGAAAAACAACAAGACTCTTGTGGCACCTTGAAGACTAAGAAATTTCTTCAGGCTGTTACTCTTCAAGGTGCCACAGGACTCTTTTTTGCTGTATACAGACTAACACGGCTACCCATCTGGAAATTTTTGCCATGTCCATGCCTGTCTTTCTCCCACCTGGCAATGTTCCTCTGTATCCCTCCAAGGGGACATGCCCCACAGTTTGGGGACTACTGAGTTACCCAGATGCAGTACCTTAATCATTTATTTCAAAATCAAGAGTCCATGTGTGGCCAGACATCCTGATTTTATAGGGACAGTGCCAATATTTGGGGCTTTTTCTTATATAGGTGCCTATTACCCCCAAATCCCCAGTTTGTATTTTTCACATTTGCTGTCCGTGGTAGTAATAGCCATATGATACATTGCAGAGATGTGTTGAATTTGTCATCTGCCCTCTGCCAGCTTCTTCATTTGGGCCAGGACTATTTAAAACATTCCACACCTCTGAGCAACTTCTACCAACTTTTTTAAAATCAGTCAGCTACAGAAATGTTTTCCTCTTTCCACTATGAAGAAGAAATTACAAAGTATGATATCATAGAAACTGGAAGGGACCATGACGGGTCATCAAGTCCAGTCCTCTGAACAAATACCCTCTCAAACCATCCTTGAAAGGTGCTTGTCTAACCTGCTCTTAAAAACTTACAGTGGTGGAGATTCTACAGCCTGCATAGGCAACTTATTCCAGTGGTTAATCACCCTGAGATTTAGGAATTTTTTTTCTAATGTCCAATCTAAACCTTCCTTGCTGTAATTTAACCCCCTTGCTGCTTCTCCTACCATCAGCAGTTAAGGAGAATAATTTTTCTCCCTCCTCCTTGTAACAGTCTTTCAGGTATTTTGAAAACTGTTACATGTCCCCTCTGTCTCCTCTTCTGCAGACTAAACAAACTCAGTTTTCAGTCTTCCCTTATAAATCAAGTTTTCCAGACCTTTAGTCATTCTTGTTGCTCTTCTCTGGACTTTCTCCAGTTTGTTCACATCTCTCTTGAAATGTGGTGCGCAGAACTGGACACAATACTCCAGCTGAGGCCTAATCAGTGTGGAATAGAGTACAAAAATTACTTCTCATGTTTTATTTACGATACTCCTGTTAAAGCATCCAAGAATGGTGTTTTGCTTTTTTTGCCAGTGTTACACTGTTAACTCATATTTAGCTTGTGATCCACTGTGACACCCCAATTCCTTTCTGTGATATTGCTTCCTAGGCAGTCATTGTCCATTTTGTATGTGTGCAATTGATTCTTCTTTCCTAAGCATAAAAGTAACATGTAAGAGTTTGTGATGTCCCACAGTAAGCCTGGTTATACCCTGGAGAGTTGTGTAGTAGACCAAAGTCAGTTTTTATCGACAATTACAGCAGTGATGGTCACATCTCCTCTCCCATCTCCCCACCAACACACAACTCCTGGTTTTTCAACAAAATAAAACCACCTAGATGAGACGCCTAGAGCATTTTTTTGTTCCACTTGTATAGACAAAGCATCAGGGTAGGCACTGAGTTTGGTTATCTTGAGGTAAATGGCTTCCAGTAAGTGTCCCACAGTGCCCTTCTAGATTATTTGTTCTGGCCACCATTTTGAACTTCACTTGCTTCCCCTCCTTAGTTCTCTTCAGGTTGTCTCAATAATTCACTCACAATCTAGAATACTAAGGCATTTTCCTTCCTGGGACCTAATTTGTTAAGGCCTTACATACTATAGTCCTCTTTTGGCCCTTCTGACCTATATTCTTTCTTCCTGGGACTTCTAATTCACTTTTGTTCCAGGGTTTTGGGTCCCAGGTCCTCTAAGACTGGGAGCTCTGATCGTCACGCTCCAGTCCCTGGCCTGTCTGGAATCTTTCCCACTGTTGTCCTCTTTCTCTGGTCTCTAGGTATGCAAATAGCTTCCTCCGGGCACAGGAGCCCCACACACCTGCCTTTTATGGGACTGGGCCATGATTCAGTCAAGCTTCTTCGTCCCACCAGCATATGAATTTTGGTCTTGATGTAAAGCACTTCACTTCATCCCTGGCCTCACCTCTCTCTCTCTCTCTGGTTCTGCGGCTGTGCTGTAATTATGGCAAATATTGTAAGCCATCCTCATACAAGTTCTGGTGCCAATCTGAGGAAGTCTTTCCCCCAACATAATAATGCTGCTGCTTCTCCTCTGCAGCTCAGAGGTGGGTTTTATTGTGTCAGGAGGCAGCCGCTTGATTAACTCCTGACCCCGTTCCCAGGTTGTCTGCTGATCCTATGAACACCTCTTTTCTTAAAGAGGCCTTCATGAAACAGGGTTTGACTAGTCCCCAAGCTTCACTGCTCTTCATGTGGACAGATCACCCTGTTAGAGTTTTGTTTGCATTTGCTGTAAAGGCAATGTATTGGGAGGTACTGTATACGTCTTTCTGGCTCTTCAGACTAGCTCTCCCTGTAGCTTCAGTTAACTAGGAATTGCATAATAAGTGAAAAAAGATTGAGCTGTGCATGTGAAGGCTCATCATAACCTTATAACTTGGCCTAAAAAAGGAGGATTTAGGCCATTTTAAAGGAGTTTGTGGTTGTTTCTGCATCTGTTTAGAGGCAGAATGTATTTTTGTTTAGTATATAATGCCATAGAGAGATCTAGCAGGATACATACTGGTATACTTTTGTTGCCTAAGAACAAATAGACTGAAACATATGGATTTTGTTATGGAGATCTTCCATGAGATCTCTTGGGAGACATCTGAATGTGACATGAGAACATGTTATATAAACATGGTGCTGGGGCGTTTTTTTTTTTTTTTTTTTTTTTTTTTTGCCCCTTGTCTCCTTGTCATGTGTGTGTTCTGTACTATTTTGGAGGATTTTTGGCTTAAGGAAACACTTTCTTTTTTCTTTTACCAGAGTGGACAGATAGAGGAGAAACACTGTATTTTTATAACAAAGCGTCTGCTTTACTGGACCATGGCCAGTGATTCATTTACAGGAGAAACACTGTGACCTTTCTATGTACGTGCAGCCAACAAATTATTGGAGTCTAACTTCCTGCTGCTCCCTTCCTGACTCTTAGGCTCCTAACTCTTAGTCAATTCTTTCTATACAGACAATAACAATAATTATAAGGTAATTGGGTGTCTACTAATAAAGCTAGTCATTTTTAATCACTTATTTAGTAGCAATGTAGGTCGTGGATTTGTAGTAATGGTGGTATCTGTTGCAGTGAAATTTTGGTTATGTGCTAGAAGTGGAATGTTTTACTGGGGCCAACGGAGAGAGTCTCTCAAAATCCAGCATTAAGTTGTAAATTCACCAGTTGAGAAAAGAGAGCACTTTGCAAGGGTACAAGAAATAACTAGGTAGTATATGTTTTCAGAAGACTTGTCCATACCATAGTGGAGCATTTTGGCAATGCCAGCATGGCTATTGTGCCTGTGACATGCAGACACATAAGAGTTTGCAGTAGTGCACAGGTGTTCACAGCTGCCACTGTGATAGAATTTGTTTTGAGCAAGGCTGAACACTCTAGCCATGTCCACATTAGTGGTGTAGCTAGCTATAGAAATTCGGGTCGGTCCCAATTTATGGTGGACAGTCAGTGACCAAAGGTTTGATGTCACAGCACTCAGTAGTCTCTATGGCAGCTAATCAGTCCCGAGTCTCCCTGTTTTCCCATCCAGGACAACGTGAAGTGCTTTCACCCTGGTAGCAGTGATTACTTGCACTTCCCTGTCTTCTTTAGACAAGGCTGGGCCTGGGCTTGCCTCCCTTCCCTGCAGCGGCTCCAGGTGTCAGCCAAGGCTGACTAGTGCCACCCAATGAGGAGGTACCCTGGCTGGAGCAGGTGATATTTGTGTTGTTAATTTGAGCATAGCTTAAAGTTGATCTGTAAGATGCATCTTTCCCTGTTCTGTTTGGTGTGGCGTGTCAGAACTAGTATTAGTAGAAGCATAGGCTGGTCATGTCTAGGAGGCATGCTTCTGCATTTGAGGGTCTTTGAAAAAGTGGTGTTGGAGTAAGCATGCAGTCTGTTCGTTAAGCATCTCCTCAACTACATTATCATTGAAAGGACAACATTCAGTCCACCACGTCTCCATCATTACAACATTGTTATTCCAGAGATATGCTTTTACAAATGTCATATGTCAGACTTAATTTTCATTTATAAAATGCTCAACTCCTTCAGTATCATATTATATCAGACATAAGTTAAAGATCTTCCTTCTTTTGGCCAATGCCCCTGGATGCTGATATGTCAGGCACATGTCCTCTAAGGTATTTCTATGACTAACTGGCTGCAGTCTGTCTGTATGGGATCTTTGCTCTTGCCACTTGTCAGGTGTAGCTTGAACAAGTGACCAAACTTCCCAGTTATTTGTAACTGCATCATATAATACTCATTTTAGGGTTTTATATTGCTGTCCATCACCATAACATCAGCATTCTTTCTCTGTTATACACAGATATGTGTTTACTATTTTTAATGTGTAGTATTGCATTTTGTGACTGAATGTAAATATCAACATGCTTTTGTCTTCCACACTAAACTTTTGATTTTACATGGAAGATGGTCAGATACTGAAGTGATAGGTGCCAGGATAAAGCCATAAGATAAAATGAAAGCAGTGTTTTCTCATAGGATTTAGAAAAGGGAGTCACAAACATTTTCCTCAGCCAAAAATACCTATTAACAGAGAAATTCTTGTGGGTCACCAACCCTTATAGTCATCATTGTGCAGATCATCTCTTGTGTCATTAACTGTTGGGTTGTAAATGAAATTGTTAATGAGGGGAGACATTGTGACACTACAGCAATTGCTTATACAGAAAAGTAAGGTTTAAGACATTATTTAATGTAGTTAGCAGTTGCAAAGGTGCAGTCCACACCATGTGACAAGCCAGCTCCCTGTGGACTGCTAGCACATGCTGCATGGAGCACTGTTGGAGAGCTGTAGTTATAGAAGAACAATTTTGAATGCTTGGAGAATGACTAGCAAAATCACATAATTCCCCAATTAGTAATCAGTTGTCATGATGGAAATTGCGCTGTATCATAAAATCACTCCCATCACCCATGCCTACCATTTACAGTAGTTGCTCAATAATTGGCCACCCCAGATTGCTCTGGCCTTTTGAGTGTTCTCTAACCATGATTAGCCAGAGATAAGCAATCAGATGAAGTACCAGAAAGTATGTGAGCTCCCTTAGTTGACATTTTCTGCTATCAGAGGACACTACAGTGGGAAAGGGTGGTGGGGGGAACAAGAAAGTAGTTATATTGTATGCTGTGTAGGGATGTTTTGTTTTTTAAATTATGGGCTTCACAGAAGTTTGGAATGTGAGCCATTCTCCAGCCAGAGATGAATTATTCAGCAGAGTACAGGTGACACAATCATACTTGTTCAATAAATTCCAACTTAACTTGCAGAATTGCAGAGTCACATACTATCACCTAGCTGTGACTGCCACGTGTCTGGGGTGTATATAATTATTTTTGGGGAAGGTTGATGATGATCATGTTTGATTGACTAAGTAGCATTTCACAGGAACCTATTAATCAAAGAGCATTAGACTTTGCTAGATCCTTAGGTATTTTTTATTCATTTTCCTGATAACAGCCCCTGATAGCATGTTTGATTGGAAATAGGCATGATGATACTGAAGTAAGTCTTAAGATAAGTTGAGCATTTCCTTTGCTGTTGAGGTAGTCCCACATAAATGAGATTAGCTTATGTATCTGGACAGCGGCAGCTTGAATTCAAAATTTCTGGAGGAACTCTGTACTTGCTTTAGCTCATTTTACCAGCAGGCAGTTTTTGAAAGGGTCCCTCATCATTAAGTTGTGGCTGATGAAATACTGCTGATCATTTGGTGGAGTTGGTTACATGAAAGTACCCAGTTTCCTTTTATTAACCACATCAATACAGTGCTTCCGTTGCTGGCCTAGAAAAAGGCTGTGACTGAAATGTCCGTTGGCAGCTTGGGGCACAAAGACGTAACAGCTGGATGCTGTGTAGAATTGAGATGAAGGTGCATTTATTTTTCTTTGATTATTTCCTCATATTTTAAATGGGGCCATGCTTTAGTGACAGCAAGAGAAAGATAAGCTGACAACCTGCTCTGGGAATGCCAAACTGAGGTATGAGATTGAAACAGAGATTCTGTTTGGACGAACAGAAGTGGACATGTCTGTGGCTTTAGGGTACTGGACAAAATCCTTTGTCGGTGAGAGGGAAGATAAACCTAGGCACAAATGCCTCTATATGGCTGCCTGTTTAAATTTTTAATTCTAAGTTTTTTTTCCCTTGATTCAGGAATTAACTTATGGTTTATGTCTTGTAATGGTGGGTTTATTACCAGTAACTGTCATCCTTCGAGATGGCCTGCTCTCATACGTTCAGTATTAGGTGTCTACGTGCTGCAGCACACGATTGGTTAGAAGCATTTTGCCCCAGCCTGTCAGAGCAGGGTTGGTGGCCAACACCCCCTCTGGCCACTCCTGTGGATATATATATATATATACCTCAACCTCGGGTCCTCTACCAGAGGCCTGGGAGTTTGAGGGTTCTGCGCAGTATCTTAGCTGTTCCGACTTAGGAGTCACAGCCC
This sequence comes from Podocnemis expansa, assembly GCA_007922195.1. Lineage (NCBI taxonomy): Eukaryota > Metazoa > Chordata > Testudines > Podocnemididae > Podocnemis > Podocnemis expansa. The sequence continues at coordinate 15,394,845 of ML681964.1, read as the reverse complement.
CGAGTGCTCCTACCACCACCGGGACCACTTTGGCCTTCACTTTCCACATCCGCTCTAGTTCCTCTTTCAGGCCCTGGTACTTCTCCAGCTTCTCATACTCCTTCTTCCTGATGTTGCTGTCACTTGGCACTGCTACATCTATCACCACCGCAGTCTTCTGGTCCTTGTCTATTAGCACGATGTCTGGTTGATTGGCCAGTACCTGCCTGTCTGTCTGGATCTGGAAGTCCCACAGGATCTTAGCCCTGTTATTCTCCACGATCTTCTGTGGGATCTCCCATCTGGTCTTGGGAGGGTCTAGCCCATACACTGTGCAGATGTTCCTGTACACAATGCCAGCTACTTGGTTGTGCCGTTCAGTGTATGCTGTTCCTGCCTGCATCTTACATCCTGCCACTATGTGTTGGACTGTCTCTGAGGCCTCTCTGCACAGTCTGCACCTTGCGTCCTGTCTAGTGTGGTAGACCCCTGCTTCAATGGATCTGGTGCTCAGTGCCTGTTCTTGTGCTGCTATGATCAGTGCCTCAGTGCTGTCTTTCAGTCCAGCCCTTTCCAGCCACTGGTAGGATTTCCCAATGTCAGCCACCTCTGCTATCTGTCAATGGTACATTCCATGCAGGGTCTTGTCTTGCCATGGCACTTCTTCTGCTTGATCTTCCTCCCATGTCTGCTGCTGCTGCCTCAGGCATTCTCTCAGCAGCTCATCTTTGGGTGCCATCTTACTGATGTACTCCTGGATGCTCTGGGTTTCATCCAGGACTGTGGCTTTGACACTCACCAAACCCCGCCTGCCTTCTTTCCGGCTGGCGTACAGTCTCTGGGTGTTGGACTTGGGGTGGAAACCTCCGTACATTGTGAGCAGCTTCCGGTTCTTCACATCGGCAGCCTCCATGTCCTCCTTTGGCCAGCTCACTATACCGGCAGGGTATCTGATGACTGGCAGGGCGTACCTGTTGATGGCGTGGATCTTGTTCTTCCCATTGAGCTGGCTCTTCAGGACCTGTCTTATCCTTTGGTGGTACTTGGATGTTGCTGTCTTCCTTGCCTCCTCATCGTGAGTCCCATGTGACTGTGGGATGCCAAGGTACTTGTAGCTGGTCTGTATGTCTGCTATGTGGCCTGCTGGTAGTTCCACCCCATCGGTCTTGACTACCTTCCCTCTCTTTACTACCATCCGGCCACACTTCTCCAGTCCGAATGACATCCCAATATCCTCACTGTAGATCCGTGTCAGGTGGATTAGCGAGTCGATGTCTCGTTCATTCTTAGCATACAGCTTGATGTCATCCATGTAGAGGAGGTGGCTGATGGTAGTTCCACTCTTGAACTTGTATCCATAGCCAGTCCTTGTGATTATCTGGCTGAGGGGGTTCAAGCCAATGCAGAACAGCAGCGGGGACAGCACATCACCTTGGTATATACCGCACTTGATGGCCACTTGTGCAAGCTGTCTTGAGTTGACTTCCAGTGTTGTCTTCCACAGTCCCATTGAGTTCTTGAGGAAGGTCCTTAGTGCCCTGTTTACTTTGTATAGTGCCAGACATTCACAGATCCATGTGTGTGGCATTGAGTCATAGGCTTTCCTGTAGTCAATCCAGGCTGTGCTCAGATTGGTCTGTCTAGACCTTGAGTCTTGGGTGACTGCTCTATCTATGAGCAGCTGGTGTTTTGAGCCTCTGGTGTTGTTCCCAATGCCCTTCTGAGCTGTGCTCATGTACTGGCCCACGTGGTCCTGTAGCTTGGTGGCTATGATGCCTGATAGGACTTTCCATGTTGTGGTGAGGCAGGTTATTGGCCGGTAGTTGGATGGTGCTGTTCCCTTGTGGGGGTCTTTCATGATCAGCACTGTCCTTCCTTGTGTTAGCCAGTCTGGGTGGGAGCCTGCTGCTAGCAGCTGGTTCATCTGTGCTGCTAGGCGTTCATGCACTGCTGTTAGTTTCTTTAGCCAGTAGGTGTGGATCATGTCCGCGCCAGGTGCTGTCCAGCTCTTCATGTTCTTGACCCGCTGTTGGATGTCTGCTACTGTGATGGTGACTGGTTCCTGTTCTGGGAGATTGCTGTGGTCTGTTCTCAGGTCCTGCAGCCACTTTGCACTGGTGTTATGAGTCTTCTTTTTCTCCCATATGTTCTTCCAGTACTCTTCAGTTTCTGCTGTTGGTGGCTCTGCTGTTATTGTGTTGTTGCACTGCAGCTGGGAGTGCACCTTGGATGGTTCTTTGGAGAACAGAGCATTTATCTTTTTGGCCTCTGCTTCTCTAGTGTATCTCCTTAGCCTGGTGGCCAGTGCTGTGAGCCTTTGCTTAGCAGTCTCTAGGGCTTCAGATGGAGTCAGGCCCTTGTATTTTCTCAGTAGCCGAGTCTTATCCTTAATCTCTACACCCTTCTGTAGTTCCACCAGCCGGCTAACTTCTCTCCGGGTTGCCTTGATCTTATCCTCCAACCTCATTTTCCAGGGGGGGTATGTACTGCTGTTCTTCTTGATTGTGTAGCCAAGCATCTCCAGGATTACAGAGGCTGTAGCATATACCAGTTCATTGGTTTCAGTGATGGTGGTAGTAGGAATTGTCATTAGGGCTCTATTGGCATCTTCTAGCATACTATCTGAGGGTACTTCTCCCACGAGCTTTGGTAATCGGTCTCGACGGTTGACTGTAGCTAGTTTATCCATGATCTTATGCCTGATATCAGCTGCTGTGTTCTGTAATGGAGGGGGTGGCAGTGAACTTCCAGCTTCAGGTGTTGGCTGCACCTCAAGTTGTTCTTCTGGGTCTTCTTCTTGAGTCTGGGAGGTAATGTGGAGTTGGTCTATCTCCAGTTGTGAGAGCAGCTGCCTCTTTACTATGTTGAAGCGTTGGGTAACTAGCTGTTTCTCAGTTAGTGTGGATGTAGGTCTTTTGTCCATCCATATTTCCCTCATACGTTTCATATATCCCCTCTCATTAGGTCTGCTGTTGTAGTAGCATTCCATCAATTCCAGGTTCTCTTGTCTCGTCCATGCATGGTTTGTTCCAGTAGCCCACTTATCATCAGATTGTCCTGGTTCCCCAACATCTGGCGCGGACCTTGTTAATCCGGGCGACGTCCGAGCCGGCATGACTCTCCTAGTTCGTGTCACTCTCATATTCGAGGTAGGCAAGTGAGGCGTTAGGGGGTCTTTTGCCCAAGGACCCCTACTGGGAAGGTAGACAGGTACCCACCGGGATTTGAACCCCGGTCTCCCGTATCAAAGGGCGTCAGTATCAACCACTACGGCGCTCTTAAGCGCTACGCTATCCAGTCACCATATATATATGGCCCTGACCCTAACCCTCTGCAGTCCCCTTATGTTGCCAACTCTGGAAAGCAGGGGCACTGGGGGGTGGGTGGGGGGGTGGCTGAATGTATGCGAGCAGCCCATCTCAAAGAAGGACGGTTACTGGTAAGTAACCCACCATTCTTCTTCGAGGCTGCTTGGATACATTCAGTATTAGGTGACTACTAGCCATACTGTGGACAGTGGGCAGAGTTGGAGCTTTCCGCCTGCGGCGTGGCGATCCCCTTAGGCAAAGCTCCATGAGGAGGCCACCTGAAGCAAGTGTATTGCATACCTAAGAGAGGAAATAATGACTCTGAGACCCTGCCTTAACCAGATTCATGGGGCCCTTGAGAACTGCAAGTCACCTTGAGGTGGGTTGGGCTTAAGGCTTGGCATGCAGGACTGGCAGACCCAAACCCTGGAAAAGACAGTCACCAGCTAGGAACTCCCTGTCCCTAAACAAAGAGAATTGATCTTTTACAAGCTCCACAAGCACTAGACACAAGGAAACTGGTTAGGGAAGTGAGCAAACTATGGGGCAGACAGGATAGGAGGGCTGCCCTGGGTATTTCTTGTGCGTCAGGGCCCCTACCAGTCCCAGCACAATCAAGTCCTGACCTCCACCCCAGGGTGGAGGTGGAGTGGGTGGTTCCAGTAGGATCAAAATTAGCAAAGAGGGAATATGCTGAGTGTGTGCTGCTGAGAGCTATATAGAGAAGGGAAGAAAATGCATGCCCCTCAAAGGGAATGGAATGTACAGATCTGTAATCCCATTGGAGCCTAAAGCGTCAATTTCTGTTCGCAGTGACTCACCTGCAAGTATCAGGGGATGGCAAAGACTGGCCATCCCTAGGTATCTGTAGCCTATGCTGTACACTTAGTGTCAAGGGTGAGTGGAAAAGCTATCTCACCTTTCCCAGAGAAGAGCTAAATGATGGGTATGAAAGGTTGTCTCCAAAGTAGCCCTGTACACCTAGGCGATTAGGGAGGTACTTCTGCTAGGGAACTTGGTATGTAAATCTTGAGGGCAGAAGGACTGTCCTCAGGTTATCAGCGAGTCCCCCTGAGACAGGGGGAGGGGCAGCAGATGACAGACTGAAGAATTTTTAGGGAGCACTAAAGCTGGTACTCCTGCAGGGTAGAAGAAAACCTAGACCGACCCCTCTAAGGGTAAAGATCCCTTTAGGGAAGGTAATGGTTAATGGCACTTGCAGTATGCAGATGCCGAGGTACCATCGAAGGCACCACCCAAAAAAGAGGAGGGAAGGGGAACCCGATCAGGCGAAGAGGGGAACACAGGTGGGAGAAGGAATCCTGTCCTGCCGGTCATCCAAACTAAGAGGAAGTATGAGCGTGTGTCCAGGAACTGAGGACCTGCTCTAACTCCTCAGGGCTGAGGGCTCAAAGGGGAGAGACAACTATGGCGACAAGTTTGAGGGTAATCTAAACATGCAACCAACTGTCCCACCTCCTAAGAGGAGAAGAATGTGGTGCAAAGTATGTGACTGGGCACTCTAAGCCTCTCTGTGCGCAAGAAGCCAGGATCCAAGGGCACCCCAAATAATGAGTGTATATTAAGTAAAGGGAGCGAGACTGAAGAAAGGCAGCCATAGCACCCTAGCTCGTGCCCCTGGGAATACAGGTGTCCCGGAAGACCTTATGCTGCTTACTACTAACTTCCCAAAATCCACCCTCTTGGGGGGAAGACAGCCCCTACGCCTGAGGGCTGGGGGGGGGGAAGGGAATCAGAGTCCCTTCACAGACCTCTGTGGGACTATAATGTCCTGCTAGGACATAAAGGTAGGGTACAGCCCAGAGAGCCATAAAGAAATTTATCGGGGAGTGCAATGAACATGGGATTTAACCCTAAGCTTAAACTCTAGGCCTACCTTCTTAAACTCGCTGAACCAGCCTACCATCCTGAGGAAGGAAAAAGAAGTGGGGGGCGAGAGATACAGCAATCACCTTCGAGCTGACCCACAACAAGAGGGGGTGAGGAAACTACCCTCCCTTTGCAAAGAAGACACGCAGAGGGAGGCTAAGAAAGAAGGAGTGGACTGAGGGGCATCCAGCCTGAGTAATGCCAAGCGGTATTTCCCTCACTAATGCTTTATAACGGGAGTCCTGTAGAGCTAGGTGGTGGTCTCCCTCGGCCCATATGAGAAAAGGAGGGAGGGTGGGGCTGAACTTGAGAAGAAACACAGGTACTCAACTTACCCCCACTGGAAGCAGAGGGTGTAGAGGCTCACCACGTATAACGGTACGGCCCTGGTTGTCCAACGACCAGAGGCCAGCTTGGTCCCTGGTTCTCTTTAGCCTGGAGTGAGAGAGGGAATGTAGGAGGAAGGGAGAAAAGCAGGGGATGTATATGTACCACCCCCCAAGAAGCAACATGGCACTCAGGCGATAACCCCGTGTGCAGTGGACACCTATGAGCGGGAGGTGAGGGTATCTGAAAACATGCCAGCTCACAAATGGTTTTGCTGTATAGTCTGGGAACCTTTAAGAAGGAATTGTGCTGGTTCTACCCTGGCCCTTATAGGACTCCACAAGAGTCTTATCTTCCCTTGAAATTGGGCTCTACGGAGTTTACCTGTGGCTTGGCTGGGTCTTCACTATACCCACGCTAGGTCTGCTGAGCAAGGCTATGAAGCACTGTGGGCCTGAGCAAAAGTCAAAGCATCCAGCTGTGGGCTTAACCCCATTATCCTAAGGTTAAGAGTTCACTGCTTTACCAACTGAACCACAGCGATTGCAACGAAGCGAAAAGCTAGAAAGACAGCTAGGAGTGGAAGTAGGGTGTTAAAGGGTCAGCCCTGAGTACCCCTGGAGAAGGGAAGTAGATGGTGCAGGGGGCAATTTGTGTGTGTATGTCCAGAAAAAACAGTAGAGTCTGCAGAGAAAAACCCCAGTTAGACCTAAAGTGTGAGGGCGGGGGGTTCTTTGCCTAAAGGGATACTGGGGTCCCTGGTCAAGTAACCTGTTGTAAGGTGGGGATGTGAGGAGGCAGGGAAAACATTCGGCCATCCCTACCCCATTGCAGGTCCCCCTGATGAAACATTGGGGGATCTCTGCCTAAAGGTGGAGTGAGGTCGGTTCTCTAAGTGGAAGATGGGTAGACCAGAGGACTAAGGTGGGGAGCCCTGTGTACCCGATGGCTCGGGGTCCTTGACAGGATCACTTTTAAGCCTAATCATTCAGGGTGGCTCATGCTCCCTAGGATAGTGAGAACCAAGAATGCGGCTCGCTGTATGAGAAGGGAGCATGCTTAGGGATCGAAGATCCGACCTGGGGTCCCTAGGACCACTTAGAAGGGTGTCCGAGTTCTCTGCAGACAAGGACCGTTCCTCAAAAGGAAGGTCCTGAATGGCCTGTTGAGTGGACTGGGGAAGGCCCGTCTCGTTAAGCCACACCGTGCATCTCATAACAATGGCTGTGGTGACTCCTTGGCTTGCTGTGTCCATGGCATCCCAAGCCACTAGGAGTGTATCTTGGGATGCCAGGGAGTCTTCTTCAAGGAGGGACTTGAAATCCTCCCACTGATCTTGGGGAAGAAGCCCAGTAAATCTCTTTAAGGGAATCTCAGATATCAGAGGTATCCTTAGCCACCAAGGCTTGGTGGTTCGCTATGCGCAGTTGGAAGGCTGAGGTCGAATACAACTTCTTACCCAGGACCTCCAGCTGTCTGGCCCCTCTAGACTCTGGAATAGCGTCTTTAGAGAGACCTACCCTGCTCCCTGGAGCAGCCTCAACTACTTGTGGGCTTGGGCTGGGTGACAAGAGGAAGGAAAATTCCTCTAGTGGGACCTGATACCTATAGGGATACTGGGGAAATTGAGGCAGGGTATTGCCACCAGGATCTAGCCAGTCCAAGCACACTACGGTACAAGGGTTCTGCTGCTGCATCCAGAGGGGATGAGATACCCGGATCGAATAGGGGGTCTTGGGGTCCCCCAATTGGTTTGGCCTCTAGGCCTATGTTGGCAGCAGTCCTGTGCAGCAAGTTGAAATGGGCCATGATGTCCTTTCTATAGGATCCTGGCCTGGGGTTTAGCTTCCTATGTGGGTTCATGATGACGTGTTCCTTGGTGCTGTGGTGGGTTCACTAGGGAGATGGGTCTCTCGGCACTGACCATTCATGTGGACAGTACTGGTAATGGGTTTTTCTGGAAGGAGTGATCTCTTCCAAGCTCAGTGAGCAGGAGCTTTCTTGCAGCCCCAGAGATTCGGTGCTGGGGAGGCAGAAGTGCTACAGCGCCAGGGGGGAAGCGGAGCATTGTCTACTGCACTTCTGAATCCTGCTTAGGGCGGTACCGCCCAGGGCCTTCGGGTGGGGCTTCTTCCCTCAGCGCTGGGGAGCTTGATGCTGTGTTAAGAATCAGAGAGAGGTTCTGCTCTTGAGGGGACCATTTCCTCAAGAGGAAAACAGGCTTTCCTCTCTGAGGCTTCGGTGGCATGGGTGTTGGCAAAAGCAGCAGGGCTTTTGCTGCCTCGAAGGCCTCCGGGGTGGTTGGGACAGTCATCACCTCTTGTTTGTGGTGGTAGGAGTGGCTTGGCTGGGATGAGGTAGACCGGCGAGAATGTTTTGGCACCGAAGTCGGTCTCGATTGTGTCTTCTGCTCCAAAGGGGAGAGGCACCGAGATGGCTCTGGTGCCAATGCTGAAGCCAACCCCGGTTCTTCCAGGACAGACTGCCACGCTTGCTCTAAGGCCAACGCATGGCGCCTTTGCTCTCTGTCCTTCAGTGTCCTTGGCTTGAAGGACTGACAGATCCAGCAGTTGGTAGCCTGGTGGGACTCCACCAGGCACTGCAGGCACTCCTTGTGGGGATCGTCCTGTGGGAAGGCCTTGCCACGAGAGGCTCAGGGTTTAAAGCCTGGTATCTTTTTGGCAGCTGTTGGGAGCTGTGTTCCAGCTCCAGACTCGCACGTAGTGTAGAAGATCCAGTTCTCGGTGGAATGATATCCACGAGCAGATCCTCTAGGTCAAACGGGCGGTTCATTCAAGGAAGTAACGACAGGCGCTTGTGATTGCAAGGACAGGGCTGTTCCGAAACTGGGGCTGAGGGTGGAAAAAGGAACTGGGAAGGGTCAGGGTTGGTGCCATACATATAGCCACAAGAGTGGCCAGAGGGGACATCGGCTGCCAACCCTGCTCTGACAGGCTAGGACAAAATGCTTCCGGCCAATTGTACACTGTGGCACGTAGACATCTAATACTGAATATCTGAGCAGTGCTCAAAGAAGAAGCAGTCTTATGTTTAATGTATGACTGGTATGGTCTGTCTGTATTTATCACAGCTGATCCTCCAAAGGCCATGGGAATGAACAAAAGACTAGAAACATTCCTTACAATGAAAATCTCAAGGATTTCAGACTGTTTACCTTAACAAGGTTGAGGTGAATTGATCTTATTCAGTAAGTACATACATGTGGAACAGAAAATTGATCATTAAGGGCTCTTCAGTTTTTCAGACTAGCTATAACAAGATCCAGTGATTGAGAGTTGAAGCTAGACAAGTTCAGAGTAGAAATAAGGCACATAATTTGAAGTAAAATGTAGTTCAGAGGGTTGTGATGGATTCTTCATCACTAGGAAATTTTTAAATCAAGACTGGATGTTTTTCTAAAAAAGGTGCTCTAGTACAAACAGGAATTAACACAGGCCAAAGGAATTATGGATGAGGTCAGATTACCTGACTGAAGTGGCAGTGTTCCCTTCTGACTGTCTTTCAAAGGAACAGCTTGACATCAGGTGAGAGGTCAAAGTGAATATTTTCACAATCCTACTTGAGTATAGGCCACTGGTTCTTAGCCATGTGCAGGTTGTGACACACCTGGTGGTGGTTTGTCCTGTAGGTTCACAACACCTCTTCACCTCCCTGGGCCAAATCCAGCTGTCTTCTCGGCTCTCCGTGACAAATTTACCACTGTGTGGCAACGCAGTAACATGCACCAACACAGTGGTGGTGAACCACTGTCACAGGCTATAGCTAAAGGGGAACTAGCAACACTACTTATTGATGCAATCTGAGAGTCAGATTAATTGCTGGTGTTAGATCAGGGTGGAATTTATTCAAAATTGTTCAGAGAGGTCTGCTTGCAGAGTAACGGGAGAGTATGTGAATGAAACATAAGAAGAAGTGAAATTGAAACAGGAAAGCTTACAGTCACATGAAGAGTTGTTGGTTAATGCAGAGTATTTCCTGCATATGTCAGTTTTGTGTTAAATATATAAAGGCCTGGCAGAATTCAGTCTTTTTGCTGGTTTCACAATTAATGTAGGTTATTTGAGTGTTAGATCATTTTAATTTTTACAGTTAAGGAAGATTAGGGGGTGGGTAGAGTTGTGGATAGAGTTAGGACAGTGCTGACAGTGGGGCTTGCAGGGGGCTCCTTGTGCAGCTGAGGAGTTAGACACTCAGATGCCAGGAAGGGGATGGGTTGCAGTTCTGGCCTGGTAGAACAGGGACCCCTGATGAGGGTTGCAAGGAGAAGCTCGAGTTTCTGGCTGTGCAGTGCTGCTGAACAGATGGTGTCTGTGCTCCTGTCTGGTAAGTGCATGAGTGGGGCTGCTATGACAGTGGAGAAGGTGCCATTCAGGGCTTCTGGGCTGGTGATGCCAGCTCCCTGCACAGGTAAGGTGTGGGGAAGGCTATAGTCCTGGCAGGGCAGAGCAGAGAACCCTAGCCAAACTCTGAGGTGGAAGACAAGGCCCCAATTGTGGGGGGAGGTTACATAGCTGGTGAATGGTTCCTGTCCAGAGACAGAGCCATTTTCAGGGGGTAGGGTGACCTTCCCCTGTGACTGGGGGTTCCTCAAACTTCTGGCCAAAGGTCTCTGCTCTGTTCTGCCCTGCCCTGCCAGAACCATCCTTAACCTGACCTTTCCCTTGTGCCTGTGGGGATCCTGTGTCCCTGGCCCTGCAGCCCCTGTGGGAGCTGTCTGCAGCCCTGTTGTTATAACCCCCCCTCTCACCAGCTGGGAGTGTCAGGGGTGTCTGTTCTGCAGTGTCAGGACAGGACCACGGCCTGCCTTGTGCCTCCTGGTATCAGCTGCCAGGCCTGCTGCAGCACAGGGTACCCTCTGCAGCTCCTGATAGATCCATCCACTCTCATTTTCTTGCCAGCAGAACTGCAGAGTTCTTTGCAGTACTACAGGGCTGGTGACAGCTGATCCCTGAAGGTGCTGGGGGGGGGGGGGGGGGGAATAGGGAGGCTGCACTTGCACCATCTGTTCCTGATGGGTGTTTATTTTTTGTTGTTGGCTTCATTGAGTCAGCTGAAATCCATGTTTATTGATATCTATTAACTTTAGCAAATCTAGCCATGCCTAAACACACAATGTATGTAAGTGACACTGGACTAGTAATATTGGAAACCAAAGCTCTTGGATTAATTTCAGTGCAGTCGTTATTGTCTTGTCTTTGTATTGTGCTGCAAATCCTGTTCTACTGGAAGGACTACCTGAGGGGGGAGAGGGAAATCTCTGCTCCACACCCTTTGCCTCCGCTGAAGCTAGTTGTGGTGGTTCCCAGGGGCGTCGCTGACACGGGGCACGTGCCCCGAATCCCAGCGCTGGTGCCCTGGGTCTGGCAGCCTCCGGCCTGATTAGGCTGGAGATCCGGGGCCCAGCTGCCCACGGCTGCAGCAGCCCCGTCCCCAGCTGGGGATCTGGGGCTCTACCGTGGAGGCCACTCCTGACCCTGTCCCCAGCCGGGAATCTGGGGCCCAGCCACCTGTGGCCATGGCAGCCCCATCCCCAGCTGGGGATCCAGGGCTCGGCCCCCTGCAGCAGTGGCGGCTGCTCCTGGCTCCTGGCCCCGTCCCCGTCCCCAGCTGGGGATGCGGGGCCCAGCCGCCTGTGGTGGCACGCGGTGGCTTCTGGCCCTGTCCCCGGCCATGGGCCGTGGCCTGCGTCCAGGGGGCATGCCTCGGGTCCCTTCCCAGGGCAGCGGCGCCCCTGTGTTCCCCAGACTTCAGAAGAGACTATTCACTCATGTCACATAGGACAGTTAGTTTTCCAACACTCAAAAAGCGCCTCAAATTGTCTGTGGCTTTCCCTTCTACTTGGTAGGGAATCCTCTGTAATCAGTGAAACCCATTAATCAACTGTTATGCCCCCGCTGAGGTCCTGAGCTTATCCAAACAAAACAGATACTTCCTCCAAATATTGACAGTAGTTCTACTCGAGTCATGGAGCACAGTTCCACTGAAGATTTAATGGTAGTATAATCTGTTACCTCTGCAGGAGCTCAGAACTTCATCTCTTCACACACAGGAATCAGTTCATTGAAAGATATTGTCTCCATTCGTCTTGTCTCATTTATAGAATGCTACATTTTATAAACCGAGATAAAAATAGATACCTGTATTTTGAAAATACTTTTCTTTGGCCATTAAACAACTGTATTCAATAAACTGGTAAAGATATTGCCAAGTTCCAAAGGAGCAGCTGTGTTAGTCTAGTTCAGTAAAAGAAACAAGGGGTCCTCTGGTGCTTAAAGACTAGCAAATTGATTTTATTGCATGAGCTTTCATGAGAGAAAAATCCCACTTCGTCAGATGCTTTTGATGGGGGGGAAGTGGAATGGGAGGAAATAAATGCAGGTAAGTGTAAGTCATTGGATCAGGTCACACCACAGATCAAATCAAAGCGGTTGTTAAGATTTAAACATTGGGGCACACCAGGATTGTTTAACTGTGGTTCCAAAGGAGTGGCAGTGTAGTATAGTTGAGCAAAACGAACAAAGAGTCTGGTGGCACTTAAAAGGCTAACAAATATATTTATTTTGTAAATTTGCGTGGGTGAAAATCCCACTTTGTCAGATGTTTCAAAAATGAGGAACTTCCAAGTGTTTAACTGTGGTATAAATGTTCAGGCTTGGCCTGGCACCTGGACTCTTGGGTTCTGTGGTGTCGGTGGGTCCCAGAGCTCAGGCTGCGGTCCCAGCTCAAATGGCTGTGTTGTAATAAATGGCCTCATAGCCCAAGTCACTTGGCACAGGCCAGCCTAGGGTGTCTAATTGCTGTATAGACGTACTCTCTCAGAAATAGCCTTGAGCCTTAATTAGAAGAAGTCAGTCACTCCCAGAGACAGCCGCAGGATGTCCTGTGCTGTAAGGCTTCTGCTTCCTCACAACCAAAGTCCCAGTAACACAATCACTCAGGACGTTTTCAGAGCTATTATCTCTTTTTCAGCCTCCTATTTGTTCACTTTCTCTTTCAATATCTGCATTTTCATTACAAGTTCCTCTAGAACAGGCTTGTCTAACCTGTGGCCCGAGGGCCAGACTCTGGCCTGCCAAGGGCTTTCATTTGGCTCGCGGAGTGCTGCCACAAGAGCCTGGAAAATTGACCTGGCAAGGTGCTATGTGGTGGGAGATGGGGGTGTGTCAGCTGAGCTGGCACAGTGCTCAGTCTGATGTGTGCCTGGGGTGGGGGTGGGGGGGGGCCTGAGCACAAGGGCAAGCAGAATCCAGGGAAAGGAGAGCAGTGCTGACGGGGGGTGAGGAGAGCACAGGGGGACAAACACCAGGCAGACAGTGGTGGTTCTGGGAAGGTGAGGGGGCAGGGGAGCAGTGCAGCTGGTTGGCGGGAAGCAGCTACTTCCTCACCTGGATATCCCTTTGGTTCTGCTTTCCTCCCACACCTCTAACCCCAACACCCCCTCCTTCCCCTGATCTTAGTGGCAAAAATTCTTCTGTAGAAATTGCTTGCTACCCATCAGAGTTTCTGGTACAGAGATGCCCGATGCCAAAACCTGTGACCCCTGCAGAACTGCCAGGGTTTCTGTCCTGTCTCTGTCTGTCTCTATTTTCCTATACCTCTCCCCAGCACAGCTCTTCTTTCCTTGAGCAGTGCTTGGCATGGAGTGAGGAGAGCAGCATTGGTGGGGTCTGTATCAGGAAGTATCTGAGTCCTGCCAGCCATCTGCTGTGCTCTCCACTCCTCTGCCATGCTTCCCTGCCCTGCCTTGCTCCCCAAACTCTGCTTGTCCCCCTTGTCCTCTCTACACAGTGCAGGCAAAAGCAATGCCAAATATCACACTAATCCTTATTTTATGAAAGTTTATTAATAAGATTGATTTGTGTGTTTTATCAGAAATTTTTTCACTGGCCCCCCAACTGAGAAAAGAATTGCAATTTGGCCCCTCACCTGAAAAGGACACAGTGCTCTAGAAGGTCACGTCATTCATGAACTTGGCCAAGTGCATTGTGTATTTAAGTTTGTTTGGAATTCATATGGTGATAGATTTTAAACTGTCATTGTTCCCTAATCATGAGTACAGTAAAATGGCAAAGGATATTTTTGTATGCCTACAGTAACTTCAACATTTTTCAGAGTCAGGCTGAACAGAAAATATAGTCAGTGTTTTTGTTTAAGTATTTTTAGAGATTTAATTCTGGTGTCACCTAGAACCTTTGAAAGAAAATTGCTTGAACTAACTACCAGAAACACTTGTGAGGACTTTGGTGGTATGTGGTAGATTTTGGTTATGAATGGTCAACAGTTATCAAGGTCTGAAAACAAAATTACTCTTCTCTAGAACCAATTGAAGTTGGTTGTTAGAGACAGCCAAAGATGGGTGAATAAGTACTGAACAGAGAATCAGTGTTTCTTCTTCAAGCACTGCTCGCATCATTCAGTATTGGGTGTCTATGTGCCGCGGCACACGATTGGTTAGAAACTTTTTAACCTTACCCTGTCAGAGCAGGGTCAGCGGCCAACACCCCCTCAGGCCACTCTTGTGGCTATATATACAGCCCCAACCCTGATCCTCCTCAGTTCCTTTTTCTACCCTCAGCGATGGTTTCAGAACAGCCTGCTCCTTGTGATTATGCGCAGAGACGTCCCTAGAGGGACGCCCAGGGGTGCGGGGCCCAGCGCCAATCGCCCTCGCGGGGCCCCCTCCACCCCCCCCAGCACTGGGGGCGGGGCCGGCCGGCCCAGGGGAGGGGCAGACCCCTGCACTGCCCCTCCCCAAACGGGGACCAGGCGAGTGAGCGAAAGGCTGGTCCACCACTGCAGTGCTGCCAGTCTTGCCCCCCTCCCCACGCGCACTGCTCTGGGCTCCCTGCCAGAGCAGCAGGGAGGAGGTGGGGGGGGCAGCGATACTGGCTCTGCGCTGCCTCCCCCCCACTGCTGCTCCGGCACGGAGCCCAGAGCAGCGCACATGGCGGGGGGACCAGCAGCAGCACTGCGATGGCTGACCGGCCTTTTGCCTGCTCGCCCGGTCCCTGGCATGGGGGGGTGTGTCAGGGTGGCACGCGGGGCCTGGGGCGGCTGCCCCTTCTGCGACCCCCTAAGGATGGCCCTGATTACGAGAATGCTTGTTGATTCTGCTGTGCATGAGCTGCCTGTTCACTTTGGAAGATCTGCTTGTGGACATCATTCCACCAAGATCCGCTGCTCTTATTGAGCATACCACTCTGGAGCCAGAAGACCACTCCCAGTTGCTGCCTGGAATGCTGGGTTTCATGTCCGGTGCTGCTTGCAGCAAAGCCTTCTCACAGGATGGCCTCCATAAAGAAGTGCCTACGGTGCCTGGATGAATTGCACCAGGCTACCGATTGCTCCATCTGCCTGGCGCCAGCAGATGCCACCAGCAGGACCATCCCTAGGGTAGTGGGGCAGCCGCCCAGGGCCCCATGGGACCCTGCTGGTCCCCCGCCCCCATGCCAGGGACTGGGCAAGTCAGTGAAAAGTGGCAGCCCAGTTCAGTGCTGCCTGCCTCCCCCCACCACACGCTGCTATTGGCTCTGTGCTGGAAGGAGCACGTGTAGCTGGGGAAAGGGGGCATGGTGACCAGCAGCACTGAACTGGGCTGCTGCTTTTCACCAGCTCGCCTGGTCCCTGCCATGAGGTGACCTGTGCAGGGGCCTGCCTCTCCCCTGGGCTGGTTGGCCATGTCCCCCAGTTCCAGGTGGGTTTAGTGGGGGCCCCGGAATGGGGGATTTGCCCGGGGCCCTGCACCCACCTAGGGACGGCCCTGGCCACCAGCTAACAAAAGGCTGATTATATTTAATACAAATACAGCCCAAGATTCTGGGAGAGGCACGAGCTTTCTCTCACCTTTATTCCATATTCTGCTGACAGTGACATATATACAGCCAGTCCTTGAGTGAGTTGCAGAGCTCAAATACAATGCTGA
Source organism: Podocnemis expansa (assembly GCA_007922195.1). Lineage (NCBI taxonomy): Eukaryota > Metazoa > Chordata > Testudines > Podocnemididae > Podocnemis > Podocnemis expansa. Next base: position 15,379,398 of record ML681964.1, on the reverse strand, counting down.
GGCAGAAAGCTATTGTTTTTGGTCATGTTTATTTGCTTAGTGCTGAGGTTATCCTTGAGCTAACACACTGGCAGCTGTTTGGATCTATGTTGCATTGCTTTAAATTTGGTTTCTAGCTAGGTTTGAGAGAACAGGGGAAAATGTTACTATTGTCCCACAGTGGCTCAAGACAAGAGTGTAATAACTGTATTTGCCCCCCATTGTGTAATTTCCCTCATCTTCAAAGCATCTGATGAAGTGGGAGTTTCTCCCATGAAAGCTCATGCGATGAGTTGTATGAAAAGGTTTCAGTGGTGTAGCCCTCAGGCTAATGTACTAGTCCTCATGTGGCCCTCATGGTGATTTGAGTTTGAGACCCCTGGTTTACTTGGTGCTGCTGGTGGGCCTTCTCTGCTGGGCAGGACCCAACACCTTTTGTTGGAAGCCAGCATTTCACTGTAATTGGTGTCTTTTTTTCCTGTCTGATGATTTATATAGTTTTAGAGACTTGAATTTAAAATACTCAGCTGTCACCTTACATATGGGAAACAGGGCTTATTCACCTGCTCATCCATCAGTGTGATTTTATGCCTTCATGTGCTGGCAGTGCTGTCTGCCTTATACATTTGGACAGACAGGACAGTCTCTGCACAAAAAAAATAAACTGACACAAATCTGATATCAGAAATAGCATTCAAAAACCAATAGAGGAACACTCCAGTCCACCTATTCACTTCATTGATGATTTATTAATAGCTAAGTTCCAAAGGGGAAGCTGTGTTAGTCTAGTTTAGTAAAACAAACAAGGAGTTCTGTGGCACATAAAGACTAACAAATTTATGTGTCACATGAGCTTTCATGGGAGAAAATCCCACTTTCTCAGATACTTTGGAAAGGTTTTTTCAAAGTCTCTGGTGCATTGGGATTTTCCCCCATGAAAGCTCATACAATAATAAATTTTTGTCTTTAACTGCCACAGGACTCTGTTTTTGTTAATAGCTGTACTTAGACATATGGATTGCAAATCAAAGCTTCAAAGAGAAACTACAGAACTGGAATTCATGTGCAGATTTGACACCGTTGCGTTAGAGTTAAATAGAGATCTTGTTTTTTTTTCTTATTACAGCAGATGATTTGACCCAGTCTCTGTCTATATGACGTTTGCCGATGTTTGAGTCTAAACAACTGCTTTGATTTGTTAACAGTCTGAACTGATTCTATGACTTACAGGTCTGTGCATTTATTTTCCTCCTATTCTGTAAGCTCCCCATCTTCAAGCATCTGATGAAGAAGGATTTTCTTCCACAAAACCTCCATGTGATAAATTTGTTAGTCTTTAAAGTAGCACAGGACTCCTTGTTTGTTTTTTGCTCAACTAGACTAACACTACTACCTCTTTGGAAGATGGTTAGAAGTGAGATTAATGCATGCTGCAACTTACCAGCATTCAATAAAGATACAATGCTAAGGATTTTATAAAAATAATTCTTATGCCTTTTTTTAATAGCACTCATTAACACACAGGTGAACCAGAGTGATTGCGCGTGTGTGCGTGTCGCTAGTGAAGGGAGGCATGGGGACATTGACATGAGCTGTCACCTGATCTACCCGTCTCATAGCAAAACTCTTTAGTTTTCAAGATACAGTGATATTCCAGAGAATGTTCAGTAGGATACTGAGAATGCCCATGTGCTCTGGATCTCTCACTCTGAACTGCTCTTGATCTGTAAAAGCCTAGTTTCTTGATTTTTCAGGGCATACTGTGTGGCTCCAGTAGTTGATCTTAAATAGTTTCTACTGCTGGATCATTGCTGATGTATTGTGAAACTGTTGAGTAATGGTTCAAAAGGTTTATAGTTGTGGTCTGTTTTATGATGTGTCTTTAAGAATGGTCAAGGAGCACCTAGAAAAGGGGATAAGTGCATCTTTAGAAATAGATGTATATCTAAATCTAAGTAAATAATATAAGGTATTCAGTAGATACCAAAACAGAAGATGAACAAAGACTTCTATTTAAATCAGTGGGATTCTCCCCTGCAGGGCAGAAAACATTTTATCAAGGCTATAAATCTACCACTATCTCTTTTTGACCCCCCCCCCCACATGTGCATGTTTTCCTTTCCCTACTGTGTCAATGGAAACTCTCTATAAAGGGCAAGAGAATTAGCAGCTTTCTGCTTTGCTTCTGCAGGCCATTTCTTTCAGTCACTCCTGTGCTTTTTAGAGTCTCTTTGCTGCCTTAAATGGTTGATCTGCTTCAGTGATTCCTGCTAGAAAACTAATTATCAGATCCCTATATCTAATTACAAAGAAGAAAAAAAATTGCTATTTTTTCCCAAGACATTGAATTTGCAGTGGTTCCCAAACTTTATCTCACACATCCCCCTTTTCCTTGTCTGCACCCCCATGCCACCCCAACCACAGCTGGGAGCCAAAAGCAAGGCTGGAGTTGCAACTAGGTCAGGAGCTAAGGGCCAAGGCCCGAACATATGGCTTTGTGTGAGAGTCTGGCAGGGAGTGTGAACTCAGACAGCCGGGGGTGGGACCAGGCCTGGGGGCTGGACCCTACCCCATGGGCACTGGCCTGAGCCCCACCAAACCCCTTCCAAATGGTCCTCCACACCTTCTAGTGGGGTGCCCCCACACTTGGGGAGCCTCTGCCTTACTGTTAAATTGCCCAGTAATAATAGCAATTGCATTATAAAGCTTAGAAGGATTCTTCCTTTTCTCTTGCAGTGCTAAGAGCTTTGGCTGATGTTAAAATTTTATATGATCTCTTGTTTTGTATTGCTCTTTTGGTCTATGCTTCAATGGATTTAGTGAAGTGCCAAGCACATTACATGCTTGCTCTTCATGGAATTCTGTTGCTAATGATCTTAAAAAACAAAACAAAACTCATTGCTTAATATTTTAGAAGGATTATTTGCAGATGCAGAATATTAAATGAGGGCTGCTTTGTCCATTAAGAAAATAGAATATGGGCACTGAAATAGTTTTGTGGGGTTGCTATTTGGAATTTAAAATATTCTTTTTAAAAGGCATCATCACAGAATACCTTTGGTCAAAGGAAAATTGAGTACAAAATAAAATGTTTTGTTTTCCCAGTCCTCTGAAAAATTAGATACTAATAACAGTGTCAAGAGCAGGAAATTTGAGTTAGCATTATAAAGAAGGGAGGAAACATATAAAGAGAAGAAACAATGAACTAAAAAAGTAGAATCTAATTAAATCCAGCTAATAAAATTACTGTTTTAAAAGCATTGCAAAAAGAACTGCTGACTCAGCAGTGTACAGCATTTTCTTTCCTCTGGGTCAGGGATCAGCAACCTGCAGCTTCAGAGCCACATGCAACTCTTTGGTCACCCCCTTGCAGCTCCAGGCCTCCCTTTGCCATCAGGGGACACTGTGGGCAGTCTGCACCAGGCTCTGAGCTCACTACCACCACTGAGAAATCCTACAGGGGACCAAAGCCTGGTTCTGGGTTTATCTCCCTCTTTTCAGGGGAGCCTGCAGCATGTGCCCTGGCCCAGCTCCCTCCATTAGGAGGCTAAACCCATTATGGCTTTCAAAACATTTGGTTATTGAAAGAATTTTAGAAAATGGCTGCTCTTATCTTTTGGGTTGCTGACACCTGCTCTAGATTACTATTCCACAGAGAAACATTATTCATTTGTGTTACAACTGAAGGAGTTTTTTTAAAACGAACAGATGTAGCTGACAGTCTGTCTAGAACTTTACACTTGAGCATGCTTACACCAACAAAAACACTCATGAAAAAACTAAAGGGCATGAAAACATTCCAGTTCTCACCAAAAATATAATGAATGAGCCATGTTTTTAGCCCCATTCTGTGGCTGCTTTGCGCCACTTAAGCAGCACAAAACAACTGGAAAACCATCTTCACAACATACCTGGAAATTCTCCTTGCATTGAGGGACTTTTTGGATGGTGAAGAGCAAGTATAGCAGCTCTGTTCTATTCCCCTCTAGGCATAGGCAGTATACCAGTGTATCAGGTAAAAATTGGCAGTGCCATAGGAAGAAAGGCAGTCTCCCTGCAGCTTACACCTGCTGCAGTGAACAAATAAGTAATACCTCTTATTTTTGGTTGAATTTTCAACTTAGCTTTAGTGTAGGAATTGCTTTAATAGACAGTGAGGATGTTGTGTGCTCATGGAGTAGATGATCATACGGCAAACTGTTAAAAATGGGTTACTGGGTCTGATTCTGCACTCACTTGGACTACAGTAAATTGGGAGTAGTTCCCCTGAAGTCAAGGCAATTAGTGGTTTAAAATTGATGGAAGGAAATACCAGAATCAGGCCATTGGTTTTTAAAGGTATTTGGGTATTGCACTGATGGGTATGGTACACTTTTATTTTTCTCAGTCTCTGTCTTCTCTCTTACCATGCGAGTAAACCAGTTTACGGAAAACTAAAGTTTGGTCTGAGTTATTTAGCTAGGGATAGTCAGCATCTGGCACACCCAAACTATTGAGCTTGTGATAGTGTAGTGGTTAACACCTCTGCTTAACATGCAGAAGGTCCTGAGTTCAATTCCTAGAGGGTTGGACTTGATGATCTCACGAGGTCCCTTCCAGCCCTATGATTTGATTGATTAAGGAACTTATGGCCTCCTGAAGAAGATGAAGGAAGCAATAGAATTGCCTGCGTACTAGTCTCTAGGAGACAGAAGGCTGCACTCCCCCGCCCCCATACTGCTGTAATATGGCTGCTGCCTGTTGCTAGTGGGCATGTGGAGACCCATGTGATTTGAAAGGTGCTATTTATAGATAGTCACTGTTAAAATATGGGAGATTGACATGGCACTGGAGCTTCACAGTCTTAAAACAAATATTTGGCTCCATTTCCATTCTAGTTTATTGCAACCTGAGTTAAAAAATTAGTGACTGAAGGTAGGAGTTCTCATTAATTATTCAGGTTTATAGGAATTGCTTGTGTGAGCCAACTTGCATGAGGATCTGGTCTCTGACTGTGGAACAAACTATCACAGAACGTAAAGACTAATCTAATGCAAGCTTCGCTACCTTTTGCTCCAAGTGTAAAGCAGTATTTCTTGTCCTTGCCTTCGCTAACACAGATACAACAACCTCTATGTATAAAAACCCAACAAAAGTTACAAGAACACTACATCCTACAGACAACTTCCCCTATTAGGAAAAGATGAGTGAGAAAATTGAACCACGGATGTTAGTCATGTTGCTTAATGGACTATTGGAATTAGCTCAGGTGCTGTAAAAACCATATAGAGCAGAACCTACTGACTTTACAAATAGAGCAGCTAGAGAGCAAGGGGAAGATGCATACTAAAAATATTCACAAAATTCCCCATTGCCACCCTTATTTTTGGAAAAAAATTTGCCCAACCCTAGTTCTTATCATAAACAACTGTATCACTTCCTCTTAATAATATAAACTTATAAACTCGTTTGGACATGTTGGTAAGCAGGGAAACATGTCTGTTTCAAGAGCAGCTTTCTTCAGAATGGCAAAACATGTATGCTAATGAGGTCCTCACACAGGAGTGTTTAAACATTTATGTCAAATCACAGTCATACTATGTATGTGCCACATATTGCAAAAGAACTATTTTTGAAATGTAGAGGTTTTTAAAAGGTATAAAGAAAACATGTTTGTGTTCCTCTGCTTTGAATTCAACTGTGTAGGACTCAGAAGAGGCAGAGAAAATAAAACTAAGACCTTATTTACATGGAGACTGGCAATGAAATATCTAAATTTGTATGCAGTTTAGTTATTTTGTTGAAGGACTGTGTGAGGACACTGACATCCAAAATAAGTCACTGACCTCAAAATGACTTGTGCGCATGCTTAAACTTGCTACCATGAGTTGCTGCACTGAAATCAATGGAGCTACCTATGATGATAAAGTTAAGTATGTGTGTAACAAGGATCAGGACCTAAGAGTGCCCAAACACAACTTGTACCAAAATAATTAAAGACGTGAAGACTTGGCCAGCACTACAGACTTGTCAACCAATGTCAGTTTTTTGCATCAAAACAGTGGTGTACACGCAACAATCCTTCTCCCTCCCCAGCTGACTCAATTGTCCTGATTTTTTGCAACAAAATAAAATGAGCTTGTCAAGAAATGTAGAGCTTTTTTGCACCAAAATTTTAGCGATGGAGTCAGTGGAGACACTATGCTTGGTTATGTCACAGTAAATGGCCTTCAGGAACTATCCCATAGTGCTCATGCCTGATCACTGAAACCATCAGTTTGGTCCTGTAGCCATCTGCCCTTCCCGTTTTAACTTCCCAGGAATTTTTGAAATTCCACTTCCCGCTTGTTTGCCGTGGAAGACTCACATCTCACCTTCCTAGCTGACTGCAGTGTCATGGGATGCATATCTGTGCATCCTGGGTTATGAGCTGTATGATTTTCCTGTTCACTTGTGCTCTGTGGTTTGTGTGATTTGTTGCCAATTATACCATTCGATGTTTCTTTATGGATTCTCATAACCTATTTACATGATTAGTTTGTCATGTTTCCTACAACTTCATGCATGTGGACAGAGCATTGCTTAGGGGGTGAGAGACAGAGCACTCTCTCGAAGCAAGCAAGCACCTGGAGGAGACAACACAGATATGCTAATTAAGTTCACTGGCTCCAGTGAGACAAAGAAATTATTCTGCCCAGAAAGGGAGGGGTCAGAGAAAGTTTTGGAACAAAGAAAGACACTTGGAGGGATTTGGGGCTTTTTGCCTGGCGCTTTCTATCTTGAACAACTTGAAGCAAGATCTGAGCCCTGCCTGGCTACCAGGGCCAGCGCTACACGGTAGGCAGCCCCTGCGTAACAGCGGGGGGTGCAGGCATTTTGAGAGGTGTCAAAAGGAGACAGCGCCATGGCGCTCCCCTGATGACGTCACTCATCTGCGCCGGCGTCACTCTGCTGTGGGAGTGGGGGGACGACGATCCCCAGTGCCGGCCCTGCTGGCTATGGGCAGAGACTGGCTATGCAAACATCTGTCAACTGAACATCTTGAGCATGAAATTAGACTATAAGGTCAATTTAAGTAGAGGTATTAGGTTAGTATGTGTGTTTTACCTTTTATTTCCTTGTAGTCACTCCTGACTCATTATATTGTGATTCTGCTGTGATTGGCCATAGTCTCACTTAAAATTATAATCTGATCAATAAACTAGTAGTTTTATCTGAAGCTGTGTGATCTTTAGATGGTGTGAATGAAGAGGGCTGGACACAATCCATATCTTTGTTAAATGGATGGACTTGGCTGTATTGTGGTTGAGTGTGTGCCCCCATCTCTGTAGACAGTGGCTTCTGATGTAGTAACTGGGTCTCGGGATGCTTGCTGGGGAACCATCCTTGAGTAGCCAGCGGGTGTACACCCACTGTTTAGGACTGGTTGCATGCCAGAGACCAGAGTGAACTGGTAGAGGTGCCCGAGGGGTCAGTCCTGGGGCCCATTCTGTTCAACATCCTCAATAACAATCTTGATGATGGGATAGATTGCACACTCAGTAAGTTTGCAGATGACACCAAGCTGGGGGGAATGGTAGACACGCTGGAGGGCAGGGACAGGATTCAAGAAAACTTAGACAATTTGAAGCAGTGGGCCAAAAAAACCTCATGAATTTCAACAAGGGCAAGTGCAAAGTCCTGCACTTAAAATGGAAAAACCCTATGCACTACTACAGGCTGGGGACCAATCAGCTATGCAGCAGCCCTGCAGAAAGGACCTGGGGGTTATGGTGGATGGGAAGCTGGGTATGAGTCAACAGTGTCCTTGTAGCCAAAAAGGCTAATGGCATATTGGGCTGTATCAGTAGGAGCTTTGCCAGCAGATCGAGGGGTGTGATTATTCCCTTCTGTTCAACAGTGATGAGGCCGTATCTGGATTACTGTGACCAGTTTTGGGCTCCCCACTACAAAAAGGATATGGACAAATTAGAGTCCAGCCGAGGGGAACAAAAATGATTAGGGGGCTGGGGCACATGACTTATGAAGAAAGACTGAAGGAACTAGGCTTATTTAGCCTGCAGAAGAGAAGACTGAGGGGGGAATTTGATAACAACTTTCAGCTACTTGAAGGGGTGCTCCAAGGAGGATGGAGCACAGCTGTTCTCAGTAGTAACAGAGGACAGAATAAGGAGCAATGGTTTCAAGATGCAACTGGGGAGGTTGAGGCTGGATCTTAAGAAACACTTTCTCACTAAGAGAGTGGTGAAGCATTGGACTGGGTTGCCTAGAGAGGTGGTGGAATTTATTTTTGGAGACTTTTAAGGTCCGGTTAGACAATACCCTGGCTGGGATGATTTAGTGAGAGTGGTCCTGCTTTTAGCAGTGGGTTGGACTAAATGACCTCATGAGGTCCCTTCCAACCCTATGATTCTATGACTCAGGAGTGAGTGGTCACTTGGCAAAGTGGGATGAATCAGGGTTCAGGAGTGGGAATTGGGGTGTGTCACAGCAGCACACTGGACTGGATCTGGGGAACAGCCTCTCATGCAGCAGCACCACAAGCCAAATGGCTCTCCTTGGAGCAGACTGAAGCTTTTGGGTCTGATCAGCATTTGGAGAAAGGTGGCTGTGCAATCCCAGCACTGCTTCTACTGAAGGAACTTTTATGCCTGTGGTCAAATTTTTCATTTGATGGCAGAGATGGGCTAAAAATGGGACATGTTGTAGGTACCATGTGGAAAAAAAATCAAACATCTACAGAAGAGCTAGAGTCAAACCATAACTCTGGTGCAGGGCCAAAGATCTGCCAGTTCTATAAGGAACTGGAAGCCATTTTAAATAGCAATGCTGTTCTCAACAGTGACCCTACCTTCACCACCAAGAGACCTATGGGTACCTCTGCAAACCTTGAGGCATCAGGCATCAGACTCAACCCTGATAAAGAAGTTGTGGATGAGGAGGTCAGGCTGGAATATGATGCCTAGCAAGGAACCATGTAATTTGGTGATGTGGGGAGACACAATCCCTTCTTGACCATGGAGGGTTCAAGTCAGTCCATGCCCTCCAGCTCTGGTGTGCAGGGGAGGGAGCTCAAGTGAGTAGTTTTTTTTTTAAGCCAATGCCTCATGATGTTGCATGGGACACAGCTCTCCTTCAGTTTGTTGCATTACACAGCTGGTTTGAAGGGACAGAAATGCACAGCAATCAGTATTTGCATGTGCTTCCCATTCTCCTGTTCTGCTAAGCAGTGCAGCAACAAAGTGTTTTAATTCACACTGAGATTTCTAAGGAATACTCCAACCAGACCTCTAGGAAACTTTGCTGGAGATACTTGTCAGTCTTCTGTTTGAGATCCCTCAGCAGAACTGCTTTGATTCTTCTCCATTTGTAGGAAACTTTCCCATGCCAATCAGCAATCACATGTGCAGAGACCAAAGCAGCATACAGGTGAGCAGCATGCACAGAGACCTAGTTTGGAGCTGCTTGCATGGAGGAGATGCACCCTAGCATCCCTGCTCTCGAGAGTGAGATATTGGCTTCTGTGGCCCCGACTTGTGGAAAATGATGCCACAATTTGAAATTTTGTCCTTGTTTATGTGACTCAGTACCTCAAACAATCACCCAGAACCTTTTCCTCAGCTTGAGTTCCTTCCCTTGGGCACAGCTCACCACACTGAGTATTGAACTGTGTCCTTGCCAGGGGACGGTGAGAAAATGATGTATTCCTCATTAATGAATCAAAGCTGTTATTGCACTTAGTCATAATTCTCTGTTTATTATTTATTGTGCTTCTACAGCTGTACCTGTGAGGGGAAACCCTCCCACACCTGCCAAGTGCCTATAGCTGGTAAGAAAACTGTCATGGAGAAACAGATGTTCCAAAAGCTCCTCCAGTTCTTGGAGGTGGAAAAGAAAAAAGTTTTTAAAACTACCACTCAGAGTAAGCTCTCACTGAGCACACGCAGACTCTCTGCTCATGCTCAGTGAGAGCTCCTCCGGCCAGAGGAGCGGCCGGGGGCCAGGTCGCGTTGCTCCAGTGGCCAGGTAAAGGGGCCCTAACTGCCTCCCTTCCAACTCCCAGGGGGTGGGGAATGGGGGGTTGTGGTACAGTGGACCATCAGGGCTGGAGGCTGCTCTGCCCACCCAGCTTCACCGAGGCAGGGTGGAGCAGCCAGCCCAGCCTACCCCCATCCAGTCATGTCTCCCTGGGGGGCAGAGGGGGCCAACGCTGAGCTCCAGCATGCAGGCTTGGGGCCCTGCAGTGGCCTGCTCCCAAAGAGTTTGGGCCGCTTTGCCCCTGGTCCCTCCCGGCCTGAATGGGCCTGATCCATGGCTTGGGGGGGCCAGGGGCGAAGTGGTCCAAACTCTTTGGGAGCAGGCTGCTCCAGGGCCCTGACCCTGCATGCTGGAGCTCAGCGCTAGCCCCCTCCGTTCCTTGGGGAGGCGCGGCTGGCTGACGGTGGGCTGGGTTGGCTGGTCTGCCCTGCTGCCAGGAGGCTGGGCAGGCAGAGGAGCTTGTGTCCCTGGTGGTCTGTGGCGCCCTGCTCCTCTGTAGTGGGGATAGCAGGGGGGCAGGATTGGGCCCATGGGGGGGTTGGAGGGGGTTGCATAGTGAGCAACCTATGTTGCTCAGCTGTGTTTGGCCCTTAGAGGGAGCATTGGTCACAAGTGAATGACAAGAGCCATGGAGGTGCTAAAGTTACTGATTGTAGTGCTGACTGAATTCATGTGTTTGCTTCCCCTTCCCTTCCTGCAACCAATATAGAATTGCTGTCTGTGTCTTCCCCAAACTCCACCCACACGTTCCTACCAAATCCTTGTCCAGCCACCTTGGTATCCCGTTTGCTGCATGACTTCAGACAGCTTCTAGAATTATAGCTGCACTTACCTGCAAGTGTCGTTACTCACACTGCCCCAGACTGTTTTCTCCCTCCAGTCCTGCTTTGACTGTTTGTTGTAAAGTAATGTTGTTTCATAATTAGGAACTCTGTGAAGAATAAGCAGCCTGTCTCTTGCATGTGGTGGTTGTAGCTCACACTGATACACGGTGCAAGCCGGATAGCAGCCATAGTATGACGTAGTGATGTTTATGAAGATACCATATTGTTGCTCATTGTCAAAATGGCTCCTCAAGGCCTCCCTGATTTGAATGGTCTCTTGTTGTACCCCCCCCCCCCCCAGAGCCCTGACATCTGGTCATTCAGTGTCAGCTGCAAGGTTATCTGCCTTAAGTTGTTCCCCTCCCCCCTTGTGGAGTGCATTCACCCTTAGCTTCACAAATATTATGGCAAACACAGCAGGGATCTAGAATCATGGGAATGTTTTCCTCATTTAGGTCTAACTTGCCATAAAGGCATCTCCGGCAAACTTTGTCTGCCAAATTTACATTCAGTGGCCATTTGGCATCTGCTTAATCTGTAACTGAAGCACTCCTTGCTGCTAGCCAGGTTGCCCTGGTAAGGCTTCATGAGCTATGTCATTAAGGAGTAGGCTGGGTCTCTCAGGATTGCAGTGGGTATTTCAACATTTCCTGCTGGAATCAGTGGTCTGGAAAGAAAGTTTTCTGTACAAGTCTGTTACTGAAGATGTGTGCATTATGTGCCTTCCTTGACCAACCTGTGTTGCTGTCAGTGAAATGCCTGTGGTGATCCACAACCAGCTGTGGTACCCTTTTCCACTGATGCATTCTGTTGCAAGATGGTCCAGTGCCAAAACTGAAATATGTGTGCCATCTATCCCCTCACCACATTTAGGGAATCCCATTACTGTGAAGCCATTCAATTTCTTGCATATTCTCCAGACTTTCAGTCCTCTGCAGCAGAATGTGATTAATGGCCCTAAAACTTGTGATGATACAGCTCCAACAGTGGACTTCCATACTCCACTAATCAGTTTGAAGGCCAAAGTTGCCACCTTCCACATGGAGAGTGCCACGCTTTTTTCTACTAAGAGGGCACCTCTCGTTCTGGTGTCCTTGCACTGCCTGGTAGGGGTGAGTTCTGCACACAGTACCATGAAGGTAGTTTTGTGCTTTCAAAAGTTCTGCAGCTGCTGCTTGTTATCCTAGATGTCCATAACAATGCAGTCCAACCACTTACCCTTGTTTCACACACCCCAAGTGTCCTGCATTGTTTGCAGATGCTCTGTGAATGGAAATGCCATTCTTGCATTGTTTGTTTGCATGGCGCACAGCTGGTTGAGTGTGTCGGGTTCCTGTTGTTGCAATGTGTTCTGAACACTGGTAACAGCGGAGACCAGCACAGGATCCATATGTTCTGGTAGAGATGCGGTGCAGAGGAAACTAATGATATTTAAAAATTCCATGGAACAGTTGGAAATCCATGGAAGGATGCAACAGAATTCATTGCATCATGGGACCTTCAGCTAGCACTCAGGATGCACTGCAATCCTTTCTACATTCCCAACACTCCTAGCTGTACAAAGGGATGAGTGGCACAGTGGGATGGCTTTCCATAGTACACTGGTCTCTTGGTTGATGCTAGAGCATCAGCTGTGCACTGTGCTTTGGTGACACAATGAGGCTTGGTGCACAGGTACAAGCTTCATAATTGTAGCACTTTTTGGTCATCACTGTAACTTAGTGTAGAGAAGGCCTTGGGTGCAATTTAGTTATTTTGGATCCAGTTTCCATATTGATTTTAAAAAAAAGGTAAAATTCCTCTCAAAGTTACCAATAGTATGTTTTCTAGGCATCTAACGTGCAATGACTTATGGTCTGATAGCTCAGGAGATTCCAGAGTGAGATGAAGTGCTCTTCATGTCACTGGGAAGCTAGAAATGTATCCTTTACCAGCTCTTGTTTTTGCTCTTCGAGGGTCTGAGACTGAACCTGAGATTGGTGCACAGTGAAATTCTGGGCTTTGGGTAAGTGCAATTCTGAGGGAGAAATAGCACCCTCTGTCACATTTATTTAGAAACAAAAAGCTGTTTTGAAGCGGCTCGGGGATTTGGAGTGTATTCCTGGAAGAGAGTAGGTTAGTACAGTGGTTCTCAGCCACTGTATCGGGACACATTATTGTGTCTCTACACAGTGGTAAGTGTGTCACAGAGGGCCAGAGAGATGGTTGGATTTCACTGGGAGTAGGGGGTGGTGGGTGGGTGGGCGGGCTGGTGTGTCTTATAGGGTTGCGATATGCAAGCATGTCCTGACCTGCAAAAGGTTTGGAACCACTGGGTTTGAGGGTGGAATGGAAGTGAAGTGATCAAAGGTGCATGCTACATTACAAAGCCACATGCATGAGAATTTATTTTTTCACTTATTTCCATATAGGGGATAGGTATAAATCACTATATAGAACTTTATCTTGTTTTTCCAGGGTATTCATATATCTTGAACATCAACATTGATTTTTAGAAAATAAAATAAAAGAATTAAAAAAAAAAAACAAAAAAACCCTCCAAACCCCAGAACACACACATCTATTGTCATCAGTTGTTAATCAGGTGGACAGCTGATGGGTTGTTAATCTGGCTGCATGCATGAGCTCCTCATGTTTGGGCTGTCCTAGTCTGCACAGTTACCTGAAACAATCCTTCCTGATTGAATGAATTGATACAACCACTGATCTGTTGAGAACAAAGACACTTAAAGTTTTACTGCAAAGAAGCAAGATGAGAAGTACAAACTTGGAAGTACTTAATGTATGTATGTCCTGATGCAACGGTAAGGCACCACTTGGCAGCAGGAACACTGGCATCCCCCAGGCTAGACAAAGCTATTCCCTCTGAGCTCCATCTTTATACACTCTCATGGACAGGTTTCGCTCTGTCCCTGTTACATATGTAGTTGCCACCCTCTGATGGCATCCAGTCCCACCTATCTCCACATATGGGGGATTGGACCAAAACATCTTAATCCATCACATTGTTGTTACACTTGACAAGGTCAAATGGTTCCTGTTGTCTAGTGCTATGGCCTTGATGCCTCGGTAGTTCCTGTTTATAAATTCTGGAGGTAGCCTAATACCAGGTGCATCTGAATCTTAGCCAAATACTGTTAATTTCCATGACTCTTTATAGATTACTGTGATTTTTCAACATTTTTTACCATACTTTTGGCTTTGTATCCTGGTCTAATTTTCCAGGGCTCATCTCTGGCTGTTTACATTATCCTTATGTCTTAGGTTCTCACTTTCTACTACAACAGTCAGCCCCAAGTCCTTGAAATAAGATTATGTGAAGCAGTGGATTTAAATCTTTAAATCACAAGGGAAGAATTTTTTAACTTTTGCAATCTTCCATAGTCATTCATGAAGTTAATGAAAACTCTGACTTCATCAAATTTACTCAGACCTAAAGCCAACGTATGCTGGTAGGTCAGTCATAACATTGAAGATTTTTCCGTACAACCCATGTTCTCTAGTTATCTATAGCAGTGGTTGCAAACCTTTTCTCTAGTGTGGCACACCTTGATACCTCCTAATTTTTTGAGGCACACCACCATTAAAAAAAAACTCATGCATATTGAAATTAACTTAAATTATTTATGAATATTTATGAACCATGGCACAGTGTTTTGGAAATGTTGCTATGTAGAGTAGTAGGGGTAGCAGAGCAGGGGTGACAAAATGGGAGGTCAGAAGTCGTGTGCAGTGGCAGGAGTGAGTATGGGGAGCAGAGCAGGGCAGGGGTGGCAAAAGAGGAGAAGGGCAGCCATGTGGGGAACAGCACAAGGGTGGCAGGAGAGGAGAGAGGAAGGGAGACCAGGAGTGGCTTTGTGGGGGGGAAGGGGGTGACCTGGGGAATGGGAGGGTAGGGCAGGGGAGCATGGCGCAGCACCCACTTGCCTCTTCTCCACAGTGGCTCCGCCACTCAGGGCAAATCCTCACCCCACTGCTGCTTCGTCCTATCCCAGTGGGTCCCATCCTCCCCCTCCACCAGCTCCTGCTGCCTGTGATGGACCCTCCCACCACTGCAGGGGCAGAACTAGGTCTCCAGCCCCCAACTACACCCCCGCGCACACAGCCACAGCACAAGCCCAGCTACACACCCTCTGCTACGCACGCCCCCCCCCACCAGCCCTTACCTGGGCTGTTTGCAAGCTGGCTGATAGGAGCTGCTCCCCCCTGCAGGGGGGAGATTTGCCTTGGGCCTGGGGGTTTAAGGTGGAGCCACCAGAACTCTGTGTTCCAGCTGCTCCTGCTATTTTTAGGGGGACCCCTGGAACTCCACCTTTGGGTGCCTTCCTCTATTTTTAGGGGGGGCCAGAAGGCTGCCTGCCTAAAAATAGGGGGCCCCGGAACTGTGTTCGGGTGCCTTCCATCTTACTTCAACCTCTCCCTTTTCCCAGCCCTGCCCAGCCCATCTGGCTGGGATAAGGAGGGAGGGGACTTCAATCCCAGCTGTCAGGGATGCTTGTGGCACACTTTGTGTGTTGCTGTGGCACACTGGTTGGGAACCACTGATCTGTAGCATCGTTTAGAATGTGTGTTATGAGAAAAGAGATCCCTGTATAATCCTGGAGATGGTCTTTGTCTTATATCTATGTCTTAATGAGGCATTATTGATTGCCTCAGTAAAATAAAATAAAATAAAACTCCTGCATTTCAGTTCATATAGGCGTGCTTTTTTAGGATTCATATTATGCTTATAGGTATAATCTTGGGAATTATGAGGAATGCCTATGGGCTACATAACTTTAGCATAGTTTTATAGCCTTTTGAGTAGGAGGAAATGTTCCATATTATGATTCATATTATCTGTTTTGTAGAGAATTTATTAACATTTTTATCTCTCAAAATGAGTTACTCCAGTGATTTTTATACTCTGGCTGTGTGGGGAGAAGGGGAAGGCAAGGAAGCTGTGTAGGACCCCAGAGAGGAACAGCCCTACTTGACCATAGCTCTTGCTAGCATGGTTCCAACTGTAGAGTGAGCAGGATTTTGGTAACCTTCTGGTACAGTAGGACTGGGCATATTATGTGATTCACCCAGTAAGCTTATTTCATAACTGCCTGTACCTTATCGTAACACATTTCGCAAAATGCTTTCAGTTCCTGTTTCAGTGCAGATGAAAACTGAAATGATTGCAAAGAAAATCAATGGGCCAGGTACTCTGCTTAATTCAGATTACGTTGGGCAATTAAAGCTTCCCAAATCTCTGCTTGGCCCCAGCTCTAAGAGCCCAGGTTTTTTTATATAGCCCCCAAAGAACTATGTGTAGCTGGTGATAGCTGGAGCGTATCATGTCCTGTAATCCCCCACCACATGGGACTGTTCAGAGGCTGGAGGGAGGAAAGCATAGGCAACACCTAAACCAGCTCTTTGTCTACAAAGGACTCCTGCACAGCAAAAAAAAAAAAGAAAAAAAAATCCCTGGGAGGGGTCTTGCACTGTGCCTTCTCTCCATTTACACCTGCCGAGGGAGCTGAGCAGTGCAAAGAATCTGTTCCCTTATGAATCTACAGAATATGATTAAATTACAAGTGGCCTGACTTTTTCCATCTGAAGTGTGAGGTTCTGCATGGTAGTTCAAGCTTCTTGTTTTGTTTGTTTTCCCAGAGACTTCTTAACTGTAACACTAGGGCACCATGTTATATTGAACCTGGCCTGGTTCTTTGTTTTGCGTCAGAAGGATTGTTCTTTAACTTACTGCAAGACAGGGCTAACTAGTTTGCTCATTTTGTTTTACAGGCTGGCTTTTATCTGCTATTTTGAGAATGACGCCAAAACATGAAAAACAGGTATGTGATTTTAACTAATAATTGCGAAGTCTGACGGGGAGTATTGATAGAGTTTTACTGTACAAAGCCCTGTAGACAGGAATCTTGGAAGGTCATAAGGCAAGCTAACTCACTGGTAATCGTTAAGCAGTGGTGCCCAAACTTCTCCACTCATGGCACCCCTCACCTTCACAGATTCTGTTTGTGTTCCCTCTGCCCCCAATTATTGCACAGCAAAGCCTTCCTTGGCAAACTGGCTGCAGAAAAGGGGTAAACGGTACTCCAAGAAAGAGGTAGGTAGTGAAGTCCAGGAACCTCACAGGGAGAAAAAACTTTTAAGTACTCCAAATAAGGAATTAAACCAACTGCTATGATATACAACTGTTAGAATATGTTATGTAAAATCTTTTATGAGCGCTTGTAATGCACTGAGCTTAATAGTCATGACGAGATGTTTATACGGCTTATATACACACACAATTATAATTTTCATAATGATGAATAGAACTGTGGTGCATCTTCAGCATCACTTCACAACAGGGCAATGAAGTAATCGGGCACGATGGGGTGGCTTCCTGAACAAAACAGAAATTGGCTTCAAGCATCTAGCCAGTGTCTAGCCCAAGAAACAATAATGAACCATCAAAGCACATCGAAATGGAATGGTTTAAAACTGAAAAAAACCCCAGTCTTCAAAAACTAAGAGTATGTCTATATATACAGTGCTGCAGCTTTAGAGCTATGCTGATACAGTGGCATTACTGCAGCGCAGTTGGTGAAAACACCCTATGTCAAAAGGAGAAGCTTTGCCACCAGCAAACTGCTGTGCACATGAGCACTTATTGGAGAAAGGGTGGGGGATTTTTGGGACAGGATAACAATATCATGATCATAGACATGTTATATTCATTGTTAAAGAGACATTGCAAATGTTTCCATGATTATTAAGACCAATAAAAATATAATTTA
The DNA here is from genome assembly GCA_007922195.1 of Podocnemis expansa. Lineage (NCBI taxonomy): Eukaryota > Metazoa > Chordata > Testudines > Podocnemididae > Podocnemis > Podocnemis expansa. The sequence continues at coordinate 15,361,808 of ML681964.1, read as the reverse complement.
AACATTTCTCTGCAGTGTTTGTAACCCAGATACTGAATTCTGCTAATGGATGATAATCTTAAATGGAAACCAACTCATTGCCCAAATAGAATGCAAAAAAGTAAACATGAGAGGTAAAATGTAAATTCCGATTTTAAAAATTGTTTCTGCTTGAATCAGTTAGGCTTGCTCTAACAATAGGAAGAAAATAAAGCAGTAGAAACAAACATTTAGACACTCTGTGGTTCTACTCATAAATGGCAGCATGGAGTTTCTCAGTGACTTCCAGATAAAATATGCTCAAGTTACAGCTAAATTACTTTTTCTCTTAAGTACCAAGTTGGCTATCTCAGACTGCATTCTGAGTCAAGCCGGGTTGTTTTTTCTAATGTATTACTATCAGTTATACAGGTTTTTGCAGATCAAATTAGGCCTCACAAGCCATTGAGAGGTAGGCAGCATGCATGTGTGTGAATGAGTAAGAGATGGGGCAGAACTTGACGGAGATACTAAAACACCCACACATCATAATGTGTGCCTTTATAGTTGGTTGAATGAACTGCAACAAGAATCTTCTTCTGTCTAGCAAGGCAAATAGGAGATTGGAGAGGAGGGACAGAGATACTTAGCCCAGAGCACTTCATTGTGGTGGTGTACTTGAAGATCCCCATTCCTAAAAATTGTTGCCGAGATGCTGGCTTTAGTCACTTTGGGAATGGGAGAAATCTTGGTGCTCATGGAGAGCAGTAAGAGGGCTAGAAAGGTTCTTGGAAGAAAAGAGTAGTTGCCCAAGAGTGAAGCTGCAATAGCATACTTTAGCCAGGGGCCCAGGCCAGCAAATGTTCCTTTTTATCATCATTTCACAGTAGGAAAGTCTTGGCTGGGGAATTGGGGAGAAACAGGATGGAGGGCTTTGTACCAGTCACTTAATCACTGAATCTGTAAGTTCTGTTACTATGAACCTAGGCCTAGACGACAAGAAGGAAATGCTGTAAATGTTGGCCCTTCTCTTAAGCAGCTACAGGGCTTATCAGTCACAGAATTGTGTTGTTGAAGACGTTGCCTCTCAGTGCCATGTTAGCGCCATCTGCCTTAAGGAAACCCAAGTGAGAAATCAGTGTCAGAGACCACAGTGGAACTTCTGTCTTACAGGGATTGGACTCGCTCCCAATCACTGTAATCTCACATCAGTTGATTTAACACTGGACTGGATCATGCCCAGCCTTGCTCATTCACACCCTCTAAGGTCTACACAGCTTTAGTTAAAACAAATACTAGTTTATTAATTAGGATATGATTTTAAGGGAGTATATAGCAATTTGATGGACAGTTGTTTTAGTAAAGCAGTCAGAAATAACCACATGCTAAAGATATAAAAGAAAATAGCCACATTCTATTTGACTAAAATTATTCCGAGGTCACGCTTTAGTCTATTCTCTTCATTCTTATTGCCAAAACTGGCTCCTGGTGGTGTTTAGTCAGCTTGGACCCTCCTGGCTAGGGTAGACTCCATCAATTTATGTAATCTTTGTCTTGTAACTTTCCAGCCAGTGTGCTAGCGACAGTTTGAGCTCTGTAACATGCTTCACATGGGTACACATGCATGATGTAGTGATCATGCAGAATATGTTATAAACATTCATAAAGGAGCCTTGTGTGGCCTAATTGGCATCAAATCATACAATCACAGTGCAAAAGTGAACAGGAAAATTACAGATTAACCTAGGGGTTCACAGATGTGCATCCAATGATGCTGTGGAGAATCTACCACAGGGGTCTCAAACGCGCAGTCCATAGGCTGCGTGTGGCTCCTAAAGGTATTTCCTGTGGCCCGCGTTGACACTTAGAATTTCTCAAATAATTGATAATGCAAAATTTAAAGTGTGTTTAGTTAGTTAGTCTTTGTCTTCTTGATGACACTTTCAACTTGAACGGAAGTAATTCTTTCTTACTCTTGGCATATATATGTTGCTCTTCATTTTGACTATATTTTGTATTGTATGAAAAGATTTCAGTGGCACGGTCCTTGGGCTAATGTACTAGTCCTCACGTGGCCATCAAGGTGATTTGAGTTTGAGACCCTGGTCTACCATCTGCATCCAACTACTGGCGTATAAGGATCTATCAGTTTAAAAAGCCTCTAATATTTATATATTTACAAAAGCAATGTTTAAGCCAGCTCTATCCCATGTGGCTGCCAAAAAAACCCTATGTATGTCTGGACAAAGAACCATATGAAAAACACAGTGGTTCAGAATTAGCCATCTCTCTCCTAGAGGGTCTGGAAGTGGCCAGAAGAGCATCCTGGAAAAAGCAGTATCGGAACTGAACATGAGCTAGGTAGAAAGCATGGGGATTCATCAGAAAGTTTTTGGTGCTGCACAAAAAAAATCCACCAGCTGGAAGGCAGCAGTTCTTGCCACAGTGTTGCCACATGTTGTGCAAAGAGCACCCAGGATCTTTTTCAGGGGGGAAAAGGTGATGTGCCACATTTATTATTAAGACACAGAATTAATTCCTATCTTAGTACTACACACACATACACACATGCGGCCAAACACACCAGTAGATGTCATGTAGTTGATAGTTACCAGTCCTGGTCGTGGCTTGAGACTGCAGCTTGGGTTCGTTGCTGGAGTTCGTGGCTTGTGGCAGCTACCTGGCCAGGGAAGCTGGGCATGAGGGGGGAGCAGGGTCTTTGTTGGGCATGCACCAATGCTCCTTTCTTCAGGTCTTGTGCAGAACAGTTCCCCAAAGCCTTGTGATCTCACTCAGTCTTTTATACAGTTTTGGCTTCAATGGAAGTCTATGAGTACTGGTGGGTCATGTCGCTTCGGTACCACTACTGATTGCTGTACAATAGCAGGCGTGACAAAAAGTCCATGGATGCTACTGAGTCACACTGCTCCTGTTAGCAGATGTGACTTTCAGCTTGGTCTTGATGGCTTGGTTAAGTTTTAGTTGTTTTTGTTTCTGGGGTGGATCCTTTTCACACTCTTCAGCCGTTGGATGGACTTCATGCCTCATCAGGATCAACTGGCAGTTTGGAACTGGTTCACACACACACCCTCCATCCACACCTTGTTTTTAATCAGCTAAGAGTTTGGTACAAGATGGAGTACGGTGATCAATATGGAGTTTCATTTACAATATGGAGTATGGACTGCTACAGAGATTGGGGAGAAGGTAGTGGTATAACCAGACCTTAAAGATAAATGGGGACAATTCACATAGCTCTGCAGGCTGGGGCTGCATGGCCCAGGGGAAAGAACTGTTCCCCTACAGCCAAGTGAACGCTCAAGGGTGGTGGTTCAAGTCCAAGCTTTCCCCAAAAGCTGTGATCAGTCTAGGAGAAAATGCTTATTGCAGTCTGCTAAAACTAAATGGAGATTGACAGGGCTAATGTGACAAAGTTGTAAATACTAAGATAAGACCATCAATGTGAAGCGATTAAATGAAACAAAGATTTGTAGGGATAATATACACATATTGGTGTACTATTACAAATGGGAAGTAATTTATTAGGTGGCAACATTGCCAATAAGAAACATTGTTACAACCAGATTTACAATATATGAAGACTGACAGAAAACAAGAAACAATCAGTGAAGGCTCATGAAGATCAAGGCAAAACTGGAGTGAAGTTACACATCAGTGAAAGTTGTACAAGAGTGAATTAGAACCATAAACCAATAAACTCATGAGTGAGCCCAATGAACTTGTGAATGGATCCATAAGGCTATAGATAACAATTACCACCATATCCCCACACACATAGATAACCAGCACCACTAAAGAAAACAATACATGAGGTATCATTGTAAGGTCAACACAAACATTTTCCCCAGCCTAACCATTCTCTAGAGAAGACATTGAAAAGGCACCAAAATAAACAAAAACAGAGAGAGCCTATATCTGTGAGAATGTATCATCAGTACTTCTGCAACATCTTGGGAAGAATTCATGTAGTACAGGAGAATGCAATACCTAAATCAGCTTGTCTGCCAAAGCTGTTCAAGATACAGTGGAAAGCTAATGGTTGCTCTTTTGCATTCACTTTCATTCAATATCACTCTTGGGTTGTAGCAACAAACTCCTGAAACGGGTGATCCTACTGAGAATTAAGCCCATGACAGCACAACTTATGAGTGATGATCAGGCAGGTGTCTGGCTAAATATTAAGACCTGTGAGCAATGTACACTAAGAATGGATTTCAAGAGAAGAAAACTGGAGATGTCTTCTTTGACCTTAACAACAATCTATGATGCCATATGGCACATTGGTCTGCTGTATTAGATGTCAAGAGCTCTTCCTAGGTGGGGAGTCTTGTGGCACTTAGACTGACATTTATTTATCACATGAGCTTTTGTGGGAGAAAATCCCACTCTGTCAGATGCTTTGAAGAGGTATAGCAGCTGAGCTGATGCTCCAGGAAAAGACTAGGTGGTTCTGGGTCACAAAATGAGCACCTGAAGATTGCAAAAGAATGGATTTCTACAGTGCTTGGGGCTGCTGCCAACTTTATTTATTAGTGTATACCAATGACTTACTGAAGACTGTCTCAAAGTGGTTCATTTTTACTCACAATATCTGCCTGGCCCCAAGGGACCATGAATTCCAAAATATTAAAGACAACCTAACCAGTGATATGGATGCTTTAGGTGACTATTGCAAGAAATGGAGACCACAACCAAATACCTCAGAAACTGTGAGCATACCTCCTCTTATGCCATGCTCAGAACTAATTTGAGCACAGAATCTTTCTGAATGCTCAGTGGCTCACACTCAAAGTAAAGGCAGTGTATAGGGGTCACCCTACATATACCCTGATACAAAGATTTCCATTTCAATAAAAGTAGCTCAAAAGATCAAGAGCAGAAATTATCTCCTAAATAAGTTGGTAGGGTCTACCTATGGAGCTAACTCTCAAACATTGAGTAGTTTGGGGCATTCTCTGCTACTCCGCTAGCAAATACTCTGTCCTATTTTACTTAAACTGTGCCTACACATGACTAGTTGTCACCCAGTTTGTTTATATCATGAGAATTAGGAGTCGCATTGAATGATTGCAAGTCCTAGCCAATATTCTTCCACTTAACACATGGCATCAGAATGACGTGAAACTGATCACAAAGGTACAGCAAATAACATGGTTGCCACTGTTCAGAGATAGAGGGGATGCACACCATGATTGACTACATTGCAGGAATTCTCCCTGAACCATGCTATGCACTTTTCATCCAGCTGGTAACATCAGCAGCTCATGGTGGCAGAGAGAAAGGGAGACAGCCTTTGTCATTACTAGTAGTTCCTATATCAGACTGAATCAATGGCTATCTGGCTTTGGGCTTCTACACTCTTTCTGGAGCAAGCTTTCCAGGTTCAGATGTGGGATGCTCTGTCAAAGCCACTGTGACTGGGGAATTCAGGTCAGCCCACTGTGCACCTTGTGGAGGATGCTGTACATGTGACATTGGACTAACCAGAGGTCTTCTCAAGCTGAATGCTGCTGATTCAGAGAGCATTGATAGGCTCAAGATCATTTAGCAGCTTTAAAAAGACTCAAACTGTCCGTGCAGCAAGCCGTACAAACAACTTTACCAGTAAAATTCAAATTTACATTGATTACCCTATTCTAGGGAGAAAAATCTCAAATATCTGATGGTCAACTAGTGACTAGTGTAGGGTGTTTTAAATTTGGATTTTACAACCTTGCTTCATTCCCACACCAATCTTATCCCAACCACTGCTACGGGGAATTGACTGGATGAAACTTAATTCAAAACGCTTCCTTGACTGCTGACAGAGATTGCTGATGACCAGTCAAACCCACTCATTAAATTGTTCCAGCTGCTGCTGGCCCAGAAAATGACAGACTTGGGATAGAGAACTTAACTTGTCAGGTATATTACAGAATAGTTTCCCCAGTGCTGAATCTGTGTGAAATTAGGTTCCATAGTTATCCACTAGTGGGAGCAATGGTAGGACTGTAGTGTAGCAGTGCCATCATAGAACTCTATTTAATGTCTCTATTACTTGGGAACCCTTGTCCTAGACCAGGACCCTGTTATGTTGTGCAGTGTGCAAACACAGAACAAAAAGAGAGTTCCTGTGCCAAAGAATGTATAATCTTGCAGATCATAAAAAACATCTGACTCTCCTAGATTCCACAGCGGCCTGAGTGTTCTGACCATAATATTTCATTGTTCTTCTGAGAGGATGAATTAAGGAGAACTTTGGAGAACAGTTTCCCGTGTTAAAATTACATTAATAAAGTTATGCCCTAATAAATCTACAGAAAAATAAGGGAATGGCATGAGAATTCCCCTTGTTAGCTGCTTTCTACTTCAGGATGGGTTTTAATGGCCCATGATATTATAGTATATGCTATCTGATGGATCTTCCTCATAGGAAGACCTTGGCAAAGAGCCTCTGTGTCTTTAAAAAGAATTCATAGATTTGTTCATGCACATAGTTTTAATTTACAATTAAAATATCTATGGTTATGGATTTGAATGAAAACTAATCCATTGGCCCAAATTAAGTCAACGCTTATGTTTAATGAGAGAACAAAAAACTCAGACCATGTAAAAGATGGGCTGCTACAACTGAAAAATAAACCAACAGGCAATTTTGCTTTAGGAGCCTTGGCTTTACCTCTAAAATGGTGCAGCTGATCTGGTCTATGACACTTGTAATTTATTACTGGGATGGGTGTGCTGGTGTTTTTGCTTGACATAGCTGAGACCAAACCCTTATCACAGTTAAGGGATTGCTGTGTTATAAAAGAATTCTCTGAATTGAGAGTTTACTGTTTGCTCTTATGCTCCCTTTGCATTGGCCTTAAACCAAATTAGAAAGCTGTGTTTAAAGAAAGAAATCTCATGTCTGAAATACTGATATAAAATAGTATGGCTTGTTCTGGAAGGACTTACAGGGGGAAAGGGGAGGAGGTGTTGCTTTGCACATCAGGACTATATACACTTGTTCTGAGGTGTGGAGGAAGGTGAGAGAGAGACCAGTTGAAAGCCTCTGGGTAAAGATAAAGGAAGAAAATGGGGGGGGGGTGGGGGGGGGAATGTAATGGCATATATCTACTGTAGACGACAGAGGTGGATGAGGCATTTCTAAAACACATGTCCAAAACAAGAGCTGGTGGTAAGTGGGGCTTTACAGTAGGGATATATAATTAACATTAACAAAAAAGGAGAAGAAACACCAGCCAGAATAGGAAAGAAAAGGTGAAGGAATACTTAGATTATGTATTCAGGTAGTTAGGACCTGATGAGTTGGGCGATCATGGTGAGTAATCAGCTGAACATGAGTTTCTAGTGTGAACTTACAGCCGAAATAGCTAATCTATCAGAGAAAGGTATTGCATGATCCAGTGGCTGGTAAGGCTAGACAAATTCAGACTGGAAATAAGGTGTAGATTTTTAACAGTGGGTAAATAACCAATGAAACAATTTACTGAGGGCTGTGGTGTTTCATTACTGGAACTTGTAAAATCAAGATGGGAGGTTTTTCTAAAATATAGTGTATGGGCCTGGGTTATAGTTTAGATCAGGGTGGCCAAACTTATGGAACTCAAGAGGTACATAAGTTGATTATTAAACCTTCGAGAGCTGCACTGAGGCACATAGCCATATTTTACCTACTCTAAAATTGCTAAGTTTAAAATTCATTGCACGCTTCAATTTTATCACAAAAAGAGGGCAAATATTGATCCTACTGATGTCAGATTCTACTAATTACATAAGGTTACTATGAAAACTAAGCCTACCTATATAGTAAAAACTTAGCTTCTCCCCACCATCCTGACCCTGCCACCACTTCTCCCTGCCAGCTCCAACCATGCCACCACTTCTCCCCACTGTCTCGACCCTGCCCCCTTCCCCAGGGCCCTCTTACCTGTCTGCTGTGATGGCTAGGCACAGGCTGGGGCTCCCCTCTGAGCGTGCTCAGGGCAGGAGATTTAAAACTCCTACGGTGGGGCTGCTTTCCCCTAGCTTTCTTTTGTGAGCCTCGCTTTTTCATTCACGAGCTGCATGTGGCTCCCGAGCTGTAGTTTGATTGTGCCTGGTTTAGATGGTCACGGTGCTTCCTTCTGACCTTGGAATCTATGAAGTTTACCCTAAAGAAGTTAAAGATGTAGCTGAAGCCATCTTGGAACCAATAATTGTTATCTTTGAGAACTCGTGTAGTATGGTAAAGGTCCCAAGGCTTGGAGGAGAACAAACAGTTGTGACATACCCAGGGTACAATCCAGACTAATGAGTAGCTATTTCCAGCTTTCCTTTGACCTGGGGTGTCCTTAACACAGCTTTGCTGCTGTAGCCTCCAGTTTTTGACTGCTCACAAACTGCCTCCAGCATGTAAGTCAATCCTAGCCATCTCAGTGTGTGTTGCAGCCAGCTGCACCTTCGTTCTTATCAGCTTTGCTTATATTGACTGCAGTGTAACCCCACCCCATGCCCAGGTTTAGATTTTTCTCCAGAAATGTATGTCCTGTGCTGCCCAGCCCTCTCCTGGATAATATGTTTATGAAAGTCCATCATTTAATTAATAGAAATAATATTTATGTCCTGTTACCCCAAATGGTGTTTCCCAGACACTTCACTTGACTGGATTAAATAAAACAACTTTATTAACTACACAGAGAGACAGATTAAATGAGTACAAGTAATGACACATATGAATCAGAAATGTTACAAGTAAAATAAAGATAAAATGCAACTGTTGTATAATTCAGCAAACTGTTAGATTCTAAGCAAGGTTTTTGCATCATATGCTTTAGCAGGTTACTGGCCAAACTTTTAAATTGTTACTGCTTCCCTGGTAAGCACTGTTTCCTTTCCCCTTCAGGTGCTATGGATGGGGGGAAAGGGATGCTCCTGGGGTATCTCCTCTTTCTCTTTATAGTCCTTGTGAACTTCTGAGAAGCATCTACTGGTCAAAGCATAGCAGCAAACAGTGTGTGGAAGGGAAACCCATGCTGTCCCTTCACTAAGATGTAGGTGATTTTTGCCTATGCTCCATTTCCCGCCAAAGAATAGTCATTTAGCAGGTAATAGTCACTGACCTTGTTTACATGTGCTGAGATGGCCCTCTTGCTCTTTGTCTCTGAGCCTGAGGAATTGTTTTGGCCACGCTCCAGGTTTGGAACGTGTGGTTGTAACACCATACAGTGGAATTTTATAGTTTTACATACAACAGTGACCAGCAAATTATGAGTTTTCAGATGTTACTTATCTGATCAGTTGCCTAGGATAGACTACACTGAGAGAGCCACACTCAGGGTAGGCTGCAAGTAATAAGGCAGACAGTCCCTCTAACTGGTAATTATTCCATAGTAAGAGTTGCCAAGCCAGTAACAAAGATTCTTCTTTGAGTGCTGCTCACATCATTCAGTTATAGGTGTCTATGTGCCGCAGCGCACGGTGATCTGGAAAGTCTTTTAGTCCTAGCCTGTCAGGTCAGGGTCAGTGGCCAACACTCCTTCTGCGCCCCGACTGCCGCTATATGTGTGACCCTGACCCTGACCCTGACTCTGACTCTCACTCTCCCAGTTCCTTCTTTTCTCCCTCAGTGATGGTACTGGAACAGCCCGTCCTTGTGATTGAGCAAGTGCCAGTCTCACTAGTTAGCCTTTGTTGTTTTTGCACGATTAAGTATGCTGGGATTTAAACCCTGCATGGTTTGCTGGAAGGCGTTCCCGACCGACGACCCACATGAGAAATGTCTCTCCTGCCTGGCAGACAAATGTCCCATATGCAAGTCCTTCGAAAGGAGAACTCGCAAAGATAGGGAGTGAAGGCTCCAGAACCTCACTCAAGATCAGGTGGTGCTACTGGCTCTGGGTACGCCCATCACGCCTAAGGACTTGCTGGCACCATGTGCCATAACGGCACCAGAGAAGACCTGGCACTCCGGCTATTGCTAAAAAGCTGTGATCAGCCTCTGACTTGGCACTCCCTCGGTGCCATGCCACTTCACTGCCAACCACTCCTCCTCAGGGAAAGGAGTTGGTACCCATCCCCTTGACACCAGAGGCATTCGCATCTGTGAAAATCCTATCAGAGCTGACATCCTTGGCACTGCGCAGATTGGTGCAGTCGAAAAGTAAACTGGCCCTCTTAGCCAAAGAGTAGCCCTCTGCGGTAGGGGTGGCACCGGTCCCGGCACTGACGGCAGCTTCACTAGTACCAGAGGAACCTGGCTCCACCCCGGGGCCAGAGCAGGTTTTGGCAAATGGTTACTTCTCGTCCCCTGTGTTGCATAAGCCGTTGGTGCCATGCTCACAGGGATCAAGAAGAGAGAGGTCAATCTCAGTTTCCTCAGCGCTGTCTGATGATGAGCCATGCCACCGCAGATCTCCACTGTCCCCCGTACTGACTCCTATGAGAGAAAAATCTGTGGGAAAGCAGTGCCAAAAGTGCTCCCTGACTCCTCATTGCTGAAGCAGCTCGCCTCTGGGTACCCAAGAGCAACTGCCAACGAGACCATCCCCTTTGCTGACCCAGTTGGCACCAGGGAGGGACTCAGAGTAGACCCCAGAGCGGCTCTCATAGTGTGGGTGGCTTTCGGAAAGTAAGTGGTCGCACCAGGGTATGCCGTGACTCCACCTCACAATCCTTCCAGGAGTGGTCTAGCGGATGGCTCAAGTACCACTCTGAGGATGAGCCTTCATCGGCGTGACCCTTGGCACTGTCGTCTTCTCGGGTGACTCAGGCAATGAACTTGACGCTGGCACTGCATAGTACTGTAGCTTGCAAATCCCTTCTTCCTCCTCCCTGGATGAAGCTACCTGCTAAAGGCTCCCGGCATATAGAGATGACCCTTGCACCCAACAGGACCTGCTTAGGTGCGTGGCAGCGAATTTGAACCTAGAGCTGGGGGTTGTCAAGGAACAGTCCAGCTCCCTCTTTGACTTGGGGGATGCAGCCCCACCTGCTAAGATCTCAGTTGCGCTTCATGAAGGGGTATACTCCATTGCAAAGGCACAGTGGCAAACCTCCTCTTCTCCTGTGTCCAAAGTTGCAGGTGGGAGATGCCATGTCCCTGCTGATAAATTCTCCTTCTTTTTCAAGCACCCTACTCCAAGGTCCCTAGTGGGAGGTGTGGTCAGTCACCCGGAGGGGCAGGGCAAGCCTAGCCCTACTTCCAAGAACAAAGAGGCAAAGAAACTTGACCAAATGGGCCAGCCCCTTCCTGATAGGTGAGAGCATGGAGAGGTCTCAGCACCATAACAACGGGATGCCAGTGGGCATGGGGAAGGTCTTTATCTCCACAATGATGGGAGAAGTGGCATTGGAGGGGAAAGGCGTTGCTCCAAGGGGTTTATGGGGGAGGAAAGGGCCTGAAAGAGTTTCTGGTGGGAACAGGGCGTCCCCTCCAAAAGGCAGGTCAAGGACCGCCTGTTGAGCAGTAGGGGCACCCTAGCCTCCCTGAGCCAGGCTACTCGGCGGATGGTTACCGCCGAGGCCATACTGCAGGCGGCTGTGTCCACCGTGTCGTGGGCCGAGAGGAGGAGGTCCTGGGAGATTATCTGACCTTCCTCTGGAAATGCGTCATACTCCCCTCTAGTCTCTGGTGGGAGCAGGTGTTGGAATTTCACGGCCGACTCCCACATGTCCAGCAAATATCTGCTGGTCAGGGCTTGGTTATTTGCCACTCGTAGTTGGAAGGCCGAGGAGGAGTAGACCTTACAGCCTAAGAAGCCTAGTTCCCTTGCATCCCTGGAAGACAGGAGGTGGTTGCTGGGGGGCTTGCCCAGGCCTAGCGCCATTTGCACCACATCCCTCGGGGGGACTGGGTGATCGGCAAGGGAAGTCTGGCTCAGGGACCCAGTAGTTAACATTCGCCGTGTCCGAAAACGGGGCAAGAGAGCTTGGACTCTGCCGCCAGGAGGACGTGAGGTCCCAGACGCTCGGGTGGAGCGGGACTGTCAGAGGTTCTGCCAAGGCAAAGGCAGACACGAAGAGGTTGTCCAGGGGGGACCAAAGGGTTGTACCTCCATCCCTAAAAAGGCCGTAGCCCAGCGCAGCAAATTAAAGTGTGCCAATAGGTTCCCCATATAGGAGCCTGGTGCCGGGGAGAGAGCAGTACCGGGAGCTTGTCGTGAAGGAGAGGGAGTCTCCCAGGGGGACCATTCCTGTGGGCAGAAGCGGAATGGCAACGGTGTCGAAGTGCAATGTCGAGGTCGCTAGGAGTGCCTTGATGGCCCCTCCTCAGGCCTGAGTGCGGGGGAAGAAGACTCCAGGGGCGGTACTGGCGACAGCAGGGTGATGCATTGCTGTGGGGATGGTCCTGTGGTACCGGGGCCCAATGGAGTGGAAGACGGAGCGTGGTATGGTGAGGGAAAGCAACGCCCACGATGGAACCAGGCCTCAAAGATGAAGGCCGGTTTGCCCCTTCTAGCTGGGATTGGGGCAGGTGGTGTGGGGAGCAGATGGAGGGCTTGAGCGGCCTCCACTGCTTCAGGAGTTGTCAGCACGAGGAGGGACTCTGAGCAAGGAGGACTGCCTGTTTGGGAGGGCTCGCGCTTTGTCAGTACAGGGGTGTACTGAGTCTGCGGTGCCGAGGGTGATTGTGGCCAGTGCCGGGGTGAACTCGGCACTGGCAGTGCCGGACTGTACTAGGCCAATGGCGCCGGGCACACAGGAGATCGGCGCTGGGGTGATCTGGGTGCCGGCGGTACCAAACTATGCTGGGGTGCTGAGGGCAACCTCGAACGGTGCCGGGGTGGGCACCGAGGTTGTGTGGCGGCAGCCACTGGTGGTACGGTGCCGTGGGGGCTCCAGTGCCGAGCTAGGTCTCGTCACCGGGCGGGAACCCGAAGCCTCAGGCAGAGAGTGCCAATCCTGCTCCGAGGTTAGGGCAAGGCGCCATTGTTCCCTCTCCTTGATGGTCCTCGGTTTAAAGAAGAGACATAGGGAACAGGCTGAGACCAAGTGGTCTGTACCTAGGCACCGTAGGCACTTCCTGTGGGGATCGTCCTGGGGGAAGGCCTTGCCGCACTCGGAGCAGGGTTTGAACCCTGGCATATCCAATGGTGAACGATCTTCCGGACCGATGATGGAAGGCTCTTGTGGTGGAACTATGTCCATGAAGAGTTGCTACCAGCCCGGCGAAAAGCTCAAGAACGGACAGGCTGCTTGCGTCCGCAAGGAGCGGATGTTCCAGATCCGCCGTGCAAGGCGGAAGAAATGAAACTGAGGAGGGGTCAGGAGGTGGACGTATGTATATAGCCGTGAGGGGCGGAGGCCGCCTACCCTCTCCTGACAGGCTGGGACAAAAGTTTTCCGACCAGTTCAGTGCTCCGGCACGGAGACACCTATCACTGAATGCATCTGAGCAGCACTCGAAGAAGAAGGAATCTTGTGGCACTTTTATAGACTAACAAATTTATTTATCACATGAGCTTTTGCGTACAATGGTAGATATTAATATTCAGCAGATGAATAGTTTTAAAATACCAAACAAGGCATATCTTATACAGAACCTATTATATGGCATTGGTGAATAGGGCGTTTTAGCATGTTGTTCTCAGACAGAACGTCACAGATTTCTTACCTGAAATAACTGTGTATAAGATTTGCTGCGATTGTCTAACAGCAGTAATGTCAATGCTACAAACGGTCATCTTCAGTCATATAGTATTGTACCTCCTAAGGCATACTTTATGCAAAGATTATTGCAAAAGTGTGTGAGGTGTGAATGGAGGGGTACAGGTTGTCACAATAAAATCTGTCTTTAAAAAGGAAACTAACTTGGATCTGGGACTTATAGATCAGTCAGTTTAACTTCGACATTAGAAAGATATGGGAACAAATTATAACAATCGGTTTGTACACACATAAACAACAGTAGGTCAACACTGATTTGTCGAGAATAGCCTAATGTTCTTTTTTTGACAGAGTTATTGGCCTGATGGATGCAGGGGAGGGAAGGGAGAGCAGTAAATAATAGATCTTTATTTTAGTAAGGCTTTTGATACTGTCCTACATAAGTTCCTTAAATCTCACATAACATTTTCATAAAGAAATACAGTGTAGACCAGGGGTGTCCAATCTTTTAGCATGAGGGACTGCGCTGCAATATATTTCTCATTTTGGGGGGGTAGGTGGATGGTGAGCAAATTGTGGATGGGCAGGTGTGCCACTGATGCACCTGCAGCCTGGCAAGGGACTTCAGGGTAATTGTGTGCACAAAAAATTTCTTTTGTGCAAATTTTCAGAACCAGGGTCCAAATTTGTGCATACTGTTGTTTTTTTGTGTTCGCTTTATTTTGTTGTGTTCATGGGTTTCACAACCTGTGTGCGTGCACACATGTACAGCTTAGAGGGAACATGGGTAGTGGGGGTACAAGTGCCAACTTTTATTTTGGCTGGTGAGTGCCAGCAGGGAGGAAATTGTGGGGGGCATGTAACTGGTCACGTAACTCATGTGTCTCCGCCTTGCCAATGGCCATGTGCTCTCCATCCTCTCCGCCTCACTTACAGGGAAGCGGTGCTCTGTCCTTTTCTCGCAGTGTGCCCAGGCTCATTTGGCTGCTCTTCCTGGCAGCTGGGTGAGTGGGCAAGGAACCACTTCCAGTTCTTGCTGCTCCCAGCAGCTGCTCTTCAGCACAGCAGGGATGTGATTGTGGCAACCAACTTCCCCTCCCTGCCCTGGGCTAGGGTTACCAGATACCCAAGCACAGAAAGGAGGGCAGTGAAGTACGAAAAGGAGGACATTGGAGGACACATGGAGAAAATGTAGCATTAATGTAATATTCTTCTGTTTAGTCTTCAGAAATGAAGCTTGACAGTGAACCTCATAAATGTCTTCAAAGATTTTAACGGCTGTTATAAAGAGAATAGTGATCAGTTGTTCTTCCTATGCACTGAAAGTAGGACAAGAAATAATCAGCCTAATTTGCAGTAAGGGAAAGTTAGATATTAGGAGAACGTTTCTAACTATGATGATAGTGAAGCACTGGGATAGGTTACTAAGGGTGGTTGTGGAATCCCCATCACTGGAGTTTTTAAGAAGTTAGACATCTGATCTTGATGATCTACCTCAACATGGGAGTGTCGACTAGATGGCCTTTCAAGGTCTCTTCAAGCTCTAAATTTCTATGATTCTATGTCCAAGACGTTGGCACAATCTGGAAAACAGTTAAAACACTGTTTGGCTCTGTCTACAGCAGTGGTTTTCAAATTTTTTCCTCAGGACCCAGTTGAAAAAAATCATTTATGCCTATGACCCAACAATTACATCTTTCAGCAGTGGCAGCAGGGGGCTTTGTGACCCAGTACCAGGTTCCAAGCTGTAGCTTGAAAACAACTGGCCTACTATCTTTTCACTTGATGTTTTGTTGTGTTTGAAGTGGCAAAGTAGCAGATTCCACTGTTGATGTTAAAGTAGCTCCATTGGTTAGTTTGTAGAGCAGAACTGAACATTCAAATTTTAAATGTATGAATTAGATTTAAGTGGGAGACTCCCTGAAGTGAATTGAATGTGTAGTATGACAGTAGCAGGAGGTTTAGGATGGCTTTGGACAGTGGTGGATTAGGGGCCTGTGAGCCCCACCTGGGACCCCATCTGGAGTCCCACATGCCCTCACCTGGGGCTGCAGCGATCTGCCCCCAGTCTAGGGCCCTGCTCCCTGTGGGAGGGCTGCAGGGGTTAAAGTATAATTTCCTGGGCCCTGGAACGCTCCTGTGTGGGTGGGCCCCCTCCGGACCTCAGGTCCTGCCCCCCCCCCCATGTTAGTAGCACCCCACCCCCTGCCCTCAATACTCCCTCCAGCACCAGCCAGGCTGCTCTCGCACTCACAGGTGGTGGCATGGCTAGGGAGGAGGCTGCAGGCCCCAGGTTGGAGCAGGGCGTGGAAGGAGAGGGGTTTGGAACAGGGCTCAAGCCCTTCAGCAACACCTCTGCCCTTGCCCCTGCCTGCCGGAACACGACAGAGAGCTCCTTCGGGGCCTGTTATTTTTAGGGGCCCAGTGGGCCCCTAAAAATAGAACATGGAACCAGAATGCTGTGTTCTGGGGCCTGCTATTTTTAAATGGTGGGCCCTGGAAAGCAGCATTCTGGCTCCATGTTCTATTTTTAGGGACCACGGAACTCTGAGCCCCTAAAATAGTGGGCTCCGAAATGGCATTCCTGCAGTATTCCAGCTGACTTTAACTCCTGGAGGGCTGGCACTGGGGGTGTACTGGGGCCAGAGGCCAGCCCTGGCCCAGCTGTTTGGGCCTCCCGGGGCAATGGGGCTGCCCAGTGCACATGGGGCGGCTTCCAGCACAGCCTGGACTGGAGGCTGTACTGCACAGCACAGCAGGCCGCCCTACACTACCCCATCCCCAGCAATGCAGAGTCCAGGCTCTGGCCCAAGATGCCTCTGTTCCCCCCACACTGCACAGTGAAGGGCCCACTACATTGTGTAGGCTTCTGGGTGTGGGCCACCTAGGCCCAGGCGTTAATCTTCCCATGACTTTGGTGAAACGTGATGGCTGTGTGGCCATCTTCATTGTTTTTGCTAATAATAGGCAAGGTTACTGGCAGGATTTTTTTTTATAAGGGAGCTTTCTGGAAAATGACTTGTCTGGAGTTAGTGAATAATTAGATGAGTACCACTGTGGTTTCAGGCATTCTAGAACATTTATTTATCACCTAATACCTCCCTTTCTACATTGGTTTGACTGAAATTGCAACTGAGTAGATAAAGCAAAATAGCTAAGTAATGAGAGCCTCCTCTCCTCCCACCATAATTTTTGCCATTTTAAATAAAGTTATTTCCATGGCAGATTTTCTAATTTATGAGTGTATGTATAAAACCCATCCAAAATTCTTCATGCTATTTGTTTTTTCACAGACCTAATGTTTTTGCTGTCAAACTTTGTACAGAGCACCTGGTCTGACAATTATTCTGGGGCAATATACTTGGTCAACAAATGAAATTGGCAGCAGAAGCAAACCAAAGACTATTTCTTGTATTTGCTTCAGATCTTTTTGCAACATATACTCTTACCTTGGGGCTAACTGAAACAAGAAGACTGTTGATATCTTCAGCTTTCCCTCTGTTTCCAGTACTAGTGTATTTCCACTGCGGGATGTGGTTGTGTACTGCAGAAAAGCCATCTGCATTGTTTTTATGACTATCTCATGTCCATGTGTCACTGCATACTTAGAATACCCCAAAAACGTGTAGGGGACTAGACTAGATGACTTCACAAGGTGCCTTCCAGTCCTACAATTCTATGAGTCCAGACAATGTGGTAGCAGCAATGTCACTGGTGCCTTGTTCTGTACACTTACCGGTGGAGCAGCTCCAGTCTTTGCAAAAGAGAGAAAAAATGTAATGAAAAGGCTGGTATAGACAAAGGCGAAGAGGCATTGAAGTGTAGTTGTGCTCAGAAGAGGCAATGCTGGCACCTGTATATAAACTGCTAGGACTACTTTTGGTATTCCAGGCCCTGTCTGCTTGCTTGCTGTTCTGACAGGTAACATTAACGCTACATAGCTATTTCATATATACAAAGGTAAGCTGAGGTTGTATTTTGCCTCACTCATAATCAGCAAGATTCCTCCTGTAGGCTTGGTCTACAATGGAAAGGTGTACTGCTTTAAGATAAGGTGTGAATCTATACCACCAAAGTTATACCTGTAGTTCCCTACTTGGGCATGCTTGTTCTGGAATCAGAGTGACTTGGCCTGTTTATGTCACTTTGGAAGTGGTTAAAGCAATACTAGAAAAAGCCACTCTTGGTAGCGAGTCCACCAGGGAGTTACGCCAGTGTAACTATATCAGTGTATGAATCTTTTGAGTCTTACCAGTAACTTCTAATTGAAGAGTCTGTGCAGCTGATGCTGGTTTCTGAGCCAGAAAACATCAAGAAGGACTGACTGTTGGATTGCAGGTGATGTTGGGTGGAAAAAATGTTTTTGTCACCTTTACTTTTTGGTATACAGTTAGTCAGAAAGAATCAATGAAAACCTCGTGATGCCATTTTTTTCCCTTTTGTTTTTGTTGTTTATACAGTTCCTAGCACAGTGGGCCTTTCGTGCCTGAGCTACTGCCTTAAAAATGACTATACTTGTCAGAGTATAACAGTGCCTTAAGCATATATTGAGTAAAACATTTGTGACTTTAATGATCATGAAGGAGTGTCACCTTACAGCACTGCTACCCAGACAAATACTCTGCCAGATCACTTTTAAATTAGAATAAGGCCAGGTCTCCATGCAGATTTTGTACCAGTATTGCTGTAGTGGTTAGGGTATGATTTTTTTTCATTATACTGCTAGCTCTAATGTGGACCCAATTAGTAAATATGAAGCTGCCTCATAGTTTCCTGTTTTAACACCTCTGTTCTATATAACTGCATCCAAACTACAGGACTTGTATATGAACTATACAGGTATATGTAAAACAATACAACTTTCTGGCATAGACAGGGTCTAAGGGTTGGGGCATTTCAAGTATTCAGTTCCTGGTTTTGAGAAGTGTTGACTGTAATAATAATTGTTGTTGATCAGAACTTCTTGGAGCCACATCACTGATCTGGAAATTTCACAGATATTAGGAAATGCTGTACATTTGCTTTTCTTCCCACTAGTCAATGCTTAGTTTGCTTCCCACGCATCTCAGCCTTGGTATTTTTTGTGAATTTAAAAAACTGCTGTATTTTGTCAGCTTGAGACTGTGAGGTTCATCTTCAGAAATCAACATTTTACTTACACGTCTCTCTTGATCTGTTGCAAAGGGTGGGGGGATTAAAGGTTATTGGGAAGTAATATAATTTGGGGAACCAATGTATAAGGAAGTTCAATGGGTAGATGATGAGAAAAAGTAGAAAAGGTTAAAGAGTCAAAGATCATATTGCGAGAAGACTTCAACCTTTGCCTACAGGGGAAGAAGCCTTTAGTGGAAGGAGAGAGCAGTGACTCAGATGTTGCTACGGGAGTGCCCTTCATTCAGTTTGCTGAAGATGTATTTGGGGAGTGAGGAAAGGAAAGGAGGTATTTAGGAGGGTAAAAGTATACACAACCTTGAGATGGAGCAGGAAGATAGAAGGAAACAGAAAACAAAAAGAAGACAAAACAAGATTAAGGAACAGAAAATCTAGCAGGAGAAGAGCAAAACGTAGGCAAGGGGAGCAAGGTATACAGGTAGGATTTGAATGGGGAGCAAGACATGCAGACAGTAAAATGTGATTAAAATAGGATTGAAAATGCAGTATGAACAGTGGGCTTGGGAGGTGAACTTTTTCTCCTGCCCAGATCAAATCAAATCAAATCAAATGTCAAATTCTGTTTTGGAGAGGGATTACCTTTCCTTCCTCTCCTTCATTGCGTTTTCCAGCTGTGTGGTGTTTTTCAGTTTAAAATTGTGGTGGCTACAGGGGGTTAGATCTGCAAACTAAGGGCCAAATCTTCAGTTGGTTGAAATTATGATAGCTTGGTTGACTTCCATGGTGCCAGGCCAGTTTACACTGCTGATAATTGGACCCTAAAGGTTATGGTTTTATCCAGCTGGGCCTTAAACACTGATTTTTCTGCACTGTGCCACTGACAGCTGTGTAAAATGTCACCAAATCGGAGTAGTGGTGTCTTACCTCCTTTGTGCACTGGAGCCAAAAGCTGTACAACATGCAAGGCAGTGGAGAATTAAGTCCTGAATGTTCCTCTGGTGCTGAAAAAGGAAATGGAATCACCATCAAAACAGTTGTTCCATGTGATGATTTATCTAATCCAGACCTCAAATGCCCCGTTGCTGCTTATGATTCACAAATGCTTTTTCAGCCTGAAGACATCCTTTCCTCTAATGGGTGTCACAATTCTTATTCATCCACTTGTATGTTTAGCAGTTTGCTGCTGATGTGTGGGCGGGTTGGAGGCAGAGATGAATTCAGTTGTACAAAGCAGTTGTCTTCAGTATCTGTGGGTTGTGGGTAGAAGTATTCTTGGGAGTTCTCTGTGCCAGCACTTCTTGGTTTATGAAAAGAAAAGTGTAACTTATTCTATAAAAAAAACCCCTGAGACATGCAGCAGATGTCAATTAGCGTGTCTTTCTATTGAAGTAAAAATTATATCACCTGGAGATCTGGCCGCCTTTGTACAAAATGCATTTTTTCAAAACAGATCATAGCATTTTAACATAACATTCTTCTAAGATATATTTGTCAGTAACTCTGCCCCCCATTCCAGAATGGTTTCATTTACTCTCAGGCCTCATATAGTTTTCCTCTTCTTTCACCTGTCCCCCTGCCCCCACGCCAAAGTACAGATTAAAGAGTGTTTCTTTGTTGCTACATGTAGTTCAGAGCATTTCTAAAGTGTTCATCACCACACAAGCAAGTATGGAATAAAACATAATCCATTCTCTGTCTTGCTCTTTGAGACTTGTCTCACACAGTTTTTCTTAGATTTCACTAAATTGATAGAAAAATTTTGTGGTTAGATCAGTGCAACTCTCTAGGGTGGATGAAATTCTAATGGTATTTACAGAGGTGTTCTTATTGGCATTGTTTGTTTTGTACAAACACTAAAGACTAGGGCAGGGGTTCCTAAAGTGCAGCTGCATTCTCAGCCTCACCCTCCAACCCCAACCATGGCCCTGCTTCCCAGCCACCACTGGGAGGGGAGGATGTGAACAAATGTGGGTCTGGGGGATTGATGTAGAAAGATGTGGGGCCACTGGACTAGGAACTAAATCATTGCAAATAGTTGTGTGTAGACTAACCCTTAATGTATTCATGTGTCTTTGAGCTTCCTATCCAGTTGTTATTCTCTAGTAGGGCAGTTCTTCAGGGAGGGAATGATTTGGATCAACAATTATACTTTAAAAGTTGAACTGGTTGTTAAATTACTGTTCAAACACATTAGTTAGACACATTATCAATACTTTTATTTTGAAGGAATATATCTGAACTTAGGGTTTAGCATGCCAGTTTCCTTAATGTGAGGTAGGATCTTCGAAGAAAGGTTGGAGAAATTAGATGTGCTCTCCTCTCATATACACCAGTTATTAGCAGTACTTATTTAAAGTTTCCAAAGGCCTGAGTCCTCACTGGGAGTCCATTTTTCTGGGCACTGTACAAACATAACACCATGTTGTGGTCCCTGCCACAAGACAGTACAAGGGAGTTGAGGGGGGCATGTGATTGTTTTGGGGTACCATCGCTTCCTGTGTGTAGGAAGAAGTCGGCTCTGAAAAGCCACTACATTCAGGTGGGTAGGGAGTGGGGGGAAAAGAGCCTTGGCTCTGCTCCCTTCCAGTACGTTCAATGATGTGGTTTCACTAATGCATCAGGGAGCTGGTGCCGTGACAGGTGTAGGCTTTGCTGCACAGAGCAGCAGGGACTTAGGAGAGAAACAAGGCAAAACATCTCTCTTTGTGCTGCTGCTGGAGCAATGAGGTGCTGCTCCTTAGTCTGTTGTGGATCAGAAAGGGATAATATAGTCCATAGGAAAGAGACAATTTCTGCCTCTTTGGGCTGATGTTAAGCATTTATAAATCTTAATTTCTGAGATCTTGATTGTTAGAATGGTGGTTACTTACCAGTAACTGTCTTCCTTCGAGATTGGCTGCTCAGATTCATTCAGTATCAGGTGTGTCTGTGCTGCAGCGCACGATTGGCCGGAACCTTTTTAGCCTTAGCCTGTCCAGACAGGGCTGGCAGCCACCGCCCCCTGATCACCCTGTGGCGCGCTCTCTCTCTCTCTCGCTATATCTATCTATCTATCTATCTATCTATCTATCTATCTATCTATCTATCTAATATAAATATAAAATTAAATTCCCCTCTCCCCCTCTGGGTGGTATGTGTCTTCCTCAACCTTGGGTCCTCTACCAGAGGCCTGGGAGTTTGAGGGTTCTGCGCAGTATCTTAGCTGTTCCTAGCACTGCACTCTTCTGGACAGAGAGCTCTGACGTTGTTCCTGGGATCTGTTGGAGCCACTCTCCCAGCTTAGGAGTCACAGCCCCGAGTGCTCCTACCACCACTGGGACCACTTTGGCCTTCACTTTCCATATCCTCTCTAGTTCCTCTTTCAGGCCCTGGTACTTCTCCAGCTTCTCATGCTCCTTCTTCCTGATGTTGCTATCACTTGGCACTGCTACATCTATCACTACTGCTGTCTTCTGGTCCTTGTCTATTACCACAATGTCTGGTTGATTGGCCAGTACTTGCCTGTCCGTCTGGATCTGGAAGTCCCACAGAATCTTAGCCCTTTTATTCTCCATGACCTTCTGTGGAATCTCCCATCTGGTCTTGCGAGGGTCTAGCCCATACACTGTGCAGATGTTCCTGTACACAATGCCAGCTACTTGGTTGTGCCATTCAGTGTATGCTGTTCCTGCCTGCATCTTATATCCTGCCACTATGTGTTGGACTGTCTCTGAGGCCTCTCTGCACAGTCTGCACCTTGGGTCTTGTCTAGTGTGGTAGACCGCTGCTTCAATGGATCTGGTGCTCAGTGCCTGTTCTTGTGCTGCTATGATCAGTGCCTCAGTGCTGTCTTTTTAGTCCAGCCCTTTCCAGCCACTGGTAGGATTTCCCAATGTCAGCCACCTCAGCTATCTGTCGATGGTACATTCCATGCAGGGTCTTGTCTTGCCATGGCACTTCTTCTGCTTGAGCTTCCTCCCATGTCTGCTGCTGCTTCAGGCATTCTCTCAGCAGCTCATCTTTGGTGCCATCTTACTGAAGTACTCCTGGATGCTCTGGGTTTCATCCAGGACAGTGGCTTTGACACTCACCAAACCCTGCCCGCCGTCTTTCTGGCTGGTGTACAGCCTCTGGGTGTTGGATTTGGGGTGGAAACCTCTGTACATTGTGAGGAGCTTCCGGGTCTTCACATCGGCAGCCTCCATGTCCTCCTTTGGCCAGCTCACTATACCAGCAGGGTATCTGATGACTGGCAGGGTGTACCTGTTGATGGCATGGATCTTGTTCTTCCCATTGAGCTGGCTCTTCAGGACCTGTCTTATCCTTTGGTGGTACTTGGATGTTGCTGTCTTCCTTGCCTCCTCATCGTGGTTCCCATGCAACTGTGGGATGCCAAGGTACTTGTAGCTGGTCTGTATGTCTGCTTTGTGGCCTGCTGGTAGTTCCACCCCATCAGTCTTGACCACCTCCCCTCTCTTTACTACCGTCTGGCCACACTTCTCCAGTCCGAATGACATCCCAATATCCTCACTGTAGATCCGTGTCAGGTGGATTAACGAGTCGATGTCTCGTTTATTCCTAACATACAGCTTGATGTCACCGATGTAGAGGAGGTGGCTAATGGTAGTTCCACTCTTGAACTTGTATCCATATCCAGTCCTTGTGATTATCTGGCTGAGGGGGTTCAAGCCAATGCAGAACAGCAGCGGGGACAGCGCATCACCTTGGTATATGCCGCACTTGATGGCCACTTGTGCAAGCTGTCTTGAGTTGACTTCCAGTGTTGTCTTCCACAGTCCCATTGAGTTCTTGAGGAAGGTCCTCAGTGTCCTGTTGACTTTGTATAGTGCCAGACATTCACAGATCCATGTGTGTGACATTGAGTTGTAGGCTTCCCTGTAGTCAATCCAGGCTGTGCTCAGATTGGTATGTCTAGACCTTGAGTGTTGGGCGACTGCTCTGTCTATGAGCAACTGGTGTTTTGAGCCTCTGGTGGTGTTCCCAATGCCCTTCTGAGCTGTGCTAATGTACTGGCCCATGTGGTCCTGTAGCTTGGCGGCTATGACGCCTGATAGGACTTTCCATGTTGTGGGGAGGCAGGATATTGGCCGGTAGTTGGATGGTGCTGTTCCCTTGTGGGGGTCTTTCATGATCAGCACTGTCCTTCCTTGTGTTAGCCAGTCTGGGTGGGAGCCTGCTGCTAGCAGCTGGTTCATCTGTGCTGCTAGGCATTCATGCACTACTGTTAGTTTCTTTAGCCAGTAGGTGTGGATCATGTCCGGTCCAGGTGCTGTCCAGCTCTTCATGTTCTGGACCCGCTGTTGGATGTCTGCTACTGTGATGGTGACTGGTTCCTGTTCTGGGAGATTGCTGTGGTGTGTTCTCAGGTCCTGCAGTCACTTTGCACTGGTGTTTGTGATGAGTCTTCTCTTTCTCCCATATGTTCTTCCAGTACTGTTCAGTTTCTGCTGTTGGTGGCTCTGCTGTTATTGTGTTGTTGCACTGCAGTTGGGAGTACACCTTGGATGGTTCTTTGGAGAACAGGGCATTTATCTTTTTGGCCTCTGCTTCTCTAGTGTATCTCCTTAGCCTGGTAGCCAGTGCTGTGAGCCTTTGTTTAGCAGTCTCTAGGGCTTCAGATGGAGTCAGGCCCTTGTATTTTTTTCAGTAGCCGAGCCTTATCCTTAATCTCTGCACCCTTCTGTAGTTCTACCAGCTGACTAACTTCTCTCTGGGTTGCCTTGATCTTATCCTCCAACCTCATTTTCTAGGGGGGGGGGTATGTACTGCTGTTCTTCTTGATCGTGTAGCCAAGCATCTCCAGGATTACAGAGGCTGTAGCGTATACCAGTTCATTGGTTTGAGTTATGGTGGTAGTAGGAATTGTCATTAGGGCTCTATTGGCAGCTTCTAGCATACTATCTGGTGGTACTTCTCCAATGAGCCTTGGTAATCGGTCTTGAGGGTTGACTGTAGCTAGTTTGTCCATGATCTTGTGCCTCATATCAGCTGCTGTGCTCTGTAATGGAGGTGGTGGCAGTGAAGTTCCAGCTTCAGGTGTTGGCTGCACATCTAGTTGTACTTCTGGGTCTTCTTGTTGAGTCCAAGATGTAATGTGGAGTTGGTCTATCTCAAGTTGTGAGAGCAGCTTCCTCTTTACTGTGTTGAAGCGTTGGGTAACTAGCTGTTTCTCAGTTAGTGTGGATGAAGGTCTTTTGTCCATCCATAGTTCCCTCATATGTTTCATATATCCCCTCTCATTAGGTCTACTGTTGTAGTAGCATTCCATCAATTCCAGGTTCTCTTGTCTCGTCCATGTATGGTTTGTTCCAGTAGCCCACTTACTGTCAGATTGTCCTGGTTCCCCAACATCTGGCACGGACCTTGTTAATCCGGGCAACGTCCGAGCCAGCATGACTCTCCTAGTTTGTGTCACTCTCATATTCGCTAGCTGTACTGTGGAAGGTGGGCAGATTTAGAACCTTATCTGGCATCAGCACAGCTACTCGCAAATGGCACAGCACCCAAAATTGGGTGAAGAAGCTGTGGGCCACCAGGTGAACACCTACAGACACACCAGCAAGTGCAAGATCTTCGAGAGAAGATGTGCATAAGAGTGCCGAGGGGTCATTTGCCACTTTGTCAGGAGGCCAGAACTCCAAAAGAGGCAGTCTCTGGTTCATTACCAGAGAACTTGCTATATCATAATAGCAAAAGAGCATCCTTGTCACCAGCAAGACTGTCTAAAGTAAGAGGGCTGCCCTTTCCTATTAGAATCGACTCCTGAGAAAGGCAGTCATGATCCAGAGCAACAAACTCGTACAGCTGCAGGTCACGAGCAAGGGTGGGATAATTGCCACCCTTGCCGCCCTAACGCCAAAGGGAGGTTAATTGGGTTAGGTTACTAACCAAGATCAGGGGTAGGAAACACATTGCCTCTTGACCAAACGGGGGTAGTTAGGCAAACGACATTTCCCCACCGACGTACCAGCAGGAGATGCCACAGGCAGGATTGATAAGGGGCACCATAAACTAAGGCATCCTGCCTCTATATGGAAGATAACATAGGAAGAAAATTAATGAGGAAGAAGTACCTGGGGACCCTCACTCTTCCATCTGTTGATGCATGGGAATGGAGGGCCTGGAGGGAGGGCCCTGGAATGAGGCCTGGGTGCTTGGTAGGCCTGTCTCCGGGGCCCAAAAGCATCAGAGATGCTCTGTCAAGGAGGTTCTCCTTAGGAGAGAAATGGGCATCCCAGGGGGCCCTTCTTTAGAGGTGACCCTTCAACAGGTTATAGTGGGGAAAGGGGGACCCATAGGTACACCCTTCCTGGCAGCAGGAGAGAAGCCAAATGGCAGAGGGTATGAGTGATGAATGACTAGGGAGTGACGACAGAAAACCTGGAAGAAAGGTGATTGAATTCCCATGTTAGGTTGTCCCCGCCCAAAGGGGTGGGAGTATGACCTGAGACAGGGCTGTGAGAACCAGTGTGGGATTCTGGAGGGGCTTGCACAGCTTCAAGGCTAAGTGCGCATTTCTCTCCCTTGCCCCTGTACTCTATTCTCCCAGTGCATGGACTCGCGTAGGGAGTGGTGTGGTGAATCGAGGGAAGGGGTATCCAGCCGTCTCTATAGATGGGTCAGGTCCACCCCGAGGGTCGTGCCCCAAAGCTCCAGAATCGGAGTGTTTTGGGCGGGGGGGGGGGCGGGCGGGGAGAGGAGCATGTGACTTGCATGAGATTCTCACTTTTCCTCTTATCCTGCATCTGGAGAGGCAGTCAACCTTCCTGTCACAGCTGGTTGACTCATCTTTAGTGGTGGATGTAGATGTAGGGTCCCGGCTGCGATGGGCCAACTATGAAGGATCTTGCATAGTTTCTGATGGGGAGGGAAGATGACGACCTCACCAAGATGCAAGGTAGACGTGGTATATAATGCTCGCGCCAAGAAGGGAGGGTATTGCTGGTGAAAACTCCCTGTGTACTGGAAGGAGTAAGGATTGGACAGGTCCCAGGTGGAAGAAGGGAAGAGAGAGAACCTGGGGGAGAGGGGAGGAGAGCATAAGGCGGCCCCTACTTAGAGAAAACAAGGGAAGTCACCTTGTCCTCTAAGGAATGTGGAGGGCAAGAGGGGACATTACAAAAGTGTCACCCATAAGGCATCAAGCTCTCCAGCCTGTTAAGTTTGTAAGTTCCCTCAGGAGCAAGAGTTCTGCAGGGAGACTAACCCTGAGCTATGGACTGTGGGTCCTCAAATGGGCTCAGTCAGGTGTATGACTAACGATGGTTGTTAAGAGTGCTATCCCCTACTATCGCCCTTCATTGTGATTCTAGGGAGGAGGGGGATGCCACAGGAAGACCAAGGCAGCCCCTAGACAGCGGAAAGCATCCCTTGCCCAGTTAGAAGGAGGCACCAGAGCAGCGGGGATTCCAGTCAAGGGCTAAACTTGAGGTTTGTCCATGGGCAGAAGGACCAATGTGATGTGGTGAAACATCCTTGGGGAGGAGGGGGAGGAGCTGAAGAGTCACAACCCCTGCAGTGAGGCTTGAGGATCCCTCGGGTGAAAGACCTAATATGAGTCTGAAGAGCATGGCCCTGAGATTAAAAAGGGGCACTGCCTGGGGAGGCGAGGAGGGAGAAGGTAGAGGGGAAGAGCGTACTAGCTCACCCTTTTACCTGTCACCTAGGGGCGGGGTACGCCATCCCACAGCAGTTTCCCCCAAGATCTGTTGCAGGCCGACACAAATAAGGAGTGCTCTCGCGATAGCAACTCGGGAGTGTACCCACCCCAGTGTGCCTGACTGGGAAGGAATTGGCCAAGGTGCATGCAGGGAAGGGCTCTGGGTATGAGAATGAGTGTAAGTATCGTCCCGTTGTCCCAGAAGGCCATAGCCCGGGGTAAAGGCCACAGAATGGGGATTTTTTTTTTGGGTGGGGGTGCATCATGCGCCTCCTTCTTATACTTCTATCACCCCAGATTTCCACCAAGGGTCCAACGGCACATGCGACTAGAACTGAGTGCATGTGAGGAGAGTTTTCCAGTTGCCAGGCCCTTACCTGACCTGAAGGGTATGGTGAGGGAAGAGGGAGATGCATCGTAACCAGAGAGGAGGAAGAGGTGTCCCGAGGCTGATTGTGAGGGGCATTTAACATGAGCAGTTTAGGGTGCCGCCCTGAAGTTCAAGGGTTGAGTTTGATGGAATGAGAGGCGACCTTATTGGAGTTGATCGCCTATGCAGGGGTGGCCAAACTTATGGAACTCAAGAGCCTCATGAGTTCATTATTAAACCTTCAAGAGCCGCACTGAGGCATATAGCCATGTGCTTTTACTTACTAAATTGATTTGCTGATTTGTTCTTTCACGAGCCACACTTTTTCATTCAAGAGCAACATGTGGTTCCTGAGCCGCAGTTTGCCTACGCCTGGCCTATAACTAGGGAAAAAGGGAACCATCATCCCATGGTCCAAAGGCTCCTATAAGGTAGCTGTTTCGCTTGTGGAGGGGGGGAAGTACAGAGAGGGCCTGTCCCCCAAGCGTTCATGGGATCGCAGTTGGCTAGGAGAACGTTGAGGCACCTGGGGAGTAAGCATACCCAGGGTTCTGAGGGCTGACCTAGGGGCACAGTTGCTGCGAATCAGGGAGTCAATGGCCGTGGCAAAGAAAGACCGCCCCTTGAAAGGAAAGGCCTAATATGGTCTGCTGGAAGTCCTGGGAGAGGTCAGAATCCTGAAGTCAGGCTGCTCGACGCATAACCACGGCTCTAGCAATGTCGTGGCTGGCCATGTCCAAGGCATCCTATGCCACTGTAAGGGCATCATGTGAGGCCAAGGCGCCTTCCTTGATGAAGGTATCCTAATCCTCCAAGTGTTCTTGTGGGAGGGAGCTGCGAAAACATTTCATAGCATCCCACAGATCTAGGGAATATCTAACCAAGGCCTGATGGCTGAAGTTGACTAGGCTCTTTTTACACAGGAAGTCAAACCTTCTAGGATTCCTAGGGACCCAGGGGGTGAATCAGGGCAGCTGGGGCCAGTGTATCCCAGCAATATCAAGGAAACGAGTACAAAGGGGGGGGGGGATCGTCATGGTGACCGGAGAGGGTACAAACCCCCAGTTGAATAAGGGGTCCTGGTCTTCCTTGAGGGGTGTGACCCTGACCCCAGGTAGGTGGTGACCCAGTGAAGGGGGTCAATGTACGGTAGGGTCTTTTTTTTATAAGACCCTGGTCCTGGTTTCATGGCTCTAGTCGGGAGAGGGGACAGCCCTGGTACCGGGGTGCCCTTTTTCGGGGCCATGGTACTGAGTTGGAACTCCCCTTCTGAGGCCTCAGTAGGAGGTAACCAACTTCGAGTGCAGTAGTGGGAGGAACACGGTGCCAGGAAGTCTTCAGTAAGAGGCCAGCCCCAAGAACTGCACTTTCAGATTTCATCATGGTCCTGCAGTGATGCGGGGTCCAAGGAGTGAGTAGCTCTTCCCGATACCGGGTATAGTGGAAGGAAGGAAGGCGGACTTACTATTTGCTTTGGTGGCCTGGCAGCGTGTTCAGGAGCCAAAGTGACTCTGCTGCTTCAAAGGCCTCTGGTGCGGGTGGCTTCGTGATAAGCTACAGGTGCTCACCCTGGAGGGGAGGGCCAGAAATGGCACTGGCACTTTTGGTGCTGAAGTTGACCCCTAGTGCATTTACCTAAGCTCTGCTGGGGAGTGGCGCCAAGAGAAGCTTGGTGCCGACTGGCATGTGGAGCTGCTGCCAACACGCCAAGCTCAGATGCTCTGGCCCCTTCTTCGAAGAGATGATAAGATCACATGGCGCTGAGACGGTGCCAAGTATGATGCCGAATGCAGCTCTTTATTCACAGCCTCAGAGTGGCGCTCAGAGGCTCTGGTGCCAGTCTAGCATGCGGTGCCCCGTTAGAGGCTAATCACGGCTTTTATTCATAGCTGGAGAGTGGTGACAAAAGGGCTCTGGTTCCAACTGAACATGCAGTGCTGAGTTAGAGGCCAATCATGGCTTTATTCATACCCAGAGAGTGGTGCTGAGAGGGCTCCCATGCCAGCCCAGCATGCAGTGCCGGTGAATCCTTGGGTGTGATGGATGTACCCAGTGTCAGCTGCAAATGGAGCATAATCCACCTGGTGAAGCTCACCCAGGCATTTAAGATACTTCCTGTGGGGATTGTCCCTTGGGAAGGCCTTGCCGCAAATCACGAAGGGCTTGGCCTCAAGCTGTTAGGCGGCAGGTGGAACTGGGTTTGGGCTTTGGTTGGAAGGACTCATAGGAGCGCTGGCGATGTCTGCAAGCAGATCTTCCAGTGAGAACGGCTGGTAAAACAGAGTGGACAGACAGGCACTTCCATGAAGCAAGAAACAGGCTGGTCCGTAACCATCTGTGAGGGCAGAAAAAAAGGAACCGGGGAGGAGCAGGCCTGCAGCCATATATATAGCCACAGGGTGGCCAGAGGGCGGTGGCTACCAGCCCTGCCCTGACAGGCTAAGGCTAAAAAGTTTCTGGTCAATCGTGCGCTGCAGCACGGACACAACTAATACTGAATGAATCTGAGCAGCACTTGAAGAAGAATATTCATTTTTTAAAACAAAAATGATTCAAGAGTAAGTGAGGAAATGGATATTGAGCAGCATCTTAATAAAATGCACTGGTTGTGTATTCTATATTAATCCATGGTTTTGTGAAGCCTTTTTTAAATAATGGAGTGGTCAGTTTTTGAAAAAATAGCTGCACAACTATTTTTCAGGGTGATTTACAAGTTAGGTAATCAGTTTATTGCCATTCAGATCACTGAGTCCCCAACGAATACAGTGTGTTTGACCATTCAAAAATCTACAATGTTATTTCATTTGAAAAATTCCCTTTTTTAGTTAGTGGCTTTGTGGAGTTTCCGGTACATGTGCTGTATTTCAGATGATTCATTGCTTTTTGCTTCTCCTTTTAAAGGATTGCAACATTCGATAAAGCAGCAGTTTAGCTTCTAGTCTGAACGCAGTCATTTGTGGAAAAGTTAAAAACAGTCAAAGAATCTTTCAAGTTCTCTTCTTATTTGCAGACTAATTGCTTGATTTATTATGCGCCTACAGGAATTTGTAAATGTCTTGGTCCGAGACCCTAGGATACAGAAGGAAGACTCTTGGCATTCGTATGTTGACTATGAGATATTCATTCATGTAAGTATAAAATTAAACTGATTTTAAAAATGTTTCATTTATGTAGTGCATTCTATTCAAGGTTGTGAGCACTTCAGAAATATTAACAAGTTAAGCCTTATAGCACCATTGGGACATTCGTTGGTGGTGTGCTTTTTTTACGGATTGGAACCAAAGGTGGAGGGTTTTGCCAAAGTCATGCAGCAAATCGGTGGAGGGAGGAATTCGATCATGATACATGGTGGCTCACGTTTCTCTCTCTCAGATGCCCTGTCTTCTGAAAGATGGCATTTATGGTTCCAATTCTTAAAACAAAACTGATGTGGCAGACTTTGCGTGGGCACTGGTCTTAGCTTTTCAATTCATAATCCAGTTACTTGCTTCATAAGCAAAAATTCCTGAAGCTGTTTTAGTTACCAAGCTGTTGGATTGTTGTATCTGTGTTAATGCTCAATGTGTCTAGACCAGAGAATCTCAAACTGTGTGTCAGGACCCCTCACCCCCAGAGGGGTTGAGGTCACAAATTCATTTATCATTTAAGAGGCTCAAGTATCACAAAGTTTAAGAACCCTTGATCAAGACATTTATATTGTGTCATCCTCTGTGACTGCTGGGTACTTTAGGTGTTTTTTTTTAATGATTATAATTTTAGTCTATCGTATTCTAATCAGGATATGTTTAAAATTGTGATTCTGTCTGTATCCTAAATCTGCCATGCATTTCATTTCATTTAAATATTGTTAATTATTCTTCCATCACCAGAGTTTGTTGGATGAAATGTTAAAGAGATTAGAATAACTTCCTCAGTCTAGATCTCGAGGTTCATACTTACAGTATGAAAAATGTCTTCCACCCCTTTATGTTGCCAGGATTATTGGGTTCAGCCTATTACTGTTTTGATCGTAAAATATTGGCTACCAGACAGACGTGTATCTCTTATTAACTTGAAAAAGTTAAATTCCATCCTTTGTCACAAATTCGATCCTTTGTCACTTATACCTGTGGCAGGCCCCTTTGCTTTGAGGCAACACATTGCGTAAAACTGACAAGAACCTGGTAATATAGACTGAGTGGATGCAAAGGAGGCTAATAAGGGTCTTTCAGTTGATCTTGGACGTTCAGTTCCTGCCATTCCAAGCACTCCAATAGCAGTACATCAGACCTTTTCCAGCTGCGTGTAAATACCTGTTGCTTAAGACAGTGGTTCTCAATCTTTTGCGGGTCATGACATGCTTGGCAGCTTATCGTGACCTTACAGGATACACCAGTCCTCCTCCCTCAGGTCAAATCCAGCCATTGCCCTGGCTCTCCATGACACACTTACTGCTGTGTGGCAACACTGTAACGTGTCCCGACACAGTGGTTGAGACCCCCTGGCTTAAGCATCTCTCGAAGGCCATATTTGGTCCTGTTACACTGGAATCACCAGGGACTCCAGAATTGGTGCAGGTATGGAGAGTCCTCCATAGGCTCACCAGAACAGCTGTAGCTTCTTATGACTTAATATCCAAAAAACCCTTAATGTAGATTGCTTGCAACAAGTATTGAACAAAGATTTGTATATATTCTTGACCCCTAAACGATGGAGAAATGCTTCACAAAATATTAATAGCATGATTATTTATCTACAATTAACTGATTCAGAAGAAGATTACATTTCATTCACACTGATCCCTGCACAGGTTATAACCTGCATGAACCTTGCCAAAATAAACTGTTGGAGAAGGCAGGGGCACAGGTCTCCCAAGAGTGCAGATGTTTTGGGACTGTCCCAGGATACAATCCTTTTGGATAAGTAGTAGGCAGGAATATTAATATAATAATGGATGCTTCCTTAAAAATTACTTCCTCAAACGGTGTTTTGGGATATGTCCCATTGTCCAGGAAACACCATCTCACAAAAAACTTGGTTTGGTAGAGCAGTGCTTATAGCCAAATGACTCATATTGCTTAGGAAAAGAGCAAACTGCCTCCAGAGATAGAAGCTTGGCTCAGGAACTGGGTCACTCCTCGCTTACAAACAACCTTCCAGCTTTAAGCAAAAACTCACTAGCAACTACACACTACACAACAGGAACACTAAGCCAGGTACTTATACCTGTGGCAGGCCCCACTGCCAGCTCTGTGCACATATTTATGCAAGTGATGTGATCATGGGACCAAAACAGGTCAGCCACTCCACCAAGAGCTCATTCTCCTGCCCATCTATCAGTGTGATATATGCTATCATGTGCTAACAATGACCCTCTGCTGGGTACATTGGCCAAATTGGGCTGTCTCTACACAAAAGAATAAATTGGCAGAAATTAGATGTCGAGAATGTTACCATTCTCGACTAGCATGAGCACATTTC
Organism: Podocnemis expansa; assembly: GCA_007922195.1. NCBI lineage: Eukaryota > Metazoa > Chordata > Testudines > Podocnemididae > Podocnemis > Podocnemis expansa. The sequence continues at coordinate 15,328,659 of ML681964.1, read as the reverse complement.
AGTCTACCTCGACGTTTTGTAAAAACATGCTAGGTACAGTAATTCAACCAAAAAAAAAAAAAAATAAAAAAAAACCCCTTCAAAAACAGATTTGACAGTGAAATTGCAGAATTGGAATTCATATGCAACCTAGATATCTTCACATGGGTTTGACTTGAATGTCTGGGTCATTAAAAAATGTAATTTCCCTTAAATCACCCTTCTCAGCTCCTGCCTCACTATTCCACAGTTTGAGTGGTAGTTGTGTTAGTCTAGTTCAGCAAAACAAACAAGGAGTATGTTGGCACCTTAAAGACTAGCAAATTTATTTATCTCATGAGCTTTTCTGTGTGAGAGAATCCCACTTCATCATATGCTTGAATCTGAACATCTTATTTACTTTAAAGATGCTAGCATTCTCTCCCTCTAGAGCTGTTTGAATTAGCCTTGTGACACACTGTTCTTTGTATATATATATATTTATAACAAACGTGGTATATTTTCCATTTCATTCATCTGACAAAGTGGGATTGTGCCCATGAAAGCTCATGCAGTAAATACATTTGTTAGTCTTTAAAACTGCCACAGAACTCCTTGTTTATTTAGGCTGGCTGGGCAGCAAAAGAGATGGTAACATTTCTGGGAAGAGGAAGTATGAACAGATTTGGTCTGACTTTTTAGAAATCTTTGATTAACTCCTTTTCTCTTTTTTTTTTTTTCTTTTTTCTCTTTTCTCTTTTGGGAAGAATAATAAAATATAAATTAAAAATCATGTATATTTAAACAAAATATTGAGGTGAGAGTTTGAGAGCATGAAATCATGTGATTGCTAAATAAGGACACAAGCTTGTTGCAGTGTGTGGGTGGAAAGCATTCATCTCCAGATAGTCAAATGACTGGTAACTAAGGATCTAGTGCTTACAATTGCTTTTCCCTGTGTAGCAAGCATTCACGTTAAGGTTGCTGATTAAATTGGGACTATGAACTGGAGGAAGCATATGTGTAGAAGTAAGAGTTGGTGAGGCCCTGACCAGCGCTGTTTAAAAAACCAGAACCCTATTTTTTAATGAAAAAATTGGTATTTTCTGTTGGAAATCATGTTCTGACAAACTTTTTGACCTGTTATAATTGACATCTTCATCCTGGTTTTTCTTTGCTATCAAAACAAAATGAAGAAGAATGTGTTTGAGATGTTGGAAACTGATCCTGATCCAGTTCAAGATGTAAATATTTACATTGTTCTTGTACTGAACTGAAGTCAATTGTTCCATTTTCAGGAACAGAATTCACAGTATGTTTCTGGTATCAAATAACTATGCATTTTTCTTAAATTTAAAGGATTTGCAAGTAATCAGTCTGGTTTCCCCACAGACAAATAGCATGTGTTTTACAAGGAAAACATCTTGCGTTAGACGACGCTTTCGAGAATTTGTATGGCTTCGGCAGAGACTTCAGAAGAATGCTGCACTAATGTGAGTGATTTTTAAAACTATGGTCTTCTACTAAATAAAATTTTAATACTCTCCAGATGGCATGCACAGGTAGGGATTTTGTCTGTTCTGAACTATTACTAGAGAATCATATAAACTGGAGCTGGGAAAGACTTTAGCTCATATACTTCATACTCTATCAGCATAAGGTTGTTCTGCACAATCTATTTGCTAGTGCTTTGTGAGTACATTTACACAGTGATAAAAAACATGCAACTGCCCTGGCCTTTGGGAACTTGTGTTCCAGCCTGAACCTGAACATCTACGCTAGAGGTTCTCAAACAGAGGTCACAATCTTTCAGGTGGTCACCAGTTTATTATAGCAGGGTTATGAGATGTTAGCCCCCATACGGAATGGAGCTCTGGCTATCAGCAGCATGTGCAGCCGACAGCCTGAGCCATTCAGAGCTGGTTAGCCAAAAAGCCATTGGATGAGTTTGAACTCTGAGAGCAGTGCTGCCTTCAGCAGCAGCACATAAGTAAGGGTGGCATGGGCTAGTGTGGGGAGGGTGGATGGATCCTCACTTTTTTAGGGAGTTGGAGTCATCACAACATGAAATATTTTCAGAAAGGGGCCCAGAAATGTTTCAGAATCCCTGGTCTACACAGCAATTGTTCATCACAGAACCCAAGCCCCACAAGTGTTGTGTTATTCCTCCCCCACCTCCCCAGAATTCATTTTGTATATGTACCCTGCCTGGCCTGGAATTAAATCTCTTACAAGCAGTGGGGTTTCCGTCTAGTGGAGCTGGAACAATTTATATAGTAGGGGAGCTGAACCAAACTGTGATAGAAACCACTTCAAAGCAACACACCTCATTCTAGTGCCTATGTTTCTACCAGGGGCATCGCTGCCCCGGGGAATGACCCGGGGCATGGGCCCGGGCTACACCCCCGGCTGGGGACAGGGCGGGGAGTGGTGGCTGCGGGGTCGCCTGGCCTTTGAAGGGGCTGGAAGCGGCTGCCGCTGCCTTGGGCAGTTGGGCCCCAGATCCCCCGCCGGGGATAGGGCAGGGAGCAACAGCCGTGGCCACAGGCAGCTGGGCCCCCGATCTCCAGCCCAGTCCAGCTGGAGACCGGGAGAGGTGGGGCCCCGCCAGGACCCAGGGCACTGGTGCCGGCATTCAGGGCACGGGCCCCGTGTGCCAGGTGCCAGCAATGCCCCTGGCTTCTACCATTACCTTTTGGAAGCTATTCCTCGAACTAGTCAAGCTTCATAGATTTAACCTAATATTTTATTGCATAAAAGTTTTGAACAGCTAGTGCTTTTAATAAATCGTTAAAGATAACAAAAATGTAAATTACAAGCTCTAGATTTTCCTGATTCAGCTATGGAATCTAGGAGTCTATATATTAGATTCTCATATGGTCTCTATCATTGCGGTAGCTGAACACATCCTAAAATGATGAACTGTGTACACAAAGATATATTTATCTCTTTCTCTCTCTCTCTTTCTTTGTCCAAGGACTAGCTTTGCTTTTGTTTTGTCCAAGATTTTTTTTCGCATGCTGATGTAATTTATCCTTCTAAAATTAAGTGTTGCCAGCTCACACAATTTTACAGAAAATCTAGCTATATTTGGCCCCCCCCCCCTTCCCCTCCAATCTCAGCTCCTGGAATAATCTGAATACTCTAGTTTTTATCTTTAAAAATTTTAAGTTTCTAGTTCATATGTCTTCAAAGAAAAACTTAAAAATGTGACCCCTGAAGGGTGAAAACTAGAAAGCACGTAAAAAGGACTCAATGTTAATTATTTAAAAAATTTCATGATTTTAAGTCAATCTCATGATTTGCTTTTTGGACCCTTGGGATTGCCAATATTATACAGAAACTTTTTCTCAGCCACTTCATTGTTGGTTTTAACTATGTATTTTATTTTTTAAAGACAATTGCCTGAACTTCCACCTAAAACTCCCTTTTTTAATATGAATAACCCCCATCATGTGGACGATCGTCGACAGGGCCTACAAGAATTCCTTGAGAAGTAAGTACTGCACCTTAGGCTTAGTGTCTGGGTTTATTGCTGTTTAATAAAGTCGCTATTTGCTGTATAGCACAGTTCATCTCTTGTACAGGAGAGCCATCTTGTGGTTACCATTATATATTGCACTTTTAGATTTCGTCTGTCTCATTGATACATTTTCATACATCAGTCTCTTTAGCTGAATTTTTGCAGTGGAATTTCAGCTGAAGTTCTGCACATTTCGGTTTGATTATATATGGACATTTCTTTTAAAAACAACACAGTTTAAATCGTTGTATGGCCTTATTTTGTTTGAAAATGCTCTTTTGGTGAAGTCAGCTTTCAAGAATGAGCTAGACACGTTTAAACAAGGCAACAGCTTTACAGTGGGGAGGAAAACATTGTTAAAAGTTTCTAGCAAACTCTTCATAAACCCAGGGAGCTTGGAGAAACTTTGCAATGAATTAGATGGGAAAAGTTAGTACTACAACTGGGTCAACTGAGCTGCAGTTAAAACCTGTGTTTAGGTCCCCTACTGTAAATAAGTGATCTCATAGCTGGCACCATTTTTACCACTAAGCCAAATAAGCTTGATTTCAGCAAGCATAATTATAACAGCGGTCAAAAACAGGGCAAGCTACTGCACCCTTGTCTATGCTAAGTCTCCCACTACTACAAGACTATACCTGAACTGGTCTTCCACGTTTAAGAAAGATAAATTCAAACTGGAACAAGTGCAGAGAAGGGCTACAAGGATGATCCATGGAATGGAACAGCTGCTTATGAGAGGAGACACCAAGAGGTTGGCTTGCTGAGAGGAGATATGATTGCTCTCTGTAAATACATCACAGGGATAAATACCAGGGAGAAAGAGGAGTTATTTAAGTTCAGCACCAGTGTGGACGCAAGAACAAATGGATATAAACTGGCCATCAGGAAATTTAGACTTGAAATTAGATATAGGTTTCTAACTATCAGAGGAGTGAAATTCTGGAATAGCCTTCTGAGGGGAACAAGTGAGGCAAAAAATTTAGCTGGTTTTCAACTGAGCTGTATAAAAATATGGAGGGGATCGTATGGTGGGACAGCCTAATTTGGCAATTAACTCATCTTTGACTACTAGTGGTATATATGCCAGTGGCCTGAGGTGTGGGTTCTGAGCTGGTGCAGAGAATTGTTTTTTGAGTGTCCAGCTGGTGAGTCTTGCCCATATATTTGGGGGTTAGCTGATCACCAGATATGATCTCCAGATATGGGCAGGTGATTTTTTCCCCAGGGCAGATTGGCATGGGCCCTGAGGATTTTTTGCCTTCCTCGGTAGCGTGGGGCATGGGTCTCTGGATGGCGATTTCTCCATACCTTGAAGACATTAAACCATTATTCTGGGACTTCAGTGACTCAGTCATAACTTAGGTGTCTCTTGCAGGAACATGAGGAAAATAGTGTGGCCTGCATTGTGGCTGAGGTCGGACTAGCTGATCGTATTGGTCTCTTCTGACCGTTAAATCTATGAATCTGTGAACTGCTGATAACACAAGTGGGAAGGTTTTTGGTAAATTTCCATAGTGTAGACATGAGCAGTAGAACCAGTCCTGTCTTGTCTTGCAAGGGACATGTGTGAAAATATTTTTTTAAAGGGCTAATGTTGACCAGAAAAATTTTTAAAAGGCTCTAACCTGGGCCAGAAAAAAAAGGTTTAAGAACAACTTCAGGATGGTTTTAGCTCACCCATTCTGGCTGTTTAATTGTACTTAGATGTTATAGAGCACTTTTCATTTGAAGATCTCAAAGCAGTTCACATCATTGCTACATTATGGATGGGGGAACTGAAGCACAAAGTCTTGCCAAAGTCATCCAGTACTGCCTACACAGCTGGGCCTAGAACCCAAGTTTTCTGGCTTGCAGTCTACAGGGCTAGCCACTAGACCAGCTGTGTTTGTGCCCTCTGGTGGCTGTTTGTACCATCTGTGAACTGCTACCACTGGTTCTGCTCCATTCATGGTTGCAGTGGTGGGAGTGCTAGTGAGGACAGGCAGTTACCAGCCACCCCCTTTTTAACCATTGTTTTGTTTAGCGCTGCATGGGGCATGGTTAGATGACATGACGGTTAGATTGCCCCCAGTCTCCTGTTAACACTAGCACTTACCAGTGGGGAGCTGTGCCTGTGGTAGCAAAGGCAGCAATTTTTAAGCAAGTTACTATGCTTTCTGGCACATGCTCTTCCTCATCAATGTCACAGATGAATCCTTTGCTCCCTGTTTGGGAAAGGCAAGGGGAAATCTGTGTTAGTAGTGATCCCAATAGCCATTTCAGGACCAGTCTTGCCTTTTCCTTCATAGAGTCTTATCCAATCTCTGTTGCCCAGGACTTTTGTCAAGACACTGCTTGAGGGTACATGACACTAATACAGAGAGTAGTGGAAGATCTCGGATTTCCCCTCCACCTCATTGGTTAAAAAAAACTCGAGTTGGGAATATCGATGGGCTGAACAAAGTCTGTGGTAGTTCACATATTTATGTCTGAGCTCTCAGCCATCTTTGTTCCACTATGATAATTGTTGTTTTTAAACATGCTCTAATTTGAAAATGAATAGTGATCATCCAGACTGCCCAACAGTGACTCTTATTATAGGGCCTGAAGTGTTTCCATTCAGTGGCTGTGTTTTCAGAACTGGCATTAAATCAAAGGTTTGCTTTCTTTCGTTTTTTTGAACACCTATAGTTTAGCTGAGTATTGTGATAGGAGAGCATTTCAGCTTAAGTCCATTACTCTAAGACTATCAAAAATGGTTATTCAGTGCACGAAAGTTTTTAAAGTGGGCTTTTCCTCTCATAGTAATGATTTAAATGTTTGTGTTTCAGTGCTGCAGGACACCATTCTACCAGACACTGTCAGCCACAGGGGAAAGCTAGACTTGAAAGGACCTTTAGAAAATATTATAGTTGCGTTAGACTGAACTAGTTTGGCATTCACATCCCATGCTCCTGCCTTTTGCTGTATGGAATGGCAGAACCTGTTTGTAGAAAGGGTCTCTCCACTGGTTGAATTAGTGTGCTGCTTCTCAGGTCTCTATTTTTGAGATTGTTGGTTTATTCTTTTTTTGGAACCAAATGTTTGAGTTCTTTCCCTGAAGCAGTGTTTGTGACTCATTGACAAGCATGAGATCTGCATAATTCCAGCACTGGATTGCTGCAAATTTTTTTCATATGACACATGCTCCAACAATTTAAACTTGTGCAATAATGTATGGTTAGTCTGGGGCCTTTCAGTTCTCGCTCCCTTGATTTTATGTACATTTATGGACCTTGTTTTTTGACACTGCTTAATAGTTTAAGTCTAAATCCTGGGCCCCACAGCATCTACAGCACAGATCCCTCAGCAGTTCCTCAGAACCTGTTCAACTGTAAACAGAAGCTTCCTGAGGCAGATAGAACATCCTTTGAGGAAGAAGTACTACTGATACAGATGTTCAGCCCTTATCCACTCCTCACACAGCAGTTTGGTGCTTACACTGTTCCAGAGAGAGGAGTTGAAAAAATCTGTCATAGAGAAACTCAATGGAACCCTACAGGCCAAAACAGCAAGTCAGTTATCCAGGGCCAGGAGACAGGTACCTGTCTGGCAGAACAGCACACAGCCCCCCCCTAGCATTAGCTTGTGGAAGTTAGCAGAAGAGGGATCCCAAGCCATGTGTGCCAGCCAGCTTGAGGAAGATGGGGCCATGGGTAAAATTTTCAAAAACGCCTCTTTGAGTCTCAGGCTCCTAAATATCTTTTGAAAATGGGACTTAGGCTCCTAAATCACTTAGTCACTTCTGAAAATGTAAGCCATCATCCCTAACCCTGGCAGCCTCTCCTAGTTCTCTGGTTAGTTAAATTATCTCTTTCTCCACTGGTACCTCCTGCCTTTTACACTGGCCTGTTACCAATAGCATTTACTCTTTTATGAAAAGTATGAGAAAATCTATGATATTCTGCAAAGGAGGAAAATACATGTTTAGTGACTGTGGCCTGTATTTCCCCATTCTCCCTGTATTAATCTCTGTGTGTTCAACAGAGGGCACCAGAACACAGGCTGTGATCAGTTGTTTCTGGTAGGTTTTGTTTCCCCCCCCCACTCCTCCATGATCTGATGTAAATGGGCAGAGTAAATTTGCTGAAAACGAAATCAGAGTGTTAACCTTCCACACACATTCAAGTGTGCATCTGTCATTATATTAGGTTACAGTAGATACAGGAAATCTTTAGTTAGGATTAAGTTGTACTGTTCAGCCATATGTTGTTCTCCTCCTGCAGAACAGTGTATAATATACCTAATAAAATCACACTGAGGAAAGCCAGATTTTGGCCTTTGTCCAAATAAGACACAACACATGTTTTGCCTTTTGTAAATGATCTTGCTTTATCTGGAGGGAACATTTCTCAAGTAGTACATACATCACTGCCTCAAAATATATGTGCTTTTCTTTGCATATCAATTGTAATTTCATTAGCGGCCTGTTTGGGCCTAATTTTAAAGGCCGGCCTGACCACAGCTCATATGAATCTGAACCAAACCTGAGAGTGGCAAGTCATTCACACAACTGACCTGACCTTATAGTCAGCTCTTGTTGGGTTGTAAGGTCAGACAGGGAGCTGCAGAAGCCGGTGCTAAAATAGCAACATGGCCAGGGTGCTGCAAACAGACCCACATGCTTCTGCCATTCACAAACCTGGCCCGTGCCCCTTCTCTGCTGTGCAGCTGCCCTAAAAAGCCCAGAGCTGTCCATATCCCACAGAGGCCTCAGTCCTACAGACCTTCAGTTGGGGCAGCCATGCTGCAGGCCAGCCTTCTCTCCTCTGCTACCACCTCCTGCCCAGCCTTGCTGGTGGGTGCAAGCACAGGCCAAGGGGCAGTGCAGGGTGGGTACCCGTCTGCAGGGCCCCATGAATGCCTCCATGCTGGACTGGAGGGATGGGAAGCAGGGTGGGCGGTGCCTGGCGTGGGGTCACAGGTGGCCATGTTGTGCCTCCTGCTCACACCTGAGCCACACCATTTGTGTGTGTGTCCTAAGGCAGAAAACAGCTCACGTGAATATAGTGCCCCCTTTCCTGGTGGCAGCACCTCCACCAGTCACTGGCCCATGTAAGCAAAGGGCTGTTTACTACCACCCTGTCGTGTCATCCCCCCAGTCTGCAGAGACCTAATTTTAATGCCTGACCCAAATCCAACCTAAGCATGTTGAGTCATTTTCATCCGCAGCATGACCTGAGCCCAGCCCCTGTAGCTAGATTTCATCGGGTTTGAGTCAGGTTGCAAGAATATGTATCTCATGCCCTCTTTCTGTAAAGGTCAAGACATCATGAGTTTTTACCAAGACTGCTTCCAAAGATTCTCATGACAGCGAATGAAAATGATTTAAGTGTAGGGCCTTGTGTTCTGCAAACCTTTATTCCAGCAAGTAGTGCTTATGTAGGATTAATGACTACTCGAATGGGTTAAGGGTTGCAGAATTAGGGTCTTAATTTCTACTGTAGCAAGCATAGGAAAAGTTTAACTTGCTTTAAATCTGCCTACTCAGTTTTTTTTCAGGAGTTACTAGAATTATCTGTGGTAAGTTGTGACTTTAAGTTAACTGGGGGCCAGATTTGATCTCGTTTACTATAGATTTACACCAGAGCTGCTGGGGTCAAAATCTGTTCCTGTTCTGGTAGTTGCAATAATGAACATTCTGATGTTGGTTGAACATTGTGATAATTGCTGATTGGCTACATATTGCACACATGGTTCAGACCAGTGGTTTTCGAACTCTTCTCTTGGGACCTGTTGAAAAAAAGAATTTATGCCAATGACACAACAATTACATCTTTAAGCAATGCATTCCAGCCTTTCAGCAATGGCAAAAGAGGTGCCGCAACCCAGCAGCTGAGGGTCTGCAACCCAGTACTGGGTCCCAACCTATGGTTTGAAAACCACTGGTGTAGTCTGTGCTACATTATCTTAATTGACATATTACTGTACCGTACCTACCCCACTTCCTCCTGCCTAGTTATTTATCCCATCTACACGTTATGTCTTGTCTCTTAGACTGCAAGCTCTTTGGGGCAGGGACTGTCACTTTCTGTGTGCTTCTACAGCACGCAGCATAAGGGCTGGCTGGCCTAGTTGAAGCTGCTGAGTGCTATTCTAACAATAATATTCAATAATAATAATAGCAACAGGTGACAAAGCATGCATGTTCTTGTTTTTAAAGTATGAATATTATGAACATAAAACCAGAAAGCTACAAATGGATAGTGAAGACACTTTATTTTTCATTTTGATTACTTTTTAATTACAGCCTTCAAGCAGTGTAAGCGGTTAGTTCAGAAGGACAAAAGCAAAAGCTGTCATTTCTCAATTAAACGGTAGACAAGGGCATACCTTGGTGAAGCGTGCTTACGTGATTGCTCACAAGTTGGCTTACACTGATTAGTTAGGAGCTCTAAATGTTTTACCTTTTATGTACTATGTGTGATTGGTGTAATGAACGTCTTTGTCAAATTCTTCCTTTTTGTATTTCTTCACTAATTTAACCTCCAGATGGCACTATTAAGCTTAAGCAGAAAAGAAAATTGTGAAATAATGAGTCCAATGTAAAGTAAAATTGGAAACTGAATTATGGCTGCAGAAAAAGGACAGTAGCCTTGAGGTCCTGATCAACCTGTACTCTTATCACTTTTGTTTGCTGCTCCCATATGTTAGGTTACCAGCAAGTTAATAACAGTGCTTTAGCAGTTCAAGGCTTAGTAGAATTGCACTGGACATGAAATAAAGCTAAAATGAATTTGTGTCCAATATCATTGACATTAGTGTTCATTACGTCTGTGGTGTAAAGCCTCAAACCATCTAAAATCAATTTTAAAGATTACCCATTATTTTATAGAGAAAATAAAATACATTTCAAACAGCAACAAAGCTGCAAGTACGGGGTAATCTCATGAACAGTTAGTTATTTGTGCTTTAGCCTAGGTGGCAGGAAAGTACTGAAGGTACAACATAGGAAAATAGGGGAAGTAAAGTTTATGCATGTTGAATTAAATGGGTTTTATGCTATTACTCTGAGTTAAAATGCAGATGCCAATGCTGCAAAAAAGTGTGTCTCCTCACTGTTACCTGTTTTTAACTCTGGAAAGGAAACACTGGTGAGATTTATTTTAAGGAAACAAACCCAAATGAAAGGAATAAATTTGCTCCTCCAGTTCTCATACTATCAGTCTGTATTTGTATATGGCATGGGTTTTTTTTCTTTTTGTTTTGTGACGTTTGTGTGCTGCTGAGAATGGAGCTGTGTGGATTTGTAAGTTCTGTGGCTTGATTCATTTTTGTACATTATTAGGTGTGTGTGTGTGTGTGTGTGTGTGTGTGTGTGTGTGTGTGTGTGTGTGTAGAAGTTGTTTTCAATTGTCCAGGGAATTATGCAATTATTTTAATATTTTGTAGGCATAGATTTTAAAAAGGACTATATTTGTGGTGTCTAGTTTTAAGAAAATTAACTGGTCCCTTTTGCAGCCTCACTCTTTCTGACATAATTTCACATTTATTGTGGTAGATCATTATGGCCCACTGCAGATAATTTTCATCATTGAGAACATCAATTAAAAAAGTGTGTGTGTGTGTGTGTGTGTATCTCTATCTATATCTATATGTATAGATAGATAGATATAGACACACACACACACAATACTCTCAAAATTACAGTTATATATAGATGTCTTTCTCATTTTTCTTGCTTTAACCAAAAGACAGGAATTCTTAAGTGTATCACATTAATTAAATCTTACCAGTATGTTGGTCACAATAGTAAAGAGTTTTCCGAGTTCATTTATGTTTAAAATGTTACAGTCCAAACGGAAAAACAAGTCTGCTGTACATTTCATGTTAATTAAGCTCGTTGTATAATACAGCTGATTTGTATTTATTTTGCTTTCACCAGTTCGTACATTCTTGTCATATCTTGTATCTGACTGTAAACAGATAATGTTGCTAAATATGATGATAAAATGGAAAATATATTGGTAACTAAAAACTATCTGAAACATTTGTAAGTAGGTAACCATTAATTCTGAACAGTTCTAGGTAGCTTAAATATATTTCTGTAAATTTGCATGTAATATTAGTCTTGCTGTCATAAGCCCCTATTTTGCAAATACTTGGTACTCCCACTGAGCTCAAAGACTACTCCCAGGATTAAAGTTACTATTAGTATTTTGTAGGAATGGAGCCCTACTGGCTGCTGTTTAATCATGTTAGAATAGAGATATTGCGCAATTCCTTCCTGATACACGTATTGCAATGTTCAGAGTAGCAATGCTAATGCTCAAATTTCAGTCCTGATAGAGTAACTCTAAATTTCCAGTTTTTTTGACTACATTCTACTTTGCACAGTTCGTGTGATTTAAACAGGTTATGCTTAATGTATTTGAATACTATTTTCATAAGTACAAACTACAGTTGAAAATAGATTTAAAAAAAAAAAGCTAAAATGAAGAGCATTGCCTAAACTGAGTGAAAACACTTTGCAAACAGATTCAAGTTCGTGTAGATCAATGGCATTTTTGCTATCCCTTAAATATATACAAATCTCTAAAAGTGTGAATAAATACTTTGAGTTTTTGTTGATGCACACACATTCTGTTTTACAGGTATTTCGGAGTCCTGACTTCATGCTTCTAAACACATTCATCTTTTTCACTCCCAACAGAAATAAGGCAACTGAAATTTTAGAGTAGATTAGTATTTTTTAAAAAAATACAGACAGTTCTTGAATATAGACTAAATTTTCATAAGTACATGTGCCTTGCCCCACTTTACAATCATTAATTGATCCACATGGTAATAACAGATGGTTAAAATGAAGAAACGCCCTTGAAGTTATTCTTATAACAGATGTTCTTAACTATTACCTTCATGTTTTTACTCACCTAAAATTCCAGATAATGTAATAAAAAGGTTACACATACCTAATCATTTTATTATGTGCAGTGCATTCTGAAACTAATTTGGTATTCATTTAAAAGGAGGACACCACTGCGAAAACATTCTAGTAATTCTGTGTATTTTCTCCCCCCCCTCTTTTTTTTTTAAAGGATCCTACAAAATGCATTATTGCTTTCGGATAGTAGACTTCACCTTTTCTTACAGACTCAGCTAAGTCCAGAAGATATGCAGGCTTGTGCATCTGGACAGACAAAATATTCTGTTGCTGATGCGATTAATAAGTTTGCTTCTTTGAAACGACGTTTTCCTATTGAAGATGAAGAGAGAAGAAGAGGGAAAAATGATGCAGACTCTGATTCAGAGAGGTTACTTCTTTACTTCCTTACATTCCAATATACATACATATATACATACAAAGACTTTACTTTTTTGTTGATGTAATACTAAGATAATGAAAAAATTAATTGACTGAGATTTTATTGAGCTGTGACAGCTCATCATAGAAGTCTTCACACACACCTCCACACTGAATTAATGAATGCAGTAGAAATTCAATTATCTGCATTCTGATTATGTGAATTTCATTTAGTCAGACTTGAATTATTCGCGTTTAAATTATCTTGCTAAAAAAATATCCAACTGCACTCCAAATGGCTAATTAAAAGTCCAAATTTCCTGTCTCTCTTTGTGACTGGAGATAATTAAAGTTCTCCTCTGTTACTCAGGCTTTGAGTGTGTTGTGAAAACCAATTTCCTTTCTTTATTTTTTATTTTTTTTCTCCCCTTCTCTGTAGTTCATCCTGTGGGCTTGGACATAGTAGTGATGACAGCATTTCACATGGATGTAAAGAAAGCACAGTTCCTGAAGAATCCTGAAATATCATTTGTACATTGCTCTCTGAAGACCAACAAAATAACGTCTTCTCTCTGTTTTTGAACCATAGCTTTGAAATTTTGTTTCTTTTAATAAATGCATTGATCTATTTTTATATGTTAACTATTACATTTACGTTTATGTAAACATTTTTAAATCTTGACAAATATTGGGTTACTGATGCTCTGTTACCAAATATGACTGATAAAATATTTCTCTGGGTGATGGCATGTTTTAGAGCTTAAAAAAATCAAGTATTTTATGTTAATTCAAAAGTTAAATGTATTAGAATAAAATATGCTCAGAGCAACATCATGTACTTTATAACAGAGAAGTTTCACTCTAAAAAGTTTGTGTGACATTGATGATGAAATTCTATATAGACCACAGGATGTTAACTTTTTAAAATAGCATAGTGACTTAAGGAAAACACAGTCTGTACCATTTGTTGCTGACAATTAGAGATATAGACTATCTTTCCCTTCCTCCAGTTTTTTTGTTTTGCGTTGCTGCTATCGTGTTCAAGAGCCAGGCCAACATTTTCAAACAGATAAATGTGACTTGATTTCCAGGAGTACTGAAAACCTCCAGATCCCATGGAAGGTGAGGGAGTTACGGATGCTGTGAAAATGATGCATAGAAGTTAATGGGGGCTTTGCACTGATTTTGGCAGTCAACATTTCATCCTAGGTATCTGTCTTATGGACCTATGTTTGAAAATGTTACCTAGGTGTTAAACTAAAACATTTTAAATGAAGTGAAGGTGTCTTTTCCAGTAGGATGATAGTCACGTAGATGTAACACACTTCTCAAATGCAGAATTCTAAGCTTTTGGATACAAACTGGAATTACTGGTTTTTTAATTTCACTTTTACTGTAGTAAATACACTGAAATATTGACTTTTTCACATGTGATAAGATTGAATACAATTTTTTAACCACAAACATCTGTTATAGTCTGCTTTGTTCTTTGTCAGCAGGAGCTAAGGATTGTCTTGTTCCAGAGCCTGTCATCAGAAAATGTTTCAATGTTTATTTGTATTTGATGTTTAACTCCTATTGAAAACAAGGTGGTGGGTCTGCTCCTGTTCCCATTGAAATAATGGCAAGAACTTCCATAGATTTCAGTGCTGTAAGTTCAGTCCCAATACGGATTTTGTCTCGTATAAAGATACTGAGGCTAGTATTTTTCAACTGTTGAATTACAGAAACAATATCAAATTAATTGTCCTTCTACTAAAAGTTAGCATGGATGTGTTTTTAAAGCATCAAGCTGGGAATCTGAGTCATTTTAGAACCGTGTGTCATAACAGCTTGAGAGTAATATTGGTAACTACTCTGAACCACAGTTTTCTCTTGATGCCAGGTAGCACGTTCTGTTTCTTTTTTCCACTTTTGTTGAATTACACAAATATATTTTGTCACTGTCCTGTTGTGTGCAGAAGGGACAACAAAATATTTTCAGATAACAGCAATAACATTAATTAAAGCAACAAGTTATGACAGCAAACTAACTTGAAGGTAGCTGCTATTGCAAAATGCTGATTTTCATTTTACTTAACTTTTTCTTTTGGAAGATGTTGCTTCCTGGATAGACTTCTTATTTAGCAAAGCTGCACATATCATCAGTGAAAAATCTTGAAACAAACAAAAACTGAGAACTGGAATAACATTTTGGAAAAGAAAATTAATTATAATTTCATTTACTGTACTATTAGGTTTTTGACGGGTTTGTTTTTCTTAATGTTGGGACAGATCATTTGATGCACTTTACACTTTATGGCCTGCTAACACACATCCTGACTGTCTGTCAGAAACATAAAGTAAAGGTAAGAGTTGGAGAATCTTTTATGACCGCTTTTTGTAATTCAGGAATCTTGTCTTTTGTGTGTTAAGAGAAATTTTGCGAAGCTGTCTCTTTCAGTGATATATACTGGCTATTCGTAATACTGGTATTGTTATTAACTCTAACACACTCTACACAAGTTATATCTGTGCTATACAATCTGCTACATCATCTTCTTCCTACCTGCATGGAAATTTATTTAAAATGTTACTCTTTCAAGATCTTTGTGTACTTTTAGTATCAGTGGAACTGTTCCTTTTAAGTGATTAATGAATAATGTTCTCTTCAAGTGTATGTTTGTTACATATTGTAAATGTTTTAGGAAATGTTTCTTATTTTGAGAAACTTAAATATTAAACTTCTTGAAAATTTTTATTTGTCTTTGCTGTGATTGTAGCACTATATGAACTTTTTAAAATTTCAATAGAAAACTCATTGACATTTTAATTCTTGGGTTTGTTTGGGGTTTTTTTGTTTGTTTTTGACTACAAATGATATTTGTCTAGTTTTTCAAACAGTCAGGAATTCTGATTTCCCTCTCCTGCATCAAAAATCTTACATTTCTTGAACTGTTCCTGCTCTGTTCAGATCTACACGTTTGTTCTTCCTTTTTATTTTATAAGGAAGGTTAGTAAAAACAGAATATTCTTAAATTACTAAATACAGCAAGTTATTTTTGTCCTATGTTTTAACTTGTAAATGATTTATCTTATTTTTAAAATCCATTTCCTAATTTTTAATATTCCAATGACTTAGTACTGTTTCTTAAATATTTTGTGTGTGCTATATGCTGTAAACAAACCCCAGTTATTTATATTTTTGAACTCTAATGCATATTTAACTTCAGGATAATGTAAATCAGTATTCCAGCAACCTGTTACTTGTAATGCAACTGAAACATTGTTATAAACAAGGTAGCAAAAATCCTTTGAAAAGAAAATGATTCATTTAATAACACAGTTCAGCTTTTATAAACATTCAGAGCAAGAAGTTAGTCTTAT
The DNA here is from genome assembly GCA_007922195.1 of Podocnemis expansa. Lineage (NCBI taxonomy): Eukaryota > Metazoa > Chordata > Testudines > Podocnemididae > Podocnemis > Podocnemis expansa. The sequence continues at coordinate 15,312,547 of ML681964.1, read as the reverse complement.
TGTCCCCTACACACAACATTTCTAAATTTTGTGCCCAACATTTCGAAATCCTGTGCATTTTTTCTTGAATTTTTTTGTGATTTTTTGAAGTTTTTTTCAGATCTATATTAAAAATATCCACTTATACTTGTGACATAACCTGTTGTAAAATATAAGAAGCACATAAAGTTAGCAGCTTTTTCAAAGAATGGGTAAAATAAAACCCTTACACGTCTAAGTAGTTATAACAACCGTAGTAGGCTCAGTAATGATGATCAGTGTTTACCCCTACAGCATCTGGTATTTCTTTTTCTTTTCTGTTCTTTTTAACGACTTTTACAATGTTGCACTTCCTTTTAAGTATAAAAATGTAGTTCAGTATTTGCTGTGTCAAGACCATGATTTGTCTCATGAAAGGCCTTAAAGTACTTAAAATAAAATAGCTTTTTCCTCTTAAAATAAGTAATATTCCTCCTTTGCAGGTTAAATTGCTTTTTTGCCTATTTGTATAGATGATATTTATAAGATAATTCAATTATCTTTTGTGACAGGCACCAAAAATACTCCTTTTGGTTTGGAATATTTAGAGTTCTTGAATTGTGAGATACCCACAACATATACTGGCTATCTTTAAAAGTGCCACAAGATTCCTTGGGTCTTCCCCCGCCCCCCCAAACATATATGAATATATCTCTAAGGAGATATATGTAATTCCTACCCCCTTAACCTTCCATGAACACTTACACTGTAAAATAGGCTATAACTAGCTAGCTAGATTTGTACTGTTGCTCTTTTATTGCTCATGGAGTTATCAACAAAAGTATTGCTATTTATACCTCTAAAATCAAAGCCTGCAATTACAATATATACTACTTAAAATCCACCTACAGTTTGGCATCAAATACAAAACTGCTCCAATTCTATGAGGAAACCACTGCAAATACTAGAGTAAAGCTTGAGCACATTCACTGGAGATCATAGTCAAAACGCTGCAAATAAGAAACTTTACTAATCCCAGAATACTTTCCAACACCTTCCCATCTCTTTGTAGCTGTGTCTTATTAGTAACAAGCTCCCCTTGCCAGTAGAACGCTACACTGCAAGTCTTTCTCTGACTGGTACTGTAACTAAAACTTTTCCTAACTGTTAGGAACACAGTTCCCCCACTTTTTGACATTTGCCATCAATTACTCCAGCAGCACCAACTCTTCCAGCGCCTGTTTCTTTCTTCTCAGCGCCAGTCCTGTCTCCAAAGGCCACAGTGAAGCTTTCAAACTACCTCTTCCTGCCCTGACTGGCTTAACTTTCCACAGCCCCCTCACTAGCCATCTGGCTCCATGCGAAGAACAGTTACTCCAACAAGTGCTTAGTCAGCAGCAGCCCCCCAGCGCCTGCTGCCTTTGCTCCTGGAGGCAGCGTTGGCGCAACTTCCACTTGAGTTTTGCTAGTTTCTTACCTCAGGGCCTTCATCCTCTCTTCCCCCCCACCCCACTGGCTGTAGGTTTTCCTGCAGCCGCAAGCACAGACTGACTGTGTGTGCAGGGGGCTCAGGCGGCAGCTTGCTGCCTCCCTGCCTCCCTCCCTCCCCGCCTGTGTGTGCGCGCGCTCCAGCCGCCTCCATGCGCCTAGGCTCTACCGGGGGCTGTTTGTCAGGTAAAGAAACTAGCGGCCTTGAGCCGGTAACTCATAGCAACTGCAACCCGTGGCAACGCGGGGAGGGGGTGGAAAAGCGGAGGAGGAGACCCAGCAATTTGCAAAATGTCTCAGCCCTAGGAGTCAGAAGCCCCTAACTCCTGCATGGCACGGGGGGGCTGAGATCTATGGAACCACCCTGCATATGGGAACCACTTCAAGCCAGAGGCTGCACCTATGCTCATGCATGAGATCTGGGGCGTAGAGACACCACCCCTTTCAAAATACAAAAGCCTCAGAGGGGAAATGCAGCAGCATCCCCTCAACACCCAGGAAAACAGACCTGGGAGGAGGCTTGTGGGGTGGCGCTGGCGGGGGGTTTGCAGGGCTCAGACATTTGGAGGGGGCTGCTGGTTTGTTTTGAAATGCACACCGCACCCTTCAGGTATATGGAGTCCTGGGGCACTAACAAATTTATTTATAAATAAAAGTAGAAAAGACTAACAAATTGATTTATAAATACATATTTGTTAGTCTTTTAAGTGACCCAGGACTCCTTGCTTGTTTGTTACACTGAAGGAGATGAACAGGGCTGCCCCTTTGGCACTGACTTCAGGGCCGTGTAAAACAAAAGGCTGGGTAGGGAGGGCTGGGATAATGGGATGCTGCAGGAGCAGGCAGGAGGCCACAATCTATTGCCAGTCCCTGGGCTGATGGGGCTCTTTGTTATGCAAAAGGCAGGCTGCTGTGCTGCTCTGGGCAGGCTGGGGGAGGCTCAGCCAGAGGAAACGTGTTTGGGAGGGAGGGGGCAAAGCCAAAGAGAGGGAGCCCAGGAGAGGCAGTGAGGGGGTGTGATGGGAGGGGAGTGTTTCTCTCCCTTATGGTTTGTGGTAGCCAGCCTGCTCCTCTCTGCAGTTACATTTCAAATCCCAATCAATGCAATTACCAGAGCATGGCCAACACTTTCCTGTTTACTGCCCTCAATATCCTTACCTTCCATCAAATCTTTATGGCTTTATCTTGTTGCAGAGACACTTGTGCCCTTGTGAATTCTTTTCCCCAGGAGTGGAAGGAACTGATGCTTTGTGAGGTGGTGGTTTTTTGTTTTTGTTTTTTAAAGTAAAACCGCAGCAAAAGATGTCAGTCTCTGGATTGCTCAAAATATTACAAGGCAATGCAAGTTTGTCACTCCTTCCTTTACAGAAAGCCTAGTGCCTGTAATGGGAGCAGTGTGAGAGACAGCTCAGAAGAGACCATTGCCTCTGGGCACGATGGGGACACTAGATCCTACTTTTGGCAAGGCAGTTCACTATGTCCTAACTCTTAGGTTTCCCTGACCCTATTGGGCCTGGGGACTTCTCTGTATGATGCACCTAGTGGCCAGAGAGAGGCGCTGTGGGGCAGGGAAGGGGTGGATTGAAAGAAGTGAAAGCTGAGCCACACAGCCCCTCCCTGGGACGCTGGGCTCCCACAATCTGTTCCCCGGCTCCTCTTAACAATGCCCTAAATCTCTGTGGTGGGTGACAGGGCCCTTCTGGTTTGTATGTGACTCTCCCAAGAAGCAGAGACAACAGAATGTGTACCAGACGCACAGAGCTTAATGGGTTTGTTGCATTTTTTTAAATAAACAAAAGCCTAATCAACTCCAAAACCTGCACATCTCTTTAGCTGAGGAAAACAACTGATTGCTACAAGATACATATATGGTAGATTTGTCTTCCCCATGTGCAGTGGCAGTTATTGCCCGTTGTTAGTGTGTTTGAAGAGGCAACAGATTTCTGAGGGGCCCATTCCTTAATTCTGCCCCCCCCCATACAACAGCTCTAAGCCACTTTATTTATTTAAACAAAAGCAATTACAGAAAAGTGCAAATCCACTCTGTGACATTTACCACTTCACTGTGGCAGCCAGGCTGTGTTTAAATGGGGGTCTTTCTGTGGAACAACAAGAGCCAAAAGGCCCCGTGTCATGGAGTAATGTAAGACACAATCTCGCCTGCAAATGCACAATGAATCGGGAAGGATTTATGTAATTAATTGACCAGTCTTAACCTGTTATCGTGATGTAAGGAATTTGGAACTCATTAATTTGGGCTCTGACAGATTTCATATTAGAGCTGGCAAATATGGATTGAACCTCTTATTCTTGCAGCAGCTGGAATTTCCATGACAGTGAGGATTAGTGAAGAAGACCTATTGCTGGAGTCAAACTGCCTCTTTTGTAATCAGCAACCCTGCTCTGCATTAAAGGGATAATGGGCAAGAGGGGAGGGAAAACTGTGAAGGGGGGAAGGTAGCGGGTACCACCCTGGTGGTGTAGGCTTTTTTGCTCACTCTGCTGATATTTATATGAGGCTTAAGCATCTGCAGGTGTATGAAAGCCTTAATAACAATTATAAGGGGGGTGCAGCTACCAGGAGCTAAAGGGAGAGAATGAAGCCTCAGGCCAAAGATGTTCTAGGGGAAAGTTAAGCTTTGAGGAGATCTGAGCAGGGGTGGGTTGGGGGTGTCTGCAGGCCATTCTCTGTCTGTAGCTCAGAGCCTGAGCAGTGAAGGCTGCAGAAAGATTCTAGTTTTTGACTGAAAGGGAATTCGGTGCAATGCTTTAACTGTAAGTGAGCACACCAGGGCAACTCATAATGGTGGCTGGCCTTCTCTGGAGCACGCTTACTGTCTCATAGACAGTGAGCTACATACAGTCATGTGCAAAAATAATGAATCTGTTGAGGTGCTTGAGCATGTGTCCGTTCCATACTCTTTAGGACTTACAAGTCATTTTGGCATGAGTGAAGAAAGGTGAGTTTATAGCTGAGGCCCTGGATCAAGAGATGTAGGTTAAATTTCTAGCTTCTCCACAGACTGCTGTTGTGGCCATGGTGAAGCTCTTATTTCTTCTGTGCCTCAGTTTCCCATTTGTAAAATACAGGCTATTAACATTGCCTTTCTCACCTTTTCTCTGCCTTCTATATTTAGGGACTGCCTCTTACTATGTATTTATAGTGTTTTAAGGGTCCCAAAGCGTCATCGTGGACTCTTAGCATTAAAGTAGTAATAATGTGTCCAGTTTATGTCTGGAAGTAAACAGTCTTAGGCCTTTAATCTTACTGTGGCAAATAATAAATTATTGAGCTTAAAATGGATAAAATTCTTAGAAGTAACACTAAGGGTATGTCTATACTGCTGGGCTCCAAGGATCAATGTAGCAGGATTGATTGAGCAGGCAACGGAGATCCACTCAATCGATCCCAGAAGTGCTGTCTGGTTGACGCCATCAGGGCTGGTTTACAGCAGGAGCTTTAGGGGCTGTAGCTTCGCAGACCCACAAATCTCTGGCCCTGAGCACTGCTGGCCAGCCTGCTCCTGCCTCAGCTGATTGTTTGGTGCCCCACCTCTATGCCACTGGCCAACAATGCCCCAAGGGGGAAGGAGTATCCAGTACTGTACCAAGGGGGGAAGGGTCAGGCCCCAGGGTTCAGGAGGGTGCTGGGATGGCTGCACACCAAGGCTGGATTAAAGGGGCCCCCCTCCTCTCTACATGAGCCAGTCTGGAGGAGGCCCAGCTAGTGCTGGGTGTCCAGAGGCGCCTGCCTCCCCATGGGCTGGCTGGTCCAGGGGGTGGAAAGGGCTAGTGTGTGGCTGCTGTGTCCTGGGGATGGGGATAGCTGGAACATGGGGCCATCCTCAGGTCCTGGAGAGCAGGGTCCTAGTGTCTTTTAACCCAGCCCTGGCACACGTTCAGCCTAGCACCCCTACAAATCATTCTTCCCTAGGGCAGTTTGGGGGTGGAGCTGGCTGGAACCCTTCTTGCCCTGCACAGGGGCTGAATGGTGTGGGGGCCAAGGAGGTGCAAATTTGGCTTGGACCCTGGATGCTGGACAGCCTCAATATGCCACTTGGAGTAGCTGTCCCTGGAGCACTGCTGCTGTTGATCTGCAAGCACTGCATGCCATGGTGTTGGCCACTCTTCCCCATCCTGCCCTTCTCATCCCAGCTGAGTGTTGCTGTACTCCCAGATGAGCGAGACAGCATTCCCAGCATACCCTTAGTTAAAAAGAGGCTTGTAGGAAAGGTGACTGCATGTTTCATCCTGAAAGAATTGAAAAACAGGAGGGGGGGGATTGCCTTGTTTCAGAGCTTGAAGCAATTTGCCACGTCCCTCTGTTGCTTCTCCTGTTCTTTGCTATGGAAGTAGCTATTAGCAGCTTCTTAAAGACTGTAAGAGAGTTGAAATCACTGAGCTCACTGGAGGGAGAGAGTCATTCTCTCTCTGAGCTGAAGAGGAGCAGTGGTGACCAGCAGGTGGAGCTGGGGGATGGTGAGAGCAACCAGCGGCAAGCTAGGCGGTGCGAGTGACTGGACGGCAGAGCGAGCAGCTGGTGAGAGTGGCCAGCGGTGAGCTGGGTAGCACGAGTGACCAGAGGTCGGAGCCAGCAAACAGTGGGCAGAGCAAAGAAACAGTTCTAGAGGATGGAGTGAGTGACCAGTAGATGGTGTCGGCGGACAGCTGGTATGAAAGACACTCCCTACCTACCCTAGGGTTGGTCAGGAGCCTAGTTAGCACTGATTCTCCAGACCAGTGCCAGTTATGCCATTAAGTTTGTATGTTCTGTTAATTGGTGTGGGTTATTGGGATCTTTGCTCTATGCTAATTTTTCTAGACTAGTGCTGGTCTCTGTATTTGGCCTTTTACATTTTGTTTTACTACTATTAAAAGTTCTGTTTACTACACTCAGTTTTGTGCTTGCGAGTGGGGAAGCCTTACCCCTTTGGGGTGCCCAGGGAACAGTGCAGGATTCCCAGAAATCTGGGTGGGGGCTCGAGCCATTTGGTAGTGTTGCATCATTGGGAAACCCCTAGATAGAAAATCCGCCCCTTGTCCTGCCCTAGCAGAAGGGTTACGCTTCTGTTGATGGCTTGTGTCTGTGTAGACGTAATGCATCTCCTACACCCCATCCAGTGCTGTCCCGGTGGGGGGGGGGGTTGAATCACACTGGGGCAGTGGGGCTGGCCAGCTCAGGGGAGGGGCAGGGCCCTTTGACCTTGCTCTGGCTTTTCCCCGTCTGGGGGACCTGGCAAGCCAGCAAAAAGCAGCATCTGGATTTAGTGCCCAAGGTCCCCTCCCCCACCATGCGCACTGCCTTCAGCATGGAGCCAAAGGCAGCGTGAGTGGTGGGAGAGGGGACTGGGAGCACTGAAGCTGGCTGCCACTTTTGGCTGGCTCACCCAGTCCCCAGATGGGGAAGAGCAGCCGTGGGGGGGCAGGGCAGCGCGAGGGTCCCTGAAGCATGAGACCTTGGGCTATCGCCCCACTTGCCCTACCCTTGGGACGGCCCTGACCCTATCAACCTAATAATCACATTTGTATCTGTCAAGCTTTTGCCTACTGTTACTGGTACAATCTGCTGAAAGACATTAGAGAAAAAATATTTCTCCTTTTTCTTAGTTCCTCTAATTCGAACATTTAAAATCAAGTTTTGTCTAGTTAATTCTAGTGTTTCCCTGCTATAGTCAGTCATCTAGGTCTCCTTTTTATTTGTGTAGGCTTCTACACAAGAACAAAAGAGAGTGAACAGTATTAAAAATGAGCAGATATGACTGTAAAGCCCCAACATGTGGTTGCAAGAAGATGTGGTACCAAAATACATTTAGATTGTGGGCTGTTTAAGGGGGCTACTTATTTATTATATATTTGGATAGTGGCTAGCATGATGGTGGCCTTTTGGCTGCCCATTTAAATGTCATGATGACATTGATGATAATTTTAACTCATTTTATTAAAAATAAGACCAGAGTTCAAGTTGTTCATAGCCCTTTAAAGTATAGCTTCTTATTGCTTCTCGATAAATTAATCCTAACATATCCCATGGAGATCTTATTTATCCGCTGGGAAGACTACATTTATCTTTTACAGATTTACATGAACCTGGCCTAACAGTCACTTCACAGAGTCTGTATTTGCTTTTTTTAGTGATCTAGAACAAAAAACTGCTTAGGTTTGTACTGTAGCTATACATTTTACCAAATTTTTACTTACATTAAATGTTGATTAAGCATAAACGTCTTTGTGAAAAAATGTGCTGACATCTGGTGAAGCATAACATTATTTTAAAAAACCATAATAAAGCATTTAAAGGGTTTGTTTATTTGTAGGTCCTGTATTTTCAATCTCTGATTCTTTCAGGTGAACAAATTGAAAATATGAATAATTTACCTTATTTTCATAACATTGTGTTACTTGGGTGCTTGCAAAATTAAAGTTAGTGGGTATTATTGGTATTTCATTATTATTAGTGAAGTTTTTTGCAAGGTATCTGTAGGTTAAAGAAATCAAATATCAGGTGTCATAGAAACTTTAAGATCATATTCTTATTTTGTTTTGAGACTATTAACATACAATACAAGGCAAAAATAATGTATATTATAATTCAGCATAGTTAACCTTTCCAAACTAATTCATTTTTTTGCTTCAGATAATTCATACCAGGAGAACACAAACATGTATAGCTCATTAAACATGTAGTTCATTTATAGAGCGTAAATGCAAATTTCTGCATAGAGCCCGTTAAGGACCATAGGATGAAATGTTGACCTCATGAAAGTCAATAGCCAAACTAACTTTGATTTCTGTGGAGTCAGGATTTCATTCAGTGGATTGTTATCATTATTTTAACATCATCTTGTTTGTTGCTTTTACTCGAGCTGAAAAATTGCTTTTTCCTAAATGCAATTTAACTTAAAAATTATGTCCTCTTCAAACCAATAGGTGGTCTTTTTTGAATGTAGTTATGTTTTTCTTGTAATCATTTGAAAACATAGTTTGAGCTTAGGAACATTTTCAAATACTATCAGAATTTTTTGATTAATCTGTTTTCTAATTTGGATTACAATGCAATTGATTTCAAACAGCAGAACATTTAAAAATGTCTATTTTTTTCTAGGTCCTAATTCTTGAATGCTAGATAATAAATAATGATGAGTCAGTTTGTGAACACAATTCTCATTTCTGTTTCTCCTATTTTTACTCTCAAGTTATATTCATCTATGCTCGTCACTGGTGTAGTTACACATTGTTATCCTAAAAATCATCGTGGTGCCAGAGGTCAAGGGACTCATTGATTGATCAGCTGGCCTGATCAATTTAGTGTACCCCCACTCAGTATGACAAGTTCCAGGGGGTAGGCATGTTAGTCTAGTTCAGCAAAACAAACAAGGAGTCTGGGAGGACTTTTATAGACTATGGGTATAAGCTGTAGCCAGAGCCAGAGCTGTAACTAAAGAATGCCATGCTCCTTACCATAGCCAGCACCTTGGGTGAGCGGTTTGGAGTGTGCCCATTAATGGAGCAGCTCAATGGAGCTCTTCTGGTTCACCTGGAGTGCCAGCTATGGTAAGGGGTGTGTTCCGATCGGAACACAGCCCAGGCATGGCATTCTTTAGTTACGGCTCTGTCTGTAGCTAAGAGGTATCATGCAGTATGTCATTGGAAAGTTTGTAACTCACTGGCAATTAATATTCTTGTGTGATATATGTATTGGTATATATTAACTGTTATGGATATATGCTAGAATTATGCCAAAAGTATATTTTAACCAGGCATATCCAGAGGAACTGGTAAACAGGTCTGCCCTAGACAAAGGAATGTGTTTGTTTCTGTGACCAACCATCTCTTTAGGCAGACACAGTGAAGGTCCATTTACATTTAAGGTAAACAAAGCTAACAATCAGAAAAAGAGAGAGAAACTTTGTCTAGGCTATAAAAACAGGGATGCTGAACCTCAAGTGACAAGCACCTGACTTAATTGATTTTATACTATTATTGTGTGATATAAGTATATAATATTACTGTGGTAAAAGTATAAAAAGCAATGTGTATTATGAAAGTCATGATCCACTGGAGATCAATATCATTGTGAATTGTATGTATTAATACTATAGGAAGAATTATGGATACTGTTTAATTTTTGCTTTACAATCTAGGACCAAATGAAAGGGAGAAATGCATCTCTTCCTGACAGGAGGGAATGTCACAGATATTTACCTGTCTCCAATGAAATTAAGTAAGGTGTGACAAAAGCAATGGAAACCAGATTTATTTTCAAATGAGCCAAGGAACGGGGAAGCCCACAGGAAAGGAAGAACAGCATGAGGTCGTCCTGACTCTTGAAACTTTGAACTTTGAGAGATTTAAGCAGAGACAGAAAGCCATTTTGGCATCCATCACTGGACAGAGGCAACGAGATAGAGCTCTTGCAAGCTGAGAAAGATGGGTCGTTCAACCAAAGAGGCATTGTAATCTTGAGGAACTGAATGTAAATGAGAAACCTATATGAGGCGAAAGACTTCTTGCCTTGGAAGACAAGTGAACCAAGTAGCTTGTACTTCTATGGAAGGTCCTTATTGTAGAAAAGACAACCAGGGCTGGGAAAGTGAATAACTGATCAGAGAAACCATTTTAAACAAAGCCTGTACCTTGGTAGATTTAATTTTGGAATTTTTTAATGCATTTTCACTGATTGTTTGTGTGTAACTCTCTCTACTTTTATAAATTTCACTTGGCATCACTTAACCTATGACCTATTATTAACAAATTTGTTTTATTTTTACTATAAACCAGCTCAGTGCTGTTTGAAGGTAAGGGTATATTTACTTCAGTTAAGTTAATAAGCTGCAATGTGGTTTGGGCTCTTTGAAGAAGACAACAAACCTTATTCTTTCTCTGAACTGTCCGGAAGAGTGCTGGACACTTGTAGAGCACATGGAAATTTAGGACTGAATGTGTGTTGAGGTCACTCTGTAAATAAATATCAAGGTTGGTGGAAGCCATCAGGGCTGGATTAACAAAGTGCCTTTAGAGGCTGCAGCCTTGGGTCCCAGGCTCAAGGAAGCCCCACCTTCCTGAGCCCTGCAAAAACATATCAGGCACCTGCTGGCTTAGTCACACATAGGGCAGGCTGGTTTGCTGGCCCCAGCAGTGCCTTGCCCCTATAGCCGGCCAGTTTGTGGGTCCTGGGCCCTCCCATTGCCAGCCGCCCCCCTCCCAGCACTGCCTGGCCCTGCCCCCGTGGCTGACCTTTGCTAGCTGGGCTCTGGTGCCAAGTATTGGCCTGCCCTGCCCCCTTATCCCTGACTGGATGGTCTAAGGGCCACCTGAGACCGCCTCAGCACTAAGCACTGGCTTATTCCATGCAGCTAGAGGGTCTGCCAGCCTGGTCCCAGACCCAGCATGCCTGAGCACCACCCTGTCCCACCCCCAGACTGGGTGCTAGTACAGTGGATGGGGCCCACAAGAATGGGCAGTCTTGGGCCTCCAGAAGGCTTAATTCAGCCTTGGAAGCCAGGGTGAGACTGCTGTTCTTTAAGTAGGCTCCTGGAGCCAGAATTGCTGCTTCAGGGATGTGTACAACACACAGACATTTAGGGTGTGACTTGCAAGTTTGTCTGCTGACTGCTGATATCCACCTTGTGGGCCACAGTAGCAGGGCATTCCATGCATACAGAGCCACAGAGCAGGTAGTGCTGTAACCCCTCACTGCTCTGGATTGCATCCCAGAAGGTGGCACCCATGCCAAGGCTGTGGACTGTAGCTGGAGTTTTAGGGCAAGTCTTCACTGACAGCGGCAGATTTGCCACCACCAGATCATTCTTCCGAATTAACTGATCTAGACTATGAAGACCTGCTCAGCCTATTGGGAAGTTGATGCTGTAGGACCACCCCCACAGAAAGAGTAGTGCTGAGTTGGAGGGAAGGCACTTTCCTCTGGCTCAGCCTACTGAAGGGAGCATGGTAAGTAGGCATGTGACTGACTGCTCCTAGAATCTGGTCCAGTGTGCCCCTGTTGCCCCTGATCTCCACTCCTGAACCCCAACTTACCCACTTTGCCAGGTGACCACTCACTCCTGAGTAAGTCCACATTAGCCCCTTGTGTGCAGTTGGTCCCAGGCAGTGGGTGTGAGCCCTCTGGCCACCTATGGGGTGGTCTCCAAGTGAGTACCCTCAGACTCCAGACACCCCACCAAGAACTCCCATCCAACAGGGATTGAGAGGCCCTCCAACAATCACAGTAGACTCATAGACCTTTGTCTGTTCATTTGACATAGAAATGGATTGGTCTAGCCTCTCTAATTCACGCCCCCTGAAGTCCACACAATTTTAAGTGAAACAAACACTAGTTAATTGATTAGAATATGATTTTTAAGTGGTGTGTAGTAAATCAATGCACAATCATTTAATAAATGAGTCAGGAGTTACCACAAGTAAATAAAAGATATAAATTGCATGCTATTCTATTAACACTATCCCAAGATTAATCATAGTCTATTCACCTCATTCTTACCCACAAGTCTGAGTACTGGTGTTGTCCAGACAACTCAGGCCCTCCTGGTCATGTGAATGGGCTCAGTGTCTTTCAGTTGCTCCAGCAGCTTCTCCCTCTCCCGAAGTGTTTGAATTCCTTTTTGTTCCCCCCTTAGCATCTCTTCCTCTGGGCCTGTGGTGATTTCTTTACTTCTACTGAGCCAGGGAAGGCAATTTGCATTGCCTTTGCCATGTAATCTTCTCGCCTCAGATCTGTAGTTCTGAGGGTCTGAGTCAGGGGTTAAAGTAAGGGGGAATCCCCAGGAATGCCATTCTGGGGACCCCTATTTTTAGGGAGCCAGTGTTCCAGGCCCCCTAAAAATAGGGGAATGCCTTGGAATGCTGTGTTCTGGGCCTCCCCAAAAATAGGGGGCAGTAGCTGGGGTTGGGGGCAGGTGTTGGGGGTTCTAGCTGAGGAGCAGGCATTTGGGGGGGGCAGTAGCTGGGGTATGAGGGGGGCCTACCCTGGTGTAAGGGGGGCCCACCAATTTATGAGGGTTCCAGGGCTCCTAATTATACTTTAACCCCTGGTCTGAGTTATGTAACATGCTCCACATCTGTACACATACATGATGCTGCAGGACATATGACACCATAACAATACCATAGAGCAGGAGTATCAAACTTGGATCAGGATCAAATTTTTTTGGCTATGATCAGAAAATGGGCTGCAAAATGACACTTTCTTGCTCTGAACATGGAGGGGAAAAAAGAAAGGGGAACCTGTGCAGCCACATGGCTCGTGACAGGTGTCCTGCCTTCCAATGAGGCCTCCCTACATTGAATGAGTTTGGCACTTCTGCCATACAGCATGCAAAAGGGAACCTGGCATGGCACAATTGGCATCAAACCATACAATTACATTGCAAAAGCAAACAGAAAAATGACACAGATCATAGCCCACTGTGCATCATGTGACAAGGCAGTAGGTAATCAAAGAGAGATATGCAAGATATTTTAAGTACTTTGAGAATCTACCCACATTTGCTGTCAAAATCCACCTAGGTGTAGACCAGCCCTCTGCACAGAATCAGACTTCCTGCTCCCGCAAGGAGCAAGTATGGAATAACTATTGTTGTTTTGATGCATATGCTACCTGTTTGACACTAATTGCTCCATGAATTCCCCATGTAGAAAAGTCCTCAGTGTGTGTTGTAGATGCTACACTATATTTTGCTTTTTGTGGTATTTTGCAATATTTAGGGCCCTTTTTTTTTCTCCATGGGTGATTTAGAACAAGTCTAAATGTATTGTACAGTAGCACAGCATTTAGGACTTTTCTCAGCTCCCAACTCCTCTGAAGACAATGGAAATTTTGCCACACTGATTTCACCGAGCACCACGAAACATCTTCATCAGAACTGTGCCTTATATATAGCAATTGTTTGGCTAGTTTCATAGAATAGTACAGAAAAATGCACTGTACATGTTCATGTTAATTTTCTCAGTTATGGCCACTTCTTGGTGATGTGAAAGAAGCATCTTTTTGCTGTTGCTGCATCATAAAGGCCAAAGAAATGTGGAAAGAAGCAGAATATGACTTTTCATCTATTCAGATCAGGAAAATCATACTTGGTCCATAAAATGTGGAACTGTTATTAAAGAAATAGAAATTTGGCCTTTGTTAGTTGATCTTGGTGACTGACTTATGATGGCAGATCTAAAACACCTTTTTGGGCTGAGAATCTCCACAATCCTACTGGCATGTGATACAGAAGGAGGGATACAGGGGAATTAATAACAATATTTTATATTTCTTCTAGTACCTTTCACCCAAATATCTCAAAATACTTTGCAAACAATGAATTAAGCCTCTAAACATGCCAGGGGGTAGGAAATATTGTTTTACAGATGGGAAGACTGAGCTGGGGAGCAGTTAAGCAACTTGTCCACGGTTGCACAGAAGCTGTTGCAGATCTTGGAAAGGAGGAGTAATTGCTTCCTGTTCCTGTATTCTAAAGAGCTGCCCAATGGGAGATGCTAGCTGATGAACTCTTTTGAAAACCTGGCCTCAGTTTTTGAGGTAGCATACTTTTTAGATGATGATTTCTGGGGCCTCGATTTTGGGTCTTCAGTTTGAGACATCTCAAAGATGCCTAATTTTCAGAGGAGGTTGAACATCCACCATCTCAAAATCAAGTGCCTTTTGGTGCATCTCAAGTTGGGTGCTCAAACACTAGGGCATCCAAAATCACTACTCACAGATGATAACATTGGCCTAAGTATTTTTCAGGCTACAGCACCCATAACAGAGATCTGTATTAATTTTGGGGGAAGGGAGCAGCAGCATACTCATCTTGTTGATTACAGAGTCAGCAGAGGGAAGAAGGAGGTAATTAGAGTATGCTTTTATATATTGGTTAAAAGGGGAGCATTGACAGAATTTCCTTTTAAGGAAGCTGGTAGCAATGTTGTAGTCTTGTTAATATCAATAGGACTTATTATTGGAATTGGTGGCTGAGAAAGCAGGATTGGTGTTGATTAGAAAATGTAGGAAAGATATTGATTTTGGCCTGACTCTGTAGTCGTTAATAGCACCTATTTAAATTATTGGGACTATTAGTATAAATAAGCACTACTTATTCAGTAAGTGTTGCAGAATCAGCCCTTAAATATAACTTATAATAAATCGGGACCATATTGGACTAATAATTTCAAGCAGAATGCCCAAAAAGTTGGAGTTCTGTTGTTCAAATTATGCTATGATATGAGCTTCCATTTTTATTTCCCATATATAATAAAAATTAGTTCTTGAAAACTGACCTCCTTTTACAACTGAATAATTTAGAGAGATGAAAGTTGGTTCTGATAACAATCAATTTATCTAAATGCATTGCAAATTTGTTGAGATGCATATTTTATTTTTCTGAACAGAGAATCTGAATTTCCCCTTAATACCTTCTCTACTGTTTCTGACTCGTAAGAATTATGCAAACAGCTTATGTTTAAAAACAAAACAAAATTTTGTTAAATTAACAAACACGTTTGCATGTTATCAGAAATTCTGTGCACTTATAGAGTAAAATTTTTGTCTTCTAATTGTTAAAATGGTAGCCATCAAACAATTACAGAGAAACACCAATTTTCTTATTCTATATTTAAGACTCATTTCTGCAACCTTGACTGACAGGAAGAGTCCTTATGCCTATGACTAAGGCACCCTTGAGCAGGGTTTTACAGGATGAGCCCTGACTGTATTCTTTGCGGAAAAAAACTCAACCCCCCACCCCTCTATTGTTTTACATTAACTATTCTGCCAGGACTGTCTTCAAGACAGCCTGAGACTAGAGGAACCACAATTGACTCCTTAACTCCTGCCCACCTGCTGCTGTGCCCAGTAGTGTCAGGAGCTGCCTCTGAGGATCTCAGGTACTTTGCCATATGCCTGTCTGTCTCCCTGTCTAATGACAGTGGCATCTGAATGCATTACAGCAAATCTAATAAGGACGAGTATCTGTATATCATTTAAATCTTGTTCTCTCTCTGTTTTCCATGAGCTTGTATGTAGTAAGAGGCTTTTCTCTTCTTTCTCATGACTAATATTCATTTACTTAGTATGATTTTCATATTAGTCTTCCCCTCCTTGTTTCCCCTCTCCCAGAGAGGTGTTGGTTCTTGTGGGGAAGATCTGGGTTTTACATTTCCTTCTGAAGATAAGATTTGTGTGCTCAGGTGCTTTGCTGGATCAAGGGCAGGGTTCTCAGCATTTGCGGACTCAAGCCATGACTAGAACTTGAAATTCAGTCCAAAATTCTTTGAGATGTCAAAATAGAATGCAGATACCATTGAGGGGATGTGTTTGCAGTGACCTGTGTTACTTAATAATATAGCTGTCATATGGTGTTCTAGCTGAAGTTTCTTCAAAATCATCGCATTCATTCCCAGATATAACCTACGGCAGTACCAAGCAGGAGGTCACAAATGTGTGGATCATTGTGACTTGGTCCATATCTGTTTAGATGAGGTTTACCCTCCTGGCTAGCAGGAGGGAAATGTTTCTCTTCACACTGTTAATGACTGGAGGAGAAACACTCTGTTTTGGAGGGTGTTATCTTTTTGACCAGTCCTCTGTCTCCTGTCAGGCAGGAAGGTAGCTCTTCGTGTATGGATGTAGAAACTTGAGGTACGTAAAGCTCAAGCATTTAACTTACCAAGAGGGCACAGCAAGAGACAAATCCTCTCCTTCTTACAAGACTTAAAAGACCCCTTGCTGTCACTGTTACTGTTCATGTGAGAAAGGCAAGCAGGACCTCCTGAGATGTGCCAAAATTACCTCACTCAGGTTCCTCTCGGGAGGCCCTGAGCATCATTCAGGACCAGATGCATAAATTGTAAGTTCTTCAGGGCAAGGACCTTGCCCCTGTATTTGTCTGTGAAGCATACATTTGATGCTATGTATGATAAATAATAAATAATAACTTCAGACACCTGCTGGACATGGGATTATGAACTGATTCTCCCTCCTGATTAATTTCCTGTTCCAAGATGCCAACTGTGCAGTTTTCCTGGAATATGTCAGTATCTGGTATAACTGCCTCTGCTGCTTTCCTTTGCACTATGCAGCATTAACTGTTGGGGTACTGTCATCTGCCATATACAACATATTTTACAGCACTGAGGAAGAATTTTAATAAGACCTCTGAGGGGCTTGCTGCCATTTTTAGTGGAAAGGTTTCCTACGAAGAAAGTGCACTGAAGATCCCAAGAGACAGCAGGAGAAAACACTCCCACTGAGAAGAGTCTGTGTCATCCCGTTTTATTGTCTATCTGTCACTACAACCCTCTCATGATTCTGACAAGCTGCTCTTTTCTGCCTTAGCTAGTGCTGCTTAATGTCATTTTCTTGGTTGAACATCTTTATTTCAGAGTTGTTACAAGACATTAACTAGTTTCTAGGCTTCTGCACGTTGGCTATAGGTTGCTTTGAATAACATTCTCCTTTCTCCTTCACATAAAGGTAAACCACACATTTACTTGATCCACGTTTTTTTGTAGCACATCACAGAAGAAAAATCCATGTGACATGTCTCCATCCAGGTTAAGCATTTTAAGGTCACATAAATGAGTTTGACAGGCAAACTAGATAACACTGTTTCGAGGAGTTACAAATAACGGAGAAAAGAACATTGTTGATGCAGTGATTCCAGATAAGCCATCAGTTTACTACACTAATATGATTCCCTTTCATTGGTAAATCACCAGCCAGACCAAGATTACTAAGAATATCCTTTGAAAAGCAATGGACAGCTGAATCAGTTGTTGTTCATAATTTTCCTTGTGTATGGTGTGACTACATCATGTTTGTACCATTCTAAATGTTTGTTTTGTTTTTGACATAATGCTGTTACAGGAAAAGTGGTTCATTCTGAAAGTTAGTGATCAATAACCTGGATCTGCTACCGTTACTCAGAGGAGCAAAATCATTAAGGCCCCTCCTATAAATATTCATGAAGGTGGCTTTTATGGGCTATATTCTGATACATTTGCTTACTCAATAGCACATGACTTCACAAATATTCCCATTGATTTCAGTGGGACTACTTGTGAAATAAATTACAGAAAAGGAATAAAGACATCAGGATTTGCCTCTGTTTAGTTCAGTGAAACTGCTGATGTGAGTATGCTTTTGTAGGATCCTACCCTAACTGATGAACCAAGTCTGTGAAACAAATAAAGTGGGTTTTTAAAATTAATGAGTCAAATGCTGAGATGAGTGGCTTCCCTGATATGTTAGTGCCCTCCATTCCCTGTAACTTCAACAGCAGCTGAAGCTATGGTGACACTAGAGAACTTACACGGGTGTAGCTGTACTCTTGCAAACTCTCTAGTGTAGCTGCTCTAAGTCAGTTAGCAGCAGCTGTCCCGCCAGCATTAGTACTTAGGTCAATGTAACTTAAGTTGCTTAGTGGGGAGGTTTATTCACACTCCAGAGCAATGTAACATCAGTGGCAGTGTAGACATTCAGCAGGTGTGCATCAGCACCTCTGAGACTTGGGCCAAATGTGCGCAACAGAGGAGGGTCTCAGTGGCTATGTCTACCCTATAAAAACTAAGTCAACTTTATTAAGTCATCTTAGTGAGTCCACACTTAACAAAGCTGGTTAAGTCGACTTAAGAAAGTATCCTAATAAAAATTGTATTTGCTTATGTCGACTTAAGCAGGCACGTTCTTACATAGGGCTTCTTAAGTTGACTTAGATGGCCAAATTGCATTAAGTTGACTTATTGAAGTCAACTTAATGCTTAAGTCGACTTAAAGAGTGAGCGTTATAAAACTGACTTAAGGAACCCCTTAAGTTGACTTAATGAACTCCAGATGTGGCCAGGGCTCTGCTTAAGTCGACTTCAGCCTCCTTAAGTTGACTTAGGCCCATAGTGTAGACATACCCATTGATCCTTATTTGCATCAGCTTTATCTTTTGAAGTCAAAGAGACCTCTCACATGAATAAAGGGTTTGCAGTGTAGGTTTGTGTTCCTGAACTGATATTTCTTCACACTTCACTTATAATGAGCAGCTATAAGGTTAACCAACAAATTTGCTTCTCTCACACTGCCATTTTACTTTATTCTCTTCACACACACACAGAACACTTTTAGAAAGTTAGACCAAAAGGTGATGGATCAAATGTCTTCCAAATTTAACTTCTAATAGGAAACAGTGATATTCTATGTGCAGTCAAATAACAAATAGCTAACTACTACATCAAGCGTATGGAGGTTTTGTTTCATTTTGCTTTTAAATTGAACCTGAGAAGCTGATGTACATGAGTTGGCCTGTTCTGAATCTTTGTCATCTCAGACAGCTCTGCTTATTGCCAGCTCATTTCACAGAGATCTATTTCAAATCAACTCATAAATTATTAATCATACAAGTGTAGGTCAGAGAGACACTAACCCTGACAATCACACCCTAATTTTCTCTCTTTAGCATCAGAAATAAGAAAGGAGATAGGAATAATCAATATTCAACAACCAAGGTACATCTTACACAGACATGGTATGTGCACTTAGAAAAAAAAATCATATCTTTACAAAACCCGTCAGGCTGGCATTAATCTTGCATGTTGAATAATGTGCAATTTATGAATTTTTAACACTTTTAAAATGATGAAACTGTGGGAGGTGATATCCAAAAGTAAATTTGATCAAATCTGAGAATATTTCTGATCAAATGGAGAGACTGAATAATGTATATAGAAATATTGAAATATCAATTTAGTTCATACAGCAAACAAGAAGCATACAGGTTTGTTACTATGAAGAGGTTCTGGTCACAAACAGTTCACTTCATGATTTAATTAAAAGTCCAGGCTTATGCAGTAAAGGGTAGCTAATCAAATCCTGTGAGGTGCTGAGTGCCTTTTGTGACTGTGAGTTCATGGCACTAGTGATTCACGGGGAGGCAAGCTGTACCTTACAGGCTGTTGAGACAGACTGTGTTACCTTGACTACAGTTGTGTACTATTTTACTTGATGGAAAGCCCCACTGATTTCAGTGGAACTCTTTGCAGAGTAAAGTACCAATCAGAGTGAATAAAGGGATGGTGGGGAATCTGACTCTTGATGAATACTGGCTCAGAACCTGTGAGCTGCTGAGTACCTGTGACTCCTATTGACTTCACTGGGAGTTGCGAACATTCAGCACTACACAGAATTAGGCCTCTGTTCTGATGAAACAAACACAAAGCAGTTTGTCTACCCATGTATTTATTCATTTTTGAAGGGGTACACAAATTCTTACTATTGGATAATAATGAAAACTATAGAAGAAGCCTGTGCCAGCTAGAGTTTGCCATTGACTTTAGTGGGAGTAGAGTCAGACCTTATATTTGAAATTCCCTAATTTTGAAATTGTATGATAAATACCAAACCAAAATGTTTCATTTATTAACTGTCAAGAAGAAATTACTAACCTTTTATGCTTATTATAAATAGCTACATGTTTTCCAGTAAAGAAACCATAGAGCCGTTGTACCTTTTAATTTTCATTGTAAGTAAAAAAAAAAAGGGGGGGGGGAGGATCAAGAACTTTACTTATTAATAAAAAATGCCAGCCCTTCTGATGAAAACATTTTATTTAGTCCTTGCTGAACAGAAAATAAAATGTTTGTTTCCACAGATTGCAGGAGAATTAACATGTGTCTGATTGTTAATATTTGATCCTTCTTTAATTATTTATGGTGTCAAGGAATGAATCTGTCAAGTAAATAATGAAATGCGTACATGCAGCATATGTAATTAGGTTAGGTGCATAAATCCAAAGTGTTCGCTTTGTAGTTGTCAGTGCAAAATTTATTAATAATGAGAAACACTAAATGAAGAAAATCCATAAGTCTACTCATTAGCATAGGCTAGAGAAGTTGCTGAAAAAGAAAGTGACCATTCAGCTTCTTATCTGCAGTTCATCATTTAAGAACATTGGAAAACTATTGCCATTTTCCTCTTTCTTGCTTTGAACATGTAACAGGAGCATCCTCTAAGGGGATGTTGAGAATGCATATTTTACCTCCACTTTGTAAATAAGTTTACAGATAACTGGCAATAGCATGTAGAGGTAGAGATTTTCTGCATCCACCCAGCACTTAAAAGTCAATAGATTACTGCATATTTTACTGTTTTATGAGTCTGGAGTTCCAATTAACATCAAAAAGAGCACTATATTTGACTATTAGAATTTTAGAATCAGAAATGTGCCATTTCTCATATTTCAAAAACATGAACAATACTGCATGCAGACCCATGAGTGGAGTAGCAGATTTGTGATGAGAAGTGATCTTTGCTATGTTATGTACCAGCTTGTGTTATGTTCTGTGCACTGGACAGAATATGTCACTCATGGGAGTGTGTGTCTGTGATATATGTGTAGTTCATGTAAAGCACCTCTGAATCATGGAGCTAACAAAAATGCTTCTTTGGCTCACAGTAGGAGTCTGTAACTTGTTACAACCTGACTCTGTGAGATATGTTTAATTCAATGAAGACTGTAGCTATGTTTAATTGAATGAAGACTAGCATCTGGATTTAGTATTAAACTATGGGGTAGAGTTATGTCTACACAATCAAAGAACTTAATATATTTGTTTATTAGCATGTCTTCAATCTGATGTCTAGCTGCTCCACCTTTGGTGGAGGAAGACAAAAATGATTCTATTTAATAAGAACAAAAAACCCCTATGAGTTAATGTCTTTTGGGGTACAAGAAAAAAAGTGAGAGAAGAAATACCTCTTTGTGACATACACCTTTCATTGTGGGAAAAACAATGAGCTTTTGTCAACCCCAACATGGGAACATGAATTGATTTAATTGTTAAATTTACATAGAAGTTTTCCAATATGATGTTTGAAGTACGTAATGAGTGTATACAAATAATAAGACAGTTATCTGCATAAAAGATGCTAAACTATCAATGGTATTCAGCTGTATTTTAAATACATAATATATTATAGGAATGTCTTTGTTGATCCAAGTCATATTTTGGGATCCAGAATGAAAATCATCTCCAGATGGTCATAAAATAATTAGAACTATTTTAACCTACTCATATTACTTTAACTAAGGACATATTCTTTCTTCCCCAAGGTATCAAAATATTAAAGCATCCAAAGGAAAAACGATAGGCACCCATTCAACTCTGCATCAAATGTTAGTTTTCAGTCCCAACATTATGTGTCAGAATCTCAGATCCTGCCATCAGGGCTACTTCCAAGTCTTACATTTATTTGCCCCAGGTCAGATACTACAACATTCATCTCTGCTAACTAAATCTAGAAGTTCACTGAGTGGTCCACCCATAAAATCAGGAACAGGCAGTGATACAAAATGACCGTGCTAAGACCTAATGTTCAAGGGGCAGATCACTCATAACAAACTCCCAGTTCTGCATAAAAAGATCAATTTGGTTATCCTGTCTACTGCACTACCAATGCAGGATTGCTCCCAAAAGACTTTGTCTAGTGCTTTACCCAATCTAGTTTTAAATTACTCAAGTGCAAGGACTTCTATCATTTCCATTGGGGGAATATTTCACAGTCCTACGCTCTCACTGGTATGACATCGTTCCTGTTACTCTGCCAACATTTTCCTGTGCTCCTTCATCCTATTACTCCTAGTTACACTTCCTAGGACAACCCTACATTACTCTTCTTCCTTGGCAGTTTCATCATTCCAAAACGTACTGATAGTTTCCTTAATTCCTTGTATAATTGATTGGCAAAGCTATTTAAGTTCTCCCTTGGTTCTTTTAGCTTTCATCAGGAGTTGTTGGACCAACCAGACTGTTCCAAGGTAAGCCTTTCCAAGTCTGCTCTGTTGGGCCAGATTTTTGTTTTACCTACACAGTAAGGCCTAGTCAACCCAGACCATGGAGGCTGGTGGAATGCTACATATGTCAACCACCTAAAGCATGTGTTTCCACTGGCATGTCAGTTATACCAACCTATAGCTTACTGAAATTTGACTTAATAAAAACCACTCCCATGAGTGGCACAGCACTGAATTCAAATTCCAGAGGTCAAATTACTGTCTGTAGGCAGAGTGCAATGTCAGTTGATGTCATTGGCCTCTGGGAGCTATCCCATAAAGCTCTGTTTTGACCATTCTGGACATTTGCACAGCCCAGGTGCCTGACAGGGCTTCATTAGTCAGGGGAGCAAAGGGTAGGCAGGATCTCCCAGGAACACTATTGGCATTTCAACATCCCCAATGTTTATTTTTTGGCCAGGGATGCCTGTATGTGCCTTTCCAGACTACCCTATGCTGATGTTGGTGAAAGTCCCCCTCTGCAGAATAATATTCTGTTGACATTTCTAGGATATTAATTCTATTCACCTTGTTAGGCTAGACAAAATTTGTGTAACATTCTTTAGGAATTTCTTATAGATTGGCATTCCCCCTACTTCTCTTTCTTTCAGCTTTGATTGACAAATGGGTTCAGGCCAGAGCCACTCTATCCAGTCTGAAGAGCTGGATGCACTGACTGCCATAGAGCAGCAGAGGTAAAGGGGAGGGATGCCTTGCAAAAGAGCCATTGTTATTACACTGGACACAAAAACTTGGCTGCCTCAAAGTGCAGGCTTGGGAGCCTTGCTGCCCACTCACATCCCCAAGCACGAGTGCACGTGAGACAAAAGCTATTTGCTTCCCCTTGTTGCAAACAATCATTGCTTCACGTGGCATCCTGCTATTCAAGTAGACCCACCGGTGCCCTGCCCATGGCTTTTCTGTAAGCTTCCCTGCTGCTGTGCTGAATCCTGCTGCATCTGTGTGTGCATGTGCACTAGCACACCTGGCCTGGGCTTTGCCTTGGGGAGCTCCTGGCATGTGGCAGGCTCCAGGAGCTCCGCTTGTCTATACTCACATGCGCAAGTGCAGAAAAAACTGTCTGCTGTGGCACTCCTGCACTGTAATTCCTGCAATGCTAGAGAGGGTGGGGTGGTGTTAGTGAGCCTGTGCATCTGCTGTGCATCCTTTTCAGTGCATTAAATGGGCCCAGCCTAGTGGGAGAGGGATTGTTGGTATTTTAAGTCGGCAACAACGAATTAGTTTCTTCCCAGGCTTGTCGAACCTGTGAGGGTATTGTATTAAGAACAGTGGAGAGGCAGAGCAGTGTAGGCTTCCTCAGGTACTGAGCACGTAGCACTCATGGGGGTCTTATGCGTTGAGGGTTGCACATGTGCTTCTGAAGGATCCCCCAGCATGATACAAACCAGCTGGTGCTGTGAGAAGGAAGCAACCAAGTAGTACCCAGTGAGCCGGACCATGCTTTTTTTTTTTTTTTTTGCTGACACCAGAGGAACCTCTCTTGGCCTATACTCAGAAACATGCCCAGGGGATCGTAAATACCCAGGCCATTCAGATTGGGCACTGGTTTTACTTTTTAAGATCATATTTGAAAAACTTCCCCCTGCTTAGATTGGCCTGGAATTCTGTATATTCACACCAGAATGGAGAGGATGACAGTGCTACAAGCATGGGAAACTAGTTATTCCAAATCTGCAGGCAAAATCTTCAGCTGTGGTAAGTGGCAGAGTAGCTCCCTTGAAGTCATTAGAATGACACTAATTTACACCAGATGAGATCTGGTCCTTGATGCTGAGATGACTCAGGTACATATTTTGAAAGATTGCCCACTTGCTCTTCCCTTTTTATATTTAGAGTACTGGTGATTACAAAGTTGCATGTGACAACTTTCAGAGGGGTAGCTGTCTTAGTCTATGCGAGCAAAAGAAACAAGGAGTCCTGTTGTACGTTTAAAGACTGACAAATTTATTTGTCGCATGAGCTTCTGTGGGCATTATCCCACTTCGTCACGCGAATGAAATGGAAAATATAGCATATAGGCTGTAAATATAAAGATACAGAGAAGGGTGAGTCACAGGGTTAATTCGAACAGATTTAAAGGGCTAAAACACCAGCCTCGCTCTTGAAAGTAAGTAAGATGTAGCATTTAGGCAATTTTCTGATTGATTTGCAGCTTTACTCAGGTAGTTAGTCTATATTTTTTCATTTGGGCCTGTGTTTGATAGAGGGTGCAATATTAGTGGATAGTGAAATTGATCCACTGATATATATTTATCTGCCATGATATTTTCAGTTTTAGATCACCAATTTATTCATTATTTTCAGGCAAAGAATACTTTCTGAGCTCTTATGAAAATGATCAATGATTCTTTAGCCCAGAAGACTCATGGGAGTAATTTATTTTGTAAGCAGTATTTTCAAAACACTGGTTCAAGCATTTTAAAAGGTTCAGAAGGCTTAAAAAAATAAATCAGCTGCTGTTTTGTTCTGACTTTGTTCTTACAATGAGATTTTGCAGATTCCTAGAAATTTGGGAGGTCCCTGGATTTATAGTCCATGATACACAGAAATGTAACTAGGAGTTTTTACGCCTTTAGGATTTTCAATTTAAACAATTTGAAATTCATTTAGAAATGTGAATACTGTGTACACATTAAAACAATGATTCCATATGTATTTTTAGTGTACAGAATTGCTCTGCATGCAGGGACCTGCAGATTAAAGGCTCCCCAGGTATATGTTGACATGGTGCGTCGTACATGATCCACAAATAGAGGAGTCCCTCGCTATGCATAGATTCAATACACCAAAGCAGCTCCTACAGAGATTTTACTGCATAGCATGCCAATGATCCATGGATTAAGGACTCCCTAAGTACACACTGACATTATAGACCAAAACTGCTCCAGTCTATTGTGTCAATTATCCAGTGATAATGACAGCGTTTTATGTATGTCCATTGAGACTAGAGCTGCTATGGAAGAAACAAAAATTTCCCACTTACATGATCTTTCTTGGGTGCCCTAGGAGACTGGTCTACGCGCTCATGCTTCGCAACACATCCAAGATGTGTGCACAACATTGTTGCACTGTCTGCGTTCTGAGTTTGTGTATACGTTTAGAGTAATGCTATTGAGATGCATATAACTTTCTTTATCTAGAGTAACACAAAGCATCAATATTTTTACACCGAAAGTCTATCATAATCTAAAAAGGAGAGCAGGTTTTAAGAGAAGATTTAGTGAAAAAACAGTTTAAATTGAAGAAAATGGATCTCGGGTAAATGGATAGCACAAGAGAAAGAGCAAATTTCCCCTCTAACCCTCATGCAGAGTATAATGTGGAAGGGCAATGAGAATTAAAAACAATAATACTTTGCTGTTGTACTGTGTGTTTCACCTTCAAACAACTTCCTCAGCAATAACTAATAACTCCTCATGACTCCCTAGAAAGTTGCAAAGTGTAACCCTTCTGCCAGGGTGGGCTGGTTGGACAAGGGCCGGGTACTATATCTAGGGGTTTCCCAATATTGTAACACCACTAGCTGGCTTGAGCCCCAACCCAGATTTCTGGGGAATCCTGCACTGTTCCCTGGGCATCCCAAAGGGGTAAGGCTTCCCCACTTGCAAGCATGAGTCTGAGTGTAGTAAACAGAACTTTTAATAGTAGTAAAACAAAATGCAAAAGCCCAAATAACAGAAATCAGCACTAATCTAGAAAAATTAGCATAGAGTGAAGTTCCCAACAACCCACACCGCATAACAGAACATACAAACTTAATGGCAAAACTGGCACTGATCCGGACAATCAGTGCTAACTAGGCTCCCAACCAACCCTAGGGTATGTAGGGAGTGTCTTTCATGCCAGCTATCTGCAGATGCCATCTACTGGTCACTCATTCCATCCTCTAGAACTGTTCCTTGCTTCACCCGCTGTCCACCAGCTCCGCCCACCAGTCACTTGCACCACCCAACTCACTGCTGGCTGCTCTCACCATCCACTGGCTCTGTCCGCTGTCCACCAGCTCTGCCCACCAGTCACTCGCACTGCCCAGCTTGCCACTCTCACTGTCCACCAGCTCCATCCTCCAGTCACTCATGCCACCCAGCTCACTGCTAGCCACTCTCACTGTCCACTGGCTCCCCCCACTGTCTGCTACCTCTGCCCTCCAGTCATTTCAGCTCAGAGAAAGAAATTTCTCTCTAGCAATTTTTGGTCAGAGAGAGAGAGTTTGCTTCTCTCTCTCTCTCTGGTGATTCTAGCTCTTAAGTAGCTGTAAACAGCTATCTCTATTTAACTGACAAAAGCCCCACAAAAACCTTAGCCATAGTTCTCAAAAGACAGGTAAAACAATTGATGGAAAGAGCAGAAAAGTCTCAAACCCCCACCCCTGTCTCTTTTCAATTGTTTTCATGCTGAAACATGCCATCTCCTTTCCTACAAGCCTCTTCTTAACTAAGGGTAGTTTTTACCCTTTAACTAATTCAGACAGATTTGACACTAACAGAGAGTAGCAATTCACAAAAAGACAGTATTTTATATTTTCCTTTAGTAGAATTACAGATATTGACAGATTTGTGATCAGATTAACTCCAAATACCATTACCCACTATGTCTTGCACCCAGTATGCTAATCAGCTAATTGTGCTCTTTGTATTCATGCTAATACAGGAACAATGCAGGTTAGTTGCCCCCCTTCAGAAGCTGTTAGGCACAGCTTCTAAGCCTACCCTACATAAGTAAACATTCTTATCAGCATTTTACTTACGGAGAAGCTTAGACATAGAGAGGTTAAATGACAAGAGTTCTGAGGCACCTTAAAGACTAACAAATTTCTTTGGGCATAAACTTTTGTGGGCTCCACCACTCTTCATCAGATGCGTGAAGTGGAAGCTATAGTTGAGAGGTATATATACACATAGCAGGGTGAAAGAAGGCAAGTGTTAGTAAATTCAATTCAGTGTGGGTAGATGAGGCTCAATCACACCAGTTGATTAGAATGTGATAATGTAGGAAGAGGGACAATTACTTTTTGTAATGTGCTAACCACTGACTTTGCTAACACTTGCCCTCCTTTATCCTGGCATGTGAGGGTGTTAAAGTAAAGGGGAACACATTGGACTGCTGTTCCGGGGCCCACCATTTTTAGAGGCCAGCATTCTGGGGCCCCTAAAAATAGTAACAGCAGCCAGAACGTAGCATTTTGGTGTGCTCCCCCCCCCCGCCTGCCCAGCCATGCACCCTCCCCACCCTCTATTCCACCTTCCCCACCCCGTCTACAGACAGATTCCGCTCCACCACAGAGTGCTTTGTGTTGCCATGGCGACAGAACTCTCTTGGAAGGGGTGGACGTTTAGTGACGACACCATCACAGAGTGCCGCTCTCCTCCTGCCCATGCCTGGCAGCTATGGAGGAGCCTGGGGTGCCCAGCTTCAGGAAGGCAGTGAAGCAGCCTCTAGCCAGGAGGTGGGGGTGTGTGTGCGTCTGTTTGGCTGGGGAGTCTGTCTGTCTGTCGGAGGAGGAGTGGAGAGGGAAGTAGGAAGGGCTGGAGTGGGGGCTATGGATGGGGAGGCTGAAGAGGTGTGGAGGGGGGTTGGGGGCTGAAGGTGGTGGAGTGAAGATGGGGAGCTGGGGGGGTGAGGGGGTTAGGAAGGCTGGAGTGGGGACTTGGGGGCAGAGAGCTTAGGGAATGGGGATGGGGGCTGAGGAGGAGAAGGGAAAAGAGGGGTCTGATGGGGTGGCATTTTGGGGGCAGCAGCTGGGGTGGGGGGCAGCAGCTGGGGGTGGGGGCAGGCATTTAGGGACAGTAGCTGGGGGAGGGGGTAGGTGTTTGGGGGAGCAGTAGCTGGGGTAGGTGGCAGCAGGCATTTGGGGGGGCAGTAGCTTGGGTAAGTGAAGGGGGCCTGGAAATTTAGGAGGGTTCCAGGGCCCACCAGATTATGCTTTGACCACTGGCATGTGTATATATACCTCTCAACTGCTATCTCCTAGTGTCTGAATCTTTACAACTGTTTTGATTTACTATTATAGTGTGACCTGTTCCCATGACTTACACTTCCTTGCATTTACTTCCTCCCATTCTATAAGTTTCCCCGTCTTCAGAGTGTCTGATGAAGTGGGATTTTCCCCCATGAAAGCTCCTGCAATAAATAAATTTGTTAGTCTTCAAATGCCACTGGACTCTTTCTTTTTCTCTCACTTGTAGTTTCTGCTCCATGCATCTGACAAAGTGGGTTGGAGCCCACGAAAGCTTATGCCTGAAGGAGTTTGTTAGTCTTTGAGGTGTCACAAGACTCTTGTTGTTTTTGCTGTACACAGACTTAACAGAGCTACCTCTCTAGAAAGAGGTTAAATGGCTTGCTGAGGCCAGTGCTACAGTTGGAGCTAAAATGCAGAAATTTCTGGCTCCTAATTCTCTCCTTCACCTCTAGGCCAAACTTGCACAGGCTTGAAGGATTTTTTATAAGATCTGGTTGACATGTGCAACAAGAGTTTTGAAAGCTAGGAGGACAACATGGAAATGGATATAGAGATAGAAAAGAAGTCAATAGTCAATAGCATTCTTGCTCCATGAAGGAAGTAGTCTGCTGATGTCAGGATTCTACATACCCCATTTCCCCTAAGTTTAGTCAGTCAGGATTTAAAAGCTCACAAAATAGAAAAAATAAATAGCTCTTCTGATCCTAACTAAAGGTATAAATAGTATTTCAGCAGAAACAGTCGAAGTGAGACTGATTTCCAGCAATACTGTGAAGGTGGAAACAAAGAACATCAGGATCAGATTATCTATTAGCCTAATGGGGCTTGTGTCCGGTGCACTAACAGCTCATCCAAGCATCCAGACTCTTGAAGATTTTGATGAAAAAGATCCAAATTTTAAATGAGCCTCTGTGTTTGGAGTTTTTCTTTTGATAATACTGAATCGGATGGTTTGAAGGAAAATGAGGTTTTGGTGTTGAAAACAGACTTTCAGTTGTATACATTTTTCTTCTGCAAAAGTAAGAAGATAACAAATGGCTCATATTATTCATTGAAGAAAGGAATGGAAGGAAAAGTATATGTGATGGTGGGAAGATTGGGAATTGACAGGAAGCAGGGGTTGGACATCAGAAACTGGAACAGACACGGTAGTCACCTTTATCTTCATTAGTGATTGCTAAGAGGACCTGGCTTTTCACACTGTGAGAGCAGCTTCTGTAGTCCTAGTGCTTTGGTTTATACCATCACTTGTCTGTCTTACTCTAGGCTCCAGCAGGTGAAACCAGAGTTGAACTGTACAGCAGAGTAACATGGGGGGAGATGCTGTACAAAATTTCTTAGGATTAATTTGCCATAAAATAGAATTATAGGTATTGATATTTCAAGGAATAGAATCGGATGAGTGATCAGGGTGATAATTTAAGAATGGGGATATATAGGTGTTTTATGGAATAATGAGTATAGAACATAGCTGTTATCACAAATAGATCTTGTTTCTCCTGTGTAAAGAGAACTCAGGTATATCTTCTAACAAACATTCATTGAATTCCCATCCATTTCTGAATACTTCTTTTGGATTAAGCCATTCCCATGTCAGAAATCTTGGCCAAAACTCCATATGAAGTTAGTGGGAGCAGCTAGTGCTCTGCACCTCTAAAATTGGGCCCTAAATGACTCCTGTCAAAGCAGGTGGGTCAAAAGTGTGATGTGAGTCAATCATTTTGTTTTGGACTGCAAACAATCAGACATTATAAGTTCAATGTGCTTGACTACTCCGTGTTTGTGAGAATAGGAGGGGCTTTGGAAAGTTTGTGTGTACTGGTGACAGCTATGGGTGGAGCAGTCAGACCCATTAAGAATAAGTGGCATGAACATGTGCACACCCCTGTCATTCTAATGACCATTCAGTGAACCACAAGATGTTTTGAATTTTGTAGAGTTATTCAAGTGCCAGAAGTTTTCTTCTGAGTTAAAAAATGCAGTAATGTGCTCCATTAATTTGAATAAAAACTACATTGAAGGTTTCAGAAGGTCAACAGGAAAGGAAATATAATATTTTAAATATAGAAATAAAATCTGAGGCTCTCCAACCTCCGCAGAGCTCATTATAATTTGAATACATTTAATTGAAAAAGAGAGAACCTCTTTGACTGTGATTATGATTTAGATGAATACATTATACATTGACTACCAGGCACTTTGGTGAAAAGCTACTTAGCCACAATATATTGGCTTTTCAGGTGCAATGAAGTTCATCATGAACATTCCCATTATACTACCCTCTTCTTGTAATGTTTAAATTCCTGGACTACCAACAGCTCAAGAAAAAAGATGCCCTGTGTGTCTTAAATGTGTTTTAGGCCTATTTTCAGTTTTATTTTTAATTTTACACTCACGCAGACCTAAACTCTGTGTAACTTTATCAGTAGTGCAATCTAAAGAAATCTGAATAAAGTCCAGATTTCATGAATAATATTCATGTAGCTAAATGTTAACCAACATTATAACCTTGACACACAGCCAAGTTATGATACGTGTAACTTTGTTGGAAAATGTCACTGTATTAGTGGTAGGCATGATCTTACTCACATCATATTTCAAAGTGGTCAGACTGGGTTGTCAGTTATGTTGTTTCTTAATGCAACAAACAACAGTTTATTACTGAGTGTTCTTTCTCAAGAGTTCATTTAATGCTGAGCAGGAAACAAAAACTCCTGACATTTATGGATGAAAAATGTTGGGAGTTTGATAAAACATCTTGACATAAGTTTGAAATTTTAATAGTTAAGGAATACCACTAAAAGCTTTTGGAGAAAAAAAATATATCAAAGAGTTAACACCCCTTCCCACCAGCTCTATTTCCAGATGTTTGAGTTACTTAGATTCTGAATGGCATTCATCTCGTATCCAAACTCCAGCTGACCACACAGAGTTGCTGAACTGCAGTGAGGCTTTCTGCCACAAGGGGAGGAAATAAAATGGAAGACCTGTTTCATCTGCTGGCAGCTAGTAGAATTTGGGGAGAAGAGAAGAACATGAGAATCTTCCCACAAATGCTCTTGAAAGCAGTGACAGCCCTTGTGACACAGAGAGGAAGTAACGTGGTGACAAGGACAGGAGTCTTTTTCCCTGAATCTCAACAGTAACAAAACACCCCTTTCTTAAGGGAAGTGTGTTTGGTAGTCAGATAGAGTAAAAGTCACATAAAGAAGGGACAAGGAAAGTGAGGCACAGTGGCTGTGTCTACACTGGAGGCTTAAGTTGACTTAACCTGGCTTAAGTTGACTCAAGCAACTCCATGGCCACCTTTGACATTTATTAAGTCAATTTAAGCACTTACTTAAGTTGACTTAATAACTCCTGCCTTTAAAGTTGACTTTAAGCATTGTCGACATTATTAAGTCGACTTAATGAAATGCGGCCGCCTAAGTCGACTTAATTAAGTTGACTTAAGCCACGGTAGCCACTTAAGTTGACATAATGAAATTGACTTAAGCCAGGGGACTCTCTAAGTCAGGGGTCTCAAACATGTGGCATGCGGGCAGCACTCAGCCTGTGGAATCCCTGCCTGAAGACCTTAACACAGGCCAGAATTCAGGGGTTCTGTACCCCTAGCTGACTTTGTACCCCCCCCCCCGGCTGGCTGGGAGCCAGCAGCCAAGAAACAGCTGCCTGACTCCAGGGGTCTCGCCCCACTACTTCCTGGCCGACTGCAGTGCTTCCAGCTGCATGTCCCCCCTCCCCTGCAGGGCCTCAGCTCAGGTAGCTGCACTGCGGGCCAGCCAGGGAGGAGCTGGAGCCTGCTGCTGCCTGTGAGTGGGGGGCAGGCAGAGCCATGCAGGGCCGCCCGTTGGGGGTCGGGGTGGGAAGAACCCTCTCCTCTCCTTCTTCCAGCCTCTTTCAAGAAGTTCAGAGCGGGGGATGGACCCTGCAAGTGGCAAGAGCCATCTTGGAGCGGCAGCTCAGAAACTGCCTCTGCCACTTGTAAAAAGTGGCACGGATCGGCTCTAGCTCCGAGCCTCTTGCAAGAGCTGGAAGAGGGAGAGGATTCCTCCAGCTTCTTACAAGCATAAAGAGTCATCTCTGAGCGGCACTCGGAGACTGCTCCTGCCACTTGTAAGAAGTGGCATGGGCCCTTTTTCATTTCTTCTTTCCTTCTTTTTTCTCTTTCTCTTCTTTCCTTCTCTTTCTCTTCCTTTCTTTTCCTTCCCTTTCTCTTCCCTTCCTTCTTTTTCTCTTCGTTTTTAAAAAATACTTTTAAAAATTTTAATTTAAAAGCTTTCTAAAAATTAAATTTCAATTAAAAATTCATTAATTCTATTTACAATCATTTCAAATTAAATTAATTTTTAGTTTAATTTTAATTAAATAAACTAATGACTCCTCTGTATGAAGAAGTTTCAGTGGTGTGGCCCTTGGGCTAATATCCTGGTCCTCATGTGGTGCTCGTGGTGATTTGAGTTGGAGACCCCTGCTCTAAATCAACTTACTTAAGTTGACTTAACTGAGCCCTCTAGTGTAGACATAGCCAAAGTCAGGAGGCACAGAAGGAGAGACCAAAGTCTGACCTCTGGAGGGAAAGAGGCAATGTTCCCTCTGAAGGCCTAAGGCAGCTGAGCAACTTGTGTTGCTCGCTGTGCAGCCCCCCACGGGCCTGATCCTGTCCCCCACACAGTCCCGATCCTGCCTCCTCCGCTCTTCCAGTCACTGCCCCAGTCGGCCTGATCCCCCCCTCCCCCCAGCTCCTCCAGCCAGTCTGACCCCATCTTCCCTCCAACCCTCTGCCCCCTTTCACAGCTGGCTGACCCTGCCCTATCCCCAATTGCCTGTTCCTTTACCCCGCCACCAGAGTGGCATGGCCTGATTGCCGTCCGCTCCTCAAGCTGGAGGAGCTCTCATTGAGCATGCATAGAGGCTCTGCGCATGCTCAGTGAGAGCTTACTCTGAGCGGGAGTTTTAATAACTCCCAGCTCAGAGCCGATCTCAGCCAGCTGGAAGACTATGTCTTCCAGCTGGGCAGGAATTGCAGCGGCCAGCAGTGTTCCCCACACTGGGCAGCAGCGCACGGCCATGCAGCTTGGAGGGAACATGGAAAGAAGTGAGGTTGTGGGGAAGAGAAGAGACACTGAACTAGGAATGCAGGGAAGTAAAAGAGGGATAAAAAGAGAAAAAGTGGAGTGGAATAGCGTGCACATTAGCCCTTTATGGAAAGCTATAGCTCAAATATGGCCTGGTCTCAGTTCATCTCTGAAAAAAGGTATTCTGCGGAATGTAGTCTGGACGAAAAGTATAACCAGGAATCGTGACTATGGTCTGGGACTATGTAAGTCAAGCTTCTTGCTTATTTTAGAGCATTCAGGAATGAAGAAAGTTTTAGAGCTGAGAAAGTAGACTGGGGAGGGAACTGTGCTAAGATACCTAGAGACAGGCAGATATAGGACTCCTGAGTGAGATGAAATGAATGAAACAAGGGTCTGTCGGCAATGAGCATAGATGTCTCAGGATATCAACTGAGCATTGGTGTCTAGTTTGCCCCACAACTGAGGCTTCCGGAGAGGAGGAAGTTCCATTTGTCTTACACCACCTAGGGGAAGCTGAGGCCTAGGAAGAGACAAAAGGAAGCTGCTTTGCCCATAAAGGCCAAACTATTCCAGAAGCAGAGAAACTGAGTCATGGTGACTTGATTTCAGAAGAATAAGGGAATTTGGTACAAGGAGCAGGGAAGAAACAGATTTTTGATCTAGCCTTGTCATCAGCCCCTCATCACTTTGAGTCCCTATTCCGACGTCCCCCTTTTCCATTAAATTCAAGCTGCACTGCGATTGCTTCAGAGCCCTGTATAATTCTGTCTCTTCCTTGCTCATTGCAACACCCCTTCTGCTGCCACTGCAGCCATTTCCTGAGTGCTAACTCGTCCACTTTGTCTCACCTTTTTCATACAGATCTCTGTGAATGGAACATCCTTTTTGCAACAATCTTTAGACCCACTATCCTCTCCTCCTTAAAAATCCTTCAAGACCCACATCTATCTTAATGTCTGCAAGAAATCAATCAACAAATGAGAGTTAGAATGAGGAGACTGTGGCAATATGGATTACAAATGTTGGGAGGCTCTGGAGACGACTACACATTTCCTGTGGTATTTAGGGAGAAATCACCAAGATCAGTGGTTCTCAACCTTTTTCAGGCTGGGGACCCCTTTTTAACAACAACAAAAAAAATCTTTGCAGCCCCCCGGCTGATTATGTAATCTGGCCTGCGCAGGCAGACTCTGGCCTGTGCTGCTGTGGTGGTGCCACTGGGACAGCCGACAAGCTGCACCACCACCACCATAGCCTGTGCAGCTGGCGAGCCAAGCCACGGAGGCTATGGTTCCCTGCCTTTGCCCCTGCTAGGAGCTGCTACAACCCCATTCCCCTGCTGGGATCTGGTCACAGGCGGGGAGAGGAAGCCCTGGTAGGTGAGCTGCAGGGCTGCAGCTAAATTCCAGCCCCAGTAGGGAGAGGCTCTGTGGACCCCCTGAAGCATGTCTGTGGACCTTAGTTGGGAACAACCTCAGGTTGGGAACCACTGACCAAAACAAAGGTTCAGTTTGAAGATGGATTTCTATGAATATATATTTTCATAGCAGTACAAAAATATTTGGGCCTAGTTCCCAGTCCTGGCTCAAAAGAATTCCAGGCTGCATTAAGCAGTGGTGTTTCAAGTCAAGATGTCTGGTGCATCACCAGGGCGTTGTGGAGGGAGGCTTGCATAGCACCTACCTGTATTACTCTTAGAGGTAACCGGTGCCATCAACCTCATTCATACCATAGAATTTACTCTAATATCTTTTGCTGATCATCCCCTCTAAGCTAAGAAATTATCTGTTGAAGACAAACACTCTCTGCAGTGGGTCCCCAATGAAATGTGTTTGTAAGATATTTTAAAGCGGAGCTGAAGGTATATCAATAGAATTGGTTCTATGGGACACGTTGATGACAACCAGTGTCAGCAGTGGGTCAATGTTGCCATGCTGATAGTGCTTGTTAGGTTGAAAGCACAATTCAGTGAAGTTTAGAAGGCCACAGACATTCCCCAATTCTTCTTTCTTATACCTACTTGCAAAATCCATGTTGAAATTTAAAAAAAACATAAATACTATGATTTTTATATTTCTAAAAGTAAGCAAGTAGCAGCAGTCTAGTGTTCCTGAGTAACCCTGAGATAAATCAGTGAGTTTGTACAATAGAAGAAGGCAGTAGAGTTAAGGAAATATATTGCATTTTCTAGCTTCATATGCCTATTACCAACAACTGTGAACTTATTTAAGAAGGTTCATGATTAAGAAAAATGTGTTGGTCATAGAATTTAACTGTTATGGTAAGAACGTCTATAATAAAGGTAAGAAGTAAGTTCTTTGGGACAGGGACCAAGTGCAAATGTATGTACGTGTAATCTTGGCAACCCAAACAGGATGTGTGCGCATGTGCACATGTGTGAGCACAGTTTTGTTAGGATAAGCAAGCAAGCTAGACCTCGTGAACACAGAGAGTGTCTGGGTAGGCAGCATGCAGGCTGTCTGCTATGACATATGCACTCTCCATTTCATGCATGCCTCAGCTCACATACACCTATCCAACCCCCCTCCTTCCGTTGCCTTATATGGAAGCTAGTATTTCCTAACCTGTTAAGACTACCCCTCACCACCACCCCAACCCTCTTCCCATATATGCAGTTGTTTTTCCCAAAGTGTTAGGAAAACTAGTTTAAACCAGTAAACAAGCTGCCTGTGTATATAAGCAATTGCCATACTACTTCTGTTTTGAAGCTGATACTGTTTTGTTCAGTGTTCCCAGTACTGTTAATGTAAATACACTTCTTCAGTGTTGTCTCTATTGCCTGATCCTTCTTGGAGGGACCTTGGCTTGTGAACAGGGGACTGCAAACAGGGGAGTTTGTGAGGGAGTTTGGGGAGGAGTTTGGTGAGTCCAAGATGATGAAGAGGAGCCGTACTGCTGGAGCCAGCACCCCTGCTGTTTCCTTTGCCTCTGTTTGTAGCCAGACAGACTGTCGGTCCATGGATATCTCCACCCAGACCCTGGTATGGAATAGCAGGGAGTGTGGCCTTCATTTTCCTGCCACTGATGATCAGGCTAGGGAGATGAGCCTATGTGATAGGTGCCTTCTGGTGGCATCTCTTCAGAAATAGGTAGGAGTGTTACAGGAGGAGGTGTCACGACTTAGGGATATCTATGCCCTGGAAAAGTTCCTTGACAGTGTCCACGATGAGACCTGCAAGGAGGAGGTCCCTATCCCAATGCCAAGGGCTACTGCCACAGCTCTGGAAATGGATGGGATGCCTATGGCAGAGGAAGGACACTGGCAGCTGGTCACCTCTGGCAGTAGACAGTGCTCCACGCCTGCTCACATCCCACCATCCATTGTGGTGAGGAATCATTATACAGTGCTGGACACACTAAAGGAGGCAGAGGAGATGCCATCCACCCCAAAGGCTGGGCAGATCACAGCCACCTCACCTAAGAGGTAACGTAGGGTTGTGGTGATCGGGGACTCACTCCTGAGAGGAACGGAGGCACCCATCTGTCGCCCTGACAAGGCCTCTAGAGAGGTGTGCTGCCTGCCAGGTGCCCGTATCCGAGATGTAACGGAGGGATTGTCTAAAATCATCCTCCCCTCAGACTACTACCCCATGCTTCTTATCCATGTGGGTACCAATGATACTGCAAGAAGTGATCCTCAGCAGATCAAAGGTGACTTCAGGGCTCTGGGAGCGCGGGTGAAGGAGTTTGGAGCACAGGTGGTGTTCTCCTTGATCCTTCCAGTCAAGGCTAGAGGCCTGAGGAGAGACAGATGCATCCTAGAGATGAATGCCTGGCTGCGAAGATGGTGGGGTCAGGAGGGATTTGGCTTCCTTGACCATGGAGTCCTGTTTCAGGACAGAGGATTGATAGGCAGAGATGGCCTTCACCTGTCCAGGAAGGGGAAGAGCATATTTGGGCACAGACTGGCTGACCTAGTGAGGAGGGCTTTAAACTAGGTTCAATGGGAGAAGGAGACCAAAGCCCACAGGTAAGTAACAATGTGGGTGATCTGGGGGAAGGAATGGAACTTGGGGGGGGGGGG
>ML681964.1:15255806-15273192 GCA_007922195.1 Podocnemis expansa | reverse complement strand
TGCAAGGAGGTTTATGTAATAAAATTGGAAATCAACATGACAAAGTAGGGCAATTGGCCCGGTATCTTAGGTGCCTATACACTAATGCGAGGAGCCTGGGAAATAAGCAAGAAGAATTGGTAATACTAGCGCAGACAAGGAACTATGATATTATAGGAATAACGGAGACATGGTGGGATAGTCTGCACGACTGGAGCTCTGCCATGGATGGGTATAAACTGTTCAGGAAAGACAGGCAGGAAAGAAGAGAGGGAAGAGTAGCACTATATGTAAAAGAGCTCTATGACTGCTCAGAGCTCCATTATGGAAGTGGAAGCGTGCCAGTTGAAAGTCTGTGGGTTACATTGAGAGGGGAAAGCAACAAGGGGGATGTTGTGGTGGGTGTCTGCTATAGACCACCAGACCAGAAGCAGGAGGTGGATGAGGTGTTCTATGGACAACTAGTGGAAGCTTCTAGATCACAGGCCCTGGTGCTGATGGGGGACTTCAATTACCCTGACATCTGCTGGGAGGCCAATACAGCAGTGCATGGTCAATCCAGGAAATTTTTGGAGAGTGTTGGGGACAACTTTCTAGTACAAATGCTAGAGGAACCAACTAGGGACCTTGCACCGCTCAACCTGCTGCTCACAAACAGGGAAGAATTGATCAGGGACGTAGAGGTAAATGGCAAGCTAGGCAGTAGTGACCATGACATGGTTGAGTTCAGGATGCTGATTAAAGGAAGGAAGGAAAGAAGCAAAACAAAAACCCTGGACTTCAAAAAAGCAGATTTTGGCTCCCTCAGGGAACTGATGGGCAGGATCCCTTGGGAAGCTAATCTGAAGGGGAAAGGAGTCCAAGAGAGTTGGTTATATTTTAAAGAAACCCTGCTAAGGGCACAGGAAGTTGCCATTCCAATTAGGAGAAAGAACAAACATGTGAGGCAGCCAGAATGGCTTAGCAGGGAACTCTGCTCTGAGTTTAAACATAAAAAGGAAGCTTACAGGAAGTGGAAGCTAGGTCAGATGACCAAGGAGGCATATAAAGATATTGCTAGGGACTGCAGGGATAAAATCAGAAAGGCCAAAGGACAAATGGAGTTGCGGCTAGTGAGGGATGTAAAGGATAACAAGAAGGGGTTCTACAAGTATGTTAATAACAAGGGGAGGATCAGGGATGGTGTAGGCCCCTTGCTGAATAGGGCAGGCATCCTTGTGACAGAGGATGAGGAAAAAGCTGAAGTGCTCAATGCATTTTTTGCTTCAGTTTTCACAGGCAGGGTCACCTCCCAGCCCACTACCATGGGTGTGGCAGATGGGAGAGAAGAAGACAGGCCCTTGGTGATGGAAGGTCAGGTTAGGGACTGCTTAAGGAAGCTGGATGTCCACAAGTCCATGGGGCCAGACGAACTGCATCCAAGAGTGCTAAGGGAATTGGCCGATGAGATAGCAGCACCGCTGGCCGTTATCTTTCAAAACTCATGGAGAACGGGGGAGGTGCCAGAGGACTGGAAAAAAGCAAATGTAGTGCCTATTTTCAAGAAAGGGAAAGAGGAGGATCCGGGGAATTATAGACCAGTCAGCCTCACCTCAATCCCTGGAAAAATTATGGAGCAGATTCTCAAAGAATCCATCCTCAAACATTTAGAGGAAAATAAAGTGATCAGGAACAGTCAGCATGGATTTACCAAGGGTAAATCATGCCTGACCAATCTCATCTCCTTCTATGATCAGATGACTGGTTTTCTGGATGCAGGAAGAACCGTTGATGTGATATACCTTGATTTTAGCAAGGCTTTTGATACAGTTTCCCACAGCATTCTCACTGGCAAATTAAGGAAGTATAAATTGGATAGGTGGACTATAAGATGGATAGAAAACTGGCTAGATCAACGGTTTCAGCGTGTAGGAATCAATGGTTCCATGTCTAGCTGGCAACCAGTAACGAGTGGTGTGCCCCAGGGGTCGGTCCTGGGGCCGGTTCTGTTCAACATTTTCATCAATGATCTGGATGACGGAATAGACTGCAGTCTCAGTAAGTTTGCGGATGACACTAAGCTGGGGGGGACCAGTAGACACGTTGGAGGGCAAGGACAGGATTCAGGGAGACCCAGATAAATGAGCTTCAATAAGGACAAGTGTAAAATCCTGCACGTGGGACAAAAAAACCCCATGCACCGCTACAGGCTGGGAAACATTCAGCTAAGTAGCAGTAGTGTAGAAAAGGACCTGGGGGTCATGGTGGATGGGAAGCTAGATATGAGTCAGCAGTGTGCTCTTGCTGCCAAAAAGGCCAATGGCATACTGGGCTGCATCAAAAGAAGTATTACCAGCAGATCAAGGGATGTGATCCTTCCCCTCTATTCTGCACTGGTGAGGCCACATCTAGAATACTGTGTTCAGTTTTGGGCTCCCCACTACAAAAAGGACAGGGACATGCTAGAGAGAGTTCAGAGGAGGGCAACCAAAATAATTAAAGGGCTGGAGCACAAGCCCTATGAGGAATGACTGAAAGCATTAGGCTTATTTAGTCTGCAGAAGAGAAGATTGAGGGAGGATTTGATAGCAACCTTCAGCTACTTGAAGGGATGCTCTAAGGAAGATGGAGCTCGACTGTTCTTGGTAATAACAGAGGACAGAGCGAGGACCAGTGGTCTCAAGTTGCGGTTAGGGAAATCAAGGC
Organism: Podocnemis expansa; assembly: GCA_007922195.1. Classification (NCBI taxonomy): domain Eukaryota; kingdom Metazoa; phylum Chordata; order Testudines; family Podocnemididae; genus Podocnemis; species Podocnemis expansa. The sequence continues at coordinate 15,270,528 of ML681964.1, read as the reverse complement.
TGGATATTAGAAAAAGCTTTTTTACTAGGAGAGTGGTGAAGCCTTGGAATGAGCTGCCAAGGGAGGTGGTGAAATCTCCATTTTTGGAGGTGTTTAAGGCCTGGCTGGACAAAACCATCACTGGGATGGTTTAGTGGGAGTGGTCCTGCCACTGGCAGGGGGTTGGACTAGATGACCTATGAGGTCCCTTCCAACCCTATGATTCTATGACCTTTCCAGACTTACAGTTTTATGTTCAAAACATTTTTGAGGGATGGTAAGTGGTGTTTGCTTTTCTTTCTAGAGTTGCATTTTCTCCAAAATTCTGGATAAATCCAGAGAAACTATTCAATCAAACTAATGCTTCCACACAGCCTGATACAAAGCCCACTAAAGTCCAGGAGTCTTTTCTTTAACTTGAATGGGCATTAAGTCAGGCTGTTAATGTGTGAGGTTCTAGTCTTATAACATGATGCATATAGGCAGCCCTTTCTTCCCTCCTGCTCCTACACAGAGCCTAGGCAATGGGAGTCTATGTGGACAGAGGCATCTGCTTGTGTGTACTACTTGCTAGACTGGGGGTTTTATAACATGCAGATTATAACTGTGGTGATGAGACCCTTTCATTTCAACACACATAACTGAGATGAATATATGCAGTAAAATTCCCCCTGCCCCACTTTTCTTGGTCTTTTGGGGGGTGTCTTTTTTCATACTTCCAGTTTTTGACACTTGCACCCCCCAAAAGAACCTGACTTTTTACCCAGAAGTAAGGCAAGTTAAACACTTCCTACATAAAGATCTTTAAAACATTGGTTGAATAATTTTTGGCCATTTGGCCATTCAACTAATCACCTTAGTTATGTCCTCCCCTGCATTTCCTCACAAGCAGTCAGATCTTTGTAGTAAAATATTATGGTCAAAATATATTTTGGAAGAAAGGTATAATAATCCTGTTAATGGATTTCTTTAAATTTCCTATATATTTTGCAATGAAATAAGTGTATCTATAGCATTTTTTTAAAGTTGTGCTTGAGGATTTATGCACTCTTAATGGATAGAGATGATTTCTTTCGATAATATAAATATCCTAAAGATTTAATGAAGCCATAAAGACATTAATAAGGCTTCTGTAATTAGAATTATGGTTACAAAAGCTTCAGAGTGCTAAATATACTGATCATATTTCATTGTTTCAAGTTTTGAGTAAATAGGCTTAGTGCAAGAGACCTACACAGGAGCTGAGGAAATGTAATTGCCCTCTTAAACTGGTGGTAAAGCACAGAGCACCAATGTACAACCTCAGTAGGGTTATAATCAATCTAGCTACTTACCTAGTCATACCCCAGTCACTCTGCCAGGCCACACCTAACTTGTCCACACTGCAGAGCATGCCACAGAGGAACACCGCTTCATAGCATACAAGGGGCATAGTTTCTCCATGAATGACTTCTCCATGTTTAGTCTCCTGCTTCTTCACATAGTAGCTGAACCACAGTTTTATTGTTGTTGAGGTCTTGTGCAATCATATAAACATAAGGATGTAATCTGACCCTGACGTCCCACGGCCACGGCTATGTGCATTTTTAATGAATGTTACAAGTCAAACAATTTCTGCTTATGTTGATCCTTTGGTTATTTTGCTCATATGCAAATATTTTGTCTGTTTCATATGCAAAGAACAACAATGACGCAGAATCCAGTGGTGATGGCACAGAATCCAATCAGAAAACTGGCATAAAGATTAAAGGTCTTCCCAATGAGAAGTGAACTTGCTAAACTACACCTTTCAATGAATTTGGACAAAACTGAAAAATGTTGTTGGTATCAGATCCTTAGGCTGATTACTGAAGCGTTCGATTTTTCAGTGTGTCAATTCATCATTGTCTACCTGGTTATATTTAACATTTTCTCCTGTTTCCATTGTGTCTGCTGAGATAGGCAATCTCTGTCACATGATATCTGCTTCACAAGAAGGTCAATAGACCATTGTGGAGACCCTTGATTTCTGCTCCTAAGATGGCTTGATTCTTTTCATGATATTACTGAAAGCAGATGGAGCCTCTGTGTTCTGCAGCATTTAAAATATTAATAAGATTAAAGATTTTATTCTTCAAACAGTTGAGCATTTCCCTTTTGGTACTTTCCAAACAGCTTGTTAATGTAAAGCAAGGGGTCTCTAATGATATTTGAAAATCTAACTGGAAATACCAAAATGCTATATTGTACCTACTCATCTATTTCCTGTTTACCTAGTTAAAATGATGCTCCATACTTTAAGTCATCCTTACAAAGAGTTAAATTTATGTTGGTGATATTAAACTTAGTGTAATTCTTTGTAAAGTTGAGAGGTTTTGGATGTAATGTAATAAGTGTTTTGGTCCAGATCCTTAAGTATGGCCAAAATGCACAAAGTGTGAGTGCAAAGATGGCTTAAAACTTCCCAGTTCACTGTCTTTAGGCTACTTTAATTTACACCTTGCCTGTAATTGCCACAGGAGTCCAGCATAAAGTGCAGGATTGATGTGTCATAGAGTGTTCTGACTGCATCTTTCCCCTTGCCATCCTGAGGAAGGGAGTGTGGCATAAAATCCTTTTATGTTGCTTCTTTGATATTGCAGGACCAGTGTTGCACTATGGACCACTGTCCCTAAACTATGTACAAATGGGCTGGTTAAGACAGAGTTTACAGTGTATTGGTGGTTCTGCACAAAGCAGTTGCATTGTATCTAAGGATCTAGATCAGGGGTCTCAAACTTAAATCACCACGAGGGCCACATGAGGAATGGTACACTACCCTGAGGCTGCACCACTGAAACATTTTCATGCATCGATATTGCAAATATTGGTAACAATAGTGTTGTTGCAGGCCGCAGGAAATAGCTTTAGGGGCTGCTTGCAGCCCATGGGCTGTGTGTCTGAGACTCCTGATCTAGATGATTTTATCTGGATATGGGCCCAAACCAAAACTCTGGATCTGAACACTTCTGAATTTTAGGGGATTTGGAATCTGAACTCAGAACTTTTTTTTGCCTCAGTTTCCCCATCAATGATACTCATCTTCCTTTATAAAAATGCTTTGAGATCTAAAGAAGAATAACACTATCAGAATTTTTCCTTAAAGAGCTTATCCCTAAATGATTATTGAAGAATCAGTATTTATAATACACACAATCCTATTTTGCCTATTCTTTCCCAAATATACAGGCCCAGCTGTTATTCCTTTTTCCATTTTTAAAATCAACAATTAAATTTCACAGCACTGCTGTGTTTTACTAATTAAAATGACTACTGTCTATTTGGCAGTCCTTTAATGGGAAATGAAATTCCCATTTAGGCATATATCATGCCAATACATATATCATATGGTATATAATTTAAATAATTTTCGAGGACAGTAACTGTATTAGTTTATATTTCCCCTACCCAGTCCTGCTAATGAGCATCAATTTTGTTAATTAAGAATTTTAAGCTCTGTAAAGTTATAGTACAATTGTGTTTTACTTCACACATAGAAGGTCTTTAGCCCTCTACCACTACTAACAAAATACCCACTTATTTGCTGATGGTTAGAAAGGCTGACAAATATGAAGATTTACCATTTATTTCTAAGCCTTGCTCATTGCATATCAGCTGTTTGTCAGCAAAATGTAACAGTGAAGACTTTTGACTTAAATCTTTCTTTTTTTTTCTTTTTTTTTTTTTTAAAGAAAAGGCCATTCATCAGGTAGGAAAAGACTGCTGCTCACAGTCTCAAGTTCTGCCAGAGACAAATGGCTGTAAAAATTTAAAATCAATCATTAACAGATTAGCTGTTGGTCCAAAGTAAATAGCAATCAGCTTATTAGGCATCCGGCAGAGTGAGATAAAGGGGAAGAGTTATTGAAAATGAGGATGTTTGCTGGAGCTGTGCAGAACAGGAAAAGGCTGTTTCTTTGTTGCTCTAATTATAAACGGAAAATAACCTACAGTGCTGAACAAGTTGAGCTCCCTAGTTGAATTGAATGGAACCATCATGGCTTGATTTATCTTGATTAGCATAGAAGTTTGCTCCACTTTTTCTCCTCTCTCCACAGGGTCCTTTGCACCCAAAACTACCACTGAAGTCAATGGAATTTCTAGACTGCAGGACATGACATGTGACGTGCTGATTGGTTTGAGCTCAAAACTGAGGGCAATGCTACACCAACTGGTGCTAGACTAAACCACTGATGATGTTGGCAAGTCTAGTTGCATGACGTTTGCTCAGCTCTGCAGATTTGGTTCTTACACTGGGGATTCTCTGCATTTTGTCTCAGAAGGATTTAATTCTGGCTAGCTGATAAGCAGCTGATGACTATGTCACAGCCAACATTGTATCAGCTATCTTGACAGTTATGTTTGTACTTGGTGAAACAGTTTAATGTAGACAAACTAAGAAAGGAAGTTCCAAAGGAGTAGCCATGTTAGGCTAGTTCAGCAAAACAAACAAGGAGTCCTGTGGCACTTTTGAAGACTAACAAATTTATTTATTGCATGAGGTTTCATGGGAAAAAAGCCCACTTCGTCAGATGCTTTGAAGATAGAGGAACTTAAGTTCCCCCATCGCATCTGACAAAGTGGGATTTTCTCCCATGAAAGCTCATGCGATAAATAAATCTGTTAGTCTTAAAGTGCCACACGACTCCTTGGTTTTTTTTACCAGAATTTCAGTCACAGACAGTGCCTTTTTTATGGTGTTTTTAGCTGATTCAACTGGGGCCTCAGCTGCATATGTAAATACCTGAGGGTACTTTACGTTCTGCCACCGTGGGTTAAAGAATGAACTGAATGAACATGATAAGTTAATATGTATTAACTATGTTCATTTTGCTATTTGGAGTTGGTTTTTTTCTTTTAAGTGGCTAAATTTGATGCTTATGAAACTGAGGAATGACTGATACTTACTAGATGTAGGCATAATGAAGGCGTTGCATAAGCACCCCGACATCCCTTTTCTAATTCTTTCTGGATCTGACCTGCAGTGCTCTGGTTTTTCTAGTTCTATATGTCTGGTTTTTTAAATCGAATTTGGTGCTTGCTAGGTTCATCACAGCAGCTGCCCTGCAAACTAAAGTGCATGAGTTCAGCCACTATGTCAACTCATAGTCTTTGTGTTTTTGCTGAGTGTGCCAACAGATGCCAATGTGGGGGCTTTTGTGGTTGTAATGAAATGTCCACTCAGCCCTAGGAGGAGACCACAAGTTCACTTCACAGGTGACACAGCGACATGTCAGTTGTGAGTTGGGTTTATGCAGTATGGTGTGCCAAATATTTTCTACAAAAGTGAAAGCATTTGAAACTTGTCCTTTGGAGTTCACAGAACCTGATGTGTAATTTTCTGTGAAAGCAGACATTTTGTAGAAGTTGAGCACAACATCTTTTATCAATCATCTGACTACCTGGGAAAGTTTCATTCCAAATTTTGTGGACAACTTTTAACTTGTGAAGTACAGTAATTGGGGTCAATGAGAAAAATATGATACATGTGACTCATTGATTATTACATGCCATGGCTCTGCATGTGTCCAGAAGTCTGAATGAGAACTGTATAATGCAGGATCTGGGTCAGTTAGAGCTCTATGGAAAGTTGTGAGGAAAATGAAATTTAGAGAAAGCAGATCTTTTTTTGGTAAAATTTTAGTGACTTTCTGATTTTTCTGCTGTTCAACTTTTATTAATGTATTAGGGAACTGTCTCTTTAAGGGTTTGACTATCTAGTCTCTCATTTACTTTTTTATTTCTAGTGGATAAATTTGGAAACGGTTATTTCTCTGAAATTGTTCTGCACTTCATATTTGTGCATTGCCTTATAATATACTGTCGTGACTTTGGGGTATCCTACTTACAAACAACCCTTAGGATGTGCTCATTAATGGTTAAAGCAACCACATTATTGTTAAACAAACAAGGAGTCCTGTGGCACTTTTAAGACTAACAGATTGATTTATTGCATGAGCTTTCATGGGAGAAATCCCACTTCATTAGTTGTAAATTTCCCTCCCTCTGCTAATCAACATCTGGCCATATCTTTGCTTCTGAGCTTCTATCTTAGCTTCTAGCTTAGTCTCTTTCTCTGCAGGGACTTGGCTGATATGCATATTTGTTGTGCTATGTAAAATAGCTAGAATAATAACCACATGGAAAATGTGTTTTGATCTGCATGTGCTATTATGTCAGGCCTAGAGGAAGTTTGTTTCTAATCTTAGGCCTCTGTGAAGGAGGACTGTAGATGGAACATACAACCCTACTCAGTACAATCAATGCCCCAGCACTTGGGGAACCCAAGGTCTACGTAACAGCACACCCCCTACCTACACTACACACAGACCCGGCCTCCCCTGGAGTTCAAGGAAGGATTGTGCCACATACTTAGGCACGTGGGTAAATGCCTCTATCTAGTCCCTAATATCCACGCTATACGATTGAGGTCTAACCATTGAATAGCATAAATTTATATCATTACCCTGTATAATCCCCTTGAGTACACCTCCTGGAACCTGACTGGGTTTCAGTCTATTTGATTTAAGTTTGAGCTCCTAAATTTAAGTCACTAGGACAGCAGAAATACAGGACATTAAAAGGTTAAAATGCTACAAATTACCATTGCCTTCCATAAAGTAGATAGACATTATAAGGTGAACTGTGTTGTTTGCAAAAACACTATATCAGAGTTGGGAAATTAAATGATGAGATGAATAATTTTTTTTGGGACAATGAACATGACTAGAATGGGGGAAAATGCTATCACTGTAACCCCTCAAAATGGGGACCACATTTATTGTTTGCTGTTTCTATTACTGTAGCCCATAAGGACCCTTGTGCATGATCACAATCCTTTTTTAATGTGTTGTATCTTCAAGCATATTTCACAAAGATGGTCTCAGCTCTACAGAGCTCACAACCAAGGATTTTCATGATATGCAACAAGTGAATAAATGGCATCTATATTCATTGTGTACTTCCAAAGTAATTTCTTAGCAGTCAGAGAGGGTAACACTCAGATATTGGTTGGCACATCAGGAGTCTCCAGGACATCAAAAGACCACTGTTAATCTGTACAGTTCCTGGACAGGATGGATGGGGAGATGAGCAGGATACAGGACAGCAGCATGATATGCCATGTCATTTATTCAAGTCAGTTCCCACACTGCAATTCTAAATAAATTTTAAAATTCATCATGCCAAGGTGATGTTGAAAACTTGGTGTAAAATTTAATTTAACATCTTGACCCAATTTTCAGAGATGATGAACACTTGAAGTTCTACTGTCTTTAATGACAAATGTGATGGACTAAGTTTCTTTCTGTTTAGGCTTTTTTTTTTGGCCAAAATCTGTTCACCAGTGTAAATCTAAAGTAAGCCCTTTGAAACTAAAAAGCAGAATTTGTCCCAGGACCTTCTGCTTTCAGTGTTTTGAGACAGCCACAACATCTAAGAGCAAAAATGTCTATCTTACTTTCAGATACATTTGAGGAGAAACACAAACTAGGGGCACAAACTTGTGCACACTACCATGAACAGTGCTTGCTTTCATGAGTAGACTCTTACATCTCAAAAACCTTATTGCAACTAGGTGTCTATGAGCTGTGCTGGAGATCAAGGGGGAGTAGAATTCTCATCCTACTTCCCTGCCTGCCATATGAAACCTTTCATGAGTGGGGTTGAGACTATAGGAGAAAGCTATGTACATGTGGATGGTGAGGAGAAGAGAATTAATATGGAAATATGGAGCTTTCCCAATTCTGGCTGGAGTCAATCGGATAATCAGGCCCAAAGTATCAAGGGCTACACACACCAAACCAGAATCTTCCAAAATCAGTGTCTAATTCTGTAAATTTGACTGCATAGAGTGTTTTTTTTTTTAAAGAAATGGAAAGTATTATCTTGTTCTGATTTAGATGTTGGATTTAAGTCAGGGGATTAGGGAGAAAGATGATATTTTTTCTCTATAACCATACTTTAATGTTGTAGCATTTCCATTGTTGGTCAACTGGCTACATACTGTAACTTTCAACTCATTATTTGAGAGTAAACCGAGGGTAGAAAAAAACATGCTCTTCATAGCTCGTTTCCTCTCATCTTTTCTCCTCCTTCTTCCCTTTTTTTCTTCACTTTTTCTTTCTGTTTCCATTCCTCTTTGTTTCTTGCTAGCCACATCTCTCTGTTTCTCCACTTGTACTCTCATCCGTTAGCTTCTTTCTTTCCTTATTTCCACCCAGCATCACTTTCCCACTTTGTTCTCCATCTTTCCCCATATGCTCTTTGCTTTTCTCCTTGTGTTCATACTCCCGCTTTCATTCTTCTTCTTGTTTCCAGTGATTTCCTTACACTCTTTTCCTCTCATTCATCTCTTCAATTTCCATTCCCTTCTGCCTTTCTTTTTTCTTTGTTTGCTTTGCTTGTTATAGCTGAATTTTTGTACTTATTTAAATACCCTGTTTCTGACATACCTGCAGTTATCCCTCCCCTACCCTGCCTCTTCCCCCTAAGGCCCCATCCCTGTCACTTGCTTCTGTCCATCACTCACTGGATTGTCTCCATCTCCCTCCCTCACTCGAGGTTGGCTGTTTCTGCTCCACGGCAGGGGTGGGAGCCTACCTGCAGGTAGGAGGTAGATCTGGCTGAGCAGGGGTTGGTGTGGTTAAAGAGCTTGTGCTTCTCCCTACCCTTCGGTAACTGGACTTTTGAGGGGCCAGTCAGTACATCAGATGATCCAGGTCCTTTTTTTGTCCAGATTTTTTGGTCAAAAACCAGACACTTGGCAATCTTAAATGGCACCTGAATGCAGAAGCCCAAAACTGGATTGCCTGGGTAAACCCTGGATGGCTGACAACTCTACCTTACCTCCAGAAGCATACCTCAATGGATAAGGGTGAAACATGCTACAATGACACTCCACTCTCAGAGATAATGGGAAAGGATCAGTCATTCTTAGCTACAGGTGCATGGGGTAGGGAACCCTGGAAGCATTTTAGCCTGTTGGGAGGGTCACTGGGGAGAGATATCTCTCAGCTACAGCTGACTTGGAGGCTCAGAGGAAGCAGAGGAAAAGCGGGAGCTTATCCAGCCCTCATCTCCTGTTCCCTCTATCCGCAGACAGAGCATCTCTTTGACTATGTCTGCATTACAAAAGCTAAATTGACTTTATTAAGTCAAATTAATAAAGTCTACTAATAGTTGACTTAGTGAAGCTCCATTTGTTTAAGTCTACTTTATAAAGTTGACTTAAAAGACTCTATGGCACTAAGTCGATTTTATTAAGTTCACTTTAAGGGGGACATTTAATAAAGTTGACTTAACCCTTAAAGTCAACTTTAAGGGCAGGAGTTATTAAGCTGACTTAAGCAAGTGCTTAAGTTGACTTAATGAACTCCAAACGTGGCCAGAGAGTTGCTTAAGTTGACTTAAGCCCCTAATGTAGACATAGACTTTGAATTGTCTGCCCAGATACCTTTTCTGTTAGGTGGGAAGGAAAAGAATCCCTTAAATGAGGTAGGGATGAAAGATTTTGGAGATTGAGCTACATAATCTTGTCCCCTCCCACCCTTGGCCAGTTTTTGGGGGCCATGGATTGGCTTCTCTTTCTCCACTGCTTCAGGACCTACCCATTGTTTTTGCCATGAGGAAGCCATAAGGGCCAGTCACTCAACTGTCACTGTAGGGCCAGAGCCTATTCCTGCAGCAAAAAGCAACCCAAGGACCCCAAGTCATTTTGCCTATTTTTATTATTACAGCCATGGTGGGCAATTCCTATGTCAGTGAAAACCTGACAGTAACTTCCCATGAAGGCTAAGCTTGATGATCCTTTACCACTAATGTAGTTAAACTTTAATGGAAATAGCCTTTTTACTCAAATAGTATTTTACTTTAGCCCTTTCCAGCATCCCTGAGTAACAGGCGAAATAAAGCAAAAACATTTCTTCCCTATAAATTCTGGTAAAAACTAAAGTTCTCCTTATTCTGTGGCCCACCTACTACTGATAAACATATGAATTTTCATACCAGTAATCTATCAGAACAATGGCTGCTTTAGTTCTGTTTCATAGGTCAGCTGCATTTGCTTTACAGTAAGCTTGAAACTCCTATCTAATGGCCAATTATGAAATAAACTGCCATGAGGAGAGTACTTTCCTAAGCCCTGGCAGTTAGTGATAGTCTTATGCCCTGAAAGTGAATTTAATCAAGAGTGGGTAATAGGAATATATCTACTATAATGAACTTCAAGACATTGTGAGTAGACATTGTCAGGCGCTGAATTCCTGATATATGCTGGTTGTAATTGGAAATCCTTACATTTTAGTTCCACCTGTCTTTTCTCTAGTCTCATTCTGAGAGTATCAATTAAAATAATACTCTCTGTATATGACAATTACATCTGAGCCTCAAAACAAATCTAATCCTTGTACTTAAAAAAATGGCTTTTCTACCATTCAGATAGATGTTAGGCTATTCTGGGCCACATTTTAAAATATGACTGTATCAGGTCATGGACTGGGTAACTGCATGCCCATTTGTTTGTGGTTGGTGTTGCCCCATTTATGTGCACAAATCAAGTTTCTTTCCACTTTCTGCCACAGGAGGCTTAGCCATCCAGCTGGATTTCCAGGTATACAATGTAGGTCTGAGGGTTTGATAGTAGAGTAAGTTCAATGTAACTTTTTCTTTGGTAAAGTTTTAATGGTGAAATTATATTTGAAAACAATTAAGCCGAAACCACAGGATACTAGTGATAGTGCAGACCTGACTAAATAACACTGACTGTTTCATTTTCATTCACTTATCAGATATATTTACTTCTCAGATATTTCCTTAACTAGAATTGACTGTACTATAATTGCCTATTTCTTTGGTCCATTGGCTGTTAACCTTGAAGTGACTAGGGTAGAACTGGCGAGGCCTTCCCTGTCAGGCCTGACCTCTCACTATGCTGGAGAGGGTGCTGCCATGACAACCGCGACAGATGTCAGCTAAGCAATGTGCACCCTAGAAAGACTCCTGTATTGAGAAAATCGATCTTGTAATGGTACTACCGAGCACATTCACTGAGCTGCCAAGTGTTCTAGGCTTAATCATTTATTTCATCCAGCAGAGAGAAGAAAACATAAAAGAAATGAAATGAATTTGACCTCTGTCTTGTGAGTGACTTTAGTGCTACGCTGAATTCAAGCAAGTGCCTCTTATGAATTTAAAAAAATTACATTAGGAATAACATTTTGAAGTGAAATGACTCTTGTAATGCCAACCCTCCAGAAACATGTTATTTCAAATGTCAGATACATAATAGTCATTTGCTATTTTCCATGTGTGTCCAGAGGTTATCTCCACCTAGGGTGCATTTCTGGTAAATTATTACAAAGAACCTGCATATGAAGTATACAAAAATATTGCCTGGTTTAGTTTTATATTTGTATATTCCTTTGGTAAGGAAATCTCCTATGTGACTACATTATTATACAGTTTTGCTGAGAAAACAATAAACAATGTTTCATATTGACAGCTTCCCTTCTTTTTCTCTCTCTCTCTCGGAACTTTCCAATTGTAGGATCACCAATACAAAACCTTTCCCTCCAGTCCCCACTGAAGTTTCTTTGGATGACAACTAATCCCCCAATGGAATAGAATGGAGTCTAGGCACTGTGAGAGACTAGTCAGTCACTCGTTTCAGCTACGTTTGTATTTTGCTTGCTGTGTATGCAAATGATTTTATGACCAAACCCTGTAGCTCCATGGTAACGTTCACCAATATATCAGTGTCATTCTGGGAATGTTCTGTATGTCTTTGACAAATAGGGAAGAACGAAAACCCATAGGAATTGATGTGCACCTTCTTTAGGATGGGCCTGCTGCTGGATATCAGGGACAAACCTGAAACCCTAAAGAGAATGAACAAATCTTTATGCTTAACTTGTCCTTAAAAAAATATCACAGAGGGTGATTATAATGAAAAGGATCTCTTAAGATTGTCAATGCAATATGTCTGTCTCTGTGCTATGGGATATTTTATTGCATTTTTGCCCTCAAGTGAAGCTGACGGGAGCCAGGCTTGTAATTTAAATCAATAAGAATCCTTTACCATGGCCGTAAAATACTTGGCTAAACCTTTGAAGTGGCCACAGTTGAATGCACAGTGAACACAGTATAAATGTTTCTTAAGATGTATTGTATTAGACCACTACTAAAAGAGCATTCAAAGGAACGAGTGTCTAAGCACCTTTTGTGAATGATGGGAGAGCATCCCAGCCTCTTTTGATCATTTACATTCACTGTTCACATTGCCATGTGAAGTTGCTATAAACAAGCACTCTTAATTGGCACATCACCCCTGCTGCAGATGTCAGGCTTCCTTGTCAGGCGGTCTCACTATCCGCTCGACAGCTTTCCTGGGATCTGGATTAGGTTCTAAACCAATAATCCACATCTGATATGTTGTTATGTCAATTGCTCTTTTACATTTCAATGATGGCTGGGGAAATATAAAGCAATCGTGGTGTTCATAACCATTCCATGGCATGGTATGCAGTGCTGAGTTACAAAGCTAATTTTGTACCATGTGACAAAGATGTATTTTAAAATGATCATCTAAATAAACTGTAATGTTTACCTGTTCATTGAAAACTGATTTAGTTGGGATATGTTTTCTAATGCATTTAGGGCCTGTTCTGCGACTGGCATTGATCAGCATTAGCTTCACTGATGACAGTGGAGCTATCCTGATTTACACCAGCTGGGGCTCTGGCACTTGCTGTCTTTAAAATATATCTTGTATTAACATAAATTCATAACTTTTTTCTTTGTAAAATAACTGAATGCAAAAAACTCTCACAAAACTCCCTATTTTATGTAACACCAAGCATTTGGGTTTTTAAAAACAATAAAAGACAGGAAATTCAAAATTCCTCCTTACTACAAAAAGCGAGGAGGGAAAGAAGCAGAGTTTAAATGAATTTCCTGGATTTTTGTTCCTTGGTATTATTTAAATAGAGCTCCATGTTTTTAACTTACTTCTGTAATGTAATTTTTAAAATAAATAAATGTATGGTCAGATGTGTACATTACTGTAAGCTAAATTATGGCTATTATAACCATGGTCAGCTGGGGTAGAGTGGAGGTGCATTCTAGTGGTGCTGTCACAAGTCTTTCAGCTTGCACAATGGCTCCAGGGATATTGGAGGACCAGAATTAGTAGTAGCATTTAATACACATTTTTTAAAAAGGAGCAACATGTTCCTCCACCCCTAAGGGTAGCTTCCAGGCTGTAAAACAAGTGTCTCAAACTCAAATAACCATGAGGGCGGCATGAGGACTAGTGCAGGGCCACATGGTGGCTAGTACGTTAGCCTGAGGGCCACACCACTGAAACCTTTTCATGCAACAATATTGCAAATATCGGTAAGAGTAGTGTTGTTGCGGGCTGCAGGAAGTAGCTTTAGGGGCCACATGTGCCCCCCAGCCGTGTATTTGAGATCCCTGCTATAAAAGAACCATGAGTGGTTGAGTACTCATCCCTTCCCTGCCTAACTGTGCCCAATTTGCAGTATGCAGTTCTCTTGGCTGTGTCAGAAGTCTTTCTTTGTGTGCAGGTGATATGGTCTTGTACCCACTGAAGTCAATGGGAGCCTTTTCATTAAATTTAGTGGGTGTAGGATTCAGTCCCATACACTTACTGTCTTGAGTGAATGTTCTAAGAAGAGAAGGGACTTTCTTCCTTCCTGTCTAACATACTGGTTCCCATCCTTTTCAGTAACATGACTCACTTCAATAAGACAGACAATTCTACGGCACACCCACTTTTTTCAGCTGAACTGAATTGCTCAGAAATGTCACATTTACTATGGTTACAGTCTTACTAGAGAGATTTGCAATATACTGCATACAACAAGCTAAAGAAGGATTAAATGTATTAATGTTTCACATCCACCAGAAAAAAAACACCCATCATCTCAATTTTGCCCTTTGGCCACTTGCATTTAGATTAGAATGTTCATGTTTTAGAATCAAAAGGCCGATGCCCCGCTTTTAATTTGATGGTTAATTTTCACAAGTTTTATGAGTTGTAATTTTGACTGAATACAATGTTCTTTAAGATGAAACAATGTTTGTTTTACATTGGTTTTCATTACCTTTGTACAAAATTTGTTGGCACACTTGGACAGTTCTCATGGCACACTGGTATAACAACCACTGCTCTAGCAAATACTTACTTCCTTATGCCTTATTATTAAGTAACTATTTTAGCAGTTATGTTCAGTGGTGCTGGAACAATTTTTATAGTGTGTGTGGAGGGGGGGTTGCAGAGGCTGAGCCTTTGAACCAACTTGTAAACCTGTATAAAGCCTGGGGGGTCCAGCAGCACCCCCTATGTGCCTAGTTCTAATTCTGATGGATATATTATATCCTCACTAGAATATAACAGTTTGAGTTAACAAGTGTACTAGTTTTGGACTGCTACAGGCTAGATATTGTATACAGCCACTGTGACTAGATGTGGGCAAGACTTTTGTTGTGAAACCTCAATCCAGAAGACATTCATCTGGTTTGTGATTTTGCTAGAAACTGCCTGGATTCACAATCTTTTTGGAGACTGGATGGCTGTGTTCACACAGCACTTTTGTTTCGAAACAACCTCGTTGTTTCGAAACAAAAAAAAAACATGTTCACACGACGCACAGTTGTTTCGAAACAAGGGGAAGCCCTTGTTTCGAAACAACTGTGTTGTTTCGAA